>CM019172.2:22947309-23547309 GCA_009739505.2 Apolygus lucorum
AACATTTCCAATGGTCTCTAAGGTGCTATTTATTCAACATCAGAATCTCAAGTGGGAAAGGGGAGAAGTTACCACTAAGTTAGGAACTTCATTGCTATAGCATTGGGTTAGTGCTGTAAGGTTAGGTTGATGAGTTTTAACGAACCTTTGAATGGGATTTGCTGAATCATCATTTGGAATTTATGGTTTAAAAAAAACATGTAATCGACTGTGTGGGCGGGGAGGAAATAGCAATTTGCCACGGGAGAAGTGAGAAGTCTCCATTAAAAGTAGATTCCAGGCTGTTGAGATCCAGCTTCCTGGTATGCAGAAGCTGGGTGCGTCCATCGGCTTGGCTTGCATCCTTTGTCTATCGAATTCAAATCTCGACCGAGAACTTGACCGCACCTTCATACTTACTAACTCGCCACGAGAGCCGCCACCTTCCCACGTCAATTACGTCCGAACCTTTCCCAGCTTCTCTCCGGTAATTATTCACTAAGCCACGTTCATTATATCAACTTATTAAACATATTTCCTGGTTGATTGAGTCAATTTTGCAACATCTTCCATGGATATTGAGGTTTGTTCGCATTCTGGCACATCAACTCCTCTTCTTTTTGAGAAATTATGGACCCACGTTTTTTGGTTTCACTTTCTTGCTGTTAATTCTAGTCGGTTTGGTGTGGTTTTGCAGAAGTTAAAGAAGCACTTGACTTGCAAAATCTCACCAACGAGGCTAAATTCGGTTTGAATTCCATATTGATAGTAATCTGAGTCATGGAAACGCCTGCCAAGTGAGTGTGGCACATAGCTTCCCCGTATCCATAACCAGATTGTATAGATGATCCGATGCAGAGTAGTGAATCTCAAAACAACAATCTTGAAGTACCTTCCACTACCCTCATAGGGGATCCATCTACACGCTAATCTGAACAATCCCCAGAAATTTCGTCGAAATCGGATAGAAAATGTAGAAGTTATGGATGTTACAAGGAATTGACGTTTTTGCATACACAGTAGCTACCATCAGTCTGGGACAATGAATTTCATAGGGGACCATCCACAACCGAATTCGCATATTCCCCGACAATTTCATCGGAATCGGGTGAGAAATGTAGAAGTTATAATTTCTCCATATATGGCAGTTACAAAATTCACGTTTCCGTGAAAGACAAGTGAAAAACGCTGCATATTATTACACAATGGTTTATTGTTTTTCTATATAGATCACCACCAACCATCCAACATGAAGAAAAACATCGATCGCATTTCGGTCAGCTTTAATTTGAATGGAGATTAGGCCTCTTTTGTGATTTACGCTCGTGTTTCTGATTTATCGTACGTAAAACCCTTAAATTCTCGTAGGGAGCGAACGGTTTGTCCTACAGAGCTCCGCATGGTCTCAAAAAATTCTAAAAATTCTATAGAATCTTAAATTGGAGGAAAAACAATACCTTTATATCGGAATTTTTTTAGTTAGGGCGTTTTAAAATTTCAAAATTGATTTTTGAACCATTACATCAACCAAAATCTTCGGGGCACGACTAGACCCCGAATGGAGCCTACATACAAAATTTCATCAAAATCGGTCAATTCTAAGTGGGGCTAGTGCCGCGTACGGCGGACGGACGGCCAAATTTTTATTCGATTTTTGAAAATTCGATTCATTATTGAAAGTAATGAACCAAAAAGGCTTCCACTACCTTGGTAGACTCGAGAGCAATAGGTTTTTATTTATTGCATTTTTTACATTCCCTTCTTTTGATTTGACTTTTTCCCACATTCCAGCAATATTAATTGTGAATACCAATAACATTACGCTTGAAATTTTATTTTGAATTTGGATTGATTCAAATTTTAAAAAATTACTTTATTGCTCTTTTTTTATGACTGAATATTATTGCTTCACCTATTTTTTTTGGTTTATTATTTTCAATAATAAGCCTTTGGAATCGAGCAAGAAAAAAAAAATTTTAACCCCCCCTCAAAATTTGATGTTTTACGTTTCAAGGTACGTAGAATACGAAAATCGAATAAAAAAATTTCCGTCCGTCCGCCGTACGCCGTACGCCGTACGCCGTACGCGGCACTTTTCTTAGTTACCATGGACCGATTTCGATGAAATTTGGTATATGGGCTCCATTTGGGGTCTAGTTGTGCCGCGAAGCTTTTGGTTGATGTAGGTCACTTCTAAGGGGTGGAAATTAAGGGTTGAAATTTTCAAGAGTGCCCTAGCTCGAAAACTCTCGAAATAAAGGTATCGTTTTTTCACTAATTTTAAATAGTACTGAATTTTTAAAAATTTTTGAGACCACCCGGAGCTCTGTAGGGCAAACCGTTCGGTCCCTACGAGTACTTGAAGGTTTTCCTTCGATAAAACAGAATCATGAGTGTGAATCGCAAAAGAGGTCTAATCTCCGTTGAAATTTTTCTGACTAAAATGCGATCGCTGTTCATTTCTTCGATTTGTATACAGTTTTGCCTTCTGCGTAACCAGTAATCAAATTTCCATAATCAAAAGTCAATGGAGAATACTGAAGGCGCCTGAGTGGTCACTGATCAGCTGAGTGAGCTCCAAGGCCATTTCCTCTCCTGTTGAACGCAGGAACCTGAAATTTGAGAGGGCTGGTCAATTGAGAATGCTGAAGGCGCCTGAGTGGTCACTGATCAGCTGAGTGAGCTCCAAGGTCATTTCCTCTCCTGTTGAACGCAGGAACCTGAAATTTGAGAGGGCGGGTCAAAGGAGAATGCTGAAGGCACCTGAGTGGTCACTGATCAGCTGAGTGAGCTCCAAGGCCATTTTCTCTCCTGTTGAACGCAGGAACCTGAAATTTGAGAGGGCGGGTCAAAGGAGAATGCTGATGGCGCCTGAGTGGTCACTGATCAGCTGAGTGAGCTCCAAGGCCATTTTCTCTCCTGTTGAACGCAGGAACCCTGAAATTTGAGAGGGCGGGTCAATAGAGAATGCTGAAGGCGCCTGAGTGGTCACTGATCAGCTGAGTGAGCTCCAAGGCCATTTCCTCTCCTGTTGAACGCAGGAAGCTGAAATTTTAGAGGGCGGGTCAATGGAGAATGCTGAAGGTGCCTGAGTGGTCACTGATCAGCTGAGTGAGCTCCAAGGCCATTTCCTCTCCTGTTGAACGCAGGAAGCTGAAATTTGAGAGGGAAGGTCAAGGGAGAATGCTGAAGGCGCCTGAGTGGTCACTGATCAGCTGAGTGAGCTCCAAGGCCATTTCCTCTCCTGTTGAACGCAGGAACCTGAAATTTGAGAGGCAGGGTCAAAGGAGAATGCTGAAGGCGCCTGAGTGGTCACTGATCAGCTGAGTGATCTCCAAGGCCATTTCCTCTCCTGTTGAACGCAGGAACCTGAAATTTGAGAGGGCGGGTCAATGGAGAATGCTGGAGGCGCATGAGTGGTCACTGATCAGCTGAGTGAGCTCCAAGGCCATTTTCTCTCCTGTTGAACGCAGGAAGCTGAAATTTTAGAGGGAAGGTCAAGGGAGAAGGTGGTGGTAGGTGCTATTGATGGAGAACCAGTGATCTATACAGAAGGGTGATCTATACAGAAAATAATAAACCTTTGAGCAATGATTTGCAGCGTTTTAGGACTCCTTCTCAAAGAATTTCTTTCCATAATTTTTCTTTGAATCTTGTGTTCCATATCAATCAAGCTTGAGAGTTCACTTATTTTCTAACGAATTTGAAGTAATCATTTATTAATGAACTTGGTTACAGTAGTTGTAGAAAGAAGGGTAATGCCGATTCTGTTCATGATTTTTTTTCTGTTAAATTTATCCGTCAAATTTGTAGGTACTGGGAAAAGTTATCAAGTCCCAGAAAATCAGTAAAAAAAAGGGAATTGATTATTTTCTCCAGCCAACGTGACTTCTGAGGGTTTGATAAAAATTTGAATCGATTTGGCGTAAAATTAAGTTTTTGCGACTTGATCACTTTTTCCACGTAACCGACGCGATGTAGGTACATAAATATATTATGTCGTCTGATAGCTCCATTTCCATCATGTTATATCAAAAAATGAGACTACCGTTAAGAGCCATTACTTAATTGCCGAAGGACTGAATTATGCAGAGATCGAGCGAAGCTGACCCCCGAGGCTAAGTTCTCAAAATTCATTTCCAGTGTTATTTTATCCATCCTGAGGGACCTAAACTGCCAGGTTTCACCTCAATTACGATCGAGTCTTTCTTTTCCGTGTGGTTTCTAATTCTGCCTACTTCTGGTTAAGTAGGAATTATTGAAATTACCTATATCATAAAGTGGTTTTGCTCTTATGTGTACAAAAAGTAGCAGAAGTCTTCACTTTTGTAAGGTAGAAAAGAAAAAAAGTCTGCCAAGTGGGTGTGGCACATAGCTTCCTCGTATCCATAACACGATTGTATAGATGATCCGATGCATAGTAGTTAATCTCAGAACATCAATCTCAAACCTTCCACTACCCTCATAGAAGACCATCTACTCGCTAATCTGAACAATTCTGAGAAATTTCGTCGAACTCGGATGGAAAATGTAGAAGTTATGGCAGTTACAAGGAATTCACGTTTGCGCATGCGCAGCAACTACTATTTGTCTGGGGGTAATGATTTTCATAGGGGACTGTCTACACGCTAATCCAAACAATCCTAGAAAATTTCATCATTCTCGGATGAAAAATGTAAGTGTTATGGCTGTTACAAGGATTTTACGTTTGCGACTACTGTCGATTTTGAGGCCTTGATTTTCATAGAAGACCATCTACAACTTAATTCACATAATTCCTGAAAATTTCATCGAAATCGGATAGAAAATGTGGAAGTTATGGCTGATACAAAAAATTCACGTTTGCGCATGCGCAGCGGCTACTATCAGTCCGCAGATGATGATTTTCATACCGTCTACACGCCAACCCGCACAATCCCTGAATATTTTATCAAAATCAGATGGGAATGGGGTATTTCAGTCAATTTTAAATTTTTTTTTTTTTTTTCAAAAGAGTATGGCTCAGGAATGACGGTATTCGGGTCTGTTTGTCGAGAAAGTTGTTTTTAAAAACGCTGCAAATTATTACACAATGGTTTATTATTTTTCTATATAGATCACTCGTCTACAAAATCACCAACCATCCAATATGAAGAAAAAAAGAAAAAAAAAAAAAAAAAAATCAAAATCACCAACCATCGATCGCATTTCGGTCAGCTCTAATTTGAACGGAGATTAGGCCTCTTTTGCGATTCACACTCGTTTTGATTTTTTGATTTATATATATATATATATATATATTTCAATATAAACCCTTAAATTTTCGTAGGGAGCGAACGGTTTGTCCTACAGAGCTCCGCGTGGTCTTGAAAAATTCTAAAAATTCTATAGAATCTTAAATTGAAGGAAAAACAATACCTTTATATCAAAATTTTTTGAGTTAGGGCGTTTTCAAAATTTCAAAATTGATTTTGGAACCCTTAGAAGTGACCTACATCAACCAAAATCTTCGGGGCACAACTAGACCCCAATTGGAGCCTACATACCAAATTTCATCAAAATCGGTCAATGCTAAGTGGCAAAAGTGCCGCGTACGGCGGACGGCGGACGGACGGCCAAATTTTTATTCGATTTTTGGATTCTACGTACCTTGAAACGTAAACCATCAAATTTTGAGGGGGTGTTAAAATTTTTTTTTTCTTGGTCGATTCCAAAGGTTCATTATTGAAAATAATAAACCAAAATCAGAGAAGCTAAGGAAATTTGAAGATTTGAATGGTGTGACGTAGCTAGCCAATCGTGACGTAGCTAGCTAACCACCTTTGAAAAAAGTATCCATGCACAGAGAAGCGATGAAACCCTTGGAGGACCTCTTGGATACTACAAAATACTACTCACACACGCGTGCGGCATAAGCTTGTGTGCGTTAAGGGAGGCCCGCCTTTTTTTCAAACGTGTGATCTCATTAATTAATTTGTCTACCACATGTTATAGTATCATTGAGAGTATCGTTGTAGTTGGAGTATATAGGTTTTCAAGGGTCTCGAATCCAAATTTGAGGTCAAAAACCTGAATTTCCGACCCACCGAAATACCCCATTGTAGAATTTATGGCTGCGGCAAGGATTTCATGACAGACACACAGACAGACACAGAACCATAATTGTCCTGGAAGGTCTGAAACGTAAAACGCTAGTGGGAATTTCCATTTTGGGGAACCTTTTGTTCAACCTTGAAAGTGAAAACAAAGCTTCCACTATCTTGTTGACTCGGAAGCAAAATTAACATCAAGATTGGGAATTGCTTACTTATTCTTAAAATTCGGCTGACCTGGATGCCGATAACTCCGTATTCAACTAATTTGGATGACGTGAGAGCACCAATAAATTGGGGGAACGTATTGATTTTAGAGAGAATGTTTTTCGTAAGAAACCCAAGTCAACCAGAATGGTGGACGGTCGATGTTGTAATCACGATTTTACATTAGACGACGAGAATTTAACTCACAATAGCACTACTGGCGAGTTCTGAGAAAAGCGAAAACTAATTCGGAAGAATTGGAGCGAGGAGGGCGTTGAACGCCTGTCGTTTTCCAACAAGAAGGAATACGCTGTCTTTTGGATGTGTTCCAGGGCGAGTCTAGTCAGAATCCTTGAAGATTACTACTGTGTGTAGACATTCCTTTTGTGAAAGGTGCTGGGAACTGTTTCATTCTTTATTCGGCTACCAGGAAAAAGGGTGTTGCGGAAAAAAAATACGCCCTGTTTTCCAATCCGACTGTATTAGAGAGGCGTGGGTTTTTCTAATGCATTCAGCCTCATATGAGAAGCGATTGGGGTTGCGAGGCTGCGGTTGTAAACAACTTAATACTCGGGAAATCCGGTGCCCACGCGGTCAATAACAATAACAAAACATCTAAAATGTTCATCTGGAGGAAAACATGACGCTGATGGGTAACGTAATTTCTTGTCATTCATAATTATCAGGAGTGGACTAATTTAATACATGAAATCCCCACCGTGCATGAGGGTACGTCCCAATCATCTGCAAAACCCCGGCTGTGACTTAAATTTTTTTTCACATATCTATGATTTGTTGTTGCCTACTTTTAGAAAGCTTTTTAGCGAGTCTAACACATAAAAGCCCAACCGTATGTCTACGTCGCCGATAGTCTAAAAACCCCTGTTAGATTCCAGGCCGTGGAGTAAAGTTTTCTCACATATCTAGGATGAGTTATTGCCAGCTTTTAGAAAGCTTTTTAGCTAGTCTAACAAATACAAGCCCAACTGTACGTCTACGTCGCCAATCGTATAGAAAACCCCGGTTTGATTCCAGGCCGTGACGTAAATTTTTTTCACATATCTAGGATAAGTTTTCGCCTGCTTTTAGAAAGCTTTTTGGCTAGTCTAACAGATACAAGCCCAACCGTACGTCTATGTCGCCGATCGTTTGGGCACCCGGGTTTGATTCCAGGCCGTGACGTAAATTTTTTTCTCACATATCTAGGATTTGTTTTTGCCTGATTTTAGAAAGCTTGTTAGCTAGTCAAACACATAGAAGCCCAACCGTATGTCTATGTCGTCGATGACCTAGAAAACCCGGTTTGATTCCAGGCCGTGACGTACATTTTTTTTCTCACATATCTAGGATTTGTTTTTGCCTGCTATTAGCAGACTTTCTAGCTAGTCAGTAGTATTAGTCCTACCGATACGAAAAATGTTGGCTGCCACAAATCGTTGCTGAGGAGCTATTCTGGATATTTGTAAGTGTAACATGAATTATACAGGATGAACATGATATAGCTTTTGTGCTAGGAACAGTTTCGTAAACATTTTCAACATTTAAAAAAAACTCAAACTCAAATTAAGTTTGTAAAGTCAGTTGAGTTCAGTCTAACAGGTTTAACACTCCAGTACTGTGGTCGCGTCGTAGTGACCCAAGTAGCCGATCTGCTCTTTGTTATTTGTACCTGAAAAGTTGGCCCCCCCTCTCCTTACCCTTTATCATCAAGCTCATTCAATTCCTAATTTCAGTTCATCTTTGACCACTGTGGTACATGTTATTCCCAAGAGAATCCAATTGTGACCCGATCACAGTATTTACGTTCTTTTAGCAACCACCGAATCAGACCCATTTTCCCTTTATTTTGACAACGGAGTGATATCTTTGCTGGTAAATTGCACTAACGAGAAGATCAATCAGGTGAGAAGTAAATTCAAACAGAATAATGTCCCCAAAGATATGGTCGATGATGAGATTAGAGCACTGATTGGTCTGCTGATCTGGGGTGTACAAGACTGCTCACACAAACATTAAAGATATATGGGGCATCGAAGAACCTCAAATTTTTTTAAGTACCATGAGTTGGGAGAGAGTCCATCTCCTGCGATGAATCCGTTTTGATGATTTGGGAAGACGTGAAGAAAGGAGAAAAATTGACAAATTGGCTCCCATTATAGATTTTCTTACCACGTTGGGAGATACATTTGATAAGACTTACACTCCTTTTTTTTACAGTTGAAGAACAATTTGTTCCATTTCAAGGGCGTTGTTATAAGGAGTTACTAACCCACAAAATATGCATCAAATCATGTGCCACTTAATTTTTACTTAGGTTTTACCGAAAAAAAGAAATTCAGGTTTCCATTATATTCACTTAAATGAGAGCCTATTTTAAATATAGAAACCAGGTTTGTGGACTTTTACTCGCAAATATTTTAAATTTATTACGAATTATATTGATGAACGTATGATAATTTACGCCTTTATTTTAGTAAATTAGAGAAAATCGAAAATCTGTGTCAGAATGGCTCGACCACAGTGTTCATGTGAGAAATTCACCACAGTGCTGAAGGGTTAAATAACTCGATAAGTTATACATTCAAAGAGGCTCTGAAGAATCTTTAGAACTGGCTATTTGAGCGGTGAACACCGGTAAAACATCCATTGTTTGGCAAGACGATGTGAATACACAAAGGCTGAAGAGATTCTAATTGATGCTTGGATTCACGTCTCAGGTTGATAGTTTTTCGGTGTGTTCAAAAACTCATTCTGCTTAGATTCATTACGTAACGATTCCTTGAATTCGTCTAATGTCGCTTCAATAGGCCTCCAAGCTACGCCGTGACGTGCTTTTGTATGAGGCTCAACGTGAAACCTTCTAGCAGCAGATGAAATGCCGTCTTGAGGTCAAAATTGTTTAAAATCGCGCAGAATGGTATAAAATAAAGGGAGTTAAAGAGGGGCACATAAATTCGAAAGCGCCGTTACTCAAAAAAGTTTGATATGAAAGTACTGTTTTCCATCAATTTAAGATAGTATTGAATTTTTAGAATTTTTTTAGATACCACGCGGAGCGTGTAGGACAAACCGTTCGCTCCCTACGCGAACTTAAGGGTTGGACTTTCGATAAACCATAAACACGACTGTGAATCGCAAAAGAGGCCTAATCTCCGTTCAAATTTTAGCTGACTGAAATGCGATAGTTGTTTTTATTCATTTTGATTGGTGGTAACAATTACAAAGCTGTGTTCTTTGCAGACGAGTTATCTATATAGAAAAGTAATAAACCTTTGTATAATAATTTGCAGCGTTTTTTTAAATCAATTTTTCAAAACTTATCCAAAATTCTTATTCCAGAAAACCCTTGAGTTTCTATACGTACGAAAGTTCTTGGCAAAATAGACAGTGATTCAGCCGAAAGTGGGCGTACAAGAACCTCACCATTTGTCCCCATATATTTGAATAATAATATAAGTTATGGTTCATGGCTATCAATTCACTACAGTTTAGGAAAAGTTGGTTCGAAGATAGATGTTACTGAGTTATACGATTCAAGCAATAACACGCATTTTCTGCTCTGCATTTGCATTACCTATACGAGTACTCCAGGTATTTATTCATTGCACCTGTCAAACCTCTTTGGCTACAACCAATAAAACGACTCTGGAGACCGGATGAATTGTCAGGTATCAATGTTTCCAGGAGGCCTTTAGCCGCGGAAAAAATTCTCCTCATTGTGTGGTAATTTAGTAGAGGCTGACGCAACAAAGAGCCCTCACTTGAGAGGCAAGGGATATTCAGTGTTCATAGCATGTTTTCATTTTTCTTCTCAAACCTGTAGCAACCTGAACCGAGATGATCACTTTTCTTGTATTCACGATTGGTGTTTTTTTTTACCTTTTAAACTTTATTGTCAATTTTGGCATTACAGTTTCGAATATAATAGGATACAGTTAGGTACCCTAAGGTTATTTAACACGCTACTCCCCTTACTTACAACCCACTGGCTGTCCTAGACTAGTACTATAAATGTTTTACTAAGATTTGATGATAGTAATACTATAAAAAAGATTAGTGTTGAACCACTGATTAATACAGTAAACATTTTCAAATATAATTCGAGATTATTTACTTGGGTCAAAGTTTTAATGAGCGAACACAACAAGTTTTCACTCATTTCTTTATATTTTGACATTATTTTTCAAATGTGCGTACTAAATATTTTGGTGATCGGAATTGAGTAAGTGATTTCATTCTTCAAGAGTTTTTCAACTATTATTACCTATTATTTGCAATACTGCCGGAGGTTTTTGCAATGGAAAAGGTTTTTCGGAATTCGAGTTCGATACCTCACTCTGTTCGTGTTTTAGGGGGGGGGGGGGGTGAGGGGAAGTAGAAATTTCTCACTCAGAGGCAATGGAAGATTCAGTTTAAGGTGAAAGAATTGTCCAAACGCCATGTGGAAAGAATGAGGAACGTTCACATTGTTGCCACGATCGAGAATGCCCTGCGGTTCACAGCACACTTAAGGCTCTGGCACACAGAACGCGATCTGTCGCGGCGGGCAGCGATCACTGACCGCCGCGATCCGGCGATATGGTTGTAAGATGCAACATTGCATCATCCCTGTCACACACAGCGCGATCTGTCAAAGCGATCCAGTCTTGATCGCGGCGACAGGCGATACACTTGTACAAAACTACAAAATTATAACGCGATCCAGCGATCCAGTTTCAAGATGGGGGATGAAATAACCGAGCTTTTGATTGAAAAAGTGAGAAAATACGTGTATTTGTATGACACATCACACCACCACTACAAAAATGTTGTGAAAAAGGCAGTATCTTTTTTGATTTATTGGGTGCACCCAAAATCGTCTTCTTGTGCTGGTACTCTGTACTAGAGCGAAAAGAAGCAAGAGTTCCTCTTCGTCAGAACTACTCATTTTGGTCTATTATTTTCAATAATGAACCTTTGGAATCGACCAAGAAAACAATTTTTAACACCCCCTCAAAATTTGGCCGTCCGTAGGCCGTACGCGGCACTTTTGCCACTTAGCATTGACCGATTTTGATGAAATTTGGTATGTAGGCTCCATTTGGGGTCTAGTCGTGCCCCAAAGCTTTTGGTTGATGTAGGTCACTCCTAAGGGTTCCAAAATCAATTTTGAAAATTTGAAAACGCCCTAACTCAAAAAATTTTGATATAAAGGTATGGTTTTTCCTTCAATTTAAGATTCTATGGAATTTTTAGAATTTTTGAGACCACGCGGAGCTCTGTAGGACAAACCGTTCGCTCCCTACGAAAATTTAAGGGTTTATATTGAAATATATATATATATAAATCAAAACACGAGTGTGAATCGCAAAAGAGGCCTAATCTCCGTTCAAATTTTAGCTGACCAAAATGCGATTGATGGTTGGTGATTTTGATTTTTTTAATTTAAAAAAACAATTTTTTTTTGATTTTTTTTTTTTTTTTTTCTTTATATTGGTTGGTTGGTGATTTTGTAGACGAGTGATCTATGTAAAAATAATAAACCGTTGTGTAATAATTTGCAGCGTTTTTTTTAGAGAACCATTTGAACTTGTTGATATTGTACAATACTGGATCGCTCACACAGATATCGCGTTGTATGTGGCGTAGCTGCATCACCGATCGCCGAAGAGATCACGGGATCGCTGCCCGCCGCGACAGATCGCGTTCTGTGTGCCAGAGGCTTTAGTCTTTTTGATACGAATTATCAGTTTATTAGTTTCAAAATCGCAATCAGTTGTTTCGAGTTCTTCGTAGTATTTGAGTGACTGCAATAGGTATATTCGGGCACTGAAAAAAGAGTTCTGAAGATGACGAACGAGAACAATAGATAAGGTAGATCGTGTTCCCTTCCTCCCTACCTCCTTACTGCCAGGTGTGCGCTCTAGCTCGAGAGCCACGTGTGCTAATGATGGTTGAGCTCAATTATAATTCATGTTAATAAAATTATTATTATTCATGTTAATTAAATACTAAATTTTTGACCCATGACACTAAGAACATTAATATGTTTTTACTGGAGATCTAATTGAGGAGTTTATTCCAAGAGGTACTACCTAAAGACTATTTTCATCGGAATTCCCGGGGTTTTAGGGGGGGTAGTTCATCACAAAAATGCGATCGTTTTGTATCAAATTATAATCTCTATTCCCTTGAAAAACGAGGGTAAACATTCCTTTTAATTTCAACAGGTACTACAGGGTGTTACGGTTAAGGTCGAACCACCGTCCAGGGTTCGTTTCTACAGCTAATTTGCGACTTTTTTGTCTCCTGTCTTTTTTTTTAACCTCTTGACTTTCAGGATGTTTTTCGTATTTTCGACCTTACGCCATAAAAACAGCCATAACTCGCTTGTTTTTAAGTCGAAATTCAAATGTAATTATACCGTAGGAAAGAGCGTTAAATTTTCTATTACTCTAGTGCTAAATCAATTGTTTTAAAGAAAACTCAGATGTTGAAAATGTGCCCGAATAGTAAAATCTCAAAAATGTCAGAAATGTACAGTTTACTCACACGTCTGTAGGCCCACCTGAAACTACCGGTTACTTTCCCACTGAAACCCCAAAAGTTGACCCAAAAGCTCAGCTTTCCAACGGTATGGTCAGAATAGTTTCTTCTTCTTCTTCTTCTTCTTCTTTATTAGTGGAGAAAACCGCGCTCAAATTCGAAAAAAAACGTGAAATCGACGCTTTGACGGGAGGATCCGGAGTTGGATGATGGGTGGGAGGAGCGACGGAGGAGGAGACCCCCGGAATCTTCCCTTCAAAGCGCCATTTCGTTGAAAAAAATTCACGTTTTTCCACGTTAAACACAAATTTCTCCCTCAAATTCGATTGTACAATATTAAATGATTATTCCATTGGAAAGCTGAGCTTTTGGGTCAACTTTTGGAGTTACAGTGGGAAATTAACCGGCAACCTCAGTTAGGCCTACAAACGTTTGAATAAACAGTACATTTCCAAGATTTTCGAGATTTTACTATTCGGGCTCATTTTTCAACATCTGAGTCTCTTTAAAACGGTATAATTACATTTGAATTTTGACTGAAAAACAGGCGAGTTATGATTGTTTTAATGGCGTAAGGTCGAAAATACGAAAAATATCTTAAAAGTGAACAAAGCAAGATTCTAAGAGGGTCGGGAAAAAAAAGTCAGGAGACAAAAAAAGTTGAAAATTAGTTGTAGTATCAAAACCCGGCCGGGGTTTCTATTATTAGAAATATAAATATAAATAGAAATTATTAGATTTCTATTATTAGAAATATATATTGAAAAAATAACATTATTGGTTTATAGCAAGTTTTTCAGGTCGCTGTGGGTTTTTGCGTTTTTCTCACGTTTGATCAATGTGGATATAGTAGCTTTTGAAATCAAGCTTCTCAATTATGAAGAAGGTACATTGCTTATTTGAAAGGGAGGGGCAGGGGATAACGACTGTATTGAATGATGAATAAAACTCGTTCTTTGCAGATTGATATACAGAGAAATAATAAACCTTTGTGTAATAATTTGCTACATTTTCGCAATGAAAGCATACAACGTTATTACGATCATTGATCCCCGACTAATCTTCGTACACCTCACCCATTACTCAAGTCAAATCCAAAGAACGAGATAACCCCCGCGCCCCCTTCCCAACCACTTGTGTTTATCTGGAAGCTCTAACCCACCCCGAGCCGGACGCTAGCGTGACTCTTTCCACCACATCCTCCCTATTCCAAGTTAAAATCGAAACCGACATTAACCCAGATTCGACCGCCTGGGGTGCAAGGCCTTCTCCAGGGCTGTGTTTTCTGTTATGGTGTGGCTATTATAGTCCTGGTGGTTAACAAGTGCCTTTTATCTGTCCCGTCTTAAGTAGTTTCCAGTCGCCTATGAAGCGGAATTCCGAAAACCCGTTTCCCTGAATCCATCTTCCACGGAGATCCTGAAGCTGAGATTAAAGCAGTAGGTAATCTTCTATCGGGAAAGTTGAGGCAGGTGAGCTAGAAAGTCACGGCAAGGAACCATATCTTTCCCGCTTGCTACAAAATGGGTCCTTTTCAGTTCGTCTACCGACAAACTTTATTGCATCCACGTGAGCTAACAAACGAAACACATCCATTCCAGAAAATCTGAAAAATATCATGGTGTCTCAAGTTTGGTGCAAAGAACCATGATAAATAGTTGAATGGTCACACAATTGACTGTCGAATGAATCGATTTCTGATAAGAACTCAATTTTTTGGTCAACATGGCTACAATATTCCTGTTCTGAGGAAAACAGTCAGGAGCGTCAGGTGAGAATATTCATCAGACAGATGGCTGGCGGGGGGGCAGGTAAGTACAAGAAATTGAATTTTACAGTAGAGAATTCTAAAGTTTAAAGATTTATTCTTAAATCAGCAATCTACTATGAATGATACTTAACCCTGCCATTTTGTCACGAAAGTATCCTAAAACCGAAATGATACCTCGAACTGCCCTTCAAATTACATCAAATTCAATGGTTTTTCAAAAATTGTCGCGTTATCTGGTTACGTGCAGTCTAAAAAAACTCAAAACGCTGCAAATTATTACACAATGGTTTATTATTTTTCTATATAGATCACTCGTCTACAAAATCACCAACCATCCAATATGAAAGAAAATCAAAAAAAAAATAAAATAAAATAAAAAAAAAAATAAAAAAATAAAAATAAAAAAAATCAAAATCACCAAACATCGATCGCATTTTGGTCAGCTCTAATTTGAACGGAGATTAGGCCTCTTTTGCGATTCACACTCGTGTTTTGATTCATATATATATTTCAATATAAACCCTTAAATTTTCATAGGGAGGGAACGGTTTGTCCTACAGAGCTCCGCGTGGTCTCAAAAATTTTTAAAAATTCTATAGAATCTTAAATTGAAGTGTTGTGTTCGGCGTGTCGGCGAGTGAAGGAGCTGACCTTCTCGCTGCGGCGTTTTGTCTTTGCTTTAACCCCTACTCAACCTAAGAGAGACTTTCCCTAGCCTAACATTCAGTACTATCGCATCGGCGGGTCAGACCCATACCGGCATGCGGAGTACTGGGAGAATCGGGCTAGCCCGGCGATCCCCGGCGTTTCAGAGAAACCTACCGGCGGGAAGGCGGGATATTTACTTGGTTGAGCCTACAACTTCGAGGAGATACCTTGATGAAGGAGAAGTTGGAGAGCGAAATGAACAAGACGAGAACTTGACTAGATTGGCATAAGGGAGCATCCCTGAGTGAGCTTATATACTCATGTGGATAGTTCGGGATAGGGAGAGGTGGAAGGGTGACGTCATGTTGGCGTATCCCCCGTACCTCGTCTCCCCTAGCGGGTGCTGACTCACTCTGGGATCCTCCCGGTAGCTTCTTTATTTAAGAACTAATTATTGATTATATGTGGGTCATAACATGAAGGAAAAACAATACCTTTATATCGAATTTTTTTGAGTTAGGGCGTTTTGAAAATTTCAAAATTTATTTTGGAACCCTTAGAAGTGACCTACATCAACCAAAAGCTTCGGGGCACAACTAGACCCCAAATGGAGCCTACATACCAAATTTAATCGAAATCGGTCAATGCTAAGTGGCAAAAGTGCCGCGTACGGCGTACTAATATTAAGTTAAGAGAACCCATCGTTCTCTTCAAGCTGTGGATCCTCATATTTTTGACCGACTTCATGCGCGGCGAAGCCGCGCCGAAGGAAGGAGGTATACAGTTCGGTGTGTCATGGGACGACGATTTTTTTTTTTTTTTTTTTTTTTTTTTTTTTTTTTTTTTTTTTTTTTCTGTATGTTTGTACCACTAGCATTTTCTTATTCGGGCACCAATCTGCCTGATTCTTCTTGAAAAGTGTTCTACAAGTATCCATAGTGGTCCCGTTTCAATCAGATTTCATTTTGCTTTGTTAAAAGTATCGAAATTTTGTGAAAATAGTTCAAAAAACGTGGTTTTCGGGAAGATTGTTCCGCATCCTCTCCCCCCGCCCGACTCTTCGAAGCCACCCACCCGCTCGTCCCCCCCCCCCCCCCACCACCACCCACCCGCCCGTCCCCTCCGGCATATTCTCGGACGCCTGCCGCCCCTCAACAAATTCAAGGGGGACCACCCTCTCATTCATTGGGGACCATCCTCCCTATTTAGAGTGAAACGCTTATTTCTTCAAGATAAAGTGGATTGTGAAGCAAAATTTTAATTAAAAAAAAAAAATGATATTGAACTCAATAATTATTTTGAAATTAACTTTAACATTTCACTGAAAGACGAGTTTCCCGACTTTGTGTACATGTTTGTGTACATTCAAATTTAAGGTCCGATTCTAAGCTTCACAAAAAATTAGATGCTTTATGAGGGGGTTTCCGATAACCATCAAATTCCAGTAGACTACCAAGTGGTCTAGCACATAGCCTTCTCATCATCCAAAACATGTTGCAGCTGGCTAAAATATGAAGTTCTAGTCCGATTCCGATGAAATTTTCAGAGATTGTACGAGTTGGCGTGTAGATGGTCCTCTATGAAAATCATTGCCCCCGGACTGATAGCCGCTGCGCATGTGCAAACGATAATTTCCTTTTAGCAGCCATCATTTCCACATTTTCCATCCAACTTCAAGAAAATTCTCAGAGATCATGCAAATTGGCATATAGATGGTCCCCGATGAAAAGCATTGCCAAGGAACTGATAATAGCCACTGCGCATGCGCAAACGTGAATTCCCTGTAGGAGCTATACTTTCTACATTTTCCATCCGATTTTGATGGTATTTTTGGGATTGCGCGGATTTGAGTGTAGATACTCCTCTACGGATATCATTGTGACGGGTCGTCACAAAGACCTGTGTCCGCACCGCCAGCTGGGATCCCGAAACTCAGAATAAGAAAAAGCCTTCCATACGAAGAGGAGGGCATGGAGGTAGAGCTCGTGAGTGCGCCACCAGGAGGCAGCACCTGACGGGCCCGTACTGCGGAATAAGGGAGAGTGGGGTGGTCACGTGACGGGGGAAGCGACCGGGACTGCGCCATCTTGAGGCGTCAGTCGTGTGCTGAGCTGAGATAGATCTACACACCTCTCACCCTGTCGATGTTGTATCGGCCACTATCAAGAGTGTATACTTCAATCAGGGTTTAAATCAGTAACAGAGTAACCAGTAAGTGAATCAGTTTTGTAGTCAAGTCAGTGAATTAGAGCCAAGAACTTTTGATCATTTGGAAGCAGTTTCATCGAAATAGCCTGAGACTTACGGTGCACGATTTCGCCCTCCCGAAGTACTCTAACGACGATTCTGGAAGACCCCCGCGATCCCAAGGACCATCCAACGAACTCTCTCTCTCAACTAGTCCATCACGGTAAATTTAGAAGTCATTTTGTATAAATTTTGATATTGTTCCTCCTAGGTTCTAGGTGTTTCTTTTGTTCGCGTTGTCCAAAGGACGTTCCGTTTGTTATCTCATGTTCATGTTTCGGAACATTTCCACGTGGTCACTTTGAGGTTAGTCCCATCAGGAACCTCCGACCAGAATACTTACCTTTATTATTTAGTAGCTTGATTTTAAAGTCATTTGTTCGTTTCTACCACTTTATTGATAATTTGAAGCTTGTTTTTCATTCAAATAGAGATTTTCTATCCTTTGTTCTGAAATTGGTGTTCCATTATTGAATACTTACCTGAGCATTTTCCTGGAGCGTATTAGAATCAAAAGTAAAGTAATTCAATTTAATACTTACCTTAAATACTTACCTTATTCGAAGCAAACGTAGAATCACCTTTAAATTAACGTAATTTAAATTCACTTACCTGCATTCGCTGAGTCACATAGTACCTGAAACAAGAAAAAGAGTTAAAATTGAATTAAAGCAAATTATACACAATATACAGTAATAATAAAGAATCACGCTTACCAGAGTAACTCAGACGAAGGTAACATTTTTCGGTTATCCCACAAGGGAAACCTAGTCAACGCTACCAACGCCACTGCTACCAACCGATTCCAGTGAACCACGAAAAACAGTAAGTGCCCTGAAATATTACTAGTTCGTAAGCGCAAGGTATTGTTTTGGTGAGTCTTCAACTCCTAATTAAGTCGGCCTCCACTAGGAAAACACACCATTACAATTTGGTGGCACGCGGTGTGATTTTTGATGAGTTCCGACCATCACGAACCTTCAGTTCACCTTGCGCTCGACTAGTACAAAAACGCCCAGGAGAGTGATCAGAATTATTGTAGGAACATTGTTGATGCAATTTTATTGCCACAAATATTGACTATTGTACACTGAAAAGAAAATACGAGCGTAGGACGTTGTTTTTCTGTAAAAACAAGGAATACGGCCGTAGACATCAAACCACTTGTGAGCAGAGGAACAGGAGTGTGAGCGAACTAGCGAGATATCAGGTTGTCCCACCGGCGTTCTCCCGTGAAAGTTTCGGGCGAACCGTCGCGTTCCGGGTCCTCATTTTTCGGACGATCCGGATCGGCCTTCTCGTTGGTTCGGAGGGTTCGGAACACATACCGTGTCAGAACTACTCTCGGGCGGGTCACCAGGTTTCGGGTCAGCAATCCGAACCAAGGAGTTTCGAATCAACGGGGTTCGGAACGTTAACACGTTCTGAGAACTGTTGTTCCCGAGTCAAGGGAACGGTTCGAAACAACTGTTACCGAAACTCGAACAAGTACAGAAACTTGTTCCTGGATCGGAACAGCCACCCAACGTTCTGTTATCGGTTCGGAACCACTGTTCCGGGTCCGTGAACACTAGCGAAACACCTGTTCTCGCGCAATTACGTTCCTTAACAAATAAAAAGACCAACCAGTGACAAAAAGTGAAATATTCTTTTCACTCCATTCTTTTGAATACATTTTTTTGTGCCCTACGAACATCACAATCGACTACCATGGCCGAAGGAGGAGATGCCGCGACAATCTCACTTGAGATGATGGAGGCAGTAACCACCGCAATGGCGCAGATGGGAGATTTCTTCGCCTCACAGAGGGGGGTCCCAAAACCCGAAGGACAGGGTGCCGGACTTCCGAGGTCACTGTTCATGGAGGTGGATGTGTGGAATCCCGATGAGGTCGGATGTATTTCGGCACAACAATTTTTCTCAGAAGTGGAACAGGCCACCACCACCCTGACGCAGGCGCAGAAAGTACAATTCCTGAGAGCGCGACTAAAGGGGGGAGTCAAACGGTTCTTTTCAGAAGCGACGGGCGAACAGCCCTACGACCGTTTGAAGGCGCGGATCCTCCGGTGGTATGGGAAGGAAAACCCTGACCAGGCCAACATCAAGCTGTGGACAACGAAGAGACAGACTGGAGAGCCCCTGCGGAAGTACGCCGAACGACTGACAGCTCTGGCGACGTGCGCTGTGGAAGCAGAGGAGAACCTCCCTCTGGCACGACGGCCGGAATGGATTCGGCAGAAGACCCTGCGAGCATTCATCCGAGGGGTGGATAAGGAAATAAGTCTATTCTTACGGGGAGGACCGATAGAGACCCTAGAAGAGGCGGTTGAGAAGGCTGAGGAGTGGGAGGAGACTGACCGGGAAGACCGCGAACCCGAACTGAAATGGGACGTGGCTGGGATACTCAACCAGGAACCCAGGAAGTGTTATGGATGCGGAGAGGTGGGACACTTTGCGGCCAGGTGCCCGATTCGCAACAACACCGGGGAAAACCGAACACCGCCGCGGAGTCCTGCGCAAGGGGATGGGCTACCGAGGAGGTCCCCTCTCTGGAGACCACCCTCCCCAAAGCCGCGTGTGCCCTGTGAGTTTTGTGGCGAGATGACCCATTTCTCGGCATGGTGCCCTCGGGCAGTGTACATTGACGATTATTGCAACTTCTGTGGCGCCGGGGGACACGTTAAGGCCGAGTGCCGAAAAATGAAGACGATGTTAGCAACCACGCCCCACCGACCGGCGATGTCAATGCCTGCAGCAGCAATCACCACTCCGACACCAAGTATGCAGGAGGAGGAAGTGAGAGGCGACGAACTGGTCGCATTCCAAACGACGATAGCTTTCACCGAGAGGCCGATACTAGCGGTTCCGGTCAAGTTGGCAAACGTTCATCGCCGAATGGTGTTGGATACCGGCGCCGCCGTGTCGGCGCTATCGGAGCCTATCCCGGGAGTGGACATCCGGCCGACTGGAGCTGAGTTGTGGGGAGCCAGCGGACAACGACTGCCACTGCGAGGAGTGCAGCGGGCCTTAGTGGAAATTGGGTCGGTGAAAGTCATGCACGACTTCTTTGTTTTTGAGCGACCAGACTCAGGACTGGACCTGTTGGGACTGGACCTCTTGAGGAAGCTCCCCATTCGCATACGGACCGACACGGGAGCGGTGGAAATGGAGAACCCGAAAACCGGCAAACGGTTCCAAGTTGGAGCCCTGATCCGTGACCCGGACACTGTGGAAAGCCTGAAACGGCTGTCGGCCAACTGGCGAGCACAAGAGACGAAGACCGAAACACCAGAGACCCGGCAGACACCGGTGAACAAGCCGGAGGAGTACCCCTCGGAGACCCCAGATAGGTCCGAGGACAAGCCTCCCTCAGAAGAAAGGGAGCTCATACCTGCGAGCGATCAGGGGCACCCTTCCGCCAACGACTGGGAAGAAATGGTGAACCCCAACGAAATACCACACCAAGCACACAAACCTTCGGAACATGTTCCGGAACTTTCGGAACATCCAGCGGGACCGGAACAACCGCCGTTGGGGGAGTTCCCGGAGCGGAACCAGCACCGAACTGATGAGCCGGAAAAGGGGGAATGCGCCCTACCAGTTTCGCTAGGAACGGACGGTGAAACAGTATCACCCACAATTGAACAGACATACCAGAAGTCTCATGAGCCGCAGAACGTCGTGGAGGAGCCGGTCCGCGGGACGCCAGTAGCCGCGATAACTGGGACTGAAGCAATGGATGGCGCGGTCAGGAGCGGAACAGATTCCATTCCGTCAACCACTATCCACACGTGGGCAAGAACGCTCCGACAGATCCCAGGACTAACTAAGAAGCAGCTACGGCGAATCTGGCGCTCACTTAGGCAGGCCGCCGACCGACAACTAAACCACCTTGGGTCCAAGAATGGACGGCGGACATGCGCGCGACGGAAGACGATTCCACCAGACAAGATAAAAAGGTTCTGGAGCCTTTGGAATGGGCCACGGACAAGAAAGAAGACATCGACGGACGACACTCGCGAGCGGAGGGACTCGCCTGGAGAAGAGACTGGCTGTCGACCAGGTCGATTTAGGTCCGCACTCGCCTGCAGCGTACCGGACGGGGTCCCAGCCTTCGACCCGGGGATCGACGTGACTGGTGCCCCACCTGTCGCCGAGAGAGCGGGTCCTGACAAGCAGGCCAACGACTGGCAGGAGTGGATGGATGTGGAGGACGAGGAGGTACCTCTCGACCCGGACCCTGATGGGATGTTACAACCGCCAAGAGAGAAGATACCTGGGGAGGCGAGTCAAGCCAAAGCTAAAACCAGCAACCCCCAGGCGTCATACCCGTCCGGCGATCCGGGATGCTGCCTGCCGGAGACACCACATGCGGCTCGCGTGTGGATGCACTGTACGTCGGAATGAGTCCGAAGTACCAATTTACCTGTAAATAAAAGAAATGTTATAAATTAGTAGTTAGAAAAAAAAAGTGAAATGTAAATAAATAAATGTACAATGTAACTTAGAAGGAACGAATATAATAAAGAAAGAAACAGAACTTGCCTGGATATGTTGTCCGAATGCCTGTGACCCTACTGGGAGGGGAGCCGCGACACTGGTCGGTCCTTTTCAAACCGAGCGATGGGGGAATTTCCGGGTTCGGACGGCAACCGCCACTCAGCGGGATTTTCCGGGTGGGCCTGGGGACAATCTGAGAGGAGAGAGAGAGGGAGCATGCGAGTTCACGTAAAAGTTTAAGCAAGGTGGTGACTACGGCCCTGTTCTGTTTCACGGAGGAACTTAGTTAGGCTGCCAAAGCTAGACGACCGGATAGGACAGATGGAGGACGACGCCGTGGAGAGGCAACAGACCGTGGAGGCGATGCTCGTCATCGGGGGAACAGTGAAACTGCTTGAGGGGAAGGCTGCGACAACCAGCCGTTGTAACTGACTGCAGGATTCGACTGGCGAGCTGCTTGAGAACCGTAGTACCATCAGACGATCAGCCCCAGACAGTGGTCCGAGACGTGGCGACACCAAGGTGCCAGACGCAAACCCTGCAGGAGAAACATAGCGCAGGAAGCGACGACGACACCTGGGACTTACCAGAATATCACGCCAAGACTCAAACGCTGTCACTGATCAAGGCTGTTTCAGCAACTGAACCGTCGGACAAGGACTCAGACATGGAGTGTGGCCAGGGGGACAGGAAACACGGAGAGGCTCAGGAGGACAAAGCACCACCTTTTTCACCGCTGTCACAGAGCAACCAGGACGCGGCACAGGAGTTGACACCAAGGATAGTGTTGAGCGATTGTCCCATTTGTGGAAAGCCCGAACGGGTCATCACTGGATTCCGCTGCCAGAGCTGCAAAACGTTTTGGAACAGACTCGTTGCCAGATGCCGCAAATTCCCGATGGGCCACCCAGATCATCCAATGCCATGCAAGCTGAGGGAACACAGGAAGGCTCGACCTGCAGAGTGCACCGGGTGCCGCCGTTGGCGCTATGAGCAAGCACTGCTTGAGGCCAGGCCCACCTTGCCATTGCCGTTGCCACCAGTGACCCCCGAGGGAAAGCATAGAGCTGATGAGGGCATCAGCCTCCGGGGAAAGGAAGATTGTGACGGGTCGTCACAAAGACCTGTGTCCGCACCGCCAGCTGGGATCCCGAAACTCAGAATAAGAAAAAGCCTTCCATACGAAGAGGAGGGCATGGAGGTAGAGCTCGTGAGTGCGCCGCCAGGAGGCAGCACCTGATGGACCTGTACTGCAGAATGGAGGAGAGTGGGGTGGTCACGTGACGGGGGAAGCGACCGGGACTGCGCCATCTTGAGGCGTCAGTCGTGTGCTGAGCTGAGATAGATCTACACACCTCTCACCCTGTCGATGTTGTATCGGCCACTATCAAGAGTGTATACTTCAATCAGGGTTTAAATCAGTAACAGAGTAACCAGTAAGTGAATCAGTTTTGTAGTCAAGTCAGTGAATTAGAGCCAAGAACTTTTGATCATTTGGAAGCAGTTTCATCGAAATAGCCTGAGACTTACGGTGCACGATTTCGCCCTCCCGAAGTACTCTAACGACGATTCTGGAAGACCCCCGCGATCCCAAGGACCATCCAACGAACTCTCTCTCTCAACTAGTCCATCACGGTAAATTTAGAAGTCATTTTGTATAAATTTTGATATTGTTCCTCCTAGGTTCTAGGTGTTTCTTTTGTTCGCGTTGTCCAAAGGACGTTCCGTTTGTTATCTCATGTTCATGTTTCGGAACATTTCCACGTGGTCACTTTGAGGTTAGTCCCATCAGGAACCTCCGACCAGAATACTTACCTTTATTATTTAGTAGCTTGATTTTAAAGTCATTTGTTCGTTTCTACCACTTTATTGATAATTTGAAGCTTGTTTTTCATTCAAATAGAGATTTTCTATCCTTTGTTCTGAAATTGGTGTTCCATTATTGAATACTTACCTGAGCATTTTCCTGGAGCGTATTAGAATCAAAAGTAAAGTAATTCAATTTAATACTTACCTTAAATACTTACCTTATTCGAAGCAAACGTAGAATCACCTTTAAATTAACGTAATTTAAATTCACTTACCTGCATTCGCTGAGTCACATAGTACCTGAAACAAGAAAAAGAGTTAAAATTGAATTAAAGCAAATTATACACAATATACAGTAATAATAAAGAATCACGCTTACCAGAGTAACTCAGACGAAGGTAACATTTTTCGGTTATCCCACAAGGGAAACCTAGTCAACGCTACCAACGCCACTGCTACCAACCGATTCCAGTGAACCACGAAAAACAGTAAGTGCCCTGAAATATTACTAGTTCGTAAGCGCAAGGTATTGTTTTGGTGAGTCTTCAACTCCTAATTAAGTCGGCCTCCACTAGGAAAACACACCATTACATCATCGCCCCCGTGTCCCTTACGTTGAGTGAAACAGTTTGGTGCAGGAGGAAGCGAAATAACAATGCGTGTTTTTTCGCTCACCAACAGGTTCTAATTGACTTAATGCTTATCCAATGGGACGTCCCCTGGAATGCATGCATTACTAAACAATATGTTTAATAATTTTTTGGACTCACTAATAACAACTTAAAACAATAATACTGTAGGTATAGGTACTAAAATAAAATGTAAAAATTAAACAATAAAGTTACCTGCTATATAAAAAACCTCAAAAAGTAATAATTAATTCCACAATAAAACTCGGCGCTTTGCGCCTCGGCGGGGGGCTGCACCCCCCGGTTTATTTCTTTTTCCATACTCTGTATGAAATCATAGGAACACAGAATGTGTTTTTGCGATGCTAGTCATCCGTTAAATAAAAAACAACAATAATAAATGTGGAGTCTTTGGCAATAATAAAATAAATAATTGTTAGACATTTAATTTGGTCTAAAACCCTATAAATGTTATATAAATAAATATGTAACTACAAGAAAAATACTATATAAATTGAGAGCTTTCCAACGAATGGTGAACAATTTCTGTGCAATGAACACTGCGGGAGTTCTATTTCCTTACCAACGGCTTGGTTGCACGTGAAAATCATTATAAAAGGCGCGTAACGGTTTTTTCTGTCGCTTTTTCGTGACGATTTTTTTTCAGTAGGTCATCGCAAAAACACATTCTGTGTTAAAAACCATTAGTAATTAAAAAATACAAGTAAAAGATTTAAATAAGAAAAATAGCGAAAAATGTAGAAAAAAGGTTAACAATCGGTAACTCAAAGAATACCGACTTTTAACAAAAGTACTTGGTAGTAGGTAAATTATGTAAAATTAAAAAAAAAATTAAATAATAAAAGTCGAAAAAATTAATAAGTTAAAAATTAAAACGAATGATTTAAAAATTTAAACAAAAGTACTTGGTAGTAGGTAAGTTATGTAAAATTAAAATAATTAAAGTCGAAAAAATTAATAAATTAAAAATTAAAACAAATGACTTATAAAATTAAATTTTAAAAATAAATTTAAAAAATCACTAAAAAGTAAAAAATAAAAAATAATGAAAATACAAAAATAGTAAAATAAAAAACTTTTTAACAAAAAAACGGACCGACCTCAAAACTGATGATGGCATCTCACTAAAAAGGAAAAAATAATAACGACAACTTATTCAGATAAGTTGGTAGGTGGGTACGCATTGAAGTCGCCGCCGTGCCCATCTGCAGAGACAAACATACACAAGTAGATTCCACTTCCATCTGGTTAGTATTACAACATGCGTCGATAGTGCTGTACAAAACAGGAATGAGAGTGGGTACCTATCATTGAGGTAATGCATGTGTTCCAAAACTATTAGGTAGTAGGTCACTGCTGTCGTATGAAGGAGGATGAGAGAGTGACAATAAGTGTGAATCTCAGTAAGAATATTTCCTTTGATAACAGCTGAAGACGTCTGCGTCACCAAAAATGGCAGTTGGATAAAAATTCAACATGAGAAGGTTGTTTACTTACTTACCTACCCCTACTCCTGTTTTGTATTGCACTATCGACGCATGTTGTAACACTAACTGGTTCATTTGAGTATGAACTCATATCACAAACCCACATCATGATCTTGACAATTCTACATTCAATAAGTATATGATACATGGAATATAAGATTAATTAGATATTATGTAATCAAAGATTGATCACGTATGATTAGATAAATAACTATTAGATACTATCTAATCAAGAGATGGCTTGTTGGAATCCCAACATTTCGTACGGGGATTCACACTTATTGCCACTCTCTCATCCTCCTTCATACGACAGCAGTGACCTACTACCTACCTAATAGTTTTGGAACACATGCATTACCTCAATGATAGGTACCCACTCTCATTCCTGTTTTGTATTGCACTATCGACCCATGTTGTAACACTAACCAGATGGAAGTGGAATCTACTTGTGTATGTTTGTCTCTGCAGATGGGCACGGCGGCGACTTCAATGCGTACCTACCTACCAACCTATCTAAATAAATTGTCGTTATTATTTTTTCCTTTTTAGTGGGATGCCATCATCAGTTTTGAGGTCGGTCCGTTTTTTTGTTAAAAAGTTTTTTATTTTACTATTTTTGTATTTTCATAATTTTTTTATTTTTTACTTTTTAGTGATTTTTTAAATTTATTTTTAAAATTTAATTTTATAAGTCATTTGTTTTAATTTTTAATTTATGAATTTTTTCGACTTTAATTATTTTAATTTAACATAACTTACCTACTACCAAGTACTTTTGTTTAAATTTTTAAATCATTCGTTTCAATTTTTAACTTATTAATTTTTTCGACTTTTATTATTTAATTTTTTTTTTTAATTTTACATAATTTACCTACTACCAAGTACCTTTGTTAAAAGTCGGTATTCTTTGAGTTACCGACTGTTAACCTTTTTTCTACATTTTTCGCTATTTTTCTTATTTAAATCTTTTACTTGTATTTTTTAATTACTAATGGTTTTTTTTACTCAATATTCACAGCTAAATTTACAGAAAGCTCGGCAAAGGAGGATTTTTATTCCTTAGGACCTGATTCTCAATCAATTTGACATAGAATTGTTTGTTGGGTCGATCATCATATTTGCCGGACTGAGATGCTACTGACAGTTGAGTGCCGTTCCATCACGAAATCCTGTCCTAAAGGTTCCCACAGTACAACACTTACATAATGTGCGGCCCTCGAACGTAGAAAATAGTCGGAACGAAAATAAAACGTGACGCGTGAAGAGCCCTCGAAAGAAACAGGATTGAAGATGAGATGAAATGGCCATTCAAGGACCCCCCGAAGGCATCCGATGGAATTTATGACCGTAAACAGCATAAATATTTAGCAGGTAGGCCGATCCGCAAGGACGTGTGGATGTAGGACCGCGGAGTTTCGCCCTGAGGAACATCACGCGCCAGGAAAATAAGATAGTCCGGGCAACGAAGACCAAAAAAGGGCCTGAGGTAGAAAAAAATAGAACCCAAACCAAACTTGGCACAGATGTAGGGGGGGGTATCCTTATTAACATACTAAAAGTCCTGGAGGGTGGGGCACGAGCTCGAGGGGGGGGGGGGTCTCTAAAGGTCCCATTTTGGGGTTTTTCGTAAATATCTCGAAAACGGTGCGTTTCTCGATAAAACATGTCCTATAGTAAATTAAAGCTGATAAAATTCTCTACAACTTTGATTCTATACGTTTTATCAAAATTCCGAACCGTTACCGAGATATATGCATCCAAAAAAGGAGGAATTTTGAAAATTTTGTTTTTAGCTCACGTTTTCTGGATAACTTTGTTGAATTTCGTCCAAACGGTTGGTCTGAGAAGAAAAGTCTCTTAGAGAAAGTTGTAGAGCATTAAATTTCCTTGAAGAATATGTGGTTTATTGCCAATTTATCATTTACCAATCAAAAATTACGCCAATTTCAAAATTTTGCCAATTTGTGTCATTTTACTCAAATGTTGCCATTTCCTTTTTATGTGCCCTCGAACTTCAATCGTCCTTCTTTTTTGTCATCTGCCGTCATTTAATGCTATATATACGTCCACACGAATTAACAACCCAGAATTAAATACCAACAGAGGGGGGGGGGAGAGAGAGAGAGGAGGAGGTTGATATGAGAAGGTGTTGTGAAAAAGTGTTATTTCATCCTAATGACGATTTGAACTTCTTTCACCCTGGACGAGTCATTGAACGAAGTGGTATTTGTTGGGTGGTAAACGTGAGCTCAGACGGAGAAGAAGATAACGGTCGGGGCCCTTTATGACCTTGAGGGTGAGCGAACCAGGTGCAGGAATGTCCCCCTTCCCTCCGAGTTCTTCATTCCGTCCCTTCTTTCAAATCCGGGGCCCCCTTCAGTCGACGCCGTCCTTCCACGTGAAGTGCTTCTTACGTTTTCATATCAGTGTTTTATGTGATTAAACTATGGCTGAGAAGTGTTTAGTTTGTGACGAAGAGGTTGTTAGTGATTTGTGTAAAGTAGGTGAGAAAGGGATACTTGGATTGGTGAAGGCTAGTGTTTTGAGGAAAGATGGGAAAGATGAAGAGTTAAATAAAAGAAAATTGGCGTTGTGCATGGTGCTTGCAGGAAAGACTATACCAGGAGTGACTCAATAAAAAAGTATGTGACAAAAAATCCGTCCTCCCCAGTACCCTCAACATCTGGTGCTCCACCTACATTGCGTTCAACACAACCAGCTTTTGATTTTAGAAGCAAATGTTTGTTTTGCACTGAAATTTGCGATACAGAAAAAGAAAAAAAGAAACCTGCTAGTGCCCGCCGAGTCATTTACAATGTTCGCACGACCATGTTTCACACTTCCATCATTGACCATGGACAGGCTAGAGGAGACAATTGGGGAGCCGATGTTGCAAGGCGAGTGGGAACTGTTGGGGACCTGCATGCAGCCGATGCAGTATACCATAAGGACTGTTACAGACAGTTCATGTTAAAGTCTACCTCATCAGACAAAGGGAGAGGACGCCCTCGTGATGAAGCAATTTGTGAAGCAATGGAGGAAATTTATGGTTACATAGAGGGCAATGACAACTGTCAATTCTCCATTGACGAGTTGTTGGAGCAGGTCACAGGGGAACCCCCACTTATGAAAACAGTCATTAGCAGGTTGAAGGAGAAGTATGGAGACCGCATTGTAATTAGTACACTCCAAGGAAAGAAAACAGTGATCTGCTTACGAAGTGCTGGTTATAAAATCTTGAATGACGCTTGGTATGCTGGTAGGTGTGCAGATGAACACTCAGAACGTGACAGAATTGTCAAGACAGCAGCAGAAATTATACTACAAGACGTTGAGACAATGGCCTATGACATCAGCGAGTATCCCCCCCCAGAGAATTTTTGCAGTGGGGCCGAAGATATGATTCCTCAATCTCTCCGTGTGTTCATGGACTGTATTGTAAAAAAAAAAGATCGAGTGAATCAGTTACTACAAAATTGAGTGTTATTGCTCATGCCCTGATTGCTGTTATTCGCCCTCGTTCCTTCGTATCACCCATTCTGAACAGCATCGCTCTCTTCATATATCGAAAGTTTGGCTCAAAAAACTTGGTGAAACTTCTTTCTAAGTTGGGACTTAGTGCATCATACCACAGTGCTCAGCAGCTGGAGCTCTCGACCATGTATCAACCAACGCCCCCTCTCCCAAATGTTTTCTGTCAATACATTTTTGACAATGCAGACTACAACGTTGCTACTATCGATGGCTGGAATACTTTCCATAGCATGGGAGGCATAAAGTGCATGACACCAGGTAGCGCTCTTCCTCCATCATCAAATGTAGAAAGGGTGAAATCAGCTCCGACACAGGAAGAGCTTGGTCAGCTTGGAGTTCTTCAGCTTCAGCCATTTCAGCCTGCTGCTATCAATGCACTACAAAATGTGACTGTTGAGAACTTGAACACGTTGAATCCCATCCCATCTGACATGCTATCTCCAAGCATTGCAGATTTACTGTGGATGAGTGGCAAGTGGCTGCAGGATGCGAATCCTACAATAGAATCGCCAAACATTCCAGAATGGAAGGGATTCATGCAGTCAATTTGCAAACAGAACACAACAGAAAGAAGTTCTGTCACATTTCTTCCATTCATAAATTCCCCACCTAGTGACTACAGCACTGTGTACACTGCATTACAGTTTGCTCACCAGAACACTCAAGAGGCTGGGGCCAAAGTTTCTTTTGTAACTTTTGACCAGCCTTTATACCTTAAAGCCCGAGAGATACAGTTTGGCACAATTGTTGTCAGGCTTGGTGGATTCCACACACTCATGTCCTTTATGGGCTGCATCGGGCACACCATGGCAGGATCTGGATTGAAAGAGGTGTTGTGCCAAGTGTTTGCTACAAATTCAGTTGACAAAATGTTGACTGGCCACGCCTATAGCCGTGGTGTTCGAGCACACATTCTTGTTCAGGTGGTGTTAGCTCAGATCGTCCTTGAAGGAGCCAACATATCAACAGCTGAGAAGAGGGACATAGCCACAATTTTGAGCAACATGGATGAAATTGGTCCGGAGGAACTTGAACAGCCGTCCTTGGTATCAACTTTGAGTAAGCTGGAGAGCCGCCTGGAATCCCTTAAAAGCAATGGCCCCACTGCAGCATTATGGGTTCAATACTTCCAGATGGTAACCCTCATGAAAAAATTCATTGATTCTGAGCGTAGAGGTGATTGGTTCGGACACCTGGCCTGTGTCCAGCAGATGATACCATTCTTCCATGCCAGTGGACATTTTCACTATGCCAAATGTGCGCACATCTACGTTCAAGACATGTTGAAATTGAAGAATGATCAACCAGAGGCGTTCCAACAGTTTGCAGAGGAAGGATACTTTACTATCAACCGGACTGGCAAACCCTGGGCTGGAGTATGGTCTGACATGGTCATAGAGCAGACCCTCATGCGTTCCATGAAGAGCTCCGGTGGCCTGACACGAGGGAGAGGAATCACAGATTCCGTCCTAGCCAAGTGGATTGGTGGCTTGCCTGGAAGTTCTGCCATCTGTGCATCGTTGGAGGAGTTTGCTGGGGTAATGTTTTCCACCGGAGAACAGCATGTTGATTTGCGGGCATCACGGCAGCAGAGAGATGCCCAAGACCGTGCCAAAATTAATGAATGGTTCATCGACCATCCTCCGTTCCCTGAAATCAAGTTGCTTGTTTCTCTCTCAACCGGTCTTGTTGGCAATGAAAAAATCAATTGCCACCAAGCCCTGAACATTGGCACTTCAACCATGGAAAGCTTTCTTGGTTCAACCTTCGGGGAAATGAAACAATCCCGAAAAAATACCATCATGTCCCTAGCCAGCATGAGCTGCACTATCAAGATTGGGGGGGAAAAAGCTACAATAAACCCTTTAACAATTTTTCAACGTACTCTAATTTCGAAGAAGAGCGATGAAGATGTTGAAAAGTTATTGGGTTACGAACTCTCTCCTTTCCCTCTATCCCTCTTTAATGAGGGTGGCATGAGGAAAGGAACCAAGTCCACCCTGTATGCTGCTTTACCAGAAGAGGAAGATGCAGATCTAAATGTAACAGAAACCACAAATGTTGTGGACGGTGGTTTCCTGCTCCATCGGGTGAAGTGGAGACCTCGTTCTACAATTCTTTCCATCTGCGAGCAAACGATTTCGTACCTCATCAAACATTATGGTAACAGCTGTACCGTGGTGTTTGATGGATATGGAGACATTAATAGCACTAAGAGAGCCGAGCAGAAACGGAGAGGCCTCCTGAAAACGTCAGCCAATATCAATTTTCAAGATACAACGACCATCACCATCCAGCAGGAGCACTTCCTTGCTAATGACAGTAATAAGTCAAGACTTATTGAATTCTTGAAAAGGAGGATGTCAGCATCCAGTATCCAAACTATGGTTGCCTCAGGGGATGCTGACACAATGATTGTCAACTGTGGTATCAACAGAGCAGCTGAAAACGTGAGGGTCACCGTGATTGGGGAAGATGTAGACCTGGTGGTGCTACTAGTAGCCTTGACGCCCCCCAATCACGGCCCACTATTCTTCTTGAAGCCAGGCCGAGGGAATGTCCCCTCAAAGGTATATTGCATTCAAAGGCTGCAGAAGCTCCCTTTTGCTAAAAATATACTCCTACTTCATAGTTTCTCAGGATGTGATACAACCTCTGCAATTTATGGGAAAAGTAAAATTACAGCAGTTAAAACCTTCACTGACAACCCCAGAGTCATAGGTGAAGCTGCTCCCTATTTCTACAACCCCTCCTCTACACCACAAGAGATTGAGAGAGCTGGCGAGGTCCTGTTCCTCACTATGTACAAGGGTCCTCCCCAACTTAATAATATCAACCAATTACGACACCACGCCTTCCTGAAAGCCTCTGTCAGGCCAAACCCCGATTTAACGTCCCTCCCACCAACCCAAGGATCAGCACTCCAGCACTCCCTACGTGTTTATCTACAGGTAAATCATTCATTGCATCTTATATACCAATAACTCACTTCCTTACTGTATTAATTGCTTTGCTAACAAATATTTTGGTATTTCTTTGCAGGTCCAACAGTGGCTTGGTAATAGTTTACAACCAACCAACTTCGGATGGGCAATGGAGGAGGATGGACTCCGTCCAGTAACTACCATCGCCCCAGTAGCACCCGAAGAAGTTTTAACTTCTATGTTCTGTCGGTGCACAACCGGATGTGGAACTCGATGCGGTTGTAGGAAAACAGGAATTGCCTGCTCGGTTGCCTGTGGGGGGTGCCATGGTACCTGCACCAACGCCGCCCCCACTGAAGCAATATCGCTGAGTGACGAAGAAGACGACTTTTGATTTACTCTGACTGTACCTACTTATCATATAATCTTGTAAATACCTTTCTTTAATACTTAGTTAATAAAATTTTTTTTTCGTTTTTTCTACATATTCTTTTTATATCAACCCCCCCCCCCCCCTCTGTTGGTATTTAATTCTGGGTTGTTAATTCGTGTGGACGTATATATAGCATTAAATGACGGCAGATGACAAAAAAAAAGGACGATTGAAGTTCGAGGGCACATAAAAAGGAAATGGCAACATTTGAGTAAAATGACACAAATTGGCAAAATTTTGAAATTGGCGTAATTTTTGATTGGTAAATGATAAATTGGCAATAAACCACATATTCTTCAAGGAAATTTAATGCTCTACAACTTTCTCTAAGAGACTTTTCTTCTCAGACCAACCGTTTGGACGAAATTCAACAAAGTTATCCAGAAAACGTGAGCTAAAAACAAAATTTTCAAAATTCCTCCTTTTTTGGATGCATATATCTCGGTAACGGTTCGGAATTTTGATAAAACGTATAGAATCAAAGTTGTAGAGAATTTTATCAGCTTTAATTTACTATAGGACATGTTTTATCGAGAAACGCACCGTTTTCGAGATATTTACGAAAAACCCCAAAATGGGACCTTTAGAGACCCCCCCCCCCTCGAGCTCGTGCCCCACCCTCCAGGACTTTTAGTATGTTAATAAGGATACCCCCCCCTACATCTGTGCCAAGTTTGGTTTGGGTTCTATTTTTTTCTACCTCAAACCCTTCGTTGCCCGGACTAAGAAGTGAAGGCACTAATCAGCGATCGAACGGTATTATTACAGTCTTCTGTGAGAACGAATGCTCTCAAATGAAGTAAAAAAAATTATCAACATTTTTATTTCATCAATTTTCTCTGCCGTCCAATATTGAAATCATATTATTTATGTATAAACACTATGCATATTTCGCTCTTATCTGATCAGAAATGAATTAAACGCTGCAAATTATTACGCAAAGGTTTTCTTATATAGATCACTCGTCTGCAAAGAACACGGCTTTGCCATTGTTACCACCAACCAGCATGAAAAAAAACATCGATCGCATTTCGGTCAGCTAAAATTTCAACGGAGATTAGGCCTCTTTTGCGATTCACACCCGTGTTTCTGTTTTATCGTGAGTTTCCGTAGGGAGCGAACGGTTTGTCCTACAGGGCTCCACGTGGTCTCTAAAAATTTTGAAAATTCAATGCTATCTTAAATTGATGCAAAAACAATACCTTTACATCAAAGATTTTTGAGTTATGGCGTTTTCAAAATTTCAACCCTTAGAAGTGACCTACATCAACCAAAAGCTTCAGGGCACAACTAGACCCCAGATGGAGTCCACACAAGAAATTTCATCAGAAATCAGTCCATGCTCTTTATTTATAGTAATTTTATTTTTCTTGGTCGATTCCAAAGGTTCAATATTGAAAATAATAAACCAAAAGTGCTGCAATTCTACCGCTGCCCATTTTCAAAAACCTTGTCTGTATCATAGTAGTTTTAATGATCATGTGGATATTTTTATGAATTAACACTGTTGTCCAATATGAACCTATTCTAAGCTTTGCACAAAGAAGAACATTTTGTTTCCAATTATGATAGTTTTTTTTGCTTTTTGATCGCAATGATCAACAGCACGCATCTTAGTTTCAAGCTAACAGAAAAAGCTCGCTCTAACGTTAATTTTTTATTTAGAAAATCTCATTGTTTAGTTTTGAAATTCCATTTAAAAAAAGAATGAATTAAATTAAAATACTCAGAATTTTCCAACTTTTTAATTTTGAAAAAAATCGTAAAATTGTACATTTTAAACATTATTGCTACTAAGTACTTATTATTATTTTTTTCAAATTAAACAGTGACGTGATGGAACTTATTCTCCAAATTTGGGATAATTTATCTAATTTTGGTTAACCTACTTACCTATCATTTTCAATAATAAACCTTTAAAATCAAGTGAGAAAAAAAAATTAAATAAAATAAAATCAATAAAGAAATTATTTGGAGCGTTTTAATACGTATTTTTGTGGTAGCTTTACTCAATTTCAGACTCGCGCAACCTCCAAGAATGACGTCGATCCTACCTATGTCTTTAGATTTGCGTGCTTTGATAAATTACCTCCGAGCTACCTTCAGGATTCGGCTGACAACACGTAACGCGTACGATCGAAAACCCTGGGATTCCGCCAATATTCGCAAGGTTGTCGACGAAAGAGTTGGCATAATAAACGAAATGCAGCCGACACCGTCGCCCTTGACGGGTACATGGACACTTAGAAGTGTCCATGACGGATGTCGGTCTCGAGCACAAAGGGTCAAATCATTATGAGAAAAGAAAACAAAATTGAACCGGTTTCCCTATCGTACGTACACCTTCTTCTCCATTGAATTCGAATATTCCAATGCCAACTTCTACACACCGGAATAATGACTCGGTGATTGATGCGAGAGTTGGGTGGTTGTATCAACAAATTACACTGGGTAGTGATTGACGGGGGAAGTAATGGAGATTGAATCCTACTCCGTCTCTCTTTTACCTCGAGTTTATGTGGCGTAATATTTATTGTAACTTACTTTAATTAATGAGAGGTGATTTTCTGAAATTATAGGTTAGCAATAATTGAGTAATTTATTACAAACGAATATGAAAACCAGAGTCGTGTAGCAACGGAACTGACGCCGGTTTTTGGAGTTGCCAAATCCAAATTGGTGATTTTAAGTGAGGATATTAGCCATACAGTGACATCATCATCGTCAGAAATCTGATAATAAGGATTAGAACTCAAGTACATCGGGTCTTGGAAAGTATTATTATAACAAACTATACATTGGGTACCAAATCATCTCAACTTTTACCTTGAAGGGGTCTCAGTCGGTCGCCGTTCCGTCCTCGTAGTGGGTTAGTATAATCTCTTTCGAGCCGGCGCTCGTTTGATCCTTCCCACCCTCCCCCACCTGTTTGAAGGAGCAACATTGCCACACCACGCCTTCTCATAGCTAGTCAGTTTTCATCAAAACTTTTTCCCATTTTTCTGAGAAAACAATCATCCAATTTTCATGTTTCTTGTGGCATTCTTCTTATTTTTTTAATCTCTTTACTAATGCACATTTACATAAGGATTTTCGAAAATCATTAGTGCACCCACCTAGGGAATCGAAAAACTAAAATATTGCTGCTGGAATCATCAAATCGACCAATATTTAGTAATTGCCAGAAAAATATTGGTAAACCCGTTTATTCACTGACTTTTTGTTTAAGGCTAAATGTCCCGAGTTTAGTTGTGAAATCTGCCACCACGTGGCAGCACCAAAATGAAGAAAATTTCGTTTACTCCTCAGTTGAGAACGGATCGACATATTTTAATTCCGCAAACGGATTTCTCTTCAAGATCACCGTAGAATTCCGGGTAATTGGTTTAGAAAGTGCGCAAAAATTTTTTGCACACAGTTCCAACAAAAATTTGTTTAAATTTTGAACATTTTGAAAAAGTGGCCTTATAGCCACTTGCAGAACCTTCATCAGAATACGAATCCGTTTGCAGAATTTTTCTGACTTGATCATAGCCGTCGGATTCGCGTTTTTACGATATGGAGGGGGCCGAGGGGGGCGATCATGGGCTGGGGGGGAGGGCGGCGATCAAACGCCCCGCCGCCCGCCCGACCTTCACCTTCACTCCTACATTCATGTTTTGATAGTATGCACCCTTTGGTCGCTATTCTTTTTCCCGGCCACCTAATAGGTAGCTACCATCAACCTTCCCATTTCCAACTTCTCTGTCTTGAGGTTGATCGAATTGGGCGAAATTTCCATAAAAAGCAAGACACATAAACAAATAACTTATGAGACACATTCTTTGTTAATTTGATTCAGCTAATGGTTTGCACTACCTACTAAATAGTTAGTTCTAAAATTTTGATAATTTCAGTTCACTGCACATGGACTAGTTAGGTATCTAGAACAACTAGTAATAGATGGTTTGAGGAGCATATTCTTGGCGTTTGACGTTGATTTCCAAATTTTTTGAACAGCTAAAGATGATGAAAAAATAATTAGTAGGTAGTTAATTCACTCTGCAATAGTGTTGAAAAAGGTAAAAACACCTATTCATTATTTACCAAAAATTCAAATATCTTTGAAATAATATCAAAATAAATCTAAATAAATTTGAAACTAAAATCCCCCGTGTCTGAATTTTTTATTCCCGAATTCCCTCTTCTAAGAGTTAAATAATCAATTCTCTCTGTTTTTAAATGTCATTCTTGATTTCATGTAATTATAACGCCTAACACTAGCGAAGTGTTGAATTTTGAGGTAGTACTAGGTATGCCTACTACTAAATTACAAACATGACTGTCCCAAAATTACCGTTGGTGCATTGTAATAAATAGCGTAGAACTAGTGCTGTGGTCTTACAAGGTAAATACCATACAGATGGCAACCCTACATGTTTCCTTTTCGGATTACTCGAAAAGTTCGAGAAGAGTTCAAGGTCGCACACCTTTTTCATTCGCTAGCAATCCCGGGTACATCGGGCACTGTTGACGTTCGAATACTGTAGGTAGTAGTACTAGGGTACGGCGTTGGTGATTTTACCCTTCAATATTCCGCGATTGTGCAGCGATCACTACATCGTGTTTTACTACGTCCCACAGTAAGAATTGGGCATCCATATGCGATTAATCTGGGGTGAAGGAGAACACAATCAACGGGAAAAATCTGCGAAGTGCTACTATCAGCTCCGGGGTCTTGATTTTCGTAGGGGACTATCTACATGCCAATTTGAACAATCCTGACAAATTTCATCTAATTCTTATGAAATATGTGAAAGTTATAGCTGTTTCAAGGATTTAATGTTTGCGCATGCGCAGATGCTAATGTCAATTTGGAGGTCGTGATTTTCGTAGACCATCTGCACCCCAATCTCCATAATCCCTGAAAATGTCATCGAACTCAGATGGGAAATGAAGAAGTTGAGACTGTTACAAGGAATTCACGTTTTCGCTTCCGCAGTCACTACTATTAGTCCGGGAGTGATTTTCATAGGGGACCATCTACTCGCCAACCCGCACAATTCCTGAAAATTTCATCGAAATCAGACAATAACTTCGTGTAGTTCTGCCCGATACAAGGATTTCACGACAGAATCAAAGACAGTCAGACACGAAACAAAAATTGTTCAGGAAGGTCTAAAACATAGAACGCGAGGGGAAATTTTGATTTCGGAGATATTTTTTTTCTACAATCTTGAAAAGTTAAAACAATACTTCCACTACCTTGGTGGACTCGGAAGTAAGAAGTGCGTAGGCACCTTATCTATTTTTGCTCAGTACAATTTTAGTTAATCATAAATAATAATTTTGTGTTCGAGTCTACTACGGTAACACGGAAGTATTGTTTTCACTTTTCAACGTTAAAAAAAATATCTCCAAAATCAAAATTCCTACTCGAGTTATATATTTTAGACCTTCCTGAACAATTTTGATTCCGTGTCTGCCTGTCTGTCATGAAATCCTTGTAACGCCCGAAACTATACGAAATTAATGTCTAATTTCGATGAAAAATTTTGAGGAAGGTATATTATGCGGGTTGACGTCTAGACGATCCCCTATGAAAATCATCGCCCCAGTATCAATCAATAATATGTATAACATTCTACCATAATTATGATACCTAACCATTATCTGAATCAAATTAACACAGAATGTGTCTCATAAGTTATTTGTTTATGTGTCTTGCTTTTTATGGAAATTTCGCCCAATTCGATCAACCTCAAGACAGAGAAGTTGGAAATGGGAAGGTTGATGGTAGCTACCTATTAGGTGGCCGGGAAAAAGAATAGCGACCAAAGGGTGCACACTATCAAAACATGAATGTAGGAGTGAAGGTGAAGGTCGGGCGGGCGGCGGGGCGTTTGATTGCCCCCCTCGGCCCCCTCCATATCGTAAAAACGCGAATCCGACGGCTATGATCAAGTTAGAAAAATTCTGCAAACGGATTCGTATTCTGATGAAGGTTCTGCAAGTGGCTATAAGGCCACTTTTTCAAAATGTTCAAAATTTAAACAAATTTTTGTTGGAACTGTGTGCAAAAAATTTTTGCGCACTTTCTAAACCAATTACCCGGAATTCTACGGTGATCTTGAAGAGAAATCTGTTTGCGGAACTAAAATATCTCGATCCGTTCTCAACTGAGGAGTAAACGAAATTTGGCCCCGATGGTGCTGCCATCACTTATTTCAGAATCACACTAGAACATCGTGACATTTAGCCTTAAATCATCATTATTTATTGAGTAAGACCATAACAAAGTAATTGTATTGTGTTAGAGACGGTTGTTGAAAAAAATGTGTATAGCTTCATAAACTAGAAGATCAACAATGGGATAAACTGTTAAGAACGTCTAAATTAGAAAATAAAAATAAAATAATGGTTGTAAATAATGATTAATAATGGAACATTTCTGATAAAAAGGAGGAAAGTTGACCAGGAAGTTTTAATCGAGCGACTTCGAATGGTTCAATACCTTGGAGGACTAGTGGGTTCGTGTTGCTTCTTGTGGTGTAGTAAATCAAGGTAGGTACATATATGGTGGAGTTACTGACTAGGGATGGATACCGTTGAAAAGGTATCGATATTTTGTATCGATACTGTATCGTATTCAAGTACAGATATCCCATGTATCGTTGGTCATGAGAATCGATGTTTCAAAACATCGAGTATCGATACTCTAGTGTCACAAAGTATCAACATTACCCAATAATCCAAAGGAAAATATTTTTCTCACCAATCTTTATTAATTTCTTACTGTCAAGAGTCCAAGGTGAGTGTATTCACACAACATACCATTAATTAGGACGATAAATTAGATACACGAGTGTGAATCGTGTGAATCTTCATGTTGGTTGGTGGTAACAATGGCAAAGCAGTGTTCTTTGCAGACGAGTGATCTAAGTAGAAAAATAATAAACTTCGTGTAATAATTTGCAGCGTTTTGAAAAGGGGTATAAGACACGAATCCTTGTCATGACTCGTTGAATGTGGAATGTGTCGATTTGATCCTAGTAATGACCCATCAGCCTCTCTACATTATTCATCTTCTCATTTTTAGCCATTACGATCCAAAGTATCGATATTTTGAAATATTGGGTATCGATACTCATCCCTATTGCTGATTAGAGGAGGGATGTGCACAATGTTGCTCTGGTGGGTCAGGTATTGTTGTTGCTCGAGACTGAGAGCTGACTGATTCCACTGACCTTTTCACTTCACAGACCGAAAACAACTAATAAAAGTGAAAGAAAAAGTGGTGTGTTCGGGTATGTGCGGTCAGAAAGTTGATGGAAAGATATCTAGGGCCAATCTACTGGAAACGATGTGTTTTAGTAAATGAGGAATTTCATCATGTCGGAATTTCCTATTTTTGACCCCAAAATCGGATTCAGCAGCTCCAAAAACCTCCTACGACAAACTTTCAGCCCGTACCTACTTCCTAATTTACGAATAAACAAAACAATGTAGAAAATATGAACGTTAAAAAAAAACCGGGAGGATGACGGCATCCTGGAATAGTTCATTTATGGCCGCTTGAAGCGCTGAGATCGTGAAATCTATAGTCCACAGTTTGCAACATTTCACTAAACCAGTAAAGATCAAAATCGAAAAAATGAAGAAAAAAATAGAAAAAGCATGATGGGGAAAATTAGGTTTCTCCTGTGTTTGTTAGATAACTTTCCTCTTAGATAACACGATTTCGTCATACCATCGGGCAACACTGGGAGGAGACCGCGATCCGAACAGCCCATAGACCTAGTATCCATGGATACTGGGTCCATGGAACAACCTATCAGCGAGCGTTCCCGCTTCACGTTGAAGAGGTCCGTTTTCCCAGTTATTTTTTGAAATCATAAATTTTGATTGTCTCCCAAAAATAACAGGAGACTTATTTTCCGAAATCAACACAATTCTAATCTATCTCACACTATTAACTATTCAGGAAAAATGCAGACAGAATTCGATGAAATGGAGTGCCGCCCCGCAGGTGCCTGGAATTAACTGTGTCGAGTCAATACATACAACCGTGTTGAGGTTATGTCTAACCTATGTTATAGAACTTTGTTGGCGTTATTATTAAACTTATTATTAACTTCATCTTTGACCAAAGTTTCCTCATTTTGGCTAGGAAGTGAACCTTGAGTACTCACTCGTGTACAACCTATTGTTTCCTCTGTGGTACAGAGAGGCCGTTCTCCACTTGAGCCTCAAAGGGTTAACGATGTTTACCCGTTTCCTCCGACTAATTTCCGGAGCGTTGGCGACAGGGTTCAATAAAAGACCACCCCTGGCCCTATTCATTGGAAAGGGTAGGTCTGATCGGACCCTTCCTCCCTCGAAACGGACGTGGGAGTGACGAGAGGCCTAACCCCAAACAGGTCTTTATGGCTCAGTTCAACCATCGGGGTACCTACCGCCAATTTCTTCCACATCTTGGAGAGCCACAAATTGAGTGGTCAATTTCATCGTTTATGTTGACTCGAGGACTCGTAAAGTTGATGGAGGAAAGGAAAAGGCATAAACAACAATAATACCAGTAAGGTCTGTCATGTAGGTATGGCTATAGCGATTTTACTCAAAATTTAAATATTTTGCATCCGAGTCTGCCAAGGTAGCGGAAGCTTTGTTTTCACTTTTCAAGGTCGAAAAAAAAAGTTCTCCAAAATCTAAATTTCCACGCACGTTTTACGTTTCAGACCTTTCTGAACAATTTTGGTTCCGTGTCTGTCTGTCTGTGTGTTTGCATGAAATCCTTTTAACCGGCATAACTATACGAAGTTATTGTCCGATTTCGTTGAAATTTTCAGGGATTGTTTGTGTCAGACTATAGATGATCCCTTATCAAAATCATAACCCCCGGACTGATAGTAGCTGCTGCGCATGCGCAAAAGTGAATTCCTTGTAACTGCCATAACTTTCAAATATTATTATTAGTGCTTCCGAGTCTACAGTGGCTGCCATCCTACCATCCTGTCATTAATATTATTTGTTTTTCCCGTATGATTATCTTTCTTCAATGTCTTGGAGATGATTAGACAAAATAAAATATGTTCAGTTTGGTCATGGAAATTCACGAGTTGATCCATTCGCGGTTACAAATCACTCATACACAAGTGGTGACACCGACGTGATCAAACTTCTGGTGTTTTAAGTGTAACGATCGCGTATCTACCGATCCTTTCCGAATATCCCTCGAACCTTATGTACTTAACAATTTGTATTTGACAAACATTTTCCGAGAATCGTTAGTTTTTAGTACAATTCAGGGAGAACCAGTTCCAGGACAAATTCCTCAATTCGGGGGATGCAAGTTGATGCTCAATTTGCTAACTCTCCAATCACGTTCGAGTTAACTAAATATAACTACGTACTAGCCTCCCTTGATAGCGATGTAGCTGAACTGATCTCTGACGTTTTGTTGAAACCTCTCTCAGCAAATCCCTATAACAATATATTGGACCGTTTGCAATCTGAATTTGAAATTTCCGACGTAAAGTAAGTAAACTCCTTACTGAATTAGACCTCGGAGACAGAAAACCCTCGCAGTTTCTTCGCTTTCTTGGCAGAGTGTCAAGTTCAGGATGATTTCCTAAAAACCATGTTCGTTCAACGCTTACCAGTCAATGTAAGACCAATATTGGCACCTTCTGCTGATCCGCTGGATAATATGGACCTTATTAGCTCCTACACAGTACAGTATTCAAGTAGTGGGCCCTTCCTATACCACTAGTACACGTCATGACCGTTTAGAATCACAAATTGCTCATTTGACTTCTTCTATAACTTCCTATATAACTTACATAAATTCTCTATAACAACAGACAAACCTTACTCGTTCAGTTGGGCGGAATACTCATGCTCGAAGTCGTTCAAGTACTCCAAAACCTGACCTAGCATGTGTCTTTATCACCGGCAATCACAACTAATCACACGTACACACTACCAAGGTAGCTGAAGCTGTATTTTCACTTTTCAAGGTTGAAAAAAAAATTCTCCAAAATAAAAATTTCCACTCGTGTTTCACGTTCCAGACCTTCCTGAACAATTTTGGTTCCATTTCTGTCTGTCTGTGTGTCAGTCATGAAATCCTTGTAACGGGAATAACTATACGAAGTTATTGTCCGATTTCGATGCAATTTTCAGGGATTGTGCGAGTTGGCATATAGACGGATGAAAAATGATATAGACCCCTATGAAAATATTCACCTCCGGTAGTAGCTGCTGCGCTTGCGCAAACGTGAATTCCTTCTAACAGCCATAACTTCTACGTTTTCCAACAATAGTTATAGTACGGGTTGACGTGAAGAGTCTCCATTCAAAAGTACTATGAGATTGAAATTTTGAGAATAACTACTATGTATCGGATCATCTATACAATCGGGTTATACGAGGAAGCTACGTGCCACTCCCACTTGGCAGACGTTTTTACAATACTTTCCCCATCTCTCGGTATCCTACGATTCTCATTACTAGCAGACTAGAGCCACATGTCCTCTTCTAGTTTTTTCTTCAGTTTGTTGTGTTGATCTACGACTGCTCTTGACGCATGAAAAGGGATGTTTAGTTTTTTTTCCTGCTTCGATCCCTCAAACGGATCCACGAAAACCAAAAATAGCCGTACATGTGTTCAGTTTGGTTGTGATGTAAACAAATCGGAAGGGAGGAGGACGTCACCCAACCTTATTCAAAATTCCTATTGAATGAGAATCTTCGATTCTGTTTTTACTTCTTGTTAATTCCTTTAGTAGGTACATGTTTCGGCGAACACCGACGCCTTCTTCAGTATTTCCCCATTGGCTGATCCCGTGGGGTGTTGCATTATTTTGTAGTTATATCCAATTAATGACATCGACAACATCAAGTTCTCAAAAAAGTTTCTTTTTGCTTCTGAAAATGTGATTTAGGTACAGTACGAAAAACTTTTAATCACTATTTAAAACAATTTATTCCAGAATATAAGATTTTCGGTGGTGTAACCTTTACAGGACATGGATACATAAGGATGCGTCAAACTATATACAATAATCTGAAAAGAGATGGGTAGTAGAAATTGTAATTACAAATACAAGTGGAGTACTAAGTGGTTGCACTAAACGAATAAACACCTTAAAACAAACTCCCATATTCTCATTCAGCAATATGGTCGCTCCATACACTCAACAACGTAAAATTCCTATAAAAATCTCAGCTCTTAAAGGAAGTTAGGATACTAATATACTATATACACTAATAATGGTCCTGTTTTGATGAAATTTCAAATTTTGAGCCAGATATCACGTTGATCGTAGCTTTTAAATTTCATCCTCATTGCACCCACAAACGTGATGTTCCTTAAACATCGATTTCACTCGATCTATTTACTCCGTTTCGCTTAAATTTTAATGAAAAAGTCTATAGTAAAGAAAAAGTATATTTCGGTATTTGTCGAATTGTCACAATTAATTTTTCTTGAATTTTATTGGAAATACGCAAAATACACGCGTGTTACAATAAGTTCAGAAGCGGCAAAATGCAACATAGAAAGAAAAACCAAAACTACCGCAAATGACTATAGCTCGATCAATCTTCTTCTTCTTTTTAGTGGTTGTTTTGGTTCGCCTTGGAAAATAGAAGCAAACGTTCATATTAAATATAAACAACTTTTAATTAAATGAGAACAAATTTTGTTCTCAATTAACAATTTGTTATTATCATATTATTATTATTAACATATTAACATGTTAACTTCTTCTTTTTGTGGTTGTTTTGGTTCGCCTTGGAAAATAGGAGCAAACGTTTATATTAAAATTTAATAAGTTATTTAATATATACTTAATATAAACAACTTTTAATTAAATGAGAACAAATTCTGTTCTCAGTTAACAATTTATTATTAACATATTATTATTATTAACATATAACATATTAATATTATTATTAACATATTAACATATATTATTATTAACAATTAAACGTTCATATTAAAACGATTATATTAGATATAAACAAATTTTAATTAAATGAGAACAAATTTTGTTCTCAATTAACACGATGAAAGGAGAAGACCTATTATTTCATCTGTCCAATTTTTTATGTTTCTGTGTTAGGAGTGTTTCAAGTGTTAATTCAAGTTGTTATTTAGTTTAGTTATATTGTTGTTATATTGTTCTATCGCCATTATCGTGAGATCTATCCACTTGGTTCACTTTGGACACAACGGTATCTCATAGCGTTGGATTCTTGAGATGGTTTGGATTGAATCTTCATTCCATTTTTTCACGATTGAGTGTGGCCTAACTGAAACTTCCTCTCCCCTAAATACCGAAAAATATCAAATCACAGTGAAACTACAAATTTTTAAGTATTATTGTGCAAGAGCGTATACTCTCATAATCTCTGGCTCCTTCAAAACTTCTCGACCCAAGGTTCCTTCTCTCAAATATGTAATTTTACCTGTCAATGAAGACCTGGTATCTCCATAATTAACTTCGCGGCGTACAGATTTCAAAAGGGAACCCCTTTCCTCCATTAGGTATTCATCACGTACCATCAGGCGAGAATACTGTTTTACTTCCGTGGATCGTTAACCTTGAATATCTTGGAGAAAATACCTCTTCAAAATCCGAATATTCAAGGATCCTCCGGTAGAGTTAGAGCATCAATTTATCGCTTCCTCTATTTTTGTGGGTTATTCGTTCAAGTCACGCTAATAGTTTATATTGCACATCGTATTGCAGACAATGCTGACAGACAATAGAAAATTACGCAGGTGAAAATCAACCCCCATTACGATGCAGGATATTGACTATGATGGTTTCCGCACAATTGCAAAATTGCCATTGCCCGTAAAGATTATGGATCACCTGGTTATGGTTCAAATTTGAGAATATTTGAATGAAGAGGATATCCTCCATTCCCGCCAATTGGTTCGGAAAAACTGTTTATTGTTATTTTTATTCCAAACTAGACCTCATTCTGAGAATTTTGACACCAACTGCGACCTTCTAGCGTGAGAAGACATTTTTCTATGATTTTTCAAAGTTTTGAATGTTTATGACGTCACATTGGACGTCTTGACGATTGTTTTGCCATATTGACCGCTACTATAAAAAATATTTGATATTTGACCTCCAAACAATTGCCTTTGAGTGACGTTCCTATGATCCCGTATTCACTGGATTATCTTTACTATAAGGTTGTGGATACGAGGTAGCTATGTGCCACACCCCGATCAAATACCTCTAAGGAGTACACCCCAACCATCGTGGATACTAATCATAGGTATATATTGTTCGTCACGGCCGCAAAAACGCGGGGCGCGGCCTCTCAACTCACTTCACTTTCCACCTTCATTCAGCGTCACAAAGGAAAGAAACTTCGAAACCCACGTTCCATTATCTGTATCCCTCTCTCTATCATTCGTCGAAGGAGTGACGTCTCTCGATCATTATTATTTGCCGAGAGAATCAAACTTCAAGAGGCCGTAACATCCTGGCCGCTCCCAACAGGCTCGTCTCCCATTCAATCACGTTTCGTCGTCCCAAGTTTCGTTGGTCTTTCTTTCAGTCAGATATTCTAATGAAAAGCTGATGTATGAAGTCGACCAGTGTAATTCCAAGGACGAACTACTTCGCCAGACATATTATCATAGTTTCAACAGAGATTTCCAAGTTCAATGGTCCAAAATCGCTCGAACTTCAAAGAATCTTCATTGAAGGTTCTCAAAAAAATTGTCTGAAAATTTAATAATATTTAAATCAGAGAAGAGTTGGAAAAGACGCAAACAAATTCTGTCAAGTGGTTGTGTCATGATATAGCTTCCTCGTATCCATCCCGATTGAATAAATGATCCGATGTAGTAGCAAATATCACAACATCAAACTAGAAGTACCTTGCTCTACTCTGATGCGAGGCCATCTACACTCTATCTCCCACAATTTCTGAAAATTTCATCGAAATTAAACAATAACTTCGTATAGTTTTGCCCGTCACAAGGATTTCACAACAAACACACCAGGGACAGTCATGGAACCAAAATTGTTCAAGAAGGTTTAAAACGTGAAATGTGGAAATTTTGATTTTGGAGAACTTTTTTGGTTTATTATTTTCAAGAATGAACCTTTGGAATCGACCAAGAAAAAAATTGTTTAACACCCCCTCAAAATTTGATGGTTTACGTTTCAAGGTACCAAGAATCCAAAATTCGAATAAACATTCCGCCGTACGCGGCACTTTTGCCACTTAGCATTGACCGATTTTGATGAAATTTGGTATGTAGGCTCCATCTGGGGTCTAGTTGTGGCCCAAAGATTTTGGTTGATGTAGGTCACTTCTAAGGGTTCAAAAATGAATGTATAAATTTAAAAATTCCGATATAAAGGTATTGTTTTCCCTTCAATTTAAGATTCTGTAGAATTTTTAGAATTTTCTGAGACCACGCGGAGCTTTGTAGAACAAACCGCTCGTTCTCTACGAGAATTTAAGGGCTGGAGTTCGATAAATCAGAAACACGAGTGTGAATCGCAAAAGAGGCCTAATCTCCGTTTAAATTAAAGCTGACCGACATGCGATCGATGTTTTTCTTCATGTAGATTCTCAATGTTAGTACCTTACCGATGATAGTTTTAGTTACCACTGTTATAACATCATCATGCGTCATTTTCACCCTCCTCTCAAAAAGTGTTTTTATGAAATGTTTTCGGCGCTTAGCAGAACCCACTCATATTTCCACCTCCACTGTGGGCATCGATCATCTACCGTTATTTTGGTTTATTATTTTCAATAATGAACCTTTGGAATCGACTAAGAAAAAAATTTTTTTAACACCCCCTCAAAATTTGATGGTTTACGTTTCAAGGTACGTAGAATCCAAAAATCGAATAAAAATTTGGCCGTCCGCCGTACGCGGCACTTTTGCGACTTAGCATTGACCGATTTTGATGAAATTTGGTATGTAGGCTCCATTTGGGGTCTAGTTGTGCCCCGAAGATTTTGGTTGATGTAGGTCACTTCTAAGGGTTCCAAAATGAATTTTGAAATTTTTAAATCGCCCTAACTCAAAAAATTTCAACATAATGGTATTGTTTTTCCTTCAATTTAGGATTCTATAGAATTTTTAGAATTTTTTGAGACCACCCGGAGCTCTGTAGGACAAACCGTTCGCTCACTACGTTAAACGATAAATCAGAAACACGAGTGTGAATCGCAAAAGAGGCCTAATCTCCGTTCAAATTGAAGCTGACGGAAATGCGATCGATGTTTTCCTTCATGTTGGATGGTTGGTGGGTTTGCAGACGAGTGATCCATGTAGAAAAATAATAAACCATTGTGTAATAATTTGCAGCGTTTTTAGGCTTTACGGGCGTTGAAAAACGAAAATTTTTCGAAGTTACTAAGTTCACTTTTTAAGTTGCTTTATTCCCCGTGAAATTGAACTGATAGAAATTTATATAATATTAGGGAGATAGGATAATTTCCTATAATATTAATTTAATTCTCTTTCTAACTATATCATCAAAATTTGATGTAGAGGACAATTTGATTGTAATTGTCACTGCAAATTGAAAGAGTTATAATCAATGTGATGATAAAAGGTCAAAATCACGGAAAAAATCTTTAAAATTGGAATATCTCGGAAAAGAAGCCTCTTCAAAAAATTCATATCAACAAGACAGTTGTTGTACCTATTAGATAATTATATGGAAAATGCATTTCGAAAATTTTCCATATTTCTATGTTGCTCTTTGAGAGAACGTTCTACTGGCCACCAAACTTCTTTAATTGCCTAAAATTGAACAACATGTTACATGGCAAATGTTTTGTCCATTTTACATCTTTCACCAGCAGCCCCCTGCTTGATGAGGACATGCGTCTTTCATCCTGACCTATAAAAATGCATGTCTCTGATCTTATTGGAAGGAAGTGATATTGTTTCCCGAAAGCCGTCCTCATTCCGATGTCACGCGCGAAGGAACAAACACTAGTCCATAACTCTGTGTTAATGTTGGTAGTATTGGCAACCATCCACGAGCGCAGTCACCTAGTTTGCCCGATAGAATAGTTCCGTCCTCCAATGCGGAAAACAGTTTCTCAGTGAAACACCTTTGAAATATTGAAGACCTACATAGGTACTGTCCACACGGATAATTTTGAAAGGCGCTGAAGAATATCTTCTACCAAGGCCTATATTGGCTACTTTCTCAAGTACAATATAGAATATAGAAGACCACACAAGGGTCACGACCCATTCAACTATTGAACTAGCTAACTTTAACCATAGCTATCGTTATTATTAACAATAGATAGGTATCATTTTGAAATAAGGAATAACTTTCCAAAACCAAGATTCACATCATTGGATTTTGTTTATCACGATGATAACATAATTATAAAAAGTCGAACTAATCGAAGTTATTTCATGTTACTAAGCTCTAAACTCTGCACTTGTAGAAAAGAGTTTTCCCAGTAAACAGATGCAATTTGTCTTATTTTGATGATTTAGACGAATATTATAATCTCAAAAAAATTTCAGAACTTGAAAACATGAATTTTTATTGATGCTGAAGAGATTATAGATAGGTATTATTGTGGTAGGAAATCCAACAATAATAACATCAAGGTGAAAGATCGTGTTTCTGTTTAATCGAAGGAAAACGTTCAAGTACTCGTAGGGAGCAAACGGTTTGTACTACAGAGGGTGGTCTCAAAACATCTTAAAAATTCAATGAATTTAAAATTTGGTAAATTTTGGTGAACATTTTGTAAAAATTGGTGAAAAATCGGTGAATTGGTGAAAAATCGGTGAATTTGGTGAAAAATTGGTGGAAAAACAACACCTTTATTTCGAGAGTTTTTGAGCTAGGGCAGTAATGAAAATTTCAACCCTTAATTTTCACACCTTAGAAGTGATTGAGATCAACCAAAAGCTTTGCGGCGCAACTAGACCCCAAATGGAGCACATAATATGTTATTACACCTAATTTGAACCAAATCGGTCCAGTGTTGCTAAGAAAAGTGCCGATTACGGCGGACGGACGGAAAATGTTGTATTAAGTTCCTCAAGAGGACTAATGACGCTGATTCTCATTCTCCAATATTCCCATTTAGCATATACCCCTTCTAACTCTAGTAAAAATATACCGCTCTTCCATATTCACGAAAATATTCGAATAGAAGGCACTAAGGAAGTAAAAACGAACAATCAATGTAACGATGTTCACTTCTGAAGAGGTATTACGAGTAAATGCGACTTTTTTGCCGCGCAGCTTCCGTTATAATGAATCACTCGAGTGTTCTCACCATGATTTTTGGAAACCTTAGAAAAAAAATTATAGCCTCTACCTAAAGGCGAGGCGGGTTAACACCAATTAACTTACCTTCCGAGAAACGGCGTTGAGACTCCGAGATGTAACCGGTCCGTGACCTCACGGTTTCGAACTTCATTGTTTCCTTTCGAAGAGGTGCGGGTCTATTAAATCCTCACTTTTTTCACCTATCCTCACTTGCAATAACTTTACTCAGTCAGTCTAAAAGATTGGAAGGAAAGTATCGTAATCGACATTCCGCTTGGAGGCGAGTCAAGATTTGATTAACTATCTTGAGATGAGTCGATGAATAGGTATGACCCGAAAATATCTGCCAAGTTGGGTGGTTATTATAATCCAATCCTTGTATTCTAAAATTTTAACAATATTTGTATTGAGTGAAAAAAACATTCCTCCATGTAAATCAAATTTTTTTTCTCTTTATGGTTTATTATTTTTAACAATGAACCATTGGAATCGAGCAAGAAAAAAAAAGTTACCCCCCCCCACCACCTTCAAAATTCGATGTTTCACGTTTTAAGGTACGAATAATCCGAAAATCGAATAAAAACTTTTCCGTCGACACCTTTCTGGACCCAACCCTGGACCGGTTTGGTTCAAATTTGGTATATGTGCTCCATTAAAGGTCTAGTTGTGCCACGAAGCTTTTTGTTGACGTAGGTCACTTTTAAGGGGTGAAAATTAAGGGTTGAAATTGTCAAGATTGCCCTTGCTCGAAAACTCTCGAAATAAAGGTGTTGTTTTTTCACCAATTTAAAATATTATTTAATTTAAAAATTTTTTGAGACCACCCAGAGCTCTGTAGGACAACCAGAGGTTCCTACTACCTACCTACTCCAACATTTTTGAAAATTTCAACTTTTAAGTTCCATTTGGATTCCAAAATGTAGGGTTGAAATCTTCAAAAATGTCGGAGTATGTAGTTAGTAGGTACTTATGGTTGGTAGGTAAAAAATAAATAAATAGTGACAATGGCAAAGCTGTGATATTTGCAGAAGAATGATTTCTACAAGAAAATAATAAACCGTTGTAGAATAATTTGCAGCGTTTTGTGCTCAATTCCAAAATTGTATAACTGACAATAAAAAATCAAATTTCATGGAAGCCCCACAGCGACTCTACTGGCTCGGCTATGATGATGAGAAGGCAATTTTTGTTATTATGTACCAACATCGTTAGTGGACGCTTGGAAATGGGGCGGTTTCATGTGACACAACACCATCCTGTCTGAAGACCTTGGTGTGTTTTTTCCTGTGATCCGGGTCACTACGGTTGAAACAACTTAGAATGTCAACTTTAATTATCTCGGAGGGCGAGCTGAGTCAACTTAGTCGAAGGGGGGACACCATAAACATTATGTAAGTAAGTTTACGAGGTTATTAGAAGAATGAATTTAGCAAATTTTGAAGGAAAATTTTGTACAATTTTCAAGGAAATCTACGCGGAATTTCAAATACAACTGTTTAAAGTTTCAAAATAAATTTCAGAATTAAATTGCTATTATTCCCAAGGATTCAAAATTTTGAAAGGGCTACTTTATGGAAATTTTCCTCGAGCAAAAATCCGTTTTAGGCCAATCTATCGATTTTACATATTTATCTTCATATTCCTACGTAGATAATTTAGCAAATTTCGTAGAATTTTCAAGGAAATCTGCACGGAATTTCGAATACAACTATTTAAAGTTTCAAAATATACATAACGGAGCTATTATTCTCAAGGATTCAAAATTTTGAATAGGCAACTTTATGAAAATTTTCCTCGAGCAAAAATTTCCAATCCAAAAATTTGGACCAATATACCTATCGATTTTACATCGATACATTCAACCCGAGTGTTTCACTTATATGTGAGCTCAATTAGTTACCTAATGAACGGTGTAACTAACAATCACAAATATCACAATCAACTATCACAGATTAATTAAGTTTATTATTACAGATTAAAATAAACTACACCTACTATCCTCCCGAAAAAATTTATTGAATTAGTAATTACATAAAAAAAGTCCTATACAACAAGAAGCAAGAGTAACAACTTTTAACTGAAATTCCTCTGCATTATAAGAGGTTATTTCATTGTACTCGTATCGTAGGGTCCACTGTCTGGATTACTGATGAAGATACTAAACTCAGAAATCTCATTCGTTAATCTCACTCAAAAAGACTGGCTAGGTCATCATTTCACAGGTTTTAACTCCTTAAACATTTTACCTAAAGAAGATTTTAACTAACTCTTCAAAAATTTCACTTTGAGACGTCAGGAGAACATTCTTCGACAAAGTCCATACATCCTCAAAGTCCACCTTCCGAACAAACGCCTATGTAGGCCACACATCATTGCCCTAAAATGAGCAAAAATGTCGAAAACTCTCCAAAATTGATGAAAAGATTACGGTGAAATTTATAGCGAACTATCCAGAACGCTGACCTCACAATCCCTATCAAAATGTAAGGCCACCATCAGTCCAGAAGCCATGAAAATTCATATGGGACCTTCCACGCCTCAACTCACACAATCCTTGAAAAATTCATCAACATTTCATTGAACCTTCTTACACTTTTGCCAGACAGACATACACAAAACCAAAATTGTTAGGTAAACCGTATGAGTGGAAATTGTCTTTCTTGAGGACATTTTATCATCCTCAAAAAATTAAAATAACGCTCCTGCGACTTAAGAAAACTTAGAAATAAAATAATAATTGGAATTGTCTTTCAAAAAATGTATTTTTAAAATAATTTTAATCTCTTTAGAATTCAAATTCAAGTAAACGTATCAACTTCAAGCGCTAAATTTCCTCTTGTTGTATTAATATTTAGAAATCCGGTACCCAACCTGAGACAATGGAGCAAAAAAGAGATGAAATCAAAAAAAAAAAAAAAATTGTCCACAATTATTGGCTAAATTTGATAGAATGTCGATCGAATTGGTACAATGACTAAAATTTGGATTCTAAGTTGATTAAAAATAGAATCCCGTTGGGATCTTGGTGATAAAATTAATTTAATTTATTTTATAAACGCCCTTTTTTGAGGGGCATATGTAAGAGAAGGGTTACAAGACAGAGTCACTAGCGTTCACCACAGGAATGCCTTCTCAATTCTTCGAAATGTATGATTGACATGATGATTCACCCAATAATGCGTCGCTTTTCAATATTGACTCACGTACGAGAATTAAAAAGGGCGATTAAACCATTCAGTTCGGCCATTCGTTTCATGTGACTCATGAAATTCGAGGCACCAATCCGTATAGGAATATCCATTTAGGACGCTTGTAGATCAAAGAGCTTACGGCTTATTGAATGACGCAAAATGTTTCAATTTACGAGATAAGGTCTGACGAAACTAGAACTGTCATACATGACCGCTTTAATCAGTTCTTAGATTATCAAAGTAAATAAAAACAACCGACCTGAATTCTTTGATAGCGTTTGTAGTAAACCGTATGTACAGTTTCTATGGAATGAGATTGCATTTTGCAAGTGTCGAAAGGCTTACCTACACAATTCGGAAATTTCATCAAAATCACAATGAACAAGGATTTTTAGTAAACTCACATCGTTGTGGGGGGTGTATTTAACCCTAATTGGACCATGGTGTTACTAGTGTCACCGAAAACATCTTAGGAATTCCTCACCTGTCCCATGGTGTCACCAGATTAAATGGATTTAAATTACAATTTAAATATTAATAGACAGAGCTGAATTTGTTAACCATTTTTGGAAGACAAAAAATGAAAATGAATTTAATAAATTAGTATGACAAAAATTTTGAAGATTGTTTCATTGAATCTTTGGAAATGTTTGTCATAACTCGATTTTGAGACTTACCTACAGTAACCCACAAAAATCCTGTGATGTCCATTAAAATTAAAATTGCAATTTAATTTTGATTACTCAGTGACACCTTGGGACAGCGGTGGAGTTCCAGAGATGTTTTCGGTGACACAAGTGATACCATGGTTCATTAAGGGTTAAGACTGAGGAAAAATTATTTTACTTATATAAATTTCTAAATGAGCATAATAATATATAGGTGATGTTGTACTTCACAGTTTTTCAATTCCCTGGACGGCTGCACTAATGAATTTCAAAAACCTTGAAAATTTTAAACTTAGGAACAACTTTTAAAGTTTGAGCGCCTGTGATTTACTGAAATACTAACCCAGAACGAGGAACGAACGGCAACCGACTGAGACCCCTCATTTGGACCATGGTGTCATTAGTATCACCGAAAACATTTTAGGGATTCATCAGCTGTCCCAAGGTGTCACCAGATTAACTAGATTTAAAATGCAATTTAAAATTTAGTGGATAGAGCTGAAGTTTTAAAAAATTGTTTAAAGTAATTAGAACTCAAAAATTTGGTTATGACAAAACTTTTTCCACGATTTTTCATGACAACTCTAATTTGAGACATCTACCTAGGTAAATTGTTGATGAGTCATCTACAGACTTTTATTTAGAAGGCTGGTCTTCTATGCCTCGTACGGCTTTAAATAATGAGAAAAAGAGAATTTAAACCATCAGGTATATTAAGAGAAGTCAGTACTTTGTTTTGGAAGAGGTTAATTCGTGATACACTGCTATATATGCACAAAAAGGAGGAATATGTAAATCTACGGACAAAATTTGTCCTCATACAGCACACCTGATTTTGAAGACTGGTCTTTTATGCCTCGTTCGGCTTTAAATAATGAGAAAAAGAGAATTCAAACTCTGATGTATACTAAAAGAAGTAAGTACTATGTTTTGGAAGAGGTTTTACAGCTAAATATGCCTGAAGAAGAGTAGGTAAATTGTTGATGAGTCATCTACAGACTTTTATTTAGAAGGCTGGTCTTCTATGCCTCGTACGGCTTTAAATAATGAGAAAAAGAGAATTTGAACCATCAGGTATACTAAGAGAAGTCAGTACTTTGTTTTGGAAGAGGTTAATTCGTGATACACAGCTATATATGCACAAAAAGGAGGAATATGTAAATCCACGGACAAAATTTGTCCTCATACTGCACACCTGATTTTGAAGACTGGTCTATTATGCCTCGTTCGGCTTTAAATGATGAGAAAAAGAGAATTCAAACTCTGATGTATACTAATAGAAGTAAGTACTACGTTTTGGAAGAGGTTTTACAGCTAAATATGCCTGAAGAAGAGTAGGTAAATTGTTGATGAGTCATCTACAGACTTTTATTTAGAAGGCTGGTCTTTTATGCCTAGTACGGCTTTAAATAATGAGAAAAAGAGAATTTAAACTATCAGCAATATCAAGAGAAGTTATTACTATGTTTTGGTAGAGGTTGTTTCACGAAAAGTTGTGCCATCTATTAAATTTAAAATTGTAATTTAATTGTGGTTACTCCGTTGGCACTTAGAGGAGCTGTTGTGTTGCTGAGATGTCTTCGGTGACACTGGCGACACCATGGTCAAATTAGGGTTAACAAGTACGTTTTCAGTTTTTTAATCAATTATTAACGACACGTTTCAACCACCAATAATTCATAATGTATCAAGATACAATCGAAACGTATCCGTATGGAGTCCAGAATCGCGGATCAGCTGTTTCCATGGCGACCGCCTCTGTGGCCAGTCACGCCTCCCCCGCTCCGAGTGGGGGAGAAGCGCCTCTCGTGAGCGGCTTCGACGCTTCCTCGATTCAGTTGAGCGTTATTCCGCGCGCGATGATCCCGCACTGAGCGTCATGTCCGCCGCCAACCGCAACGGGACGTCGTACTTCGTGTCGCTCCTTCCAGGTGAATTTGAAATTTGGAATGGAATTTTCGGAAAAAAATTCGTCAGCCAAGACAAGTAATTGACAGCTTAAGACATCATCAGAAAAAAAAATCTCCCTTGAAGGAAAAAACAAATATAGATCATGGATATGTCCGGTAAGATCTAGGCAGAAAGAAAAAACAACAAAATTATATATAAACTCGTAATTTATTAAATTAAAAAATTACCAAAATTCTTGAAAATCCGAATCAATTTCTCCCATATGGAAAAAACGCTGCAAATTATTACACAACGGTTTATTATTTTTATATAGATCACTCGTCTACAAAATCACCAACCATCCAATATGAAGAAAAAAAGAAAAAAAAGAAAAATAAAAAAAATTTAAAAAAATTTTTTTCGAGTAAAAAAAATCAAAATTACCAACCATCGATCGCATTTTGGTCAGCTAAAATTTGAACGGAGATTAGGCCTCTTTTGCGATTCTCACTCGTGTTTTGAATTATATATATATATATTTCAATATAAAACCTTAAATTTTCGTAGGAAGTACCACTGGTACCTACGAGAATTTAAAGTTTGGACGTACGATAAATCAAAAACACGAGTGTGCATCGCAAAAGAGTGAATCTCTGAGAGTTGAATCTCTGTTCAAATTTTAGCTGACCAAAATGCGATCGATGTTTTTCTTCATGTTGGATGGTTGGTGGCTTTGCAGACGAGTGATCTACATAGAAAAATAAAAAATAATAAACCATTGTGTAATAATTTGCAGCGTTTTTCAGGCATTAAGGTTTATTAGTTTCAATAACGAAACATTTGGAATGACCAAGAAAAAACAAATGTAACCCCCTCAAAGTTTGTTGGGTTACGTTTCAAGGTACGTAGAATCCAAAATTGATTTCAATCAGGTTTATCATCTTTTTTTGTGGTTTTGATATTGTCAGTTCGATTTTTCTACCTTTTTTTCTTTCGTGTTTTGTTGCTTTTCGCTTCAAAGTTCTGTTGTTTCAAGAATGGTTGACTCGCGACCGGTGTTTTTTTTTTTTTTTTTTTTTTTTTTTTGATGAATATCGTTTTTGTTACCTCGCCAGTGTTCGGTGTCTGTGAAGCGATTTCAAATTTCATCAATTTTCACATTCATAAGTGTATTCTTCTTGGTGAGCTGTTGATGGAGAATGGGAATCATTTCATCCAAAATTCCGAGACAAATGAATTAGGAAGAGGCAGAGACGCTGATAGAGGCGCCTAGAATATCACCAAAGAAGCCAGAACAAAGAAGGGAATCGCCAGGAGGAAATTGGAAGAGGAATATGAAGAGAATGAAGGCCCTACGGAGCTGGCCTATACTAAATCGGAGCGTAGCTAACACTAAATTCCCAACTTCAAAAGCATTTTTATAACTGTTCTGATTGAACAAAATTCAAAAATAATACACCATTTCATGCGTATTCCAATAAAGAATTTTTAGATGTCAAAAACAAAAATTCGAAAAATTTTTCATTTTTTTACTGCTGGGTTCCCCCAATGTTTTCACCCCTTAGGAGTGACTGGTATCAACCAAAAGCTTTGCGGCTCAACTAGACCCCAAATGGAGCCTATATACCAAATTTGAACCTGAAAATGTTTTATTCGTTTTTCGGATTCCACGTACCTTGAAACGTAAAACATCAAATTTTGAGGGGTGTTAAAATTTTTTTCTTGCTCAATTCCAATGGCTCATTATTGGGGAAAACAGTAATTAATGGGTAAAACAGTAATTTCATAGTAAAAACAGTAATTTTGGGGAAAAACCACTCATCTCTAGTTGAGCATCGCTTCCTTCAAATTGTTCGACAGTTCCCATGCTTTTGTTAGTGTTTGGTGTTATTTTATTCGTGGAATTTTGAACTGTGTTCAAACTGTGGGTTTGAGCTGCCTTCATTTTTAATTTTTCAATGTTATTTTGAACCATATCATCACTTTTTAGACCAATGTTTGGGATTTTCATTTTGATTTTCTTTTGTGCACTGTCTGCCGTATAAACCATCCCAGAGCTGCTCTCAATCCTGCATTATGTTCATCTAGTGTGAGGTGGAAGTTCTGATAAATTCCTCACTCTCGGATGAAGCCCGACCGTTCGACTTGAAATCTGAATCGCACTGAGATTGGCGGCGACCCATTTCCGATACAGCTCGGTTCGTTTCTAGATGATTTATCCTTAGTTATCGTAGTAATCAATCTTGTGCGATAAAAGTAGGGAAGGCGAGGAATTAAGTTGTGATAATTTGTCGACTCCTTCGGGGAATCAGTACTTGAACTCCCGTGTAGAACCGAGGAACCAACATATCAACATTTTGATAGCTAATCTGAGTGAATTTTTGTTTGTTTGTTTGTTCACAACTTGATTTTGTCGAACAACTCAGATAAGCTTTGTGAGCAATACAACTCGTTCATTCCCTAAAATTCTACGAGCGTGGCAATACGGTTCAGAACACCTTAGCGTAAGGACTGCTGAAATACCCCCCCCCCCCCTACACATGGTTTATGAGTAGGTATTACTTATACAGGGTGTTCCATAAGTTATCGACCAAACTTCGGGAGTAGTTTCTGCAACTGATTTGTAACAAAAAATGCCTCCTGAAGTTTTTTTTTTAACCCCCTTAAATCCGACTTTTTTTGACTTTTGAGATTTTTTTCGGGTTGTCGACCTTGCACCATCAAAACGGTCATAACTCCCTTAAGCTACACTCAAAAATTAAAAATAGGGATACCTTTGGAAAGAGCGCAAAATTTCTAAATATATGAGCCGTTGACCAAACTGAACGCTAAAAGTAGTATTTCTACTACTTCGTGGACGGAGAAGTCAGTTATGGCCTAAACTAAATTCAAAACTTCTTTAGATTGTTTTCAAAAAAAATTTTCAGGCAATTATTCCCCAGAAAAAATGACTTTTTATGCAAAATAAATTGATTGTTGTATTTCTACCTCAAACTTTAAAATTTGTCAATAACAGTTTTTTTTTTATTTTGATTAAAACAAGGTATTTACCAGAGGGACTCGAAAGCTTGAAAACTGCTCCATTTCATCAGCTTTCCAACGGTATAATAAAAAAATACTTTAAAATCGAATTTAAGGGAGAAATTTCTGTTTGAACGCGGATGAACGTGAATTTTTTCAACGAAATAGACGTTTTGACGGGGAGACTCCGAGCTTTGGAGGAGCCGCGACGGAGCAGACCTCGGAGTCTCCCCGTTAAACCATCAATGTCGTAAAAAAAAAAACACGTTTTTCCGCCTTCAAACATAAATTTCTCCCTAAAAATTCGATTGTTTTTGGTTATACCGTTGAAAAGCCGATGAAATAGAGCAGTTTTTACGTTTTTGAGCCCTTCTGGCAAATACCTTGTTTTAATAAAGAAAAAATTATCAAAATGTTCACACAAAAAAATTAGAAACTTACAAGTTCTAAGTTTGAGGTAAAAATACTACTCTAGCGTTCAGTGTTTTTTGACTGGTCAACGGCTCATCAATTGAGAGACATCACGCTCTTTCCAACGGTATTCTTATTTTTATTTTTATTTTATTATTATTATTATTTTTTTTTTTTTGTGGTGTAAATTCAAGGGAGTAATGGCCGTTTCAATGGTGTAAGGTGGAAAACATGCTTAAAAGTCAAAAATGTCGGATTTTAAGGGATTTAAAAAACTCCAGGAGGCATTTTTGTTACTAATAAGTTGTAGAAACCCGAAGTTTGGTGGATAACTTATGGGACACCCTGAATACTGTAACACTATCAAGGCCTATGTAAGTGAAGGCAGGCGAAACAGCCATTTTCTTGTCGGACGATATGTAGCAAAAATTGCTTTCTATATTTGTTTTGTACGTATGTAATAATGATTCAACCGAGTCACGACGCGACGTCGAGAGGAGACCCTGAAGGACGAAGAAAGCGTTTTCTGCACCGATAGCATCTGACCACCGAATCAGATACCGCAAGCGTTATTCTTGTAATCGCAATAATCATCAGTTTTTACTGACAACTAACCTTTTCCACAGTTTGGAACCCGCGCTCATTTTTGCCTTACGGTTTATTATTATACTGTATTGAACACGTAGGTTCACTCGTAATAGTGAATCGGGTAAATGGTTCTTTCGGATGATCTGTATAATGACTCTTGCCATCGAAACTAGAGTCCTTATCACTTTAGAAGGCAAGATTCAGCGCTTGTATTACTCGACAGCATACTAAATACAAAACTCCGCCTGAAAATAAGGTGCTCAAGTTTTCCATCTTTTCCTCGATACAGCTGCCATGTATTTTGCTCAATCGTGTGATGTGAGCAATGAAGCAGAAGTACCTCTGTTTCTCAGAAGAACCAATAACAGCTACTGACTCCAGTTGAGAAGTTGGAAGATGATCAATTGTGGACGCATCTTCATCAGTTGAATCTCCATATTATGTGACATTCCCTGAGGTATTAACTGGGAAAAGAGTAATAATCCAATTCTAAGACGACATCCTCTCCTAGGTTCGTTACGAATCCTTAATAGCGGACGATCTTGATGTCCTTCTGGAAGGATCCCCCCATTTCAAAGCTCCCCCAAGCCAACTAAAAAGAAGAATTTCGAATAAAGTATCACATTTATAAAGGGTGTAACACGAGTGTTTCACGACCTTTCTCTCACCTGTTCTACAAATAATTCCCGGCAAAACGTTTCTCGACATTTTTTGGAATCCCCACTCAAAAATTGACGGTTAGACGGGAGGATTCCGGGGTCTGCTCCGCCTCGGCTCCTCCAAAGCTGAATATCCCCGTCAAACCGTTGATTTCGTTGACGCTGCAAATTATTACACAAAGGTTTATTATTTTTATAAATAGATCACTCGTCTGTAAAGAACACGGCTTTGCCATTGTTACCACCAACGAACTTGAAGAAAAACATCGATCGTATTTCGGTCAGCTAACATTTGAACGGAGATTCTGCCTCTTTTGCGATTCACACTCGTGTTTCTGATTTATCGTACGTAAAACCGTTATAATATAACGTAGGACAATATTATTCTCGTAGGGAACGAACGGTTTGTCCTACAGGGCTCCGCGTGGTCTCAAAAATTCTAAAAAATTTATAGGTATCATCTTAAATTTATGGAAAAACAAAACCTTTATATCAAATTTTTTGAGTTGAGGCTTTTCAAAATTTTGACAACTAGACTAGAATTTAGACAACTAGACCCCACATACAAAATTTCATCAAAATCAGTCAATGCTAAGTGGGGAAGGTAGGTACGGGGGACGGGCGGCCGATTTTGGTTTATTATTTATAATAATAAGCCTATGTGATCGTATCGCAAAAAATTGTTTTAACCCCCCCTCAAACTTTGTCACTTTACGTTTCAAGGTGCGTAGAATCCAAATTTGCAATGTCCGTCCGCCGTCCGCCGTCTGGGCCATAAAAGGTCTTAGAATCGGTCTAAAAAACCCGTTCTTTCGCACATAGACTACATTTGGGGTCTAGTTGGTCCTAACGTCGAACTATTCCGATCGCTTAATTCGTATAGAAGTTATGGGCAAATAACCGGCCAAAAAAGAGGTTTTTGCTTAAATATGCGTGGGGTGACATTTTCCAAGTATTTTTCTTCATGTTGGATGGTTGGTGGCTTTATAGTCGATTAAATAGAAAAATAATAAACCATTAAAATGATAAAATAATAAACCATAAAAATAATGAACGTACGATAAATCAGAAACACGAGTGTGAATCGCAAAAGAGGTCTAATCTCCGGATGGTTGGTGGCTTTATAGACAATTATATAGAAAAATAATAAACCATTGTGTAATAATTTTTTAATATATTTTTGGATTCTAGGTACGTACCTTGAAACGTAAACCAACAAATTTTGAGGGTGTGTTAAATTTTTTTTTCTTGGTCGATTCCAGAGGTTCATTATTGAAAATAAATAGGAATTTTCCCCTTGAATTCGATTGTAAAATGTTTTTTGATCACACCGTTGAAAAACTGAGATTTTGGCGCACTTTTTGGGGAAAATTCATAATTCTGCGTCAAGAATTGATATGGTTAACAGGCGACTAATAAAAGAGCGATTTCAAGATGTTTACGAGTTTTGCTTTTCATACGTCGGTTGCACATCTCAACTCCACTTGAAAAAATGTCATTGGGCATCAACAAGATTACAAATTTAACGCTTTTTCCAACAGATTTTTTAGATTTGAGCTAACTCTTGAATTGAGGGAGTCATGGTCGATTTATTGAGCAAAGATCAAAAACCCAAAAAAATTTCAAAGTGAAAAAGAAGGCGTTTTGAGTAGGGATACCAAAATATGTCCGGAGGCACTTTTTGTCGGAAATTAGTTGTAGAACAGGTGGGAGAAAGGTCGTGAACCACCCGTGTTACACCCTGAATATCTCACAACATCTTACCAATTCAAATATATCAGTTCCAATCGAAAAATATAAAGGTATATCAGAAATTGATAATTCATCCACGACAACGTTAGTTAGATACATCAAGATTGTAACAAGATTTCTCGACTTATTACCTGATCATCACTTTTCGCACTGAATGGCGTGAATCTCGGTAAACAACTACTGATGGAGTGGGAAAGCTTCATAAACAATAGCGCGTCAAACAACAAAGAAAGCGCATAAATTACTCCAGCTAATCAAACTAAAGGACTGCATTAAGTACCTACATACACAGAACAGATAAATATAGACAGGGATATGTATCCCCCACATATAGAAATGAAGACGGACCTTTAGATTATTACAAAATGGATTTTAATGGAGTTAATTTTGGAAATGGTGCACATTGAAAATGTTGGACTGTTCAATTCGTTTGGGAAACTTTTCCAGGAGCCGATATATGCCTCAATTATAATATTTTGTCATCTTTAAAAAAACCTTGATTGTAGACTCAAAATTTGGGTAGGTATACATAAAATAGATAAAAAACGTCTGCCAAGTGGGTGTGGCACATAGCTTCCTCGTATCCATAACCCGATTATATAGATGATCCGATGCATAGTAGTTTATCTGAAAACACCAATCTCTAAGTACCTTTCACTACCCCCATAGGGGACCATCTACACGCTAATCTGGACAATCCTAGAAAATTTCATCAAATTCGGACGAAAAATGTAAGTACGGTGTGATTGGATCAAAAAATTTTTTAGCTTGACTGGGATTCGAACCTGGAACTCCGGTGTGGGAATCCAGAGCATTGCTCACTGATCCATAAAGGGGATGGATGAATGGGTTTGAGATCCTCACGTCACACGCGACTGTTACGGCTGTTACAAGGATTTTACGTTTGCGCATGCGCAGAGGCTACTGTAAATTTTAAGGCCTTGATTTTCATTGGGACTATCTACAACCTAATCCGCGTAATCCCTGAAAATGTCATCGAAATCGGGCAGAAATTGTGGAATTTATGGCTGTTAGAAGCAATTCACGTTCGCGCATGCGCATCGGCTACTATCAATCCGGGGGTGATGATTTTCATAGGGGACCATCTTAACTCTAATCTGTAACATCCCTGAAAATTTCATTGAAATCGGATGGAAAATGTGGAAGTTACGGCCGTTACAAGGAAATTCACGTTTGCGCATGCGCAGTCGCTTCTATCAGGCCGAGGATGATGATTTTCATAGGGGACCGTCTACACACCAACCCGCACAATCCCTGAGAATTTCATCGAAATCGGATGGAAAATGTAGAAGTTATGGCCGTTACAAGGAATTCACGTTTGCGCATGCGCAGTGGCTTCTATCAGTCCGAGGATGATGATTTTCATATGGGACCGTCTACACACCAACCCGCATAATCCCTGAAAATTTCATCGAAATCGGACAATAACTTCGTATAGTTATGCGCGTTACAAGGAATTCATGACAGACACACAGACACACAGACACACAGACAGACAGACACGGAACCAAAATTGTTCAGAAAGGTCTAAAACGCAAAACGCGAGTGAAAATTTCGATTTTGGAGAACTTTTTTTTTTCGTCCTTGAAAAGTGAAAACAAAGCTTCCGCTACCTTGGTAGACTCGGAAGCAAAATAACAGTACTCCTCAGTACATGAAAATGAATAAATATGTAAACAGGTAAACTATTTAAATAAATAAAAGATCTAGGTAAAATGAAATGAATTAAAAAAAAAAACAAGTGGGTGTGGCACATAGCTTCCTCGTATCGATCACCCGCTTGTATAGATGATCCGATGCATAGTAGTTAATCTCAAAACATCAAAACAAGTTAATCTGTAACATCCCTGAAAATTTCATTGAAATCGGATGGAAAATGTAGAAGTTATGGCCGTTACAAGGAAATTCACCTTTGCGCATGCGCAGTGGCTACTATCAGTCCGAAGGTGGTGATTTTCATAGGGGACCATCTAAATACTAATCTGTAACATCTCTGAAAATTTCATTGAAATCGAATAGATAATGTAGAAGTTATGGCCGGTACAAGGAAATTCACGTTTGCGCATGCGCAGTGGCTACTATCAGTCCGAAGGTGGCGATTTTCATAGGGGACCATCTAAATACTAATCTGTAACATCCCTGAAAATTTCATCGAAGTCGGATGGAAAATGTAGAATTTATGGTCGTTACAAGGAAATTCACGTTTGCGCATGCGCAGTGGCTACTATCAGTCCGAAGGTGGCGATTTTCATAGGGGACCATCTAAATACTAATCTGTAACATCCCTGAAAATTTCATTGAAGTCGGATGGAAAATGTAGAATTTATGGCCGTTACAAGGAAATTCACGTTTGCGCATGCGCAGTGGCTACTATCTGTAACATCTGTAAAATCTGTAACATCCCTGAAAATTTCATTGAAATCGAATTGAGATTGTGGAAGTTATGGCCGTTACAAGGAATTCACGTTTGCGCATGCGCAGTCGCTTCTATCAGTCCGGGGATGATGATTTTCATAGGGGACCGTCCACACACCAACCCGCACAATCCCTGAAAATTTCATTGAAATCGGATGGGAAATGTAGAAGTTATGGCCGTTACAAGGAATTCACGTTTGCGCATGCGCAGTCGCTTCTATCAGTCCGGGGATGATGATTTTCATAGGGGACCGTCTACACACCTACTCGCACAATCCCTGAAAATTTCATTGAAATCGGACTATAACTTCGTATAGTTATGCGCGTTACAAGGAATTCATGACAGACAGACAGACACACAGACACACAGACACACAGACACACAGACACACAGACACTGAACCAAAATTGTTCAGAAAGGTCTAAAACGCAAAACGCGAGTGAAAATTTTGATTTTGGAGAACTTTTTTCTTTCGACCTTGAAAAGTGAAAACAAAGCTTCCGCTACCTTGGTAGACTCGGAAGCAATAAAATGAATGATAATTTAAAAAAAACTAGACAAACCAAATAAAAAAATAAAAATAGACAAATAAATATTTTATAAATAAATAAATTTTGAGTGTTTTCAGTTATATCTCATTTGACGAACGTCCAACACTTCTACATCATATTTGAAAGAACTATTTGTTGTTGTTATGTTGTACTAACTATTTACTAGAGGAAATATTTTTATTCGTAGTTATTTGTACTGATCTACCTGACCTGCATGTGAAACGCATACCTCCTACGACAGAGCTGATACACTTGTTAGATAAGGTTAATAGGGTTAATTGCGGCGTAGGAAGCACCCGCAATCGTTTAATCTTTTAAATTGGATGATAGACTACCCACTCTCGTACCTATGAAAACACTCATTCGCAACGAACCTTATTTCATCGAGCTGGAGCCCCATTATTTACAATGGGGACCCTTAACAAGGGCAGCCTCCTCTAACTAGAAGTGATTAGTGGCAAACCCCTTTGTTATACCTAACATATCGTCCAACTTCGTTCTAACAAGGTATGGGTCTTAAGGGAACCTTTTTTTTTTGATGTTGCGATTATTCTGATCGTAATTGATGTCATTTTGGATAGTATAAAAGTTCATTTTAGACCGACGAATAGGTAGAAAATACTAGTTTCAAAAAGCAATCTGAAATATCTAAATACCATCTCTACCTCGGGTCAATACCATGTACATGACATATCAAACTACCGTCAGATGGGGAGAGTTGGGACTATTTTCACTACATTTCGCTCTGCCCTGCCTGGACTGAGAGTTGTAAAATAATAATTAAGGGCGTTTTGGAAAGATGAGACCTCAGACTATCCCCCAATGGTATCAAAATTGAAATACCTCCACAGGGGAGGGTGTATATTTTGTTTCTCAGGTCGGTTCCATTAATGAGGAGAGTTGGTCGGTCCCAACTCTCCTCATTAGTGGGACCTCATTGAGACTACCTACGTTTTTGGCATCTTTTCAAGTCTACATGCCATGGAAGAGACTTAAAACCGTTCCGCTAGGTAGTTTAACCCTAGAATGGAAATGTCAGCTTGAGGGCTTATAATGGAAGGATGGAGCAATTTTTACTCCTACTTACATATTATTCAATTTAGTTCTCATTTTGGTTTATTATTTTCAATAATGAACCTTTGGAATCGACCAAGAAAAAAAAATTTTAACACCCCCTCAAAATTTGATGGTTTACGTTTCAAGGTACGTAGAATCGAAAAATCGAATAAAAATTTGGCCGTCCGTCCGCAGTCCGCCGTCCGCCGTACGCCGTACGCGGCACTTTTGCCACTTAGCATTGACCGATTTTGATGAAATTTGGTATGTAGGCTCCATTTGGGGTCTAGTTGTGCCCCGAAGCTTTTGGTTGATGTAGGTCACTTCTAAGGGTTCCAAAATCAATTTTGAAATTTTGAAAACGCCCTAACTCAAAAAATTGTGATAAAGGTATTGTTTTTCCTTCAATTTAAGATTCTATAGAATTTTTAGAGACCACGCGGAGCTCTGTAGGACAAACCGTTCGCTCCCTTCTTTAAATTTAAGGGTTTATATTGAAATATATATATATATATATGAATCAAAACACGAGTGTGAATCGTAAAAGAGACCTAATCTCCGTTCAAATTAGAGCTGACCGAAATGCAATCGATGGTTGATGATTTTGATTTTTTTTTAAATTTTTTTTTGATTTTTTTTTTTTGATTTTTTTATTTTTTTTCCCCTCATATTGGACGGTTGGTGATTTTGTAGACGAGTGATCTATATAGAAAAATAATAAACCATTGTGTAATAATTTGCAGCGTTTTTTCGTTTAAAAGTGATGGATTTGGAGAAAATAGCAACGAACAACGATGTAAATAACTACCTAGTTTTGCATTTATTTGTCATGTGAATAATACCTAACGATACCTGCTCTATGATTCTAGTAAATATATACCCGTAAATATCTGAATACATCTGAATAGGAAGGCCCATGACATGATATGGCAATAACCTCCACGTGGTAGGTAGTTATTATATCTACTGTTCGCCGGACTGGGTTCCTTCAGTTACTGTATCTACTTGGCTAGACATAGGAAGAAACTTCAGTCTTATAACAAAATAATATCAAAATTCAAAATATCACGCTATGACTTAGTAACAATGAGAAGCTGGGAAAAAACAAAAATACTAGAAAGGAACAAAATTATGAACATAATTTTCCAACATACCAAACTGATAACAGTTTGGGCAAGATTTGACTTTATGATTACCACAAATGGGATTACCACATCCTTATTGAGGCATATCATGAGTTTAGTGATGCTTGAAATAGGCTGATTTACTCGATTTGTTGAGTTTTTCAATCATTATCTGTTCAACAGATAATTTTTCCTAACAGGTTGGTAATTGTATTCAACAGGTGTTGGATAGGGTAATGTTTTCACTTCACTTTCTTGCTTGTGTTGTGATGATCAACAAGTTGTATAAAATATATATTTCACGAAATATTCAAATGCAGTCTTGAAGTACATTACATTACAATAGGGCTACCTATGTCCGTACAACCTACTCAACCCAGTGAGAAGTAAAGTTTACTTCACCTTTCCATTCTAGGGTTAAGAAATAGAAATTGAGTGGCACAGAGTAAAGAAGGAGATGAGATAGACATGTATCGTTCAAAATAATCTGTTTTCCATAAAATTCGACTCATATTCCTGATCATAGTGGTTTCAAATGTAATGGCACAATTACTTGGTACAATTACATTGTGCTAAGTGGTTGTATCACTAAAAATTACATTGTGCAAAAAAGTACATTGTTTTATCACAAAAGTTGTGGTTTCTCTAATGGTAAATCATCGTACACTTCAACGCTAAGAATTTGTTATTTCCAAGTAACCTGACTCAATCTCATGAATAAAACTCAACTTATGACTTGGAAACTCTGGCACCGCGTGAACTGATTTTATTTTATCCGAACAAAATGCAAACTTATCACTTGAAAAACTCAAATACGTCCACCTTAAGATTTGAAATTTAAGAAAAAAAGAACTCATTGAAAGAATCGAACAATTGGAAAAATGTCACAAAAAGTGGAATGAAAAATCGAATTCTATACCGCTATGAGCCCAGCGCTTTTCGAAGATTGTCTTTGCTGTACACGCGGTAGTGCTTGAACGTTTGTCATATCGTCCCCTTTATGCCAAAACTGTGAATGTGCAATTTCTTAGTTTCGAGCAAAATTGAAAAAACGATTTTTAAATTTTGTTTTGAAACTAAAGAAGGTAGTATATTGTTCGTGATACTTTTCTTTGACTTTCTGCTCTCAGACCTGTCAATGAGCTAAGGAAAAATAGTTTTACGACCGTAGACTGCCCCCCCTTCACTTTAAACCACATTCGTAGTTTTGGCAAACCAGATTTAGGATGATCATTTCACTTTCATGGTTTTGGCAAATCGGATTTCTCAATAAAATCTTCCATCCTACTGCCACTTTTTTTCTCTCATTATTTATTGAGGGTACAGTTACTAAGGGTTGAGGGGGTCTCAGTCGGTCGACGTTCGTTCTTCATTCCGCGTCAGTATTTCGCCAAATTGAAGGGGCAAAAACTTAGAAAATTGTACCTACTTAATTGGACATTTTAAAGGATTTTAGAAGTCCATTAGTGCACGGCCCTAGGGAATAGAAAAACTGAAATATTTCCGCCGGAATCATCAAAATCGATTAATAATTTAAAGAGAAAAATGGGAAAAACTACTAAATAAACGGTAATTCCCATATTTCCCCCATATTTATCTGGCAATTATTGTTCGATTTTGATGACTCCAGCGGCAATCTTTCAGTTTCTCAATTCCCAAGCCCCATGCACTAATGAATTTCTAAAAGGCTTGACAGTTTCAAATTTAGCTACATTTTATGGGAAAAACATTACTGAATTAACGGTTTTTCCCATTTTTCTCTGGCAATAATTCAATTTTGATGGTTCCAGCGGCAATATTTCAGTTTTTTCAATTCCCTAGGGCCGTGCACTAATGAATTTCTGAAATCCTCTAACATTTCCAATTTAACTACAACTTTTTAAGTATTTGCCCCTTCGATTTGGCGAATTACTGACCCGGAACGAAGAACGAACGTCGACCGACTGAGACCCCCTTGAATGCTCCCCACTTGCTGTACCTCTTGCTGATCGACCTCTTGCTGACTGCCTCCTTGCCGGTCGTCCTCTTCTCGGGGTTCGAGAAAAAAGATAAAACACGACAGACGATAGGTAGTACCTATTAGGTACGGAGGAAAAATATCTTTCTGAATCATTATCGGCTGGGTTGGAGAGGCCGAAAACACGGCGACCTAACTACCAAATTGATGCTACGAAAGTGAATTTGCGACAAATTGGCTTTATGCTAAAATGATGAATGTGGCTAAATTCATTGTTATGGCAATGGAAAAGTGATGCATGTGCACATTCATGGTTTTGGCGTAACTAAGGAAACGTACAGAACACATTCATGGATTAAGTTCAATCTTTTAAGGCCTAAAATGAACATCTGACCCATTTCAATAGATTTATAATAAGTAAAGGAGGTCTATACCAATCCTTTGTGAAGCCGAACTCAAAAATCAATTTTTGGCACATTCATGGTTTTGGCATGAAGGGGACGATATTTGGATGTTTAAAAAAACTTGGATGTTTTGTAAAAACCAGGAAAACAACAAAAAAAAGTCACAAATAGTCGAGACTCAACTTTCCCCAAACTGAGGTCTCAACTCTCCCCAACGAACAAAACCTCTGATAACAGTCGACTGATAAGACTTGTCGACTTCAAATTTTCAGAATATTCTCACAGTCTAATCTAAAATACGTCTAGAAAACAAAAACTTACGGTAGATGATCGATGCCCACGGTGGAGATGGAAGTATGAGTGGGTTCTGTTAAGCGCCGAAAACATTTTATAAAAACACTTGTTGAGAGGAAGGTGAAAATGGCGCACTTTGAACCTATAACAGTGGTAACTAAAGCTATCATCGAGAAGGCACTAACATTGAGAATCTAGAAGAACTAGGTCGCTAACTCGACATCAGCTCTCCTGGTGACCCTATTCATAACTATGTGGGAAGTCTCAACTCTCCCCCTAAGTCCCAAGTCTCCCCACCTGGAAGTACTCGAAATTGAGGTCTGAATTTGATGAAATTTACAGTGTACAATGTTCAATAAAGTGTTTTTTTCTCTCAAAAAAAAAAAAAACGTCTGCCAAGTTGGGTGGGCAGTATAGCTTCCTCACTCATTGTAACATGGACGTATAGAATCAGTTGGCGGAAAAATTATGATTCAAAGAGTTATTGAATACCAAAATATTAGCGGTCCACCGTCTAGGACCTAACCCACACAATCCCTGAAAATTTCATCGAAATTGGTTGAATAGTTGCGGAGTTTTGGTTGTAACAATAAATTTAAAGTTCGCGCATGCGCAGCGGCTATTGCTTGACTAATTTGATTGAAACTTATAGGGTATCTCTTAAAAGTTAGTCCCTAACTAACCTCCAAATTTGAGCAAAATCGGTTCATTAGAAACCGAGAAACCGAGGTTCCAGGAAATTCACGTTTGCGCATGCGCACTCGCTCCTATTGGTCCGAAGGTGCTGAAATTGATAGGGGACCGACTAGGACCTAACCCGCACAATCCCTGAAAATTTCATCAAAATCGGACCACAGGTTAGAATAGTTTTGCCCGGGACAAGGATTGACCACAGACAGACCGACAGACCGACAGACAGACAGACCGACAGACAGACAGACCGACAGACACGGAACCAAAATTGTTCGGGAAGCTCTAAAACGCAAAAAGCAAGTGGAAATTTTGATTTTGGAGGAAATTTTTTTTTTCACTTCTTTCACGAACACAAAGCTTCCCTACCTTCGGTAGTGAGGGAGCAAAAATTACAGTGATTAAGCATGGTAGGACCTGAAACTACAAAACGAACTTTTGAATTTTCTTTAGTGGTGTACAAGTCGCAGTTAAATAATCTGGAATTCGACTAAAATTGCTCAGGAAGAGTTTGAGGGAGAAAACTCTGATTTTGAAAGGTTCATCTTTCTCTAAATTTGTTCAACTGTTGTTCTTTCAAAAGAACAAGTCGCAGTTAAATGAACTGAAATTTAACCAAAACTGTTCAGGAAGACTTTGAGAGAGAAAACTCTGATTTTGAGACGTTCATCTTTCTCTAAATTTGTTCAACTCTCGTTCTTTCAAAAGAAGGACATCTTATCACTCTAACGTCTAAGGTTGTCGATTTCTCGTGCATGGGAGACATCCTTGTAAAAAAACAAATTCCTACTAGAGATTGCTACTCTCTTTCGAATCCTCCTGCAATGGAATCGACATTCCCCTCATCACATTATACCCTCGATTCTCAATTAGTCTTCATCTTGAAGGGAAGGCTTTTCCCTCGATTCCAATAAAAGACGAGAAAAAACCTCCAGAGAAACGCCGTAGGAAGTCATTCAGATTCTATGTAAATTTTATTTACTTCCACCCCTGTGTTGCGTCTCTCTATTTCTTATTTGCTCCAGACGAAGCCCGACTCGAGGAAATGAACTCATCTGAGCTTCGCATTCTCAGACTACCAATACTTCTCACAATGTGATGACGTGCGTTATCCCACATTCTGCAATATTTTTCTGTTCTTCTACCCACTTTTCACTTCACTAAAACTGTACTGTAGTAACTACAATGTAAATACGTTACTGCATATTCCAATAAAGGGTTATTGTTTGGGACATGAAAATTTATTTGAGAAATGTATATAAGTATGTACTAGTTTCCAATATGAGAATCGGGAAATATTTGAATTCGAAAATTATTTCAAACAATTGTGATGAATGGGAATGAGTTCAATAAACTTCAACCTATTTGAATGGCCATTTTAATATGATAATGTTCCAAAATTAACCTGTCAACTGGCGGGACATGGCATACAGATTGGCGCCTAGGCCATTTTTTGCACTTAACTCGGCACTGAGTGCCGCTTATCTGTCCGTTGAGGGTTAACTATCCGCTATTTCTACCCCAAATATCGAAATTCAATTTCTGTAGAGTAGCTTCAATTAACCCTCCAACGCCGAGCGGGTTTGTACGATCACGGCAGACATGAACGAGTAGGAAATTTCTTTTGGCTTCAGGTGTTTTGGCTTCAGAACATCCCTGCCCATCATTTCATTACCAACAGTCGCCGCGGGAAGCATTATTTTATGTGTAGTTTATGTTTGAAAAGTACCAAGAAAAAAGCACGGATTCAAACCTTCAATATGTTGAATAATTCCTTTATTCCGCTTCTAAAATGAAATATTGCACGGTTTCCTATTATCAGATAGTTCCATAAGAACTATACTGTTGAGTCCTGGGGATATTGAAAACGAGTGTGATCAAATGAACACGATGAAAACAGAGTGAGAACTTTTTTCCTCAGGAACAGGCAAAGAATGTGATTAAGCAGTGATCTTGTTCACCCTGTTGACAAGAAGAAGCTATGTAATCGAGGCTGATTGTTCTTCAAAATATAGTAAAATTTCAGTAGTGAGAGCATTTGAGATTTCCTTCCACGAACAGCTAAAGTGTACTGTCATTGAGGAGACAATTAAGTACGCTCGGTCAAAGAACAATGCACAGTACCGTATTCCTAAATAAAATCAGGACATCCTTTGGTAACATGATAGTCCCCTGCACTCACAAAAAAAGGTGTTACCGGAATACAAAACCAGACGTAAGGATCCGCCAGGAAAGGGTTGAGGTACCTATTTGTGGTGGAATGATGTTGCTTCAGTCGCGTCTATTGCTAAAACAAATTGTCCACTTATTTCCGTCAACAGATAGTTACATCAGGAAAGGGACACGTACATGTACTTCAACCATGTGCCATCAGTTGGTACTTGAAACAAGCATAAAGGAGGCTTTGATAGGATAGACCAGGTCGTGAGTCGTCATCGAACCGTAGAGCGCTAAAAAAAATTGCTACGGAGTGATTTTTATGTGGCCATTTGATGGAGCTAATTATTTTTAGACGTAAAATTGATGCTATGTGCCTTTTAATAGTTTAATTCTTGAATAAATACCCTAATTCTGATGAAAATCTTCGCTTAGATACATATCGTCATATGGACTGTGTAACGCCGAGCGTGTTCATATGGGCTCATGTAGGAGCTAAATGGTCAGCAAATCACGAGAATTTCAAAATATGCGAACGAAAAAAATTCTCGGCGTTGCAGGGTTAAGACCCCTCCCCCTCGGGAATGAAAACTGTTTTTTCCCACGATCGGTTCTCGTCGTTAGTTTAGGATTCAACGTGGAGAACACGAGGGCTTCACTATCTCCACAAAAAACTATCCTTGACCTCAGTCACTGTCGAAAAAACCAGCCTAACTGTAATCATATGGTCCGTGTCCTCTCCGGAGCGGACGAAAGTTGGGTGACATTGTCTCACTCTCTCTTTGATATTCATGAAAGGATTTCACGGTGATTCAGTCAAAGTTTGATTTATTACATTGAATGACTTCAACTGTAACGAGAAACGGCTGTGCCAGTAGGTACCTACACCATCGGAATTATAACAGCAAACTGTGACGTACCTCTTCCCCAAAGCATTCTTGGGGCAAAATCCAGGTTTTGAAATACAATTTTTTTTTCTTTTAATATACCAAATAGATGTGGCAAAGTATTTTCCTTATGTAAGCAACACGATTTATAACTATCCAAGTCTTAGCGAAATCTCAAATAGTTAGAAAACATTATTCAGATGAATTTACGTTTTCGCATACATATTGGGTATAGTTTCCAGACTGCAACCGAATAGAAACAGATTAGAGTAAAACAAAACAGAACAATAATAGAACAGCGTAGATTCGGACCAATCGCAACCTTCCCTAAGAATTTAATCGGATTGTGTAGCTGCGACCAAAGATCCAAGCACTATGAAATAGTGGGATACCTTTTGGATTACACATCTTTTAAACTTCTTAGATTGTATCTAAAATGCTAAAAAGAATCAACATTTGCGCTTGAGCATAATACATAAATAATTACGAAATCAAATGAACTTACCTGTGAAGTTCGATTGTAATTATGATAGTGTCCAGCCCTCATATGACAGAATACATGGTAGGTTTGTCGGGGACGAACTAGCCGCGTTAATTTTAAAGATCAGGGTTCCTAAAATTTATTCAAGAATTTTAGGAAACAAAATCGGAGCAAAATTCGTTGGAGGGGAGGGATAACTCCCTGATCCTCGTCAACCATTATAGGAGCGCTCTATCGGCGGAAGAGCGAATCTCCAGTTTTTTGTCGAACGTTTTGCCGTGTCTGTGCTTCCCATTTTCATCTGGAAAAAGTTTGAGTTTTTCCCTTCCCTTCCGATTCGCTGTTGTGTTTAAGTGACTTGTCATACAACTCCGGTAAGGAAATGCTATGGATAGTTCCTGAAAATGGGGTAAGCCACCTTTAATCTTGTATTTTTACACGTCCTCGGTTGGTCTTTTCCATAGGAATTCATAATATAGAATACCTTTTTTGGGGGGTTTTATTTGGCATTAATTTTGCTTCCTCACTACCGAAGGTAGGGAAGCTTTGTATTCGTGAAAGAAGTGAAAAAAAATGTCCTCCAAAATCAAAATTTCCACTTGCTTTCTGCGTTTTAGAGCTTCCCGAACAATTTTGGTTCCGTGTCTGTCTGTCTGTCTGTCGGTCTGTCTGTGGTCAATCCTTGTCCCGGGCAAAACTATACTAACCTGTGGTCCGATTTTGATGAAATTTTCAGGGATTGTGCGGGTTAGGTCTTTGACGGTCCCCTATCAATTTCAGCACCTTCGAACCAATAGGAGCGAGTGCGCATGCGCAAACGTGAATTTCCTGGAACCTCGGTTTCTCGGTTTCTAATGAACCGATTTTGCTCAAATTTGGAGGTTAGTTAGGGACTAACTTCTAAGAGACACCCTATAAGTTTCAATCAAATTGGTCAAGCAATAGCCGCTGCGCATGCGCGAACTTTAAATTTATTGTTACAACCAAAACTCCGCAACTATTCAACCAATTTCGATGAAATTTTCAGGGATTCTGTGGGTTAGGTCCTAGACGGTGGACCGCTAAATAAAATTCTACGTTGAAAATACAAACAATTCAATAACTCTTTGAATCATAATTTTTCGCCAACTGATTCTATACGTCCATGTTACAATGAGTGAGGAAGCTATACTGCCCACCCAACTTGGCAGACGTTTTTAATATACAGCCATTCAATGTCTACGTTTTTATACATTCAAGTTACAATCTTTGATGAAATTAAATGTTTCTCTACACATTGAAACGTCTTTCAATAAAAAAGACGTCTTCAGATAAAATTGTTAAATAACTAAAAGGTTCATCCAGTTTCTCCTCTATGTTCCCGATCTTTTCCTCCCTGCGTTCACTAAAACTACAACACTCCATGATAATGTGTTCCATTGGGGTGTCCACAGGTGCATGATGGGGTGTCCTTCTTGTTTATGCGTATTCGATGGTTGGATCCTATTAGGGCAATGGTTCTTCCAAAATCGTTTTCCACTTGTTTCCCACGAACCATGGCCGAGCTGGTACCGAGGGTTGAATTTTTGTGTAAAATTGGCCTACTGGAGTAAAGGAGTATAAGTGCCTGCCAAACCGTTCGGTGTGATGTAATGGATGGGAGAAAATCTTCTACCTCTGTCATACTCCAAAAACTGTCCTTCTTCGGCACCTCGCTTAGACAGTTGGTCCACGATGACATACCTTTTATACTGTATAGAATACCTTTTATACTGTGAAATATTGAGCAAAATCCATTTTGCGCAAGAGCAATGCTCGCCGATCGAGATGAAATTCTGGAGTAAAGTAATTATTATATTTATTATATTTTTGTCATTATGTTGAACCATGCCGTAAGTACAACGCTATGAAATGTAAATGGTTTTCGAACTACTCTTGATCGCCCCCTTCTCACGTGTAATGTCAAAACACTTATCCACAATTGCATGACCGTTTAAGTCGCTCTTCAAGCAATCGACAGGCGACCATGGAACTTTTCTTTCCTAAACTTCTCCAACACGATTAATCCCTCAGCATACCTTCGGTACCTACACTACCTATCAAATTAGGTGATTTTCTTCGTCACCGATATTGATCAACGTCTTGTGAGAACAAACTTTCTGCTGAAAAAATTCCGGTGAAAACTAACCAAGTAACTACGAGTATATCCAAATTTGCCCAGGTAACCGATGGCGAAACCCAACTTTTTTGGCCGAATTTGATTCTCTTTTCGTTGGTATACTTAAAATTTATGACATTTTCCAACAGAGCATAATATCGACAGTAACAATGTAAAACCGTTTAAGTTGAAAAAATGAAATTTTATGTATCCTGAAAAATTTTGTTTTTTTCAACTTACGCGGTTTCACATTGTAACTGTCGATAATTTCGTCTGATTTTTCATGAAACTTTTACGTCGCTTTTCCGAAGCTGGAAAATGATGCTATTTGACATTCGTGACTTATTTTGGTGTTATCTACCCACACAGTTGGCCAAACCATTATGAGCTTACATAGGTTGAATTACAGTCCGACCGTCTTTGGGGCTCCAGCCGATCGGGAGCGGTTAAAAGCTTCGCCCAACGAGCTCAGCGGGAGGGTTTAAGTTACTGGAAGCCAAGAAACGTTCTCAGAAAACTTGGAGAACTTGGTCAATCGAAGACGCATAGACTCTGGAGAGATATTGTTCGTTTTGTCAAACCTAGGTCCGTACCTACCATTTGTAATGGAAGGATTCAGGTGAAAAACCGACTATATCACTTTTTCTCGAAACTGAGAAACCTCACGCAAACTAGACGCAAATAGAAAATTTAAATATGCCCAATTATGCACTAAAATATCTATTGAAGTGTTCCATAAAATTTTAACGATATTATACTACTTACTTGTTGAATAATTCAAAACAGAGCAAACCCCACAAAAAACAGTGGAAGAATCGACGACGTCAATTCTCATCCAATGGAGAAAAAATATGTTTTTTTCTGTTCGTACGTCCTTTAATTATTGTATAATGGTAAAACAAACAAAAAACAAGGTAAAATGAAATTTTAAATTAGGAAGAACATAGGTAGAGGTAGTTATTTTATCTTGAAAGGCCTTTTGAACTGTTTTTACCAACTGAAGGAAAAGAAAACCATTCCCATTCATTATGAATCGATTCCATTTTTTGAGGATTTACGAAAAAGTGTAGGATTTTTTTGGAAGTGAGAGATTGATGAGAGTTATGAGAAAAATTGCACTGCAGCTGGACCACAAATTCGAGGACGCTCATTATGTCACGAACTTGCCTAATGAGAAATAGATAACTGATGATAAATAGATAACTGATAGAAACTTGAAAAATAAAACCACGAATGTCAATCTGAATATACCGTGCTGTATTATCTCTGTATTAATCTGTATTGTATAATCAAACGATGCTTACCTTCAAGTACACTGTTCTTTAACACTGTCGGAACCACTGGTTGACGTAACAATAGTTATTTATTTTAAAAAAATTAAATAAAAACGCTGCAAATCATTGTCCAAAGGTTTATCATTTTCTGTATAGATCACCCTTCTAAACAGATCCCTCTCTACCAACCATAGGTACCTACTACCTACTAGGGCATTTTTGAAAATTTCAACCTCAACCACCAACCAAATGGAAATGAAGGGTTGAAATTTTCAAAAATGTCCTAGTAAGTAGTAGGTGGTGCCTATGGTTGGTAGGGAGGGATCTATACAGAAGGGTGATCTATACAGAAAATAATAAACCTTTGGACAATGATTTGCAGAGTTTTTTCTAGTTACTAAAATCAGGAGTATAATTTTTTAGTGACTCGGTTTTTTCCGTGGACCTTTCAAAATTTCGAGGTCCAGCTTTCTACAAAATGCGTTATTTTCTGGCACATAGATTTGTCCTTTTCGAATCTCACTTTTACCTTCACCATTCTTCGTTTACCCGGTGAACTGAATATTTCATAATCTCATTGAGCATCTTGAACTTTCGATTCTCAATTTTGCATCTTCTCCATGAATGAGATCGATTAAAAGATGATGAGAACCTATGTAAGAATACTTATTCGGGAACATAATATGTTCCCGAATAAGTATTCTTACATAGGTTCTCATATTATGTCAGACATATTATGTCTGACTCGTAAACAGTAGAACTTGACAAAAACATCTAAAACATTTATCAATATAAGCGTAGGTAATCAAAAACAGTTGATTTTTGTTAAACGAGACTCAAATGTTGTGTTGGTATGATAAAAAATGAAAGTTTCGATTGCAGGTAGCGATGGGGAGAGGCCGCTTGGACCCTTGGCGCTGTTCTCCTTCGTGGTTCAGACGCGAGTCGACACTCCAAACAGTAAGCAGCAAACCGCGGAGCTGAGAGCTTCCCTTAGAAGTCATCTACCAAACGGAGTGCTCCTGGATGCCAAAGAAAAGTCTGGTGAGTCAAATTAAGTTTACCTTCGTGACAACAATAATATTGTTACCGATAATTGGAGCGCAAAAACCAGACAACCGCCAATTTATCGTTATTAGATAAAATTGCATTAACCTTCATCCGCTCGCGTCTCCTGAAGTCACACTTCCGATCGCGTAGGCGGCAAATTGGCCGCCCTTGATTTCACCACTTTTCTCCGTTCAACTTGCGTGTTTCAAATCAGTTTTGACCAGGGAACTCAGCACAACATTACAAGAACATTTTTATAATAAATTCTTTATTCAAATAATCGCAATCACAATAAGAAGGTAAATATATTTATATCAAAATCACATTTTCAGTCTTTGAAGGTTTTCTGCACTAAAATGATATTCTGCAGTTCGCTACTTTTTCTATGAAAGGAGGTAACAAAAGTTTGAATATAATTATAATAGTAGGTACCTACCTCATTTCAAAAATACAAAAATATACTCAGGAAGGTGAGTTACAACTCATAAAACATTGGCAATTTCTTCCTCTGTGGAATACAATCGATCCCTGAAAAATATGAACAATTCATTACTTATTAGCTTTCAGTTCGAAATATTTCCAAATAAGATAAGAAAAACGTATTGAAAGTCCAACGCATAATCTAGAGCCGCCCTGCGAAAGTAGTACTGTCGAGAAAACACGCGGAAGAAAAATAAACATTTACCTAACCTACATTTTCCAAATCGAGATGCGAAAGGTTCCTTATTCAGTTCAAAATACAGCAGAGTACGACAAGAAATATCTATGGGAAGTCCTACACGTATTCTAGAGTACTGTGAAAGTAGTACAGTTGAAAATACATGCGAAAGGAAAATTAATATTTACTTACATTTTCCAAATCGAGCGATGCGAAAATTCTCACGTTATCGCCCGCGTAGGCGGCAAATTGGCTCGAACCCGATGCGCCCGACTTTGGAGTAGTATTGACTCAGATGACGCATCCACCACGATCGGAATTCAACGCAATCTAGGGAGTTACATATCAAATAGAGAATACATGGCGCTTCTGGGGCTATCACGGTACTAAGAGCGAGCATACGCGGGAAAATTCGAAAAGGCGGCCAATCTGCCGCCCACGCGAGCGGATGAAGGTTAATCTGTAAATTATTATTGTCTATAACTGAGGGCCAGCCCTTTGTATCATTTTCACAATGGTACCTAATGATTGTTTTATTACATAACTCTTTAATAACTTCATCTTCATACCTCATAACTCATGCTTCATAGCTTATCCATACACTGCGAATTCATTAATTTAGCTGTTTCAACGTAAGAGATAGCTATGAAAATACATAATACGAAACAGTAAAATGAGGCACTCGCAGTTGCTCCATGGAAATATATACATAAATCCAAACTAATCACCAATATTCATGTTTCGTTTGTTTGGTAACTTTTTCATGGTATGTCATAGGGAATTGTGAAATTCAAAATGCCTTTTTTAGTCGCTTAGTAAGTATCTAGGTATATGAGGAAATAGTTCGATTTCCTTACAAAAGGAGGGCGCAAGTACCCAAAGAAATCGATACTACTTAGCGAGATGAATCCTTTTGTATTGTAGGTACGACAGGTATTTTGTCACTTAAGAGATATTTTCGCATAACGCGGTCCAATTGATGTTAAAGCATGATTAACAAGACTTTGACTGTTGAATAGGTTTGAGATCATGATAAGAAAAAATGTCTATAATTTGCCTCTGCTGCACTCTCGGGGCTGTCTTGTTAATCACACATTAACACCATATTTATTGGTAACATTGGTCATTCCAATCATCCTGCGCTCCCCGTGGGGCCAGGGAGAACTAGCGCCGGTCCGACACCTAGTCTAGTATGAAAGACTCGTAACGCCTTCTCCGTCATATACCTACGTAGTTATAAACGATGCACAGAGAAATGTGGTAATACATGACCATGTGTGCCTCATCTTTTGAGTTGACTACATTTCATCCTAAATATCAGCATTTCGCTTGAAAGATTGTTTGACCTAAACCACTAATAAATCAAGAAAATATTTGTAAAGTTGCAAACTCACTGATAAGGACGGATCTGAGTTTCTCTTTGAGTGCGTGTGATACCGTGCACATAAAGCTCTTCGGGATGGTTTTCGTATCTGAACTGAGAGCATCTCCGGTCAATGCCAATAAATACGCTAAGACGATGTTGGTGAGCAGTGTGTCCACAATCAAGGGGCGCAGCGAGGGTAGATTACTACATTGGAAACGAAGAAACATGAATGAAATGCTCCAAACTTTGATGACTTGATTACTCGTAGTTACTAGGTATCACAAACTACCACTAGGTTACATGGCATCTTCAACTACTACTACGTCGCCATCGATGAAATTAGCAAAGCGAACCTGGTCTCACAAGTTTCCCAATTCTAGGTGTAATTTAGATTCTAGTGTTTACTTTTTGGTTTTAGAAGCTACCTAGATTCCCTAACATGCTAGGAGTCCATTCAGTATCATGGTGTTCCCAAACTAGCCGCCTGGGCACTTCACAACTTTTTGAACTCCCGCCTCTTCACAAACCGTGATTTCAAACCAACCGCTTAGGCCCAGTTCCGAAGCGCCCCAACAGAGGTCAGCGCTACCGCCCGTTCTCAACCCGATTAAAAGCCCTGTCCTGATAATCCGTAAATTGGATTACAAGGACCAGTACGAGTATATTTTTGCACAATAGAAGAACGTTAAACATTACCGATTAAGCTTACTCCCCAAAAGTACTGATTCAGAGCGACACTGCTAAACCCTGGTTCTAACTAACCCCGCCATCTATCCTCAGTCCAGGCAAAACTATTCCCCCGTTCAACTGCCGTTGCATTATGCGCTGCTTATACCCATTTATATTGTCGTCATTACCGCCTTTTATCTGTATAACTATACCCGTCTTATACCGATAATTGTTGTGATTATTACCCCAAATCCCGTGTTAAAAACAGCGACATGCGCAGAGTCTTCAGTCAATTTTATGGCCTTGATTTTCATTGGGGACCATCTAAAACCTAATCCGCATAATCCCTGGAAATGTCATCAAAATCGGGTAGAAAATGTGGAAGTTATGGCGGTTACAAGGAATTCACGTTTGCGCATGCGCAGCCGCTACTATCAGTCCAGGGGTGATGATTTTCATAGGGGCTGTCTACACGCCAACCCGCACAATCCCTGAAAATTTCTTTGAAATCTAAAATAACTTCGTATAGTTATGCTGGTTACAAGGATTTCATGAAAGACATACAGACAGACAGACACGGAACCAAAATTGTTCAGAAAGGTCTGAAACGTAAACGTAAAACGCGAGTGGAAATTTTGATTTTGGAGAACCAAAATCTCACATTTTTTTAACCTTGAAAAGTGAAAACAAAGCTTCCGCTAAATTGGTAGACTCGGAAGCAACACCACGAATCATCAATATCCAATACGATTAGCTTCCACCGATAGTTAACAGCGAACAATACGTCTATAATCAGCCATTTCCATTCTTCAAGTATTTAACCCTTTTTTGGAATCAGATGATACAAACTTGTAAATCGTGCGCATCAAGCCTTCTTTCTGTTGATCCTCTGCCGGGTAATACTTGGTCGGGCTGGAGTCCCGTTTCTGAGGGCTTTTCGGGCGGACTTTGACTCCAACGTATTTTGCGTTCTTCAAAACTACTACGAAGCTTTTTTCGTCCGGTAATCTGAAATGAGCGACGATGCAAATTTTTGTTCATTACTGTCACCAATATTACTCTAAATGATGTTCCGCGGCGCATTTCCTTGACCTTCGGGTAAGGAAAATAAAATACAAGATTACATGGAACGAGAAGCGTGATTTTGTACAACTTGGACCTCCTCGTTAGGGCGTGGAAGGCAAGTAAGTGGAACCTATCCACAGCCAATCGTAAATTAGGAGGAAAAGTGGCGGCCCCGCGGGCTTAAACTTCTCGCTTTGATTAGGTTGAGCATGCGAAACTCTATTGCATCTTTCAGAGTTCTAATTTATTTCTTCATTTTTAAATTTATTCATTGTTTTTAGACAGTAAATTCTTCCACATAAATCACGCAGTCATTTTCGCAGTAGGCAGCCTACTTGACTCAGCATTCACGCTCGTAATACTGTTCCACCTAAATTGAACAGTAGGGGGAACGATGTTTGCGCGTTTTTTCAATCAATCAGAAAAATAAATGATCGTAGTAACGTATCTCATTCATCGAATGGATCCATCGTTGATTTAATGGTTAATACGATGGAAGGTTGTGATGCGGCAGCCTCTCTAACTTGAAGGACGTAGTCTGGAAGTTGGCTGGACGGAATTAGTTTAACCTCAGAATAGCACACTGCTTTCAATGTGCGTTTCCGGCCTTATAATTCGCATTGTTATATTATTTTCGACCTGATTAATAAATTGTTTTGCCCTGAGTTGGTTGGAGGGAACTTTTTATGGAAAGAAAACAACTTTAAATGACGAAAGAGAATAATTATCTCAGTGAAACAGCGTGAAAAAGTGAACAACGACTGTATTCAAAATGTTCTTTGAATTAAGTAAAACTATAATTTATTAATAACTAAACTGCTTCTTTGTACCATTTATTAAAAATCAAGAATAATTGGGCATCACAATAAAAAATAAGCTCATGAAAATACAAATCAGGAGCAAAGATCTGGAAGTACGAGTCACAGCTTTTTTATGCATAACTTCCAGTGCACTTTATGACTCCATGTTTTTTACATATACGGTGTTGGCATGAAAAACAAAAGGGTTTTGTCTTCTTGTATTTCCCTCTAGCACAGAAAACACCTGGATTGTTTTCATGGTTTCTGTGGGCAGAAGTAAGAGACAAATCGATGATATCACAGATCAGAGACCTCACACTTCGGCGCACTTTTTTTTAAATTGAGTTTGAATAATTGCTTCTTCCCCTGAGGTCCAGACCTTCCCGAATCTATATTATTTCTGAGTTTTTGACAACGACAAGACGAAGGGACATTTTTCTTCCATGTGTAGCCACTCATGGTGGATTTTTCTTCCACTAATGGCTTGCTAACGACTCATCTGTCTTGGTGGCTGTCAGATGATATCCTAGCCAGGTCTTCTTGAGTTAGGACTGAAGCTGAGGCCCTTGATCATCGTAAAGAAACAGGTTTTGCGGCGGGATGTCCTATACTTCCTATTCCGAGGACACGTGATCATTCTCCAAGACATCTTATTTTACTTCATCAAAAAACTCTCCACCTAAGTCTGGGTCATCTTACTCCTGTTCCAAGAGGTGGAGAACGTTTGTAATTGTTTGTAATTTCTTCAGGAGTGGTATATAACTCTCTAAACACCATTGAAGCAGCAGTTTTTGACAAAAACCCAAACGCGTATGGTCGTACTCAATCAAAACACTGGGTTGGATGTCGGCACAAAGGGGTGTGGGACACTCCAGACACACTTTACTTGGTTCTGGTGAGGTAGCATAACAATGAATGAGCCTGTGAAAAGGTAGATCTTGAAGAAGAAGAGTGGAAGCAGATTTACGTGGGTGTGGAGGGCACAAAAAAGAAATTAACGTAAAATGAGAGGCTATGAAACTTCTGGTGGGGTGTTGAACACATCTGTCATAGGGTTAAGGATCTTCAGGACGGGCATGAATCTTTCAGTTTCGGGCAAGGAATATTAGGAGGCATGTTCATTTAGTGTTCAGCATGTTCCTGATACAGCGGAAGTCGAGCTCGTAGTGTCCTGCGTTTGATGTAGAGGTAGTAAAGGGGTCTCAATCGATCGCCGTTCGTTCCTCGTTCCGGGTTAGTATTTTCCTCGATTGTAGGTGCAAAGACTTTAAAAATTGTAGCTATATATGAAATTTCCAAAGATTTTAGAAATTCATTAGTGCGTGGGCCGAGGAAATCGAAAAACTGAAAGATTGGCGCTGGAATCGTCAAAATTGAACAATAATTGCTAGAGAAAAATGGGAAAAACATAAATAAATAAATGGGTTTTCCCATTTTTCTCTGGCAATTATTGTTCAATTTTGATGATTCCAGATTGCCATCTTTCAGTTTCTCAATTCCCATACACTAGGCCCATACACTAATAAATTTCTAAAATCCTTCAAAATAAAGCTACAAATTTAGCTTTCATTTAAGCTTTCGAATTTAGTTACAACTTTCAAAGTGATTGCCTCTACATTATCGGGAAATACTAACCCGGAACGAATGGCGACCGACTGAGACCCCCAGAGTTGAGAACACCACTCAAGTTCCTACTAGGAAACCACCCTACTGCCTTTAAGACTTTATCCTACACCAGTCAAGAGAAACGAAATCTTCTTGTCGTCAATAATATCAATGAAGATTCCAATATATGGTTGTCTTCCCATGTTATTTCCATTCGAATACCTGTTCCTGATAACTTTTAAATAGATGCAGTCTGAATAATAGTTGTTAACGTTTTTAATACTGGACAGTAATGGTTAAGATCATTTCAGTTGTTGTTCGGAAATTTTAGTTTGCAACTTTCTAGAGTTCCGTTAATAGTCATTTTGTAATGACTATTTTATTCCATTAAAAAAAAATGGAACTCACAAAGCATCCATCTTTCTCCTTGTCTTCCCATCTTTGGAAATTATCTATAACCATTGTTATGACCCACATGTAACTAAGTAAGTTCATCCAATAAAGAATATGTTCGAGGATCCCTGAGTGGCTCATCACCCACTGGGAGAGACGAGGTACCGGGAAACACGTCAACATGACGTCACCCTTCCACCTCTCTCCCCAGGGCGAATACCTAGAGTATACGAAGGGCATTCAGGGATACTCCATCATGCAGTCTACTTCACTGGATCGACTTGTTCTTTCCTCAGCACCTTCGCCTTATTCCAACAAGCTAAAGTATCAGCAGAGACCCAAGTTTGCCCTAACCGGCGCCGACCTCTGCAGCTTCTTTACCTTAGAGCTCTTCTTGCATAAACTAGGCTCACTAGGTAAATATCCCGCCTCCCTGCAGTAGGTCTTCCACGAGGCGCCAGGGTCGGCGGGCCAGCACAACTCCATGCACTCCATTCATCAGTAGATCGCAAGACGCTGGAGTGATGGTACATAAAGGCTAGGATAGGGACCATCTCTCTCCATTGAGTAGGAGCTAAAGAAATCACATCAGCTGCATCGAGAAGGTCATCTCCTTCACTCGACGATACGCCGACATAACAACCATCTTTTCCTAACGACTATACATTTCAAACAAAACTTGACTAGAAATCAGGTTCCTTTAAATTTCTAACAATGTAAGTTTTTTTGAGAAAAGATAGAAAATTGATTTTTAAATAGAAATTAATAACTCAATAGTTAGATCTCACTTCTCTCCATAAGTGTACCCACAGCATCCTCTTTCAATTTTATTGTAACAGTTGGTTGCCAAATGAAAAAAAAGTGTATTTGCATGCCGAAGAAAACGCGCCATATTATCACAAAGTAACAGTAAAATTTTGAAATAACAACCAATGAAAACTATTGAACACGTATGAGCATTTTAATAGTCAAACCTGGTGGAGGAGTCCGATAATGTTTGATTTGTCATTCCCCGGTTAGAAGCAACAGTTGTTAGTGTGGTCTCAGAGGTGTTTGACAAGGTTGCATCTGTTCTGTAGGATGTTTTCGAAGGCTCAGAACTGGATTTGTTGACTAACTCCCAGTACGGTTTTCTTTTCAAAGCAGTAACTCTTGCACTGACAGTCTGACTTCTACGGAAATGTAAATACATCTTCGTATCATCAAGGTAACATGTTGCTTTTCATAACTATGCATCAATCCATCATAAACATCATGTTTTACTACTTTGGATTTGTTACAACACCTAAATGCATAGAAAAACTGCATGATGCTTAAAAGAATAAGTAAAAGGAAGAAAAGTAAACAACCATTTCAGGTTGGATTTTCGTCCGACTGCCATTCCAGGCGTCGTGAATGTCATCAGCTGTCTTCCAAATGGAAGATCAGGATTAATTATGATAATTTCGCTCATGGCTTCTCATTGTTTCACGCCCGGTTGGGACGATCGCTTAAAAGAATACTGCATATTATTCTGTTTACGTTCTTTCAAGTATCTTATCTACTCTTGAAAGAAATATGCAAACAATCAAAAGTGCATTCATAGGCCATTTCTCTAAACAGCAAGAGGTCAGTGACATCAGCACTATTCTCAATTAATTAAACATTGCAGGCGTTCGAATATAAAAATTACTGCATGCACCTATGCCAACCTGTAAGGCAAACTTTTTCATAATTTATGCATCTTCAACCATACGATGATCACAACATTATATTTTCTACTCACTTCAGGACTTTGGTTTCGTCAATCATAGTGATCGGATGTTTGTTGAAATCGCCGCTGCTGAGGTTTGTGGAGAAAACTTCGTAAGAGAAAACATCTGTAGCATGTTGCTTTCCCGATGTGAACGTGCTCTGATCGCCGATTGAAGCGCTCGCCACCGACATCTTAATTATTGGAAATACGCATATTCAATAAAGCAATGAAGAAAAAACAACATTTGACATCTTCATCTAGATAACTGGTGTTACAAAAAAAAAGAAAAACAAAATAAAAATGAAAAGAATATTTTGAAAATGTGTTCTCAGTTTGAAAATTTTTGCGATTTATTTGAAAAATCAACATGAACGTGACATTCTAGACAATATTTAATTTTACAAACAAGAAAAAAAAATCTAAAATTGTACTTACCTCATTTCTAACATATTTGCTAGAAAACGTTGGAAAGTATTACACAAAGGTCAATTTTTCGGTATAGATCACTCGCCTGCTACTTACCAACCATATTTTCGCTTCACCATCAAATTTACTTTCAAGAAATAAACGCTTCATCAAATTTTAGTTGTAGGTGCCATAACTAGGAAATTCGATTATTGGTCGCTATGGATGCACAACTGAGTTCAACTCGAAGAAACGAACGATCGCGTTTCGGTCAGCAAAAATTTGAACGGAGATTAAGCCTGTTTGCGATTCACATTCGTGTTTTTGATCTTGCAGTTTCTTTATTTATAAGTTCCCATGTGGAGCGAACGGTTTTTCCTATAGAGCTCTGAGTGGTCTCATTCGATTTTAAAAATTCAATACTATATTACATATAGTTTTGAATATTTAATTAATTTTTAATTTTTAATTGTTAATTTTTTTTTAATTTTTAATTAATTCAAATTTTGAATTATTAAAAAACAAACCTAATATCGAATTTTTTGGAGCTAGAGCGTTTTAAAATTTTCAGCCCTTATTTTGCTTCCGTGTCTACCCAGGTAGCGGAAGCTTTGTTTTCACTTTTCAAGGTTAGACAAAAAAGTTCTCCAAAATCAAACTTTCCACTCGTGTTTCACGTTCCAGACCTTCCTGAACAATTTTGGTTCCGTGTCTGTCAGTCTGTGTGTCTGTCATAAAATCCTTGCCACAGCTATAACTTCCACAATTCTCATCCGATTTTGATGAAATGTTCAGGGATTGTGCGGATTGGCGTGTCGATGATCTGCTATGAAAATCATTGACCTAAGACTGATAGTATCCACTGCGCATGCGCATTCGTGAAATCCTTGCCACAGCCATTACTTCTACAATTCTCATCCGATTTCGATGAAATTTTCAGGGATTGTGCGGGTTGGCGTGAAAATGGTCCCCTGAGAAAATCATTGCCCCCAGACGTATAGTAGCAACTGCGCATGCGCAAAAGTATATTTCCTAGCCATAACTTCTACATTTTTCCAACAACATTCAGAGATTGTGGTTGAAGTGTAGAGTCCCCTATGAGGGTAGTGGAAGGTACTTGAAGATTGATGTTTTGAGATCAACTACTATGTATCGGGTCATCTATACAATCGGGTTATGGATACGAGAAAGCTATGTGCCACACCCATTTGGCAGACGTTTTTAACCCTCCAAAATTGAATCTACCGACAGCTTCGGGGCACAACTACCTAGACCCCAATTTGAGCCTATATACCAAATTTCATCAAAATCGGTCTATGGCACGTACGGTGGACGGGCGGATTTTTTCAAATTCGATTTTTGTATTTTACATACTTGGGTTAAATTTTTTTCTTGCTCGATTTCAGTGGTTCATAATTGAAAATAATGAAGTTCTTGTCAATTTCATTGTACTTTCATCTAAATTTGATTATCACTTATTCGTATACACCCTGCATACCAAAGACGTTTCCTTGAGTCTTACCGATTCCATCGAATTCGTCGGTGCGATTATGCTTGGAATATTCACTGTTGTCGAGTGTAATCCGGCGGTTGAATTTGAAGCGTCTGTGGCTGGTTCTTTTTCGACGGTCTTCGACGCTGAATGACGGTCACCTTGCATTGACGGTAAAGACGACGACGGAAGGAGTAAATCTGGTTCCTCTGAAACGCTCTCGACTCTCTCTTCCTTGCTAGACGTTGCATTACGAGGTTCAATTACTGCCGACAATAATCCCCAATCGTAGGTAAAATGATGCAGACGGGGGTAAGTAACTCCCCAAAACTTCCTAAATTCATTAAAAACCACAAGCTAATACATTTGGTAAGGTAAAAAATATTATTTACGCCGGAAAAACGCAGGAGTCAAAATGACTCCGAATTCTTCCAATGAAGGGGGTAAACGTTATTCTTCTATTCCAGGGTTAATGAATTATATTATTAACCCTGTACTTAGCAACGTCTAATATACCAAACGTGTTTTCTGTTCAAATTTTAACAGTATTGAAGCTTTTTCAGTTTTTCATCATGTTTTTAGAGGGTCAAGGAACCTTACTGTAGGGGAAAATTGAAACTAATCCCCAAAGAAAAACTAGGTACCAAATTTTTTTGATAATTAACTCGTTGCGTCTTTGATTTAGACTGCTTAGTCGTATTGTCGTTCATTCGCATTTACTATTTTATCTAATTGGTATGAGCAGCAATTGAGAAGATATAATACGCGTACCTAGCTAGTGCTACTATAGCAATTCTTCCATTATTTTATTTTGTGGATTATTTTTCCCCATTTTTTTATTTATTTTATTATGATTGAAATAGAACGTATCTAATACATTTAATTAAATAACAATCTCATTCATCGGTGACAAAGTTAAATATATAAGTAGGTACTTACTATACCACAAGTGTTTAAAATATGTTCAAATTTCAACATTTTAGAACCTTTTTCAATTTAGCTTGTCTTTGGAGGGCGTAAAGCATACTTTAGGGGGGAAAATTTGAAAGAATCGCCATAGAGATACTTTTGCCAAGTACAGGGTTAATAAAATTCATCCATTCCTCATCAGTTTTACAACCAACCTGTTTCTGCAGTCAAAAGTTTATTCTTAATGGGGTCTTCTTCGGCCCACTCCTCCTTGTTGATGTTCGTCAGGTTGGAAACGACCATTTTCGATTTTTCGTATCCAGTCAGCATTTTCACTTTGGGACGCTGACACGCAGGTTTTTTGACGATGTTGCTCGCCGACTCGACCGTCATTTTATTCGTCCTGCTTCTGGTGCAGCGAGGATTGAGTCTTTTTTTCAAACCTTCCATATACCTGTCAGATATTAATTCATAAATCATAAATTCATTCGTATTGATACTCTAACGTAATCTAGGAATGAATGAGGAAAAATTTCTCCCCAAAATTATTACCAGAGAACATTCCAAAGATTGAGGGGGCATTTGACTTTAATTTGGTAAATTTGTACTTATAAATGTTTTGCTACCCACACTTACACCACTATTGGAACCTAAAATTTGGACGTTGGTTAGAAAAACTGTCAACAAAATTATCATTGAATTACTACGCTCAAACCTGCCTGGATTTGACATGGGCATACGCAGGATTAGTTTGATGAGGTATTTGCTTGTATCCTGGGTTTGTGTAGAACATTTCTGACAATTTCTCTCCTTGTTTCTTCAGTATCCGTTCAGCCGTAGTGTTCTTTGAAGTTTGACGACACAATTTTGAACTTCCTACCTTTTTCGAGTCCCCGATTACCTCGGGAGCGAAATCTCTTCTGCAAACGAACAAATTACTACGTTAATGATGAATCATAATAATTGCGGCTTAATGGTGATGTTAGGGGTTTTGCGGAGGTTTATCTTTAGTTTATTGCGAAAGTGGTGTTTATCTTTCACAATACTCCCAAAATTACCTCTTCATTTCACGAGATAAATCTCATTCAAGGGTAGGAATCAATCGTCAATAATCCCTTGTCTATAATATCCCCTACTCGCTAGTTATAATGAATAGGTAATAATAATAAATTTAAGGGCACCAGGTATGCTAAAAATTAAAAATAAAAATAATTGGATTTTTTTAATGTACTAAATAAACTAGACAAAACACCAATCTCTAAGTACCTTTCACTACCCTCATAGGGGACCATCTACAAGCTAATCTGGACAATCCTAGAAAACTTCATCAAATTCGGATGAAAAATGTAAGTGAGTAGTGATTGGATCAAAAAATTTCTTGGCAAGGCTGGGAGTCGAACCTGGGACTACTGAGTGGGAGTCTAAACCGCTACGTCTGAGCTATTGGGGCCTGGTGATAGGTTGTATAGAATTTGGGATTCTCATGTCACACGGGAAGTAGACAACCGCACGGCTGTTTTTTTTTTTTTTTTTTTTTTTTTTTATTTTTTTTATAGAACTCCCTTCTTTTTTGACGGAGGGGTCACGCCATAAAAATAAAATAAATAAATAAATAAAATAATGGGAAGGACGCCCAGGACTCACCCGAAGCCGGCCCTAGGGATGAGGGAAGATGAGGAAGGTGGGGGTGGGAGAGAGGGATGAAGGGAAGTGCCTCTATAAAACGACCACCAGTTCAAATATGAGCCGAGCAAGACACGGGTGGTGATACCACGGAGTACGCCTACTGAGATGCCCAACTCACGCAACTCCGTGGCACTTTTCCCGCACCACACCCCGCGCCATGATAAGCGCAATTTTACGTTTGCGCATGCGCAGAGGCTACCAGGGGACCATTTAAATACTAATCTGACACATCCCTGAAAATTTCATAGAAATCGGATGGAAGATGTAGAAGTTATGGCTTCATAATTTTTATAGGAGACCGTCTACACACCAACCCGCACAATCCCTGAAAATTTCATAGAAATCGGACAATAACATTACAAGGATTTCATGACAGATACACAGACAGACAGACACTGAATCTATATGGTTCAGAAAGGTCTAAAACGCAAAACGCGAGTGAAAATTTTGATTTTGGAGAACTTTTTTTTCATACTTGAAAAGTGAAAACAAAGCTTCCGCTACCTTGGTAGACTCGGAAACAACATTTTATAACTCATGTCAAAAAACTATCCGACGTAGGTATTTGAAGAACACAACCAGCAGTAGATGTCATATTCAGTTGAACGAAACTGAACGAACAGCAACCTAGAAAAAGGGGACATGGAAATCGAAAAATTGCCTATCCCGAATGGGGGTTACCCGATGCCCTTAAATGAAACAATGTAGTTTCTTGCAAACCTCTTCTTTCTTAGTTCGGGAAACAGGTCCAAATTTTGGTCGTCTACGGAAACGTCTTCTCCCCCTAGCAGAAGACTAGCGTGGTAGAGGACTAGCAGAGCTCTGCCGAACTGGAAAAGTGCTTCTGCTGGTTCTAAGTCGATCGAGCTGAGAAAAGGTTCAATTTTGTCTTGGTCGACGATCCCGGTCTTCAAAATTTCCTCCGAAAGTTCGTACACTAGCAAACGATCTACTCTTCCTACCCTAGAAAGTACAAAAGGAGTTGATTTTTATTAGTCAGGGTTAAGCCAAAGATCGGAATTCTGCCTGAGCTCTCAAGATCAGTTGAATCACATGATCTTCGTTCACAATCTGTTCTCACAAACTGAAAATACAGCTAATGCATGGTCAACTAAACTCATGGTTATCAGGTTGTGGTTTCATACCAGCATCATATTGCGACCAAACATTCATATTTTTATGTGCACGGCAGTTACCTTTTAAGGACGATATACAGCTTCTTGATTTTCTCCCAATCGCTATCTCCGATCAGCTCCATAATACGAAGAACATCTGGTTTGACGGTGTTGATCATGGCTTGTTCTGCCGCAATGGGATTCGAAGCAAATTCCTTGAAGTCCAAATACCCGTGACCACACATCAGCTTGTCTTCCTGGTCGGGAACGAATTTTGCTGGATACGGCAAAAACTATATAAAATAGGGAATGTTACTGACTCAGAGCAAACAAATGGGAAGAAAAACCGGAGTCGGATTTAGGACGTAGGAAAAAACTTACTTCCTCCTTTTCTTCGTCTCGAGCTTCATCTCCATTTTCGACTGGCAATTCCTCTCCTGGGTCTTCAGCTATCGGTGGTTCATCTTCAGGTTTTATTGAAGTTGGATCGCTGTAAGATGCCGTGTCATTCTCTTCTTCAATTTTCATAGAGTCAGCTTCCATAGACTCACATTGTAAAATTGGTACAGCCTGAAAACAAAATAATGTTATGCGTACATCCAATAAACTTGCTATTGTAGTAGATAAATCCTGCATCCAAACAGCTATGATATCAAAAGTAGCTTTATTCATAGTGGCGGGTATATGAAATGAATTTTTACGTCTCTCGAAAGATCTGCGTGGAGTTGTTCAGCTACGTCTTTCATCTTCCTGATGCTCATACTAATTTTCAACGTGGTATCGGCCATCCATTGCTTGATGTTCTTCTTCTGCTCTTCCATCAACTCCAGTCTCGATTTCCAATAGACCAAACTCTCTTTGGACCACTCGTCCACCATGTTCGGCACCATTTCAAAGTCACCGCCGGGTATAAGCAGCTTCCTGTCACTCGGTGAGACTTGTGCAATGTTGGAAACTCAATTTTAGCGAGCAAGGAAAGAACAATACCAGAAATAATGACTTAAAACAAAATTTTTCCATCCGCCTCCAACCATGTGTGGTCTTTCACACAAGCTGGCTTCGCACTGTGGTCTAGAATCGTCAAAAAGGGCTCAAAACTTGATTTTTGGAGTGTTTTTTCCAAACACGTCTACCTTAAATATGTGTTAGGTATCTCTTGTGAGTGTCGTTTCTTGAGTCTTAGGTCTCCAATGTTGATTACAGGACGGTGGCTAATCATTAAAGTACTAGAAATGAAGAAAATGCCCGAAATCTTAATGAACCAAAATCGTTACTTAAGTTTTATTTGTTCAAACCGACTGGGTTGACGCATTTTTTTTTAATAGGATGTTCGAAGAATAAAAAAAGTAATTTTTAATTTTTCAAATCGTCGTTAAGGACGGCGTTATTGAAAAAGTAAAGAATTTAAAAGTATTAGATTTCTTTGTGTCCTACAGCTTTTGCTTCTCTCTGCGTCTCTCTAATTTCGGGGTTAAATATTCCGTGGACTCGTATAGAAAGACGCCAGGCAGAAATCAGCTGCGGTAAACTGAGGCCTTCGGTGCAAGAGCTGGAAAGATTCGGGAAACGATGATATCGTCTGGCCCCCTGCTCACTTCTTTCCAGCCTCAATGGCAATAACAACGTATTTTAGAACTGGATGCTGAAACCAAACTTCTCCTCACAGCATTCTCATCAGCAGTTGAGAATCATGGACTGTGAAGAGGAGGTTCACCTATTACTCATCGAACATTGAAAATCCAGCTGCCCATGATGGCAGCTGGAGGTTGATTATATGAAGAGAGATCAGGTTTACCCGATTTTTTAAAAGACTGGTTGTCCTTAGGAATTAATGTAAAAAGCAATTTATGTTATGTTCACTCGAATTTAAAGGTAACTAGGTAAGTATACTTTATTTCACCAACACAAAACTCCAATCTAGGAAAAACGTTGATTTTCCAAATTTACAAATTCTTTTTATTTTACCTAGTTACCTGATTAAAAATGTTTAAAGAACACATGGCATGTTTAGAGTGTTTGAATCTTTGCTTTAAATGTTAAAAACTTGACTGACATATCAACACCTTTATTGTAGTAGAGACTGGTAAGTTTGAAGAATTTCAGGTTTCTAGCTCCACTAATTTGAAAGTTATTGAGTTATGAGCGCTTTTTGACTATTCTAGACCCCCGTGCGTCGAGGAAGAAAATTTGGAAGGTGTAATTACCGGTGAAGGTATAAAAGTTTGCCAAAAAAAAAATGGTACAATAGGTAGCAAAGTACAAGCCCTCCCGCTAGATACTGAGTGTTGTTTGTCAAGAGTACAGAGTCTGGTGGTCAAAACTTTCATGAGCGACCAAACATACTATTATCAAACATATTTTGTCTTCCAGTAATTGATTAGAGCCAGGTGAATGTTACACTTACCCAACAAGATAAGAAAATTAAGTAGGTAATAATTATCAAGCTCTGCCCCGTGTCCACCAGTTCTCCAAGTTGTTCCTTTGTATAGAACTCGGTAGTATCGTTGTCCTCGTTAGAATTTTTTCTACCGATAAAAAACTTCAGGCATCCAATTTGAATAATCGCTGGTTCACAAGGATATAACGATTTAATTAACGACGATTCAAGCAATTTCTTGAGGTCGAGCTCGATTGATCAAATTACGCCCTAAGGCAAGATTTTAACAAGGTAGAGGATTTCTAAGCAGGAAAAAGACACAATATAGCCCAAATTTGCAGCAGGATATTAATGATACCGCAAGGATAATTTGAGGTTGATAATTCACACTTAGCAAACTTTCAAAGACTGAACCTACAATTTTCATTGCATCAATTTTATCAGGAACTCCATTAAAGTGCACTAGACGTTTGACGAGTTAGGAACAATTCATTGACAAAATACTTCTTAATAAATTCAACCTAACTTCAATATTTGCTTAACCAGCCAAGGATCTAGGTGCTATCAAATAGCAGGTACTCATCATTTCCGAATTCTGCAGGGAAGTTGTCTGAGAGGTTCGTAACGCTGGAGCAGGCTGACACTGAATTGTGAAATGAAGAATCCACTGAAATCGGCGTTCCTCCAACAACCAGTATCGTTTCGATCTAAAATCATGATTGATGATCAGATAAATAATCAATATTAAGGGCAATCAAAATCAGACTTGTATGTTTGGCTGGTAGCTCAGAGATTTATGAATCACTTCAACCTTATTGCTTCAACTTAACCTTGGTGTCTAATAAAGAAATGTCCACGTACTACGTCATTCAGTTCATCAATGGACATTTTCCAAAAATTTCAATTAAAAAAATTCAAGCTGACAATTGACATCAGGAGCTATACATAAGATTCATCCAATGGGCTGGACAGAGAATATTTAGCAAAACCTGGGGACTCAAGCCAAAGATGATACTATGGTTATATGCAGCCATCATCCCATAGTCTCCTACGCTGCTTTGTATGGTGGCATAAAACCAACCAAATGGCTCTCCAAGGGATCCTCAACAAAATCCAAAGACAAGCATGTTTGGGAATCACCGGCTATGCCCACTTGCCCTACTGCAGCAATGGAGGTACTTTTGGCCGCTGCATATTCATGTACAAGGAGTGGCCTTCCTGGGGGCTGCAAGGCTGCAGCGGCTGAGATACATAAGACCGGGATCCATGGTCAGCCACCACAAAATTATTGAGAAAGATGAAGGTGAAATAGCTCTGACAATCACTGGTCTTATAAAATGCCTTTTAAGGTGGTCATCAATGATAGAGATCATTGGAAAAAGGTGATGCCCAAACTTGCACCGGGCTCTCTCGTGTGGTACACGGATGGATCAGTCATGTGTGGAGGATCTGGCATAGGCATTAAAGGCAATAAGCATTTCAACAAAGCCAAAGTATACATTTTTTCTGACAGTCAGGCTGACTTGAAGGCCATTGCTTCATACGCTAAAAGTTCGAAGCTGGTCTGGGAATGCCTGAATACCTTCAAAACTGTGGCCCAGAACAATCAGGTCACCCTTCTGTGGATTCCCGGACATGAAGATCATGAGGGTAATGAAATTGTTGATCGTCTTGCCAAAAGAGGATCAGAGTCCCTGCCAATAGGAACGGAACCGATCTTGGGAACCACCAAAAGCTGTTTACAGAATGTGGTTAACGACTGGAAAGAAATGAGAAGATACAGGCAGAACCAAGAGACAGGCAAAACTATTTTGGACGTTCTCAAAGAAACGGGCTAATGAACTTACAGCCATGCCTGAAAATGACGTTAGATTCCTCTTGGGTTTGTTAACAGGTCCCACTTCGATATCAGAGAGGCAGGCAAACTAACAACGGACATCTGTCGCTTCTGCGACATGGAAACGGAAGATGTCGAACATAACATGTGCAACCCTCGGAAGTGATACTTAGCTCCTGACACCATCGTTAAGGTGACCTACGCCGATGTTCTCTGCTTTGCTGAAAAGTGGAGAGAAGGGTTTTTTAGTAAACCCTTCTTAGGTAGGCTAATGTAGCCAGGAGGCACTCCACAATGAATCTCTTCAGGTCGCAGTGGAAGGAGTCTGTGAATCAACTCTTAAAGACCTTCCTCTAAAAAGAAAAAACAAAAAAAGCAAGAGCTGTCGGTTTTAATTGAAGTTCATTGCATTGTGGAAGCGTCTTTATATCTTCGTATCTGTACCATACCTGTGCTGTACTTGATTTTCTACAAGTGGTTCAGCGTCTGATGTTTCCAACTCCGTTTCATACCAGACTTCCACGGGTTGTACTGGCAGCTGTTTTGACTGAGGATCAACAGACTTCAACCTCCATTTCTGCTACATGAGGTGGATCTGTCAACGGTACAGGACGCTCCAGATCCACATTTGATATAACCACAACATTTTCAGTTTCAGTGGTCTCAGGAATTTCATCTTTTTGATTTATCGACATCTGCATTATTTCGTATTCAAACAATTCAAAACAACATCCCCCTGGTGGTTCATCCCTTGCTGTGGTCACGAAGAATGCTCCACAATACTCAGTGCTTTAACTGTTTATGAAGGATTTGCAAAATGAGGAACTCTATCAAGGACGGCTAATGTGTAGTTCGTAACGCCAGGGTAGTCTAGAAATGAACACAAACCGTACTTACATGAGTTTCAATGGTGTCCGAAATTATGCTTTCCGGGGTTTCTTGTATGGTGTAAAGAGCGTCGCCCAACGGCATCGGATGTCTCCTCACCTCAGTCCATCCTATCTCGTTTGAACCGCTTCTTTTTGTCTTCTTCATGTTTCAATAATTCGCGATCATTGTTCGAGTATGTATTTTTTTGCAATTTTGAATGGTTTGGAGAAGTTGATTCCGTGGATGAAACCTTGTGTACACGTTGTCAATGTTTCACTACTCCACTACACATGTTCTGAATAACATTCTTCCGACGACTGCGTTGTAAAGCACCTATCGTGTTTCCGGCACTTGGAATTTTGAGAATTGTATTCCATACTAGTTTTTCACTTCAATGCTTACCTTTTGACGATCACAGATATCGACTCTTCTTTCGTTCTATTGCTTCCGAGTCCACCAAGGTAGCGGATGCTTTGTTTCCACTTTTCAAAGATGAAAAAAAAGTTCTTCAAAATCAAAATTTCCACTCGCGTTTTACTTTTCAGACCTTCCTGAACAATTTTGGTACTGTGTCTGTCTGTCATAAAATCCTTGCCACAGCAATAACTTCAACATTTTCCAACAATATTCAGAGATAATAAATAATAATATTAACAATTGTATATTGTCAACATATAACGTGGTACATTCATACAAAATTACATTAATTTAAATGAAATATCGTCACGTGACAACAGCAACTAAACTAGGTACTTGATATTTTAAGATAATTTTTATAAGCACATTTATGGTTGTGGGATGACCGTGCTGGATAGTTAAAAACTGTGGCCCAGCACGGAGTTGATTGGTCTCCTTATTTTTTCATATTATTCAATAATTGAAGTTTTCATTCTTAAGTTTTCTTCTTCTTTGTATCAAACATCAATTTATAATATTTTATTTTGACACAACATAAATTCAGTTTATTACGAAGTATTCAATTTTGTATTCAGATAATAATTTATCCACTTTTTTTCGTAATAAGTTTTCATTATTAATGTTGATAATTTCTGTAATTCTATCGAATTATTTGTTGATTATCTGGATACCTTTATATCAAGTTGTCATTTGGGCATATTCATTTTTAGCTTCTGGCAGCTTAAGTCTGTATGGTTTATCATTTCTTTTCCTAATGTCTAAGAAAAAACCGCTTTTTTTCGTGGGATTGGGCGGGTTGACGTGTAGAGGCCCCTAGGGTAGTGCAAGGTACTTAGAGATTGATGTTTTAAGATAAACTACTATGCATCGGATCATTTATACAATCGGGTTACGGATACGTAACTAATGACGTAATTATCACAGATACCGACAACTGTTCGACTTCTCTTCGTTCGTTCTTCTTTTTAAAGTTCATGTTTTGGTGCCGTGTGATGCTAAATGTTTGTGGATCAAACTCCATAAACATCTGAAAATTCAAAACTCCGTCAGCTTTGAAAACTGATTTTTTTTTAATCAGGTCAACAGCTATTTGGCAGTAGAATACATTGACAGTAGAAATAATTGTATATAATGTATTATATATATACTATACATATAATATATGTATAGTATATATACACTATACATATACTACATACATATACTATACTATATTATAGTATGTAATAAATTATTATACTATAATAATACGAGATGAAATATTTCCAAAAATTGTTTGTACGTGTTACTTTCAAACATAAATGATTGAGAAACGGCTTTACCATCCGTGAAAATAGGAATATACTCAGTAAATAATTTATTCTTATAATAAGGGAGGACGGATGTGTTATGTCCCATCTATATTCGAAATGTTTGATTGAAAAATTACAAAAATTATTGAGTATAGTATGTACTTAAGTATTTTTATTTAACGTAACTCGATTTATGACTAACTATTTTGCTATAACTTCAAGTATTTGTTTTCCCTTCAGAAGTATGAGAAAGAAAATGAAACCTGTATATTGATACCAAGCTATACCTAGTTATCGATTGGTACATTCACGTAAACACTTGCATGGTAATTGGAGCCATGAAAATTGATAGTAGAAGGAACTTGCTGCCTTTTGTGTGGCAAGGCTAATCATAGCATCTGAAACTGTAACGACCTTGCAGTCACGAAAAGGTTCCATAATTCGCAGAGACAATAAATTAAAAACAGCATTAAGAAGTCATGAATCGAGATACGACATGAATTATTTCAAGTTGTTACGTAAACCACCTGTTTTATGAAAAATTATTTATACGGTGTTTTCATTTATTCGGAAATAAGTTATATTATTCATTAAAACCTCGCATAAACACGACAGTTATTGTTAACTTTTTTGTTACAGTGATGTTTCCGTTGATACACTTTTCTGAAGACAGGAATTCGCTGCAGAAAAGACTGACGGATGAGTACCTCCTCGACAACGGTTATCTCCTTCATCAAGGTAGGTTACATCGAGGCACAACGTGGTTGAGGGATGAGATCAGCTTCTTTGAACTTGAATGACTGGTAGTGAGGTTTATTTCTACTAATGACTAATATACCACCTACGTAATTGTCATGACGTGTGCCTGGGGGTGATCTAAATGTAATCCGTAAATAAATGTCATTAATCATCATAAATTGTATGATAACCAAAAGTACTCACGCTAAATTATTAGTCTATCAAACTAAGTTCTTCAATTTTCGGGTGTACCAAAATTGGAATTTTTATTCGGATTTTGACCAATTAAGCATGAAATGGTCTCAAAATTTGAAACATTTTGCTTCCGAATCTACCAAGGTAGCGGAAGCTTTGTTTTCACTTTTCAAGGACGAAAAAAAAAAGTTCTCCAAAATCAAAATTTTCACTCGCGTTTTGCGTTTTAGACCTTTCTTAACAATTTTGGTTCAGTGTCTGTGTGTCTGTCTGTCTGTCTGTCTGTCATGAATTCCTTGTAACGCGCATAACTATACGAAGATATTGTCCGATTTCAATGAAATTTTCAGGGATTGTGCGGGTTGGTGTGTAGACGGTCCCCTATGAAAATCATCACCTTGGGACTGATAGTAGCCACTGCACATGCGCAAACGTGAATTTCCTTGTAACAGCCATAACTTCCACTTTTTCTACCCAATTTCGATGAAATTTTCAGGGATTATGCGGATTAGGTTGTAGATGGTCCCCAATGAAGATCACCACCTTCGGACTGATAGTAGCCACTTCGCATGCGCAAACGTGAATTTGTAACGGCTATAACTTCTACATTTTCCATCCGATTTCAATGAATAAATAAATTATTGATAAATGAATAATGATGAATAAATAAATGAATAATAAATTTTCTGGGATGTTACAGATTATTTTGTTTTGATGTTTTGAGATTAACTACTATGCATCGGATCATCTATACAATACGAGGAAGCTATGTGCCACACCTACTTGGCAGACGTTTTTAATTGAAATACGTATTAGGCCATTTTAAAACGATTCATGAAGCTCAACTCTGTTGGTCTATTATTTTCAATGATAAACCTTTGGAATCGACCAAAGGAAAAAAAAAGCTCCCCCCCCCCCCCGCCACCACAAAATTAGTTGGTTCACGTTTCAAGGTACGTAGAATCCGAAAATCGAATAAAAATTTTTCTGTACCGTCAGCCGTACGCGGCACTTTCGTTAGTTCCCATGGACCGATTTTGATGAAATTTGTATAAGGGCTCCATTCAGGGTCTAGTTGTGCCCCGAAGCTTTTGGTTGATGTCAGTCACTTCTAAGGGTTGAAATTTTGAAAACGACCTAGATCAAAAATTTTGATATTAAGGTATTGTTTTTCATCAATTTAAGATAGTTATGAAGTTTTGAATCGAATGAGACCACCCGGAGTTCTGTAGGACCAACCGTTTGCTCCTTATGGAAACATAAGAGTTGAGATTAAGATAAATCAGAAACACGAGTGTGAATCGCAAAAGAGGCCTAATCTTCGTTCAAATTTTAGCTTTCCAAAATGCGATTGCTGTTCATTTCTTCGAGTTGTACTCAAGTTTGCGTCCTTAGCTACCTTTTTTTTTAATTGAGTGTGGAGCGTTTATTTTACTGAATTAAACTTAAATCTGAAACGAAATTAGGTCGGTATGTAGTGACAATGGCAAAGTTGTGTTCTTTGAAGGCGTGTGATCTATCAGAAAAATAGTAAACCTTTGTGTAATAATTTGCAGCGTTTTTTATGTTTGAGTGTGATACTAACATTTTCAAAACTTCTACTGTGAATAAATATAGTATTTTTTAATATTTTAAAATAAAAATGAAATTTTGAAAATTTGCTTATGCACTCATGCTGCACGAATGAGTTTTTTCGTCACTAATTATTAATCTGATTTTCAACTTTGGATGATAGTTCGGAACTAAGCCCACGATCGTTGCTTATTGATCAGTAGAAACCCCAATGTATGCAAAATATCAATAGTTGTGTGGTTTTAATAGTTATAAATGTTCTGAGAAATTCGTGTATGCTCAACCACGTTCAAAAGTTAGTTGCAAAATCTAATTATTCCTGAAAAGTTCTGTATATTTTTGACTATGCCAGCAAATAATTGTCAGCGGATTGACAGAGAAACGCAGAAATTTGAGTGAACGTTACAGCATGATTGACAACTTTAAAGGCGCTGTACGTACCAAGTTACCTTATCTTATGCCGAGTCGGGTCATATCGGTATGCGTGAGACCTCCGAATACGTATGTTAAATGAACGGATCTTTTGTGGAGCTGAAAGGGGCGTTCAGCCTAATTAGAAGTCACTATGGACATTTCTCATGCTAATAGCGAGACGAGGGCAATGATACAACTTTGGGTCTTGAAATCTTCCGGCCTTCGGTTCGTCGCATTCCAGACATAATAGGGTTTGGTTGGGACATGAATATTTCGCTTTTTTCTGATTAATTTATAACATTATACTGCCTCTATCAACTGCTTGATGAATATTTGTTTTCTGCAGGAGTATACCGAGAAGTGCGAAGCATCTGTCCAGAGGGTGAACTTCACGAGCTGGAAAAAGCGTTACCTCAACACGTTGGTTACATCATTCTCGGCTTCAAAAGTATAGACAGAAATTTTAGTCAGGTTGGTATATAGAAATCATACATCTTAGATTTTGAATGAATACTGTATCATATTATTTGGAAGACGTAGGTATGGTCTAATTTGCCGGGATAGAATTGATATTCATGTGAAATAAATAGGTAACCAAAGTTACATACAAGGTACTTATCCTGTTAAGTACCCAACTATCACTACATTCATTATGCTCATCTGTGGAGTTCTAAGGATATTGTGATTTACACTGTATATTCACGTTAAATAATAAATATATCATCGGTCGCCTGGAAAAAGTGATTAAGTCCACTTTTTTGCTTAATTGAGTTCTTGGCATCAATAGACTCGTCTAGAACTCACGTACATGATACTACAGTGAACTATTGTACGTGGATATTATTATGTACCCTTTATCCCTTGAGAACACGAGAAAATCACCCTTATATCCGTCTATTTCAGTCCCCTGGTAAAATGAATCAAGTACAACTTGATCGTTTTTGCCAGTAAACCATTCGGCGTAGAAATGATCAAGTGGTAAAGTTTACCAAGTCCAATCCTCAAATTAAAAGTGATCAACTCCATACTCAGGTTGTCAACTGACTGTTGTTCATTATTGGTTCAGTTCATTACTGTTCGAGCCGAAGCCATTTGCTTAGATTTTGATTCCCAGTTCCCGACCTCGCACTTTTAAACCGTTTTTCCTCAGAATTATTCTTTCTTGTAGAACTTGGAGTGAACGAATAAGTACCCAGGTACCTACCGATCACCAGTTGGATTTCCGTGACGATAAAAATTATGCCTCGAAGGCATTACAAAATTAATTTCAGTTTCAAATAATAATTCTTCCTTCCGTCCGACGACACTTAGGCGGATCTTTACCCAGTTTGGTTAAACCACCACTTTACCCAGTTTGGGTCTTTTGGTTATTGTAAATCACTCCTAGGGGGGAAAAGTGGGGGTTGAAATTTGAAACAAAGGCCCTAGCTCAAAATCTTTCGGTACGAAGGTATTATTTTTACAGCAATTTAAAATAGAATTGAATGTTTAGAATCGAATGATACCACTCAGAGTTCTGTAGGTCCAACCGTTGACTCAGTAAGAGGACTTGAAGTTGGGAAAAATAATAAACCGTTGGGTAATAATTTGCAGCGTTTTTATGACTGAATATTTGCTTTACCTATTTTGATCCCTTCTCAAATCTACCTTTATACTTTTTCTTTAGTTATTTTTTCCATGAAGCAAGCCTAAGCAGTCACTTATTTTTTACAAATTAAAATGTATCCATCTTAACTTGGAAAAACTCTACTAGGTACCAAGGAGGTAATATGAAGGGTAATGTCCATTTTGCACTTGATCATTTTTGTCTGTTGAATTGTAATTACTCCGACAAACTCATACCTACTGGAAAAAAGTTATGAAGTCCCACAAAATCAATAGAAAACAGACTTGATCATTTTTTCCAGCCAACGCGGCTTTTAATGGTTTGAAATACTTTGAACCGCTCTGGCGTAAAATTTGGTTTTTGTGACTTGATAACTCTTTCCTGTCAACCGACGATATTTAGTATACGTCTCTCTGGAAGATAAATTGACTGATATTATTAAAGATCTAGAAGGTTTATGTAAGGAATAATATTAAATTCAAATCAACTAGTATACCTACAATTTTACCCATGGATATCGTCATCTACGCCTCCTATGAGGTGAATTTTGACCCATAAATTGAGATTTAAAATCGCAACCGCACCAGCCAAGAAAGTCGTACCTTACAGAAATCAGGGAGGTAGATTGTATATTTTATGGAGTAAATCATTTGGATCAAATCAATGGAGTAAATCATCATTGGAAAGACGAATTCCACGCTTACCCGTCCGGCAGAAGGAATAAGGAACTTTTTCCTAATCCTACCAAAAAGCCATGGTTCGAATCGGTTACTGGAACAAACATATTGTTTAGTAATGCATGCATTCCAGGGGACGTCCCATTGGATAAGTATTGGATCAGTTTAACCAGTTGGTAAGCGAAAAAACTGTTTCACTCGATGTAATTTATCTATTACTTTAGGCAAGAAATACTGACCCCCCCCCCCCCACCATTAACCACCTTAACATTTCTAGCGACATGGGAGCCTCGAATCTGAAGAGCATTTTAAAATCCACGATCTACGACACCCAACATGCGAATTCGAGTTCACCCCCCCCCCCCCCACACCTCCCCAACGCCAACAAAAAAAACACGAAATAAGCGGTTTATGGCATCATGGCACCATGGTGGCACCACTATTAGTTCCATGGTGGTACAGAGAATAATTCGTGGAAATCCGGAGGTATAATGAGGATTTTTCCTCAATTTCAAAGCTTGGGTACAATTAGTAAGCAGTAAAGGAACCGAAATATTGAAAAATCGGATATTTTGTGAATATTATCCCCCCACTCACCCCCTCCCCTTGCGAATTTTGGTACTCTGGTAAAATCATGTACAACTCGGGAGTTATTTGAGTCAAACAAAAACAGAAACACGCAAATCGGTTGGAAATTGAGGCCTGGGCAGAGTACACAAGATTACGCCTAAAAACGCACGTTTTTCGAGCATTAACCCTCCCTTTCCTCCCCTTAAAAGCAAAATTCGAAATTCCGGCGACGTAGTGCACAACTAGATAGTTTTCCGCGTCGAACAAAAAAAAGACCAGGAAAATCGGTTGAGAACTAAGGGCTGTGCAGACGACACAAGATTTTGTTACACACACACACACACACACACACACATACACACACACACACACACACAGACATACACCTATGGTTTTTTTTCGCGGATTTGGATTCAGAATGGTCTAAAACGGATTACTGTGTGGTTATTTTTTTTTTCTGTTGAGTGTTGTCCTACTTCACCCCAGATCGATCGCATAAGGACGCCCAAGTCTTACTGTGGGACGTCCTAAAAACTAGAGCTTTCTTCGGAACCATTACCAGGCTACGCAGTGGAAACGCAAAAACCCACCACTACCTTCACAAAATAGACAAGAACCACTCACCAATTTGCCAAACATGCTATCCTGCGGAAGAAACTCCCAACCACATTATTTTGGAATGCCTAGGCCATTATATACAGCTCGTGGACGTCTCCTCCAAGCAACCCAAAGCTCCACGACACACCTCTTCAACCTTGATGACACCCAACTGGCTAGAACAACATGAACATTTATTCTAAAATGCATGAATTTTTCATTAAAATTGGCATGTCAATCTGAACAGATAATGTATCTACAATTATTGTACATTTTATTTATTTATTTTTTATTGTAGATTTATATGTAGAAATTATGGGATAATTGCAGGTTTACAGGTAAATTATTTACCTGTAAACCTGCAACTATCCCATAATTTTCTTGTAAATGTATCTACCATTATCTTTAAATTTGCCTATAAAATTGAATAAATACCTTTAGAATCGACCAAGAAAAAAAAATTTTAACACCCCCTCAAAATTTGATGGTTTACGTTTCAAGGTACGTAGAATCCAAAAATCGAATAAAAATTTGGCCGTCCGTCCGCCGTACGCGGCACTCTTGCCACTTAGCATTGACCGATTTTGATGAAATTTGGTATGTAGGCTCCATTTGGGGTCTAGTTGTGCCCCGAAGCTTTTGGTTGATGTAGGTCACTTCTAAGGGTTCCAAAATCAATTTTGAAATTTTGAAAACGCCCTAACTCAAAACGTTTCGATATAAAGGTATTGTTTTTCCTTCAATTTAAGATTCTATAGAATTTTTAGAATTTTTTGAGACCACGCGAAGCTCTGTAGGACAAACCGTTCGCTCCCTACGAAAATTTAAGGGTTTATATTGATATATATATATATATATATATATATATATATATATATATATATATATATATATATAAATCAAAACACGAGTGTGAATCGCAAAAGAGGCCTAATCTCCGTTCAAATTAGAGCTGACCGAAATGCGATCGATGACTGGTGATTTTTATTTTTTTTTTTAATTTTTTTTCAATTTTTTTTTTTTCCCTTCATATTGGATGGTTGGTGATTTTGTAGACGAGTGATCTGTGAAAGAAAAATAATAAACCATTGTGTAATAATTTGCAGCGTTTTGAATTAAGTGATACAAAGGCGCGGCTATATAAATTAATTTTGAAGCCAAACAAATTTTTTTAAAAATCCCTTGAATTAGGTGAGAATATTAGCATTTATTTATGGCACTGATTACACCCATCAATCAATCCAGGTGATGGTGAACTCGTGGAAGGACTGGACAGGAGCTCGCTACATCTACATGTACCTTCCAGATGAACTGGGACTCACTCGGATCTCCTTCTTCACCCGTGAAGCTCCCGATAGCCTCAACATGTTCATGTACGTCGTTCTCGTCGAGTGCCGGGCAGTCAACACCAGAGAAAGACAGGTAGGCACCGATGGAATGGGAATGGTGTCTATATTTGTCTTTGTAAATTTCAGTAAGGTGTATATACCGCAATCTAGCAGAGACTTAACTTACTTTAAAATCACTCAACTTTTCTTAAGCTGATTTTTACTCAAATATACTACCCATAGACATCAGTAAGAACATTGACGGCTGTTTAAATCATCGTTTAACTTTTAGATCAATCATCTAGAACGATACATTGATATTCATGGAAAAGGCTCCTTCGCCGCAATGAGTACACTTCGACAGAATAACCCAACTCAACCAAATACAATTTTTATCATCATTTATTCTATTTTTTTCAAACTTACAAAACCAATTAATAAAATAATTATTTGCTTCGGAACCGTATAGTTATTACAAGATTCATTTTTGGAATTCAATGAGTTCTGAAACCTGATTAGCGTTGATTGTGAAAATAATTAGAAACAGGCGCACCTAATTGTCATCATTTGAAGGTGCATCTTTAGGTTTCGTTAGTTCTCAGAACCCCTTCTGCTAGAGGTAGGGATGCAACATTTGCTACATAATATCGATAATCGGTATCATCAATTTATCGGCAAAGCAACATCGATACCATCGATATATCGGACCAAAAATATCGATAATCGATAGTAAAAAAATTAATTATCTATAATACATTTAATGTATTATTATTGACTAATTTATTTGTTATTTATCTATTGCATTATTAATAATGCAAGTTTTTAAAGCAATAATGTTTTAGAACAGCTTTCCCTAGTTAAAAAATAATCAAGTTTAAAGATTTTACCCCAATAAGATGATCTTTAGAGATGAAGAAGAAAATTTGGAAAATCATCACTGACCTAACGAAGTAGGTACGTGGTTTACCCATTACTTACCTACCTATTTAGTTGATTATCAAATAGGTTTTCACGTTTTCCTTTTCTCATATTTTCTTACTCTATAATCATAAAGTAGGATGAAAAATTATGAACCGATAAAATTACAGTTTTTTTTTATTGATGAACGTAAAATTTGAGTCGTTGAAAACAAATCCGCCTTGGAAAATGCAGTAGGTACATATTAGAAAAAATAATGTTCAGGGACGCTCTGGATAAATAAGAGTTTGAATTGGGGCTAGAGTATCCATTACTTTTACGCTTCTTTAAATCCAAATTGGATGACATTTTCAGGATTGTGTTTATGGAACATTAGATGGCCCCTTATCAATTTCGATTTACTTAATCGGATAATTGGTTAATTTAATTTAAATTGAACACATCTCTAACAGTTTCCATTTGATTTCGATACGATTTTCAGTGGCTATGGATAATTTCCGATGAACGTCATCGAAATATGATCATCAAATTTGGAGAATAGTGGTAGGTACTTGAAGATTGAAATTTTCGTTTGATCTTCTATGCATCGATATTAATCAATTGTGTCATGGATACAAAAAAACTATGTGCTTCACCTACTTGGCAGACTTTATTTCTCGAATTAGCATTAAATGCCATCATCTAAATAACCAAATTTCGTTATGAAGGCACCCACAACTCTCTGATCGTGGTGTTCGAATCGAATGAGACCACTCATAGCTATACATAAAATAATGAACCATTATCAAATAATTTGCAGCTTTTTTCCGTATTCCTGTATTAACGCCACCTTTCCTGGAGGGATGTGTAACTTTTTTTTTAATCAAGCCAACATTTATATTGAAGGGTAAGGGTACGTTAGGGTTGGGCCTTTGCATTATATCGGCAACGAAAGCTCTTTAAGAATTCTTGAACCTCTCAGCCTTGAAGGAGTGGCAGGTCCCGAGACGTCATAACAAGTTACTTAACTTGATGTAAAATTATTCACTTCAACACTCAGTTCATTCAACTACCTACCTAGTTGACTAGCGTTTAATATTTTATGTGATTTTATTCTTATCAAGAGTTATATTTTGCACAAACTGCAATTTTAAAGGATTAGGATGTGCGACTCGTTCATACACGAATCATGAGGTGCCTTGGAAGGGCTTCAAGTCAATTCCAACTCCATATTCGACCCAAGATAATCCCCCAGCCAAAATTTTACAATTCGTTTAACCGATTTTTCATCCTTTTTTTTTTGCAGTTGAGATTATTGGACTTCGCCCAAAGAATGCGCGTGGAGCGAATGTCCGGTTACATTTCGGTCTACGGCATCAGCCAGGAGTAAGAAGCTGTAATCTGGACCAACAAAATGAATTTCTAGTCATAAGAAAGACATTTATATTGTGAATCGGTGTTTTTTTTTTTTTTTTAATAATTTTATGTGGCGTCCCGAAAAAATTCCAACTGGAAAACTGTGCTTTTTATTGCAATGTTGCCTCTGATCTGATATACATATTTTAGGTTGTTTCAATGATAAAAATCAATCAAAATCATTCATCTTGCAAATTCTTGCAAAACAACAGTAAGTGTCTGAAATAAATGTTCTGTAATTAATTTTGCTAACATTTTTTTTTTTTTTTTTAATTCAGAGAGGTTTATTATTAAGTTTTGGTTCTAGGCACTTCCAATGAAGTGACTGCTAAAAATTAATTTAAAGGTGATCCGAATGAAATGAAGTCGAATGTAGATACCTACTTAGATTTTGTAATTTCACCCTCTAACAAAGTTTAACTACGGATTCCTTATCACGGAATGTTACTCAACCTCCCTCGTTAGGTTATTCTTAATCAGTAAGAAGGAGAAATACTCAAGTACCGAGATTGCTATTTTTGCAAAAAAAATGCTTGAGAAAATATTTTAAAGTACTCCTAAGTAGGTACCTACCATGAATTTAACGACATAGACCTAACAGATAATTCAAAGCTTTCCATGACTTATTTTCCTAAAAAATAATGGGTTACGGTGGAGAATCGTAGTCAGTTACAAACAAGAACTAAAGGAAGGTTCGAGTATTTTAAAGAATGTACAGCTTATAATTCGGTTGGTCGAAAAAGTGAAGGGCAGATCTCGAACCTCATTGGCTCTGAGAGGTGAAGGGGTTTGTTAGGTTAGTCCGTATTTGTTGAACGAACTTGGACAATTCGGAAAATAGTTGAAAGTGTATCGTCTCGTGTATGTCTGTATGAGGCAAGTTCATGCCCACAACATCCAGTTTTTCCGTATTTACACTCGCAATGTCACTCTGTTATTTGCACGCACCTGCTCATGTACCCTTTTCACTTTCTCGACCAAGAGGAAGCCTCTTTCTCCTGGGACTATTACTATAGTACCCCGTGCTTCCCCTCATGAATGTGTGTTTGAACTCCCTGCCGTTTCACTGAACGTTGATTTCAAATTAACCGCCTAACTCAGTTCCAAAGCCCGCCTACAGAGGTCAGCACTACCGCCCCGATTAAAAGCCATATCCTGACAATTCATAAACCGAAATATAAGAACTTTTAGGAGTACATTTTTTCACAATCAAAGAACATTGAATACTACGGATCAAGATCACTTCTCCGAAAGTACTAAATCAGAGCGACATTGTTTCACCCCTGGTCTAGCCCTGTTCCGCCATTTTACCTCAGTCCAGACTAAACTGCTACCCCGTTCACCCGCCATTTCATTTTAGTGCTGCTTATTCCCGATTATTACCTCTGTATAATATACAGTATAATATATCGGGAACGGGGTGTATTAAACTGAATATTATTCAGTTTAATACACCCCGTTCTTGTACTGTTCATGTGCCGTAATTATTTTCCATATTCCCGAGGTCAATCCTAATGTATAATTCCCGAGGTCAATGCCTGAATGGATCAGGCAATGTGTAAAAGAAATCTCATTTTATATTTTACCTAGGCATTGATTAGAATGCCTGACTGTGCAATCGGCAAAGTGTGATTTGAAAAGGATTGTTCTTGATTGTGTTTGAGTGGGTTGTTCTTTTTGGCAGGGATTCTACACAATGACTGGTGATTCTATACAATACCTGGATTTCATACTTTGCCGGAACATAAATATAATAGGTATATGTTATACATTATTTTCATCATATACCTTCAATATATTATATAAATATCTTCAGCTCTTGTTTGGTACTGATGACCACCAACTGTCGAAACCATTTTACCCAATGGGGTGTGCGCCTTGTTTTTTTTAGATTTTTAATCGAAAGTAGACTACATCCTGAGAATTTCGGCACCAACCGCGACCTTCAAGCGTGAGTAGATCTGTTTCTATGATTTTTCAAAGTTTTGACTGTTTATGACGTCACGCGCCACTCTCGCCTGGGCGGGATCCCCCAGCCCACTGTGACGTCATAAACGGTCGAAACTTTAAAAATTCATTGGAAACGATTTACACACGCTAGAAGGTCGCGGTTGGTACCAAAATTCTCAGAATGAGGTCTACCTTAGATTAAAAATAACAATAAACAGTTTTTCCTACCCAGGCGCACACCCCATTATTACCGAAATCATTGTCTCTCATTATTATATTATTAGTATTTATTTTTTTATTTTATGAATTTGTTTTTTCAATTTTAAAAGTGGTACTTTCTTTGCTTTTATTTATTATGCGTTTTTACAACATCGTGATTTAGTTCTTAAATATTTTTCGAACCAATACCAATGTTAAATGATACCATTAGTATCGAGCGTTGTTTTATAGTTTTGGTACCTTTGTACATTAAATTTCATTTTCGGGGTGCTGAAATCGATTAGTTTAATGTTGTTACTATTCGTTATCAAGTTAGGAAAGTGTACATTTCTCCTTCGTTGTTTCGTATCCTCAGTTGCCTCTTCTCGATGTTTGGATCAGTTGATCATGCACTAATTATATACTGATGAGACGCAAGTTAAGTGATAAAGATTACATATATGCCTGTGTTACTTAATATGTACTACATGTTTGCAACATGTTATATTCTTCCGTTGTTATGCTTTAATGAACATGTTGTTGGTAATATTATTCATTCCATCTGTTGAAATATTCCTATGTGTTTTAGTAAGTGTAACAATCTGGTTTTATATCATTAATTATGTGATTAGGAACATTCAGTGATCAACGAACGACCAGTTGAAGGTACCTATTTTGGAAAATTTATCAGGTACCTTACTGTCAGAAAAAATTGTTTTTATCGTGGACATTTGATCAATTTATCGACTTTTTTTTTGTGGATCTCAACGTATTTTATTTTACCATAATTATTATTAATGGAAAAGAGAATGTCTGTTTGTAGGTTGATGTTCTACACTTCATAATTCCGCTGAAAACTGTCGTGAAACAGGAATCTCATTCCGAAAAATTCATTCACCTACTTTAATCCCACAAAATTTATCAGATTAAGTTACTTATTCGTACATGGAGGAAAAGGTACCTACTTACCAACTGTTGACAATGAAAAAGACCATTTCTTTCGATAAACTAAACAGTAAAGTGTTGATGTGCTTCAGTGTACGTACAAAATATAAAATTCTAATGAGTTTCATTCACCCCGAGTAACCATTTTTGTAACCAAGTATAACTGCAAAAAGATGAAAATTATTACACAACGGTTTATTCTTTTCGTGTAGAGATCACCCGTCCGCAAAGAACAAGGCTTTTTCAATATTTCGTTATCCCTCATATTTGTTAGGCACACCCCTCCTCTACGATTACCTACCCAGTCATGTTACGGATGACGAGGAAGCTATGTGCTACTACCACTTGGTTGACTACTCTCTCCAAACCTAACCGTTCGATATCCCTCATATTTGGTGAAAAAATCAAGATGTTTCAGACAGATAGTTCCTAACAGGTAGTCATCGTTATCCCAAAGTGTGGGTGCCTTCAATTGATTTGATTCCCGATTTTTATCCGTCCTCGTTTTTTTCCCACTGATTAAAAATAATTGTTTTTTCGGATTTTTAGGTAAAATTTGAATGCATTTTGACAAATCTATAGAATATTTGAGCAGCAGGTTCTTCAAAGGTGCTTCAAAGTTCGCGAAGCTAGACAGACCTCCCAATATTGTTATTCTGGTTGACTCTCAAGCAGTGATTACTGCAGCAGCGGGTATTGGTCAGGCAGGTGACTCTGATGCTGTTCGGCAATGCAGAGTGCAAGCGGACACTTTACTGAATGAAGGCATCTGGCTTGTACTCCAGTGGGTGCCCTCCCACTGTGGACTAAATGGAAACGGAATGACCGATCAGCTCTCAAAGGAGAGATCACTGATGACTCAGACAAGAGCCCCACTAATCCATTATGTTGCAAAACGAGAGGTACAACGACAGATTCTGAAAACAGTTGCTGTGAGGCATGTAGAGAATGCCCAGGGTAAGAAATGGGAGCCCCTGTTAAGGAAACCTGGGTGAATCCCGTCGAATCTTCCTCGCAGGGTTGGAGTGGCCTGCTTCCGCTCAGAAACATCTCCACCATATAGATGTGAAGGAATCTCCTATATGTGAGCTCGGTGGAGCAGGAGAAATGGACTGGGATCACTTGGAGCTTTGTGGGGGACTGCAAGATGTAAGAACAAGGTACTTATTATCGTACTGCTATTTTATGTTGGGCTGCCTGAAGCCAGATGGCTGAAATTGCCACATCGAATCGGCGTTTTACAGAGAAAAAAAAGTCATCTTGTCGTAGAGTGAGTCTTCTCGATAGATTGACTGATTTTCTTTAGTCTCTTCTCAATGGCGAGATTGAGCCTTATGCGAGGTGATGCACTATTTCCCCGGCAAGTAGAGCCGACTGATGGGAGTAGTGCGAGGAGAGAGCTATCTGCCTTCTCTGGCACCTTGAGCCAGGCAGACTGTCAATGAGCATCTACCTAGTGCTCCCACTTTTCCTACTTAGACTCTAAGGTGAAGAAAATGCAAAGGCCTTGGAGGACAAACCACTCGCTTTGAGGAACTAGGCTAATTTGTAGGACGAAGGTAAGTAGAAATGATCGAATTGATTAACTGCTGTAGACTCTTGATGGGAGACCCCTGAGTGTGGCTTTTATCCTAGATATTACGGTGGGAGAAAGTGGTGGAAGGGAGACGTCAGTCTGACGTGTTTTCCTCCGTACCTCACTCTTTCTATGTTGTGATTCAGGGGTTTCCCTACATCATTCTTCTTCGGAGAACTAAATTGGTAATATAATAGTAATTAATTATTTCGTTTCACATTAGGGAACGTCCAAATCACACCTACAGCATTAGTTCATATTTCCTCCGCTAGTAAAGCATTTTTCCCTTGAATCAGCTCCATCGCATTATCTCAAGCTTTACCAAAATAATATTTTGGTATTTCGGTTTTTTTTCATATTATGTAATTGAATTTATCTCATCTGATTCAAGAGAAAAACGCTTCATTATCCCTAGCGGAGGATTCATGAACTAATGCTGTAGGTGTTATTTAGACGCTCGTGAACGATTACATTTTCCTTTCAACTTCAATCATTTATTCCAACCACTGTCTATTTTATTGTAAGTGAGGAAGGAAGACTGACCACTTGACTTGTCATAGACGTTTATTCGTACGCGATAATAATAAATTATGTTCATTGTTTGGTTGCTAGGGTCCGTTGTATTCAATACTTTAATACAATGAACTAATCAATCTTCATGACTAGCTTAGACACCGATTTCTGACATCTTCAAGTATATAAGTGAGCAAACTCCGCCTTTAGCAAACTACATCAAAGGATGGACAACAGTTGAGCACTTCTTTTCAATCAATTTGTTGGAGTAAAAATCAGTTCTTCCCGAGATTTTGTTCGTCTCAGCCCAACGACCTCAAAATGTCGGAAATTTTCTTAATGTCGAAAATTTTCGGCATTTTCCCATTCGTGAACGATAAATTATCCGTCAAACTGATCATCGTTTCAGCCGGATACCAATTATTTTACTTATACGTGTTCTGGCAAGTGACTTACCCAGGTCGCCAGGCTAAGCTGTTTGATTATGCAAATGTTTTTCGCAGAGTTGTGATTGTTGCGCCCCCTTTAGTGCATCTCTTTCGACTAATATTTGTGCGTGAATTTGTCACTTCTCTCAAACAGTTCTCATCGAAAAGAGGCCCATTTTGGTACAGCGTGGCCGTCCCAATGATCTGTTTCACATGGAAGGCTGTCTATTATGTTATCTACGGTTTGCGCGTGAGATTCCGAGTTCCGCTCGTCATCGTATATTTTGTCGTACCTCTCATGACCTTCCAATATGTGATTTGCATCGAAATCAAAACGAGAGAAATCGCAAAGTTGATGAACAAAATTCGCCGTTATCCATTGGCTACGTGCGAGAAGTTACACCGAATATCTGACGAAGTTGAAAATATCCACAAACTGTATTCTCCTCAGATGTCGTTAGCGGTCTTTGCGTTTTTCATAAATTTCGTCACCAACTTGTTTTCGTTGAAAACCCGGAAAATCATCGATATCAGCGTGGGGAGCGTCATTGAGGATCTTAGTGTTTTTGTTCTTCTATTCAAAAGATGCACTAAATTTGATGACCAGGTGAAGTATAACATTAGTTGACAATAATAATACCGATCTGATTACAATAAAACTAGAAAAAATTCAGAAAAATACCTATAAATAATTTAAACGCTTGCATACGAGTCTCCAATACATTGGGACACTTTATGTCTTTACTTTTTCCCACCACCTTTGCTATGGTTTTGGCAGTACTATGGAAAATTTAGGACTTTCCAACGAATGGTGAACAATTTTTTTACGATCACGAATGACGAAGATAAACTTGTGCAACGACTTGGTTGTAAGTGGAAATAATTTTTAAAAACTAACTATAACTTTTTCGTGACCAATTTTGCGGCGCTTTTGACATTTTGAGTCTTTACTTTGGCACAAAAACAGAAAAAAACGTAACGCTTTTGCCAAAGTAAAGATATAAAATGTCAAAAACTAACTGTAACGCTTTTTCGTGGCCGATTTTGTGACGCTTTTTCGTGGCCAATTTTGTGACCCTTTTTCGTGACCAATTTTTTGAGGCCTTTGATAACGAATAAAACGTAACGATTTTGCCAAAGTAAAGACATAAAGTGTCAACACTAACTGTAACGCTTTTTCCTGGCTGATTTTGTGAGACCAATTTTGTGACGCATTATCGTAACGTTGTTTTCGTTTATGTGCCAAAGTGAAGACATGAAATGTCAAAAACTAACTGAAACGCTTTTTCGAGGCCAATTTCGTGACGCTTTTTTGTGTCGCCTTTTCGTTTCTTTTTTCGTTTATGTGCCAAAGTACAGACCTAAAATGTCAAAAACTAACTGCAACGCATTTTCGTGACCGATTTTGTGACGCTTTCGACATTTTATGTCTTTATTTTGGCAGATAAATGAAGTGAGTGACGAGTGAAGTGATGAAGTGAGTGAAGTGAGTGAGATAAATAAATGAGTTACGAAAAAGCGTCACATGCCAAAGTAAAGACATGGAATCTCAAAAACTAACTGTAACGCTTTTTTTGTGGCCGATTTTGTGACGCTTTTTCGTGACCAATTTTGTGAGGCCTTTGATAACGAACAAAACTTAACGATTTTGCCAAAATAAAGACTTAAAATGTCAAAACTAACTGTAACGCTTTTTCTGGCCGATTTTGTGAGACCAATTTTGTGGCGCATTATCGTAACGTTGTTTTCGTTTATGTGCCAAAGTTTCTTTTTCGTTTATGTGCCAAAGTTAAGACCTAAAATGTCTAAAACAAACTGCAACGCATTTTTGTGACCGATTTTGTGACGCTTTCGACATTGTATGTCTTTATTTTGGCAGATAAATGAAAAACCGTTACGAAAAAGCGTCACATGCCAAAGTAAAGACATAAAATGTCAAAAACTAACTGTAATGATTTTTGTGGCCAATTTTGTGACTCTTTTTCGTTTCGTAAAGACATAAAATATCAATAAAGAGGTCCAAAAGTTAACTTATGATGTAAAAAAGTTTTAATGCTTGAGGTTCAAGAATACTGTAGGAAGTGACCTAAATCGATAATAAAAAGTGCATAAAAAAAAACAATCCAGACGTTTAATCGTTGGTTTTTACGTATTAATTAAAAATAGAAAATTTCCATTTCCAGCAATTTTTTTGAGTTTCAGGTTGAAGCATTTTATTCGAAACTATTCCGTGTTGTGTGGGAAAATGACTTGTGTTCGGACGTGAGTACATACTGCTGGGATAATTATTAATAAAGAACCTTTGGAATCGAGCAAGAACAAAAAACCTCAAAATTTTGAGGTTTATGATTGAATTGAAGAAATTGAATAAAAATTGTCTAGTTCCCGTGGAACAATTTGGCACCATTTGAGGTCTAATTGTGCTCCGAAGGTTCTGGTTATTGTCTTGAAACATTCAATGTTCATGTCTTTTTTTTCGTTAATTTAAAATATTGACAATTTTCAATAATTTTTTTGACACCACCCGGAGCTTTGTGGGACCAAACATTCACTAATTTGGATAATGAATTATTAACTAAATAATTAGACTTTTTAAAATAAAATTTGGTCGAGATCTATCATTAGTTTCTAAAAGGTTTTTCTGAACATTCTTCCGAGAAACTTGAAATCAGTAATCAAAACTTCCATTAACCCTAATTGGACCATGGTGTCACTAGAGTCACCGAAAACACTAGGAATTCCGAAAACACTAGATTTTAATATCACTTCAAAATTTTAGACCGTTTTTGAAAAGAATTTTGAAAATTTTTTAAATGATATTTTTGAAAATTGTTGTCTTAACTCTACTCTGAGACTTCCAATTGGTTTTGGTTACTCCGGTGATACCTTGGGCCAACTGTGGAGTTCCTGAGATGTTTTCGTTGACAACAGTGATACCATGGTCCAGTTAGGGTTAAAATTGCAGATACAAAAACCGTGGGGAAAACTGAATGGCTCGTGAACCTAACACACAAACATTCCCTATCAAAGAAGGTATCGAATACATTGAGACTGAAGAAACCATAGTTAATTTTTGCTGAATTCTCATATTTTTTCAACTATTGGAATTGGATATTCAAACGATACAATAATCCCTATTTATTTAAAATTTGGTAGCAATTTAGGAATTTTGCTTGTAGGTAATTGGAGTTTTCATCAGATTTCATAAGTAGCTAGAAGAGGATTGTCTTTCAACGCTGATATGTAATGTATAAGTAAGTAATGTACTTTATGTATAATAATTAAATATTGATGTTTAATTTCAGAAAAAATTGGTTCTATATCTATTAAAAGAGAGACGAGTCAAATTTTCCGCCTGCGGATTCTTCATTTTGGGATGCCCCTTATTGACGTCCGTAAGTGTATTCTCTATTATTATCAGATAAAAGCAACTTTGTGACAGTGCGCTATTCTACGAATTAGGAACCTTACACCATCTGTCGGTAGATGGTAGAATAATTCTACTAATTATTAGTTCAACTCTCTGGAGGGGGGTTCACCTACCCTCTCTCTAGCTATTCCCCTAGTTATTTGACTAACTAAGATTTTCACCACTCAGCTCTGTCCTGATGGACTGAGTCTATCAGTAATGAGTCTAATGAGTCCCGCCCAGTATTTCTCTCTTTCTAAAATCCCTCGTGGTCTCAGTTTTCCTTTTTTCAGTTCCATTGTATATTTTTCATTGTTTTCTTCCAATCAAGTGGATTCAGGTTCGTTATTTTCATTCTTTCGTTTTTTCCATTTTTTTTTTTATTTTTTTTATTTTTTTTTTATTACCTGAAGCAGTAGGAGTTTTCATTTTTCGTCCTTCATTTTTTTCTCGTTTTTTTTTTTAAGTATATTTCGTTTTCCCTTATTTGGTTTTTATTCTTCATTTCATTTTTCCTTTTGCCCTTTTTTATTTGTGCTCTATTTTGGGTGTTTTCCCCCCCTAGAGAACTGGGGTGATACCAGAGATTTTGCTTAGAACAATTGATTTCTTTCATTTTAACACAGAATGTGTTTTTGCGATGACCTACCGAAAAAAAATCGTCACGAAAAAGCGACAGAAAAAACCGTTACGCGCCTTTTATAATGATTTTCACGTGCAACCAAGCCGTTGGTAAGGAAATAGAACTCCCGCAGTGTTCATTGCACAGAAATTGTTCACCATTCGTTGGAAAGCTCTCAATTTATATAGTATTTTTCTTGTAGTTACATATTTATTTACATAACATTTATAGGGTTTTAGACCAAATTAAATGTCTAACAATTATTTATTTTATTATTGCCAAAGACTCCACATTTATTATTGTTGTTTTTTATTTAACGGATGACTAGCATCGCAAAAACACATTCTGTGTTCCTATGATTTCATACAGAGTATGGAAAAAGAAATAAACCGGGGGGTGCAGGGGGGCGGAGCCCCCCGCCGAGGCGCAAAGCGCCGAGTTTTCCTTTTTCGAAAGTCTTAAGTCGTTATAACTTGTCTCCGTTACTCTGTGGATAAAAGTAACGTTTGAGGCACAGAGTAAAGGAGACAAGTTATTGGTTTGAGGTGTCCAAAAGCCGAATGGGGGGGGGGGGGGGTTATTTCCTTACATTAATTTGTGGACAATAACAGAGTAAAAGCGTATAACTCATGTAGCGCCAGGCACTCACTCATCGATTGACCCGCAATACACAAAAGTATTGCAAATATCTTAGGCCCTCATTTCAAGGCGCCAATACCTGAGCCATGCAAGATTTTTTTTCTAAACAGATGTTACCGATTCCTTAAAAAAACATTTCTTTTGGAAGAAAATGCCAATAAAACAAGAGTGGGTTTACACTCTTCTAACGATTAACAACTAGACTGAATAATATCCAACCTAATTAAGGAATTATTGCACTCGGTGGGACTCCTATGTATATTCTAAATAAATGAGTGAATTTATGAATACATTTAACGTTTGTGTAGTTCAATACGCTATCGCCAAATGGTGGGAGATAAAAATGACAACTTCCTTAAATTATAAAAGTGATACGGTGTAGAAGTGAGGAACTAAGTCATGCAGCGCCTCGTCTTTTTGTCGATTAACCCGCAATACTACAAAGTATTGCTTTACACTCTAGCCCTCAAATGAAGGCACCACTCGACTTTCGTAAGATAATAATATTATTATCATAATCTTACAGTCGAGTGGTGCCTTCATTTTAGGACTAGAGTGTAAAGCAATACTTTGTCGTATTGCGGGTTAATCGAAAAATAGGCTAGGCGCTGCATGACTTAGTTCCTCACTTCTACACCGTATCACTTTAATAATATTATTATCTTATTATATAACAAATATTATTTGTTGTTATACTAATAACAAATATAATATAACAAATATAATGTTATAATTAGATAACAATTATTATTTGTTGTTATACTCATAATTTCCCCAAAAACACCCCTCTTGGAAGAAAATGCCACTAAAAATGGCGTGGTCTCCAAGTTGTGCAAAACCAAGTCTTCTAATATCAATCACCCTTACGGGAAAATCACGCTCTGTAGATCCTTTGTATTTTATAAACGAACATTTTTAATTTGAATTTGAGGTCCGTTGTATCAATCAGATTGAATACAAGTCGGCTATAACTACTCTAATAAGGTACCTATTTTTACAGAATAGGAGTATTGTAACAACTAGCTGAACCAAGAAGATGTTTAAATATTTGTAAACTACACCGGTACTTTGGAGGGTTATAGTAGAGAGAACCTACGAATTTTGGGACAATATTTATTGTTAATTATTATTTATTGCGATAGATTGATTAGAGTAAGTCAATATTAATCACTTCATTCTTATTTTCACTTCATCATTAAATTATCCATTCTTTCAGTATTTTAGTAACTTTCACCAACCTACCTAAATTGGTACCTGCATCATTAACCGGTAATATTTTTGTCACAGATTATTACAGCGGCTACTTCGTATTTGGTGATTCTTATGCAGTTCGAATGAGGTGAATCAGAACTACTCCATCATAGCTTATCGAGAAAACCTAGTATACTCGTAGATAGTTTGTTTATGAGTGTGGAGTGAATTGAACCTTTTTGCGTGAAATAGGTACAGAAATCACTTTTTAATCGGATAAACGATGAATCTAATATAGGCTTAGGTCGGATTCCCATAAGATAGACCTCTTGGAATCCATCTGTGTCCATAAACACATATGTATAAAGGGTGGTCGCCATTGAATGGATCACCCTTTTTATTTCAGTTATTCAGAGGAATGTATTCAATTATGTCATAATTGACTACTTTTTGTCAAGAAGATTTTGGTTGAAGTAGGTCACTTCTAAGGGTTCAAAAATAAATTTTGAAATGTTGAAAACACCCTAACTCAAAAAATTTTGACATAAAGGTACTGTTTTTCCATCAATTTAAGATAGTATAGAATTTTTAGAATTTTTTGAGACCACGCGGAGCCCTGTAGGACAAACCGTTCGTTCCCTTCGATAATTTAAGGGTTGGACTCACGATGAATCAGAAACACGATTGTTAATCGCAAAAGAGGCCGAATCCCCGTTCAAATGTTAGCTGATCGAAATGCGATCGATGTTTTTCTTCAAGTTGGTTGGTGGTAACATTGGCAAAGCCGTATTCTTTGCAGACGAGTGATCTACATAGAAAAATAATAAACCTTTGTGTAATAATTTGCAGCATTTTTATACCTCTGTGCAACTCTTTTTCTTTCCCCTCACTGCACACACGCTGTGTAGTGTTTCGGCTCCCATTCTTCAATACTAATATTATCAATTTAATATAATCAAGCTATTCAATACTGTTCTTATATTTACTGAAATTACCATAACTAATTACATTTATTGTAAACATGTAAAAATAAGGACACCGTTCGAAAGAGCGACATATTTCCCATCTTTTCAGTGACAATAAAAAGCTATTTTCAGGGTACTGATAGATGAAAAATCAAATCATAGAGTAATTTTTGTCAAATTTGCAAAATTTCCAATACTTCTCTTTGTTGTAAGGGTTTTCCTCTCCCATGGCGTTTCACGTATCTTATCACCAAAAACTGCGCAAAGACTTTTTTATTTTTATTATACCATTGGAAAAGTGAGATCATTGCGCAGTTTTTGGTGACAAAGAACGCGAAAACCCATGGGAAAAAACCCTAACAACCAAAAGAAAAAATGGGATATGTTGCTAATTTGACAGAAATTACTCTACGACTTGATTTTTCACACCGATGGACCCCAAAAATGTTTTTTGTTGACACTATAAAGATTGGAAATTTGACGCCCTTATTTTTACATTTTCACTGTAAATTAAGGTACTCGTAGTTACGGTAATTTTAGTGACATGAGGTCGAACACTATGCATCGTATAATGTAAATAAAATACTGCTACTTATAGACTCACCTTATAATTGTGGCCTGCCGTTCTAAAATCCGATAGATTCACTATATTCCAAAATGAGTTTTTTTTTCGCGGAAATCACAAGTCCTTACGGCCATCTATCTGCGTTTAGTTGGATGGGAGTCAAAACCCGTTAGATCCTCGGAAAACGTCTGCCAAGTGGGTATGGTAAGAAGCTTCCTCGTATCCATAACCCTATTATATAGATGATCCGATGCATAGTAGTTATTCTCAAAACACCAATCTCTAAGTACCTTCCACTACCCTCATAGGGGACCATCTACACGCTAATCTGGACAATCCTAGAAAATTTGAGCACAGTGTCAAAGGTTAAAGATGTGATTGGATCGAAAAATCGCTTGACTTGGCTGGGAGTTGAACCCGGGACTCCTGGATGGGAGTCCAATGCGCTACCTCGGAGCTATTGGGGCCTGGTGATGGAATGTATAGGATTTAAGATTCTCTCGTCCAACTTGTGAAATTATGCGGGGAATGAATTGGGAGGGCGACAAATGCACGGCAGTTACAAGGATTTTACGTTTGCGCATGCGCAGAGGCTACTGTAAATTTTAAGGCCTTGATTTTCATTGGGGATCATCTGCAACCTAATCCGCGTTATTCCTTGAAAATGTCATCGAAATTGGGTAGAAAAAGTGGAAGTTATGGCTGTTACAAGGAATTCACGTTCGCGCATGCGCAGTGACTACTATCAGTCCGGGGGTGATTATTTTTATAGGGGACTATCTAAATACTAATCTGTAACATCCCTGAAATTTTCATCGAAATCGGATGGAAAATGTAGAAGTTATGACCGTTACAAGGAATTCACGTTTGCGCATGCGCAGTCGCTTCTATCAGTCCGGGGATGATGATTTTCATAGGGGACCGTCTACACATCAACCCGCACAATCCCCGAAAATGTCATAGAAATCGGACTATAACTTCGTATAGTTATGCTCGTTACAAAGATTTCATGACAGACACACAGACAGACAGACAGACAGACATGGAACCAAAATTGTTCAGAAGAAGTTTCCGCTACCTTGGTAGACTCGGAAGCAAAACGGCCACAAAGTTCGGGTCCCACGCCAAAATCCGATAGATCCATGTTTCGGTGATTTTCCGCTTGGCAGCAAATTGCAAGCATAACCAATATTGCAGCCTTCTCTTCAGTTTTTCAGTGTGTTGAAGATAAAATCGTTCTCCTAAAGTATTTTTTGTATCTTGAAAGTCCCCAATACTTCTCCTTATTTTCAAATTGTTTGCTTTAAAAAATAAGTTTTTATTGATTTTCATGGTACTTACTAAATAGCTACTAGTGTGAATTATTCAAAAGAAACAATATTTATTTGAAATAATGGTGATAAGTGGGTGAAAAAAATTATTCAGTTATTATTTTGCGAAAATCGCCACGTCAAAACCCGATAGATCCAACATTAAAATATGATTATCTCTGGGTGTTATTAACCCAGCAGTAGGTATATGATGCCTGACAATACTACCTACCAAGTGGCGCTTATTGGTTTCGCGATGAAAAAAGTGGTGAGCTGCAATTTTAAATGTTTAGGTTATTTTGCTACCCTGTAAAAAAGTCTGACAAGTGGGTGTGGCACATAGCTTCCTCGTATCCATAACCCGATTATATAGATGATCCGATGCATAGTAGTTAATCTCAAAACACCAATCTCTAAGTACCTTTCACTACCCTCATAGGGGACCATCTACAACCTAATCCGCGTAATCCCTAAAAATGTCATCGAAATCGGGTAGAAAATTTGGAAGTTAAGGCTGTTGTTAAGGCTGACTTTTGCGGAATTCACTTTTGCACATGCGCAGTGGCTACTATCAATCCGAAGGTAGTGATTTTCATAGGGGACCATCTAAATACTAATCTGTTAGATCCCAGAAAATTTCATTGAAATATATTTCATAATCAAATGTTGTTGATTTTTAATGTTGTTTCGCTAATATTCTTGTAGGAGTAAGCATCGCAATGAATCTTCATGAACAAAAATTGATTGAAAATTATCAGATTTGCTACCATACCTACTTAATTTTGACTATGGCAGATGGAATAAAACATAATAATGGGCATGTATTACAAAAACGCGTAGTTTTTAAATATGTTTTATTATAAATACATCCAATTAAAGATTTATTCAATAGGTTCTTTAAATTATTTCGTATTTACCATCCATAAAAAGTACGAATCATCCTTATTTATTGGCCGACTTTAATGGCCTATCTGTTCAGTCCAGGGCAGGATACCCTGCGTCTTTATTACAAACTATGACAGGTAATAATTCTTAGTTTAAAAATATGCAACGTAGTTGGAAAATATTAGAAACAAACTATTTATCGCCTTCAAGATAGTTTTACTGTATTTTGCTTTTGAATAATTTTGTGTTTTTTAATTTTTTGTAATATTTGGATTTTAATTAATACTGGAGAAATAAACTATGTACTTTTATAAATATAATTATTATTTTGAAGCACATGGTAGATTATTATTATTGATCCAGAAAATAATGAAATAATTAGATAATCATATTTTCTGGAGTAATTTCGAAAATAAATGGAAAATGTGTGATATAACCTCTTTTTTTAAAATTAAGGAATTGGCACGTATAGTCTTAGTTGTTTTTTTCCCACATGTGTATTAATAATATGGACAACTAAAAATATAAAATAAGTATATCACAAATAAGGAATTGGTACTAAGAAAATAGGCTAGGCAGTTACAAATCGGGCACACGTTGTACCTTTGTCAACATACTTCTTCATGATTATTTATATTGTTACGAATCTAGGAAATTTATCAAGTATAGCAGAGTTTACAAATATATTATGTGGCACAAAACTTAATGAATAAATGAGAAGATATGATTATCTATTGTCTTTGGTATATACCCATTACTTGGTTTCACATCACAGGTGAAGGGTGCAAGGGTTAAGAATACAAACTAGGGTTTTATCTTAAATATATGAATGCTATATTATAATACTGTTGGGATTTCACATGGAGCTACAGAGTCTAACTTTGGAGTTTCACTACAGTTTTGAAATATTATGTACAATTTCTCTTTTCGTTTTGTGGTCCTCTTATCAGTGGTTCGAATGAGAGATAAATTTCATTTATCCAAAAATTGTATGTAATTTCATGATAATCATATCCTATCGCAAACGATTCAGCATCGAATCCGAATAATATTTTGAGTGGTACCTACCTAAGTACCTTTTAGGTATGAATGTGAATGATTGCAATATTCACATATTAAACACATCTTTCCCACTGTAGAGCACATAAGTACATCTTTGGCAAGATTTAAAGGGTCTGAAGTACGAAGTACGAATCATAGACATAATCTATGCTAGTTGATGTCCTACTGCCATCTCATTTAACCGTCTCTTCATAGAAACTACTTCTTAGGTAAGTAAATTAATTTACATCCTAATCATCCGAGTTCCCTTCAGTATGATTATGACTCTAAAATAGGTATATGAAAAATCAAAAACATAATTAGTTAAGTCTTCCATAAAATGGCATGTTGTTGCTTTTCAATACACATCCTGCAGAATCGTCTCTTCTCAAACCTCTCCTCTGAATTTCCATGTAAGAATCCAAAAGATTCCAACATGATGGGAAACCTGATTTTATTGGGTTGAATTTAAAGTAATATATTTTAGTGAACTATTAACCCGATCTTGAAGTAAACAGTAAAGCAAAAGTAAACAACCATTTCAGGTTGGATATTTGTCGGACTGCTTTTTCTGGCGTCACTTATTGTCTCACACCCTTAAGTGGAGAGGGATTCACACGGCTCGAAAACTTACTGGGAGATGTTATCCAACTCGCGAGCGGTTATAACCCAAGTCGTCTGATCCTAACTTCGGTAATGCTACAGGAACTGGTTCTTTCACCAGATAATGGCCATAGTTTACTATCATCATTATCGACAACCATGGTTCTGATCTAATACCCACCTCCTCACAAGACTTGACAAACAAGAGCACCACCCAAAAAAAGAGAAAAATCCCGAAAATTTCTCGAAATAAACCAATTTTTTCTTCTTCTTCTTCTTAGTCAGCAAGTACTTAGCAATTTCGTTTTTACTGAATGTTTCACGTCTTATTACAAGGATTTGTTTTTCCATGATGAAAGAGGTTTTTTATTTGCAGTTTGATACATAAATCTCGATTCCGTTTCCACATGATACATGGTTTTACGCTATGATGAAAACGAGGAAATATTCCCCGATGGAGAAGGCTCTGGAAAATATGGTTGGAGAAGACCAGTATAAAATCTGATATCTTCGTTGGGAAATCCTACACTCAAGTGTTCTCAGAACTAAGAGGGTTGAGGACATCGAGCAAACACATTGAATTTTATCACTCCAAGGAGCTTTTCTCCACTGTAACGTGGAAAACCACCCAGTTAAGAACATACATCCGCCGGCGAGACAACAGTTTGTCCCTTGGGAGCTTTCCTGGGAAATTTACAGTCTTGCTACTTTTATTCTCGTGTGTGTGAGATTTTTCCCGAAATACTTCACGAAACGATGGTTACCAGTACTTCTTACTAGTCGGTATCACGTGCGTTGAAATATAGGGGGAATAAACGTCAGCTATTGCGGGTAGGATGATCATCAATCAGCTCTAACAATCATATTATGCAATAGTACGCTGTAAAGGTTGGCAATGGGGAAACCAATGTTGATTTAAATTCCCATGATATCGATAAGAAATTTATTATTTCGCATTTTAACCCTTACTCAACTTGACAATGTAGTTTGAAGCAAAATCGATCAAAAACTCGCTAAACAAAATTTTTGGTTCAATTCCGGATATTTGAAGACTAATCTCGCAAAATTACCTTAATTTATATTTAATTTGGAAGGGAGTGGTTTTCTTTTAACCTGATTTGTAGAATTGACAACAATATCGAGTTTGATGAAGGTTTTGGTTAAATCCAACAAGAGAATCATCAGTATCTTGGCAATATAGCTTTAAAGCTACACCTGTAAGATTAAAAAAAACGTCTGCCAAGTGGGTGTGGCACATAGCTTCCTCGTATCCATAACCCGATTATATAGATGATCCGATGCATAGTAGTTAATCTCAAAACACCAATCCCTAAGTACCTTTCACTACCCTCATAGGGGACCATCTACACGCTAATCTGGACAATCCTAAAAAATTTCATCAAATTCGGATGAAAAATGTAAATGGTATGGCTGTTACAAGGATTTTACGTATGCGCATGCTAAGAGGCTTCTATAAATTTTAAGGCCTTGATTTTCATTGGAGACCATCTACAACCTAATCAGCGTAATCCCTGAAAATTTCATCGAAATCGGGTGGAAAATGTGGAAGTTATGGCCGTTTCACGGAATTCACGTTTGCGCATGCGCAGTCGCTTCTATCAGTCCGGGGATGATGATTTTCCTAGGGGACCGTCTACACACCAACCCGCACAATCCCTGAGAATTTCATTAAAATCGGACGGAAAATGTAGAAGTTAAGGCCGTTTCAAGGAATTCACGTTCGCGCATGCGCAGTCGCTTCTATCAGTCCGGGGATGATGATTTTCATAGGGGACCGTCTACACACCAACCCGCACAATCCCTGAAAATTTCATCGAAATCGGACAATAACTTCGTATAGTTATGCGCGTTACAAGGAAATCATGACAGACACACAGACAGACAGACAGACAGACACACAGACACTGAACCAAAATTGTTCAGAAAGGTCTAAAACGCAAAACGCGAGTGAAAATTTTTATTTTGGAGAACTTTTTTTTTTCGTCCTTGAAAAGTGAAAACAAAGCTTCCGCTACCTTGGTAGACTCGGAAGCAAAAAATCATTTTCTTCTTGTTTGTTATCGTATTTGGTACAAAAAAAAAAATGTTGGAGCCATTGGTCGACGTGCATTTTTCTTACCAAGTTAAGGGTAGATGATCCAACCCAATGGAAGTCCAACGGCTGAACTCTCAAAAATGTACCCGATATCGTCGGAATCTTCACGATAAATTCCATTCAACTTAGCTCTGATCCAATTCGCTTTGAAAATTAGTGAAGTACACGAACCTTCTGTAACATCGTAGATGTCTCCGATTGTTTAGGTGAAATTTATATTGACTGGTTGTTGTTGTAAGACACATGTTTTTTGTGTCAAGTATGAAAACCGTGTTGTGTAGTTCTAAAAGTTTGGAAGCTATGAAGTAATTTTAAAGTTCTAAAATATAATTGTGTTTTGAATTCCTACAATCGTTTCTGTTTGTCCGCACGTTACACTTCCTTATTACTCATATTATGAGTACAATAAAATAAACATATTATGTTTACTCAATCGACTTCACTAAGGAGGTTCAATCTCACGATGAAGTAGGTGGGTTTTTGGACCCCTGATATAGTCCTTAAAACCTTCCCTGGAACTTTGCCACGGTTTTCATGAAATCTTTATCAATATCGACGTCAACACATAGTCGAGAATAATTATGTATCGAAAAATACGTGAAATTATTTATTCATAAGTTTCTGTTTTTTTCCTTTATTTCGACTGCTTGATTAAGACACTGGGTGTTGAGGCTCTTGAGATTCAGTCAGAAGACGAATAAAAACTCTTTGGTAGGCCGACGTTTCGGTATCTTTTTATACCATCTTCAGGGCTAGGAAAACGTAAATATCCTTCATTTGGCTACATTAGAACTTCAAAGCATCACTTTTCAAATGAAAAGTTATACTTTTGTAAGATATTAAGTACAAAGGCAGATAGACTCGAGACAGTTTGTTATCACAATGAAATTATTTAGGGCATTAACAATAAATACCAATATTTTTTATTTCCCTAAAATTTACTTACGGAAATTATTTAAACTGAATATTTTAATATATTTATTTAGGAAAAAATTATAAGTCCCTTAAAATTTATCTATGGAAATATTATTTATTTAGAAATTTTATTTGGATTTGCTCTTTCACATTTATGTATTCTATCGATTTGAAAAGATTCAACGCCATTGGTCGAATTTTGTTAAACCAGGTGAGCCCTAAAAACCGATGTGATGAATAAAAAATTAACCGAGTAGAACGATTTGACGATTCCAACGATATCAGAAAGATTTCTGTGAATTTATCAATCGAAATTGTTCTTTGGACCTCAGAGTTGAAATGGGTTCGGTAAGAGTTAATATGGTTTCAAGCCCCACCTATGTCCAGGGCATTTTTCAACACCTCGAGTAGGTAGGAATATAATTATATTAACGTACTTTTTGGTTGGAACATCGCATCGAAAGAATTACTATTCATATGAGAGATAAACTCTGTTTTCTCGCCATTTTTCATTCAGGACTTCCCAAATGAAGAATGATGGTCCAGGGCTGCATATCAGGTTTTCATTTATTACTCCAAACCACCGCCCGTCCCTTGGGAAATCGGGACAACGGGTCAACAGACTCCTCCTTTCAATGGTTACATAAAACGAAGCACGGCTTTTTCTCTCGCATGACCCTTTTTCTGGCAAAGCGAAAATCCAATCAGGACCCTAGGGTGTTATAGGGGCTGGTAGGTTCATCTTTATAGTGCAGATGTTCAACACTAGGGGCGTCGCGAGCGGCCTGTCGGTCTGGAAGGGCGGGGGTTCCGCCTCTTTACCACTCTAACCAGAGTCTATTTCCTGACGAAAATAAATTTCTTTTTTCCGGAGACCGGAGATTGTATCGTATAATAGAGTAACTCCCGGGTTGGCCCTCAGAAGTTGCAAAAACGACGAGAAAAGAGGGGGATTCAACGGCTTCTTCTTCATCACTTGACCTCTTTCCCGGGTTAATTAGTGAAACTTTGTACTAATTAAATAGTTATATCATCAAACCCACAAACGCCGTTGATCAAGGACCATTCAAAGTTTTAATACTGACTACAAACTTTTTCACCTTTATACGAGAGAAAATTTTTGAAAAAAAGTAAAGTAAACAACCATTTCACGTTGGATTTTTGTCCGACTGCCATTCCTGGCGTCGTGGACATCATCAGCTGTCTTCCAACGGGAAGATCAAAATTTGTTGATGGTATCCCATTTGTTCATGGCTCATGGCTTCCCATTGCCTCACCGCCCAGGGTGGGACGAGGGGGGCGATGAGAGCCTCGGACGCATAAAAGCGTTCACTCCCAGCGGCGATATTAGAGCACACGTTCCCCGCAGACGGCGGCTCGAACATCGCCACCAAAAAACGCGCTACACCAAACCAAGAACAATTCTTGAGAATCTCTCCAGTATTAAGGGCACAAAGGCTTAATGAGCGTTAAAATAATTAAATAAATTAAAAATAATTAAAAGGACTCAAGTTTAACTTAACCCACGAAGGGTAAGCAGCTCAGCAAGCATGTTCCAATAAAACACTTTTCCTGGCCATGCAGGTCTCGTTTCTTTGTCACCAACCCCCTTGATTGGTCCAGGGAGGTTCCATTCATCAGTCCGATACAATAATTTATCGAGAGCAGTTACCATTACCTTTTTTTTAAATTTTTTTGTTGGTAATAATATTACCAACAAAAACATATTATGTTAGATGATGGCTTGTAAGATTTTCTTGTTTTGATAACATTCATATGGTTAGATTTGGAAATAACGATTTTTCAAGCTTAGATAAACTGGATGAAAGTATGGGGCGACACTAGTGCCATCTCTCATCTCAGAATCATACTAGACCCCCGTCCCCTTTAGCCTTAAAAGTGCCTGCTTTTGGTTTATTATTTTCAATAATAAGCCTTTGGAATCGAGCAAGAAAAAAAAAAAATTTTAACCCCCCCTCAAAATTTGATGTTTTACGTTTCAAGGTACGTAGAATACGAAAATCGAATAAAAAAATTTCCGTCCGTCCGCCGTACGCCATACGCCGTACGCCGTACGCCATACGCGGCACTTTTCTTAGTTACCATGGACCGATTTCGATGAAATTTGGTATATGGGCTCCATTTGGGGTCTAGTTGTGCCGCGAAGCTTTTGGTTGATGTAGGTCACTTCTAAGGGGTGAAAATTAAGGGTTGAAATTTTCAAGAATGCCCTAGCTCGAAAACTCTCGAAATAAAGGTATCGTTTTTTCACTAATTTTAAATAGTACTGAACTTTTTAAAATTTTTGAGACCACCCGGAGCTCTGTAGGGCAAACCGTTCGGTCCCTACGAGTACTTGAAGGTTTTCCTTCGATAAAACAGAATCATGAGTGTGAATCGCAAAAGAGGTCTAATCTCCGTTGAAATTTTTTCTGACTAAAATGCGATCGCTGTTCATCTCTTCGATTTGTATACAGTTTTGCCTTCTGAGTAACCAGTAATCAAATTTCCATAATCAAAAGTCAGTGGAGAATACTGAAGGCGCCTGAGTGGTCACTGATCAGCTGAGTGAGCTCCAAGGCCATTTCCTCTCCTGTTGAACGCAGGAACCTGAAATTTGAGAGGCAGGGTCAAAGGAGAATGCTGAAGGCGCCTGAGTGGTCACTGATCAGCTGAGTGAGCTCCAAGGCCATTTCCTCTCCTGTTGAACGCAGGAACCTGAAATTTGAGAGGGCGGGTCAATTGAGAATGCTGAAGGCGCCTGAGTGGTCACTGATCAGTTGAGTGAGCTCCAAGGCCATTTCCTCTCCTGTTGAACGCCGGAACCTGAAATTTGAGAGGCAGGGTCAAAGGAGAATGCTGAAGGCGCCTGAGTGGTCACTGATCAGCTGAGTGAGCTCCAAGGCCATTTCCTCTCCTGTAGAACGCAGGAACCTGAAATTTGAGAGGGGAGGTCAATGGAGAATGCTGAAGGCGCATGAGTGGTCACTGATCAGCTGAGTGAGCTCCAAGGCCATTTTCTCTCCTGTTGAACGCAGGAACCTGAATTTTGAGAGGGCGGGTCAATGGAGAATGCTGAAGGCGCATGAGTGGTCACTGATCAGCTGAGCGAGCTCCAAGGCCATTTTCTCTCCTGTTGAACGCAGGAAGCTGAAATTTTAGAGGGCGGGTCAATGGAGAATGTTGAAGGTGCCTGAGTGGTCACTGATCAGCTGAGTGAGCTCCAAGGCCATTTTCTCTCCTGTTGAACGCAGGAACCTGAAATTTGAGAGGGAAGGTCAAGGGAGAATACAGATGGTGGTAGGTGCTATTGATGGAGAACCAGTGATCTATACAGAAGGGTGATCTATACAGAAAATAATAAACCTTTGAGCAATTATTTGCAGCGTTTTTCGACAAGGATCTCGAATTGTGATAAATGAAATAAGATTTTATCGTATTGATTTTATCCAATTTTTTGACCGTATTTATTATCTTCGAGAGTTCCCCTATTGTTTCTGTAAGCTTTCATTCGTCTCCATTACGTCACCTGATTTCAAACTGCTGACAGAGGAGAGCGTGTCATATTTGGTCTTTTTTGGAACTTCCACAATTCACAGTATTTTCGCTCGCCCCTCCTTAACTCTTGTTTCCATATAATTTCACCCTTATCTTTTTTCTCCCTTCTTTCCTCATGATACCCTCAAAAGATTCAACCCTCAAACCGAAATTCATTAATGAAATCGCTCCGACATTTCATCAGCTACAGGAAGCCGTTCATAAGTACGAGCTTTTCTGCATGTGGTACATCCGTGGAAGGTACATCTCAGCGAGTCATTTCAGACATCAAGTTTGACTTGAAAGATCACTTTAGGGCCCTATTGAGCGGTGGGCAAGTGCATTCAATACAATGCCGCGTATCACACGATGCAAGGGGAAAAATAGAATTTCCTTAGCTAGCAGTGTGTTACTGTTAGCGAGATACCTCAAAACGTTCTTATGAAGTTGATCATTATTCAAATTTCACTCTAGTCTTGGTTAGTCCGAACTTTTTCTTTTTTTGTGAGAAGATTATTTTACGTGGATCTCAATTATTCTCGTCTGTACTAGTTATTATTTTGATTTTTTTTGTATGTTTTCCATAAATTTCTAGAGTTTATTGGTGCTTCAGTATGTATGTGAACAACTATGTAAATTTTCCCATCGCATCTTTTCTGAGTTGAAGATTAAAAATTGCTCCTGGTAGAGACGAGCGTGCCATATATGGCACGCCTTGCTCTGTTGACTAGGGTGGGGGTAGAATTTTTTGATTACTTTTTGGGATACTTCCAAGACCCAATGACGAGAAAACACACACAAAAAACAGAAATCAACAAAACTTTTTCACGATCATGTTGCTGGTTTAAATGTCAAAAACACGAACGGTGGATACAGCTTTCGTACAAGTACGCAACCACGAGAGACATTTTATGTCTTATGTTTAATAAATTGAGAGCTTTCCAATGAGTGGTGAACGATTTTTGTGGGGTGGAAAATGAGGAAGTTAGTTTTCCCTAGGAACGATTGGTTGTACGTGAAAATCATCAGAAATTTCCGCGTGACGCTCCCCTCGTGACGATCCCCGCGTGACGCTCCCCTCGTGATGATCCCCGCGTGACGAATTTTCATTTATGTGCCATAGTAAAGACATAAAATGTCAAAAAAAAATCAATAAAAAACGATATTTTTTCCCGTCTTTGGTGGGTTAATATGATAAGATGTTGAAGATATTATCTTCAATGAGCATTCCTACCTAGAATCCCATCGAACGTACATTGATGGTTAAGCCGTATCTATTAAGATTTTTGGCGCTGGAACTTGGTAGTTACCTAATAGTTTCCACGTCAGATTGCCAGGAGGTTTTTAAAATCTTGATAGGTCACGATACGTCTTAACCGTCGTTGAATTCTGATGAAACGTCAATGAAAAAGAAAAACACTAACCAGAGAACTATTATTTGGTTAGCCATTCAAACTCTACCAGAAAATTCTGCAAGTCGAAAAACGTAACATCGACTCCTCTTGGCTAGTTGTAAATCTCCCGTGGAGAGTTACTCTCCTTCTACTGTAGAAGGCGGTTGAGTTATGCGACCACATCTTTTCCCGCCACGTCAGGCACTTGCTTGGTGCCGCCTCCAGGGCAGTAACGGCGGCAGAATTATGATCAACCCCCGCAGTTTAATGGAAGGGTGGATCACCTTCATCACCTGCCCAAAAAACACTTCATGCTTTAAGGGGCTACCTTATCCAAGTTCATTAGCACCTTTTTCGACAATATTATTTATGGAAGTATTTTTTCTAACTCCAATGTTAGGTGGTTTTATATATGAGTATAACGTAGAGCCATACTTAGGTATAATAATAATCAAAACCGCACCAAACTTAATTGACTCGAGAAGAATTTGACTCTTAAGAGGAAATATTTTTTAAAGTTTCTACATTCATCAAGACAAACCCACTATGAAACTCCAATTCCTAAATCAACTCACTCCGTCACTAACCCTCACAGGGTTAGAGTCGTCAATGATGGTCCTGCTGGCTTATGCTGTTTCTGAGCCTATTTCAGCTTTTGTCGGCATTCTGTTGAGTCAACAGGTTCAGCTTAAAATAGAAAAGCTAGAGCAGGGGGGGGGGGGGGAGCTTGGGTTTGAGCGTTTAATCTTTGCTGTTGTTCGGGGTTTCAGTCACATCAGGAGGTCCACCACTGGTGGGCAGTCATCTTGATTTAGCTCAGCAACAGAATCACATCAGTTCATCCTTTGGCGATTAAACACAGAAGAGCAAGACAGAGCGGCTATCACCATTGACTTGCAATAGATTCCTTCTCATTGAGATATCTTTGGCAATGAACGTGTTGGTAAACTGGCTAAACCGGAAAATCGAATGAAAGCCCCATTGAAACCCATTAAATTACAACGGCACAAACTTATCTGAACAAGATAACAAAGGGGATCACCATTAGGCAAGCCTGTTTATCAAACATCAAACGTGACTGAGCCATTTCTGGTATCCATTGTGAGCTTTTCAGGGCTCACAGGTCTTTCCCCTGTTTGGGCAGTGCAGTGGCGTAAAAGGAGAAAAGATCAACCATCAGCCTACAGCATCCTCCATAGGGACAACTCCCTGCAATCACCACCACCCCAGAAGTTCATACAGCTATTAGGATGGATGCCTACGATACATGATTTGATTTAAACCAACGGCTTACTCCATCTAATTGATGTTTAATCGCAGTAACATGCTTTTCTGGTTGAATAAATACAGTAAATCCAAGGATTGTTGATAGATCAGTACATGAAGTATTGGCACCAGTTATTGGCCGGCCCCTAGTTATTGGCATTATTTTAGAAGCTAGTTCCCTACATTAACTTTCATTTGGCCATAAAATCACATTGTGGCACAAACAGCTCCGGAACAACCCGATAGAAATCTCCCCACTGAATGCAAAATGGAGCTGGCAAATCTCCAATACAATTCATTCCTAAGAACCTTCGAGCAAACTACCTCTGAATCTTACACCATCTGATTTTACATCTCTCAGAATCATTCAAGTAACACTCTTTTAGCACTTGCCTCATTTATACTCAGTTATGAGTCGCCAAAGATTCGAAAAACCAAAATCTTAGGGTAATAACTGATAAATTCGAACCAATCAGCTGCCTGTATTCGATGTGAATCAAAGAGAATAACGACGTGTACTCGGATGTCAAAATTGTAATTGTGAGTATTCCTAATATAAATGACTTTGTCAGTCATAAATGTATGTATCATCCATCATTTGCCATAGTAATCCTAGAAACTTGTAATTTCATGGGAAATTTGAAGGGGTTTTTTAATTAAAAGCGACGTTGCCAAGTCACTTCACCTCACATTAAACTGGGTGAGCAACGGATCTGGCATTAGAGGACATTTAAAGAATACATCCCCGAGAAAATAACAACTTGGATGTTCCCTTTACGGCAGGAAAAATACTACCAAAGGGAACAAGATGAAAAACAGCCCGCCCTGGAGGATTTGTTGTCGTACACTCACATATTGGCTTCACTCCAAACCGCGTTCTACCGAGCATCATCCGACTTTAACGCCAAGCTAAAACCAGTGGCAAGTTTCAGACATAAAAACTGCGAGATTTACTCTGCACACAAGGAGATCCAAAGAGAACCCGCAAAAAAAAAAAAAAAAAAAAAAAAAAAAAAACATCAAATCCGGTCGTTTCCTTCTAATGACTTGAGCTCAGTAGAAAGGAGTTGGCCTTAGTTCCTTTCCTGGTCGGAAAAATCTCGCCAGGCAAGACACAACTCCGTTCCAGGAGGAAGAACTTGTTGCCTTGAGAAGAAGTGAATAACTTTTATATATAAAAGTTTGGTAAGTACATAGTTGTAAGAGAAGGAGTTGTTAGAAAGTTCTAACAGAAAACACGAAAGTTTTATTATTTTCATCACTTGGTCCAATTCATCTTCATTATTGAACTCTTTAATCTGTTATTTCTCAAGAAGTTAAGAAAAAAGTACTTAGCAAAGAAAGGTCGGTCTTATATTTTCAATACAAGTTGAAATAATATTTACGTAAAGAAGAGCTGGAAAATATATAATTTAATGATTTACATAAACCACAACATCTGATATAATCCTGATATTTATCCTAAGTGGTGACGATAACAATTTTATTCATATCACTAAATTTAATAAACCTCATAATTTTGCTGTTCGTTTCACGTATTTACAATGGTGTTTGTGTTTCCTACAGATTATCGAGGGTCGTAACGACGTGAATTATTTATTGTATTCCAACAAACTTTGAAAGTTCGCTTATCGTACCACTTCTTCAAAAAGGTCTTTTATATTCAGAATGATATAGTTTCTGTTGAAATGGAGAATGAAGTGGGATTGGCACCATGATGTCCAAACTCCATCCACCAGGCCTCAATATGAACCAGTTCACTTCTGGGGTACACAAAAGATGGGTCTGTGATGAATGGAAAAGCTGGCCTAGGGATCAAAGGCTCAAACTTCAGCCTAGCTAAACCCCTAGGAACAAAAGCGACTTTATCAGGCTGAAACCTATGACACAGAAATATGCGCACAAGAGATCGCACAAAAACGACTCAAAGGTGCGAGAATTTACATAATGTCTGATAGCCACGCAGCCCTAAAGGCTATTGCAGCCTACTCAAAAACATCACGGCTAACCTGGGATTGTCTGGACTCCTTGAAGGCTGCGGCTCGGGGCAACTTGTCTTTGCTTTGGGTCCCTGGCCATGAGGGAGTAGACGGCAATGGAGCTCGCTAAGTAGGGATCGGAGTCTCAATTTTTCGGTCCTGAACCAAGCTTTATCACCTTTGTTTGGTTACCAAGAGCTTTATTACTCAACAGGTCCAGAAATGAGAGGACAGCAAAACACTCCAAAGCAGAGGCAAGCCAAGCAGCTGATCACTATCTCTAAAAATAGAGCAAAAGCTCTGCTGTCGCTAAGGAGGAAGGACTTTCGCACCCAAGCAGGCCTCCTAACTGGCCATTGCCCCCTGAGATACCATCTCAACAAGATAGCCAAGGGCAGGACAGAATGCCGACTCTGCTGCGAAGGAGTCGAGACAGCAGAACAGATCCTCTGCGAGTGCCCTGCTGTAGCATCTATCAGATTCCGGTATTTCAGTAAGATTACTCTTGTCCCGCCCAAAATTGTTCGGGAAACGCCCAAAAAACTCCTTCACTTTGTAAAGGAAGAGGTTTTCAATCGGGCACTTGAGTGAAAATGGGAATTGTGTCACAATAGATCAAACTTATCGACTAAGTGACTAAGGGCTTGCCCCGTCCCAAAAAAAAAATATATATATAAATAAATAAATACATAAAAAACTCCATCCAAGTATTCTGCCAGTGGAACAGTTTTATGTCAAAATTCATTTCATTAAATGAGAGTCCTAACGACAACCAAAATTCCTAAACAGACTAGAATAGGTCGATACAATCAAGCACTCACTCATAGTTGCGAGTGTAATATTTATGTACAAAGTCTCTACGTACAGATAAATTATAAACTAATGAGCACTAGGTTAGAAAAGTTTTTATGATAACAATCACCAAACGGTACGTACCAAAAATTTTCACTAACCATAAAAAAGTGCAATAAATGCTGACCATTTGGATTCATGAACCATATACCTAGTAAAAAGAAAGAGGAACCACAACCCTTCCTATCTTTCTTATTTTACTTGTAACTTAAGAAAACCAATAACACACATCAAAAAAAGTTCTGCATCATCCTGATTCATTCAGAAATATGCACAATAAAAATTTGTGGTTTGGATTTCTAAAAATCGTATTTAATCATCATACAGAAACAACGGAAAAAAATGTATTTGGATATTTTTTTTTTTATTTGAAAAAAGGTTTTCTTAAAAAATAGGCAAAAAACTGAAAAATTCACTTTCTAAAAATTATAAAAAAAGAAATGAAAAATCACTTCAGTAGTCTGTATTACCCCGTCCCTGGTCCTGAGTAAAGCTTGGTTCTTATAGGTTCGTAATGTCCGTAATCCGTAGTGCGTAATTGGCTGTCATTGGCTGGAGCCAATTGAGGGGGTGGGACCGAACTTTGCGGATGTCAACTTTTGGAGCAGAGTGTATCGTTTTGAAAAGTTGGATATTTTACGGATTACGGATAAACTTCGACAAACTTCTGTAAACTTCGTAAAAAAACTCTCGTCATTTGTTCACAGAAAGTTTTTTGGCTCAGTCTCGTTTATTGACAAAACGAGCAGAATCATTGTATTGGTTTGGAAACAATTGTGCGCAGAACGTACTGCGAGATTCTGCGGAATCGCGCAATCATTCAGCCATGTGAACGCTCTTTTCTGCATTATGGAACACCTCCACTCAGGGCAGACTCCCTTAGGTACCAAAAGTACAGAGCACGAATGGAAGCTGTACAAGGGAGAGGAGCTTTGAGAATCTGTAGCGAGTTTAGAACTGTCTCAGGTCCAACATCACGAGTGATAGCGGGAACTATTCCAATATACCACCAAGCACTGGAGGGTAAAACGATAAGAATGAGGAAGGCAGAGGCAATATCCATAGTAAAAGAGGAAGAGCAGGAGGAGACCCATCCGCAGGTGGCAAGCAGATCTTGTCTTTGAAACCCGTGGAAGGTGGGCAGTCCTCATAATTGACGATCAAAAAACTTGGGTGAAGAGGAAACACGGTAAGGAACCAACACGGTATTTCCACGGTATTTCCTGAATCAATTCCTCTCAGGGCATGGATACTTCCACTCCTTCTTAGTAAAGATCGGGAAAGCCACTGACCCAGAGTGCAGATACTGTGGGATAGAAGAGGATGATGTCTGCCACACCTTCTTCACAAGCCCACAAAGAGAAGGTGTGAGGTGGAGTGCGGAAGAGGTCATCGGAACGTCCTCAAACAAAAAGCTGGATGGAAGATGGGAGGAAGAAGATGAGGAATAGAACTGGAGGAGAGACCAGAAGTACCTAGGAGCAGCCTTTTGGCACACCAAAAAAGGCTCACCCTGAAGTAATACTGTACAAGTGGTTCCGGGGTGAGCCCTAAGCAGAGGGAGTGGGGTCTTAGTTGGTAGACCAAATGCAGGGGAGTTGAACAATGTTGGGGTGAACTTCCCCTTCGCTCTTAAAGAATTTCCCCACTCTCGTAACAAAAAAAAAAAAAAAACCTCCACTTCTCTTTTTGCACTTTACGTTATGGACTTTAAGCATCTATGTGAACCCAGCTTAAGGCATGCGTACAATCAAGTGTTTGATGGCATTTTGATCCAGATTCCTCCACTCTTCAAAAGCAGCGGCCCGTAACTCCTGTACAGCGGTGGGAACATTCGGTCGGCTTTGTACTGCCCTATGGAGCATAATATGCTATCTCAAGCGTGCTCGATCGGATTCATGTCGGGAGAGAAGGGTGGCCACTCCATCCTTTCAATGCTTGCCTCGTGTAGGTACTTTTCCACAATCCTTTCCCGTCGACAAAACGTTTCGATTCAACGTAAATGTGCACGAGGAGAGATTTACTGTACGAACTCCTTGTTCAAAGTATCGACGATGAGCCCAAGTCAAAAGCTCTCGTTTTTCAGAATTCACGATTGATCATGTTCCGTTGTATCAATCTGAATTTCTTTAACTTTTTCCTTATGGCCTAACACTCATTGTGAAGGTCAAAAGGCTGTCTCAGCAATAACAAACCTGTTGGACAATATTCCGAGTGTTCTTTTTTACAATTTTAAAATAATTAGTTTTTTAGTTTTTTGCCTTTTTCTAAGAAAATCATTTTTAAATAAAGAAAATTATCCAAATAAAGTTTTTTTCGTTGTTTCTATTCGGTGCTTAGATACACTTTTGAAGAATCCAAACCCAGAATTTTTCCTGTGCATATTTCTGAATGAATCAGGGTGATGCACAATTTTTTTTGGTGTGTGTACTTATTTACCGTAGCATTATGCAAGTACAAACTAGAGTAATTAGGTAAGAATTTACATTCAAGTATGTACACTGAATAAAAATATTTTCGATAAAAACAGTGACCAACATTAATTTACTGAGCACTATAATTACCTTCATGCTGGTTATTTTTCAAACACCTAACTTTTTTTTCATTGCGACAATTTACTGCCTAGATTTAAAAAAATAAATGATAATAAAATTGGAAAAATCAATAAATTATTATTTATACAAATTTTTTAATATTTTTTAATTCAAAAATATGTTGGTGTATCGTCGTAATTGATTTGACGTGGAATAGTTCCCATAGATCTGGGAATATTCGTGCTCTAGCTTCATATTTATTCCGGATACACGTCTTCGAATAATGGTCCTCATTTCATGAAAATTATTGTAAACTTGAGAAATTGTGGAATATTACTCGTTTCTTGGGATGCATCAATATAAATAACGAAGGTATGCTTAACTATTACAATCTCATGTCTTGATTTTCGATCTCCCAATCAAATTTTTAAAATGAAACTGCTAAAAGTTGGATGAAATTCAAGGATTGATTATGAATAACGTATGAAGCTTTGAAAAATGAACAGCACTTATAACTGGAGGCAGTGGGGAAGAAGGAAGAAGATAGATTACTTTGAAGTTACAGCAATCACTTTGAACATAAATGTACATTTTTTAGTGTCTAATCTGGCTGTTAAGGAACAAATCAACCAGCTATTTGTAGCTGTATCTATTTTTGTGCTGATTTTATTGAATGTCGGGTATCCTATTCTTTGAAATTTGAGTTTCCTAAATGATGTGGAATTGGTGGAAAATGAATTGTCAAGGTTTTATACGTTGATGTAATACTCTTTTTGTGGGCCACTGTGGAGTGGCACGGGCCGCCGTCAGGTGGCCGCCAAAAATTCGTTTCTTTTCTTGCATTTCTCGCGAGCCAGGTAGCAGAGAGCCATGGTGATGAGCACGGCAATGATGATGCTCATGATGATGGAGCACCATATTATCTCTTCGTTGATGCCAGACATCGAGGTACCTTGAACAAACGATACAGAATATTACCGTTAACAATATAATCAACATTCATATACCTTTTAAGGTGGTTATCAATAATAGAGACAGTTGGAAAAAGGGGACGTCCAAATTCGCACCGGAATCGTAGTGTAGATCAGTCATGTATCGGTCATGTATAAGCATTAATGGCCCTTCGACTTGCCTGGTAAAGTACGAATACGACGACCTTTCAGACAGAGGTCAACGCAATTTTTAGAATGGACTTTTTCGAAATTTTTCTTCACTGAAATCCGTTTTCCTGAAGTTTTCCTTTTTTGAATCCTGAAACGATTCCTGAAGTTTTTCCAAAAATAAAATGTATGTATAACATACATACATATAAAATACATATAATATACACATATAATATACGTACACATATACACATATATAATATACATACACATATATATCGATACCTTAAAGCACAAAGGAACTATGTCCAAAAACGGAGTTTTCAGAAAAACGCACAAGACGTTTTCACCAGTGCATAATTCCTAAAATAATGGCTTACTACACTAAACTATATAACTCTTCAACAAATTTTCATGCTATAATCGTCAAGAAGGTCAACAAAAGTTTTGTTGAATTTGAGTTTTTGAAAATAAAAAAATGAAAAATTTGGAAGACGGATGGACTTTTTCGCTTTTGTGCTTTAAGGTATCGATATGATATATTATATCATATATATGTCTCACACCGGACGATAACTGGAGTAATTGTTTAGCTACAATTTTTAAGTTTTCGCCATAATGTTCGTCAAAACAAACAAAAAGATGAGTTCCATACCCAAAAATTTGGACAACCCTAAGTGGTCCGAATTTCAAAAATAATACCCAAAAAACGGGGTTTTCCCGTTTTGTGAGGTTATTACCTTCAAAATCATAGTAATATATGGTATATTCGGATTCAGCAAACAATCTCTGATACCGATACGTTTCCGAAAATTGAAAATTGTCCAAAAATCAAGAGAAGTAAGTACATATATATTTATAATGAAAACGTGCGTATATTTGTTGTACCCTGAAATGAAGTAGCCGTGTGGGTACTCTATGAGTTTGTAGAGGCGAGTAGAATGTGAATATGGACTCCTAACGTCTTCAAAGCATACCCTGTGCATACAGTATGTTGGTATGGTAGGTATACTGAAAATCTTTAAAAAGACCAACAATAGCCGTGTGGGTAGTCTATGAGTTTGTGGAGACGAGAAGAACGTGAATATGGACTCCTAACATCTTCAAAGCACACCCAGTGCTTACAGTATGTTGGTATGGTATATGAAAATCGAAAGAACCAAGAATCGTGTAAAAAAAAAAAAACTTCTAAAAGAAATTGCAACACCATTGTTCCTTTTCTGAACCATACCTTCAACTGAAAGATTTCTTTGAAAATTCGCTCATTAATTCATGCTGCATGAATGGACTTTTTTTGTAGTACCCTATGGCTAGTTGATTATCTTAGTCTTTATGATTTGTATATTCCTCAAAAATCTGCATCAACGTAAATTTCCCTCTCCGAAGGAACGTACTTAATTATCATTGATTTGAATAGATTGGTGATTAGCATGAAAACACAAAAGTAGGTAATATTTATCACGGAACTCTATCTTTAGCAGAAGATAGAAGGTCCTTTAGGGATGTTACAGTCGTATCGGGTGACAACTCGACCATTCATCACCCCAAGTAGGGACCTTCGGACCCGTTCCTCTTGAATTCCTCTTGTTTTTCCTTCTTTCTCCCAACGAGTGCAGAACAGGAGTAAAGGTTTGTGTTACAACTGTTTGTTCTGAATTTACCGTTCTCACCAGGAAGTTACAACTGTCGTAAATAACTTGAGAACTCCTTCGGCGATTCGAGAGGTTTTCGATCGTCCAAGTTGGAGTGAAGTCCTACATTCCCTCACGCATTTCAACCCTTAGAAAAAAATATTGTTTTTCTGAATATCGCCCTTCCTCTCTCCAACACTCGTCTTGGATCTACCGCGAACACCTTGGACAAAGATATAGAAGGACGAATAAAATATTCATTGGTGCCTCCGATTCGTCACTTGAATCGAATCTGGAAAGGATCAATCTCCATACTACTACTGGGTACGGACTTTTCCCGAGAGAGCGAAACCACTTCCCAACCTTTTCCTTCGGCTTTTCGAGAGGAAAGTATTTGGTAAAGAACACGAGAGTTCTCTCACCGCATTGTGTTTCTGCTGGGAGTGAAATCCTTTGTGCCTCTCGACAAAGTTTCGGCGCTTCCATTTACACCAATTACCTCCTTCATGTTCAACGCTCCCCTCGCAGAAATGCTGTCGTATAAAGTCTGTGGTGTATCTTGTAGTAAATTGTTAGACAACATCAAAAGTTTAAATGAGAAAGACACTCTTGACTGTTATTATATTTGAACGGAGTGAAAACTAGGCGACGAGATAGTATAAACATTTAATTTTGTTTCAAATAGGTACTACGCACTCAAGGTTTTGACAAAACCAACTAGGTACGTTAAATAGAGGTGAGTCGGTACAGCTGTACTGGGACTGTGGAACCGAGTATCAACTTGGAACGGTTCCATGCAGTGACAAAAAACTCAGCCCTTACCGGTCCCGTTCTTTTACCGATACAGCTCCCTGGGAAGAGGAGTAAAAAGCATGTAACTGAAATTATAACCGTTCCCTTACCGGTCCAGTTCCATGTACTGGGAAGCGTAACGTAATGTTAGGCTTGAGGTAACGAGTTTACCTACGATTATAAAAAATTTTGGTAGTTTTCCTATGGGGATTTGTTTAATTTTTTCCCCTAAATTGTACCTACCCTTGGCCATCTAAAACACGATAAAACTGAAAAAAGCTTCCATAATGTTAAAATATACAGGGTTAGTTATTAAAATAAAAATAAAATAATTTGCAAACTTACCTATATAACTCATTGTTAGTATTATAAAGGTAGGTGTAGATGTCAATACACTTTTATTTGAAGGATCTCTTCGGCAGGAGTCTTCGGTTGAGAGTGTAAAAGTCAAGGAATCATCCAGAATTTTCAATATTTACTCCATACCAATTGATTCTCTGGGGCTTCTTTGATGGGCGATTCTGTTTCCGCGGAAATGATCTTGATCATGATTGCAACAAGTGATTTATATTGCTGCATTTTGGTCCAACTTTTGGATGCCATCACAGCTTCCGCATTACGAGTTATGAATCGCATGGCTGACAATCTGAGCTTTTTCGATTTGACCTCTTTCGCGCACAGCAAGAAATCTATTGCATTTTGAGGGTTCAACTTGTCCACCAAGAAGTTTTCAAAATATGTGATGTGACGGTCGTCAATGTATTTCTTAGCTGCACGTAGCAACTCCAATTGGTCATATACTTGAGCGGGGTAAGTGTTAGTTTCGCTCATGATGTTGAGGATTCCATGGAAAACTTCTGGGTTGATGTCTCCTAATTCATATTGAGGCATGGAACTCGATAGAAGTGCTGCAAATTTGCGGCTTTTGGCAATCAAAATGCTCTTATGGACTCTGAAACGCTCACCTCCGACCAGTATGTCTGTATCACACCGTTTGGAATCTACGATTCGTGGTCCAGAGGTTTCAAATTCACTTGGAACAGGCGTACTGGGATATTGCTTCCCAAAATCATTCGTCGTCAGGACGTCGTATCGAATATTTGTGTCGATCATACTCAACAAGAACTCCTGATTGATCATGAAAGGATTGTTGATTGGAAATCTCGGTTTCATTATGAAGATCCAAATATGGTCTTCCGGTGTATCCGTGATGTACCTCCACGTCCCAGATTGCCAAGATAGTAGATTATCTGTCGGAACTTTCCACTTGCACTGCAGTCTCGGTGGCTGTAAAGTTTGGGATCGAACACCAAATTCAGTTTTGTTCGAAGACAAAAACACGATTATCGTAGCGCACCCTTCGGGCTTCGCGTGGTATTTGATTCTAGCCAAATATATCAGTCCAAACGAGTCGGTGATCGTGAACTGGGGCGATTGGAATTCGTAATAGCAATGGAATCGCAACTTCGGACGAGAAACTCGAGGAATGACCCATTTGATGCACCGACCGCTGTCCTCAAATACCGATAGAGTTCCCCATGTGCTTCCTGAAACGCTTCGAACGGTTGCGATTTCTTTCAATATTTCAGTCATTGCTGCAAAGTCTTCGACGATGATCGGCCAATCTTTCGATTTCATAACTTGTTCAATGTTTCGTTCAATATATTGAAGAATTGGCTTCCTCATTTTGTCCAATCCAATGGCATTCACGCAGCTCAGGTACCGCGCAGCGTTTTCCACACACAAATTTTCCATCATTATAAGTGCACATCTTTCAACCAGCCCGTCCATACGGTATTTATCAGCACAAAGAATCAACTCCTCGACGTAATTCCCAATGTTTTCAGACATTCCAGTGTAAATGTACTCAAGGATAACGCTCAAGACGTCGGTACATATGTCTTCGTGGGACGACTTCTGTATAGATTCTTTCATTGGATTATTGAACATATCGTGAAAATACGGAATACGAGCGAGACATAAACGGTGTACGTCGAACTTTCCCCCATCTTTCGTGTGAATAGTGAAGTCTGTGTATAGCCCTGCTTTCATCGCTTCGTACTGTTTTGCAACTATGTCCGCTTGACTATGACACCAATGGTAAGGTAAATTTTCGACTTGCAGCTTCCTCTTCTTCGGCGCAAAAACGATCACTTCAGCCATTATTTGATCAAATCCTCAAAACTCCAAGGAAATCACTTTTGTTCGAAAATAAATTGCCATCAACTTGAGTCTGTGTGATTCAAGACTTGAAGACCGAACTAAAATATAATTAAATCAAGAGGGTAGAATGGTCAGCTGTAGCGTAAACAGGTTAATTCATGAAACTCAAATATTCATTCTAAAAATGATTCAGTGACGTTTCGAACCACCTCGAGGTCTTCAAGGAAAAACCAATCTGAAGGAAAGAGGTACCTTCGAAATGTTATTGATTTTGTACTTTTCCGGGATACTCTTGATTTTTCAGAAGAATAATGACCTTTCCAAGTTCTCTCTTCAGTCTTGAAAGAAAGAACAAAGGCTCACTTATGGACTGCCAACAACATTTTGGACCAAGGCAACTCATGAAACGTCTACCTCTGACAACTATTGACACTTTTGTGCAGACCAACATCGACACTAATAATTAACCCTAATTGGACCATGGTGTCGCCAGTGTTACCCAGAACATCTCAGGAACCCCACAGCTGTCTCAAGGTGTACCCGGACACCGGAGCAGCCAAAATTAAGTTGCAATTTTAAATTTGATGGACAGTAGAAGTTTTTGTTGGCCGTTGGAAGTCTCAAAATGAAGTTATGACAAAATATCCGAAGAAATCGATGAATAAATATACAAAATTTTTGTCATAACATCTTTGTTTTATTAATAATAACTTACAATAAATTCAGCTCTCTCCATTTATTTTAATTTTGCAATTTAGATTTAATTAATCTGTTGACACCTTGGAACAGCTGTGGAATTTGCAAGATGTTTTCGGTGACACTAGCGACACCATGGTTAAATTAGGGTTAATAGTTCTAAATCACCAAAATTAGACCTTGCCTAGGAAAAATATTTTAACTGGGGTAGAGATGACCTGATGGAAGCTAAGATTTCAATTTTAACCTCTCCCTCCGGTCTCTAGTGTCACCGGAGTAACCAAATTAACTAGCAATTTTAAATTTAATGTACGGACAATTATATTGTCGGCTATTGGAAGTCTCAAAATTAAGTAAGGTACGACAAAAATTTCCAAGAAAATCAAAAATGTTCACAATTTTGGTCATAACATAATTTTTTAATTTCTAATAACTTACAAAAAATTTTTAAAAAATGTAGCTTTTTCCATTAATTTTTAAATTGCAATTTAAATCTAGTTAATCTGGTGACAGCTTGGTACAGCTGTGGAATTCCCAAGATGTTTTCGGTGACACTAGTGACACCATGGTCTAATCAGGGTTGAATTCGATATAAACCAAAACTAAAATTTGAACTTTTCATTTTGAACCTTACCAAACAGTTTTCGTTTCATGTTTGACTGGCCTCTAAGACCTCATGTTTCTAACTTGAATGTAGTTCATGCAACAGGTACCGGAAGATCGGTGAATGAGGAATTTCACCGAATTCTGTTTGCATTTTTCCTGAATAGATGGGAATAGATATGGGATTTTCCTGAATAGATATGGGATAGATGAAAATCGGGTTGATTTTGGAAAATACGTCTCCTGTTATTTTTGGGAGACATTCAAAATTTATGATTTCAAAAAATAATCGAAAAAACGGGCTCTTCTGCGTGAAGCCGAAACGCTCGCTGATTGGCTGTTTGGATCGGCCCTTCCATTGTTGCCCGTTGGAACGACGAAATTGTGTTATCTAAGAGGAAAGTTATTAAACAAAAACAGGAAAAACCTCATTTTCTCCATTTTGTTTTTTCTGTTTTTTCTCTTCAGTTCTTTGATTTCGATCTTTACCGGCTTTGTGAAAAGTTGCCACTAAGCACTATTCAAAGTGAGATTTCACGATCTCAGCGCTTCAAGCGGTCGTACATGAACTATTTCTGGTTGACGTCATCCTCCCAGTTTTTTTTAACGTTCATATTTTCTACACTGTTTTGTTTATTCGTAAATTAGGAATTACGGGCTGAAAGTTTGCCGTAAGGGGTTTTTCGAGGTGCTGAATCCGATTTTGGGGTAAAAATAGTAAATTCCGACAAAAAAAAACAAGTGTAATTCCTCATTTTCAAAACAAAAAATATCTGAAAAGATTTTTAGTTTTTTTTTTTTTTTATCGCCCAGATCTAACCAAATTAAGATGGAATACTCCTGAATGTCCTGAAAACGCAATAAAAATTTGGTACCGATATGTCAAGAGGGAGGGACACAATACAGCAAAGAAGCTAAGGAGGGCCAAATTTAGACGGCTGGCTGGCTAACTCCCTTTAATTTTGGCCTTCAGAGCTCAAAGTCACCTCTGGAAGATGAGAAAATAATGCATTCTAAAACTCTCTTTGACAATAATTGAGGAGTCACTTTTGTAGGAGTTTGCAAAGTACCTAATGTTGTAACGTTCAAAAATAGTTTATTTGTTTAGTCTCGATAGAACAAATTCTTTGGTGTTGAAAATTCGATTCAGAAAATAATGGTGCTGAATATCCACTAGCTGTGATTGCCATAATACTTTCCAACTTATTGACACTTACATATTCCTTAGGTACCGAACTGGATTGCTCCCTTCGTCCTAGGTAGAACCAAGAGGTGCTCAAAAACATCACTATTAAAAATTTTTGAAATGGAAAACTGAGTTTCGATAGAACCTATCGACATTTTGACTTTGCTGTCAACAAAGGAACCGCGCCCTAACTAATAACACTTTAATAAAGGAGTCCAATAGATGGAAACCAACTGGAAGTAATGCTTCAAGGCAATTTTGCGTCTCAGAATCTATCCCCACTGCCAGTCAAGCGGCCTTGAGAAGTGAGGGTCACGTTTCCGAGTTTTATCTTCCGAACGTGTCAGCTGCTAAATGAATTCTGGTCATAACATTCGTTCAAACCGCCTTGAACCCAAATCATGCAATTCTCAGGAGGAGAATTTACTGGGAAACTCAAGTTGAGTAATAATTTTCACTTTGTTTCGGTCAAGATGGAATTTTGACTGCATGCGGAAAGCTATTTCTTCTAGATAGCGAATCACAATGGAGATTGTGATTATGTACCTCATCGTTACGTGGGTAGTAAACAGAACTAATGCTACCTCCTCTTCAAATTTACTATTAATCATTATTAAAGGAGCACGATTGATTCTATTTTGAGTGTGCAATTGACTTTAAAACTGCATGCGTGTTATACTAAAGATATACTCTGCCGTCCGAAGCTAAAACGTCCTAAGTTCATTTTTCATTGAGAAACACGAGTTTTTGTGGAGTTGCCTGGGATATTCCTCTCGTTGCAGATAGAAGAACCTTTTTTTCTCAAAACACCTACAAATTTGTTTCTTTATTTTGTACTCCATTGACAAGCACGGAAAAATTATCATTTGGGTAATTAATGGGTCATTTAAGCCCATCGGAAGGACATAGGACGCTTTAGCCTAGCAACCCAGGACTGAGGACAGGTTGACTCAACTTGATGCAAGGCTAAAAGGTCCTATGTCCGTGTTATTTCGAGTGATAATTTGTTTTATAATGATAATGGATTTTTGAAATAAACATTTCAAAAAATCCAGTATTACCTTCCAAAGCAAATTTTTATTTTCAAAAAGTTTTTATTGAATTAGAAATTTGAAGTGCAGTATTTTATGCATTAAATATTAGGAATGAACTCTGTTTTGACTCTAGACAACTAGAAAATCACAGAACTGTCACTAAACTGACGTCATCGATTGAACAGCGTAGGTAGGTACTGTTTTTCTTCAAAACTAGGACTGTTTAAGCAAATTCAAGACACAGAACTAAATGATTCGTACAAAGCTTTTGCGTCCTATGATCCACTGCTACTAGACTAGACTGTCCTATGTCCATGAATTTTTTCCTCGAAGGACATTTTAGCCTAGTACGCCTTAATTAGGCATTTAAGCCTGGGATGAATGGCAAAATTCGCGAAATGGACTTAGGGCAAAGTGATTTCTCTTTACTTTCCTATCGACTTAGGACGTTTTAGGCAAGCAAAAATGATGCGGCTGATTGAGCTCTACAAGATCATGTCCTTATCTCAAAAAGTGAAAAAAATGGACTTAGGACGTTTTAGCTTTGGACGGCAGTACTTCTATCGCTGATCGTTGGAAAAACGGACTGTACGCCTTAAAAGGCAGGCCTGATTTAGACGCCTCTGAATGGAAACTCCCGACGCTAGAGCCAACTTTAACCATCCAACCATCAAATTCATCGAAAACTAGGTGTAGGTATCTTGATGAATTCAAGGACAAGACGCTACATTAGAACATCGTGAGCAAAGTACAACTGTGCTCAATATCGTGTTCAACTTAGGGACAACGCCCTACGGATGAAACTATGAGTAAGGACAGTTATACACCCACTTGGATGAGCGAGCGAAGCAAACGAGCATTGATAAATAATTATATGCATCGTGAAATATCATGTCGTCCAAAGCTATCAGATGATATTGATTGATGGTCAAGCTTCCGTGGATGTATACATTGGTTTTGAGCACACAGCCTCATTCATATCATTCCACCCGTTCCATTCAGGCCGACCCCAGGTGGGATTAAACCGACAAAATGCCTCTCCATCAGGTTCATCTCCAACAAGCCGGTCTCTTTATTTCGAGAAACCATCTCCACCTGGGTCAGCTATCCTTTTGAAGTTGCTGAAAGCTCACAACGAACCTATTCACTTGATATATACAAGTTTCCTTCCATCTACCGATTCAAAATGAGAACATCAAACGCAACTCAATCTCATTTCGCTGGTACCACAACTTGATGAGAATTGGTTTTGACATGGATATGTCTTAGTTCTGGGGGTCATTCCAAAATTTTCGACACACAAAACAATGCAACGTGTTTTTTCTGATGCTGTTGAACGCAGGGAGCTGAAATTTGAAAGGCAGGTTCAATCGATATATACTTCTATGCATCATCAAAGTTGATGATCACTGATCAGCTGAGTGAGCTCCAAGGCCATTTCCTCTCCAGTTGAACGCAGGAACCTGAAATTTGAGAGGGCGGGAGAATGCTGAAGGCGCCTGAGTGGTCATTGATCAGCTGAGTGAGCTCATCATTTAAATTGCCATCATAAGACATATCCATGTACAGATGTATCTGCATGCAGTGTAGATACTCGTTTTGAATTGAAGGCAGAATCCTCCATAAGGACGATTTTTTATTAAGAACTTGGAATAAAATGACATTTTCTTGGCTGTAAAGGTTGATCCATTGTCACTCATGTCTAGGAATCGGATTCTTATGTTTTTACACATTCTTTTCTGGACAATATATGGGCAATATTTAAGAAGAAGTGTTCATATAAGCAATTTTTCAACCGGTTAAGCCTACTTTAATTTTACATATTTCGCTGTAACTACATATTTACAAATATCTAACTGAAAAAAACACTTGATTTTTTTCCATTTTGAGCAATTTTTCATAATTTTGAGGAATATTCCTTCGTTTAAAAATTGATACTTTGTGGAGAGTCCTGAGATGGTTGTCAAAGCAGAGAATCGTGGATCAAGAGCTGTGAACCACAGTCAAGGCTCCTCACTTCGTAATAACCCGATTACATAAATATAGCCTAAAAAGCTCTATACCCCGAAAAAGGTATAATAGCCCGATTACAAACGTAAAATCCTTGTAAGAAGTATCTAAGAACATCTTCAGTTTTCAGTTTTCATCAATTCGATCTAATTTACAGGGACTTGTGTGGGCTGAGGTCCAAAATGGACATTATAGATTGATGGTAGCCTCTGCACATGCGCAAACGTTAAATACTCCAAACATGAAGATTCTATCTACTTTCATTCACCACTTACCACTATTCTTGAAAAAAATGACACAGTTGAACAGTCACTCGGATAAAGATGGTTCGGATTTTTGTCCGTTTTGAGACAAACTACTTTTGGTTGTTCGATCCCAAGAATAATCTGAGGGTCTATGGTAAAAGCCTAGACGCTTTCCAAGGAATATTCATACGTTGTCAAAGGTAAAACATCGATTTAGTAGTATCGATTGTGACACCATGAATAGAGAAATGGCAACTATTGAGTGTCCCAAATTGACGGTTCGATCGCCACCGGATGGACTTACGAGTTTGAAACCAATTGAGTGCAGGCCGTGGTTCGGGACGGTTTCCAAGAAGGGCAGCGGGTCCTGAAATTTTAGAAATGTGTGCAAAGTTGCACAATTCATTTGGAATAATTTAAAATATTTTACAAAAAAGTTTTCGCTTATTTAAACACATTTGCAAGAACAAAAATTAGTACCAAACTTTGGTTACGTGAATTACCTAACGCAGACTTCTTATGACAGTCAACAAAGGTAACCCGCAACCGTCCAAAAAACTAAGAATATATCAATTTTAATTTATTATACATTTACGCACCTGCATACTCAATTAGGTTCAAAATACTCAATACACCAAAAAAAGGAAACTCTCCATGGACACTTTTGTAATATATGAAAAGGAATAGGAAAACATAATAGGTTGGATTTAATTTAATAATTAATAATAAAATAATTAATAATTGGATTTAATTTTTTTCTTCCGAGTTAGGTATGGTTTGCTTCATCGATGGGGTTCAGATGATTTGCAGGTGATTATCACCAGGGATCGGATTTGGGTTTATTATTTTCAAATACAGGGCGTCCAGCGACTCCCCGAAATTCCTTGAGTTTTCCAGGTTTTCCAGGTTAAATTTTTGATTTTTTCCAGGGTTCTAAATAATTTAAAGTAGAAATAAATGTAAATTACAGAAGAAAACCAAAATTTAACCCCCCCCCCCCTCAAAATTTGATGTTTTACGTTTCAAGGTACGTAGAACCCAAAAATTTTCCGTCCGTCCGCCGTACCCCATACGCGGCACTGTTCTTAGCAACACTTGACCGATATGGTTCAAATTTGGTAGACAGGCTCCATTTGTGGTCTAGTTGTGCCGCGAAGCTTTTGTTTGATGTCAGTCACTTCTAAGGGGTGAAAATTAAGGGTTGAAATTTTCAAGAGTGCCCTAGCTCGAAAACTTTCGAAATTAAGGTATCGTTTTTTCACCAATTTTAAATAGTTTTGAAAATTTCAACCCCAACCACCAACCAGATGGGAATGAAGGGTTGAAATTTACAAAAATGCCCTAGTAGGTAATAGGTACCTATGGTTGGTAGGGTGATCTATACAGAAGGGTGATCTATACAGAAAATAGGTTTATATAATCTGTTTATTATTACAACAGTAAACAATTATTGTTTAATAATTAATAGTCACTGTTATTGTTATCATTGTTGTTTAAATAATTATTGTTTAATTGTTCATTTGTTTTTTTGTAATAATAAACAGATTATATTTTTTTAAATTTAAAGCCTCGTGGAACGAGAAACAACACCTACCCGAACTGCTCAACCTGTATGCAGCATGTATGCCTGTATGCCCTCTGACTGAGACCCACTTGCCGACTGAATGCCAAATTTTCAACGATAAATAAATTGATAAATTTAGAAATTTGTCACTATTCTACAAACTGCAAAAGCTTTTGTTTTTCTCACTTTTTCGATTGTTTAATTTAATTTGGCGCCCATGAAGGTTGTATGTGCTTTAATAAACAAAAAAACGTCTGCCAAGATGGGTGGGCAGTATAGGTTCCTCACTCATTGTAACATGGACGCATAGAATCAGTTGGCGAAAAATGGCGTTGGCACGAGTAGTATGATATTTGTATTTTCAACGTAGAATTTTATTTAGCGGTCCACCGTCTAGGACCTAATTCACACAATCCCTGAAAATTTCATCGAAATTGGTTGAATAGTTGCGGAGTTTTGGTTGTAACAATAAATTTAAAGTTCGCGCATGCGCAGCGGCTATTGCTTGACCAATTTGATTGAAACTTATAGGGTGTCTCTTAGAAGTTAGTCCCTAACTAACCTCCAAATTTGCGCAAAATCGGTTCATTAGAAACCGAGGTTCCAGGAAATTCACGTTTGCGCATGCGCACTCGCTCCTATTGGTCCGAAGGTGCTGAAATTGATAGGGGACCGTCTAGGACCTAACCCGCACAATCCCTGAAAATTTCATCAAAATCAGACCAAAGGTTAGTATAGTTTTGCCCGGGACAAGGATTGACCACAGACAGACCGACAGACCGACAGACAGACAGACAGACAGACACGGAACCAAAATTGTTCGGGAAGCTCTAAAACGCAAAAAGCAAGTGGAAATTTTGATTTTGGAGGACATTTTTTTTTCACTTCTTTCACGAATACAAAGCTTCCCTACCTTCGGTAGTGAGGAAGCAAAAAATCTTCTTTGTTTAGTAGGTACATATTATAGAAAAATTACTAGATGTTATACAGTACGTTGTGATAACAAGCAAATTATATTTTCTTAAGTATAAAAAATATTTTAAAAATAAAAATTTTCTCAGATGAGTTTTTTCTTGTTTTTTATCCAGATCAATAAATCTTCAGGGGGTCTCAGTTGGTCGCTGTTCGTTCCTCGTTCCGGGTCAGTATTTCCCTAAATTGAAGGGGCTCAAACTTTAAAAGTTGTACCTAAATTTGAAATGTTTAAGGATTTTCGAAATTCATCAGTGCATTGGTGTTTGGAATCGAAAAATTGAAAGGTTGCCGTTGGAATCAACAAAATCGAACAGTAATTGCCAGAGAAAACGCTGCAAATTATTTTTCGATATAGATCACTACAAAGGTTTATTATTTTTCTATATAGATCACTCGTCTGCAAAGAACACCATTGCCATTGTTACCACCAACCAACTTGAAGAAAAACATCGATCGCATCAGCCAACATTTGAACGGAGATTCGGCCTCTTTTGCGATTCACACTCGTGTTTCTGATTTATCGTAAGTTCAACCCTCAAATTCTCGTAGGGAACGAACGGATATCGACTGAGACCCCTTTAAGGACAACTTGAACAATCGATTGCCTCAAAAACTAATTAAGAAAAGCACAAACAAGTATTTGGACGGAGGATCCGTAACATAAATTGAGTTTTGAATTCCCTTTCACAAATGGTATATTTAAAGACCCAGCAAAGAAGGATTGTCATGCCTATTCAAAGGGAAGACGAGGAACAAGGTGAACCAACTGGGACCACATTGCGATAGTTAGCCGCAAAGTTAGCCACGAGGGTGCCCCTCGAAATTACTCCGGCCAACCGGTAAGCTGATTGTTCCCCAACTCGGTCATGTTCTTGGTTTAGTCGCAGTTACTGTTCTTGAACAGCGGTTGACCTGCCAGTTTGTGGTTTCTGATTCATTCACAACCATTCCCCGTCGCTATAAATTCCCTCTCTGTCTGTGTTCCTTACGTCCATGAATATTCAGCGAATAAAACTAACGTAGGAAACCTTCGATATTATTCCGAATTAAAATTGCAGCTCTCTGAGGAGTTAATTTATGATAAAATGGAGGAATTTATCGATCTTGGAAACCCGACAATTATTTTGTGTTTGGATTTCGAAATTTTTTTGTTTGTGACATGGTTGAAGTCAGAGAAGGGCGAATTCTTATTCATAAATACAATTATAAATACAAATCATATCTGCGATTTTATGGTTATGAATACGAATACAGGAATGAACATGAATATGAATACAAAAACAATCGTATTCACACTTTGAATACGATTTTCCCCGTATTCGTATTTTCAATACGATTTTGTGATTTTTTCTATAATTTCCCTAAAAATCGAATTTTTTAAAACGATTTTCCCTTAAAATCATACTTATTTTATGATTTTTTCCCGAACAATGGACACATTTATCACCTAAAATTGTCAAAATAATAAATTAAAATTCGAAACGCTCACAAATTCTTATAGGATTTTTCACGCAAAATCGCAGGAGACCAATCCCAGGTCGCTACGACCAACCGTATAGAAACTACGATGACATATCAGCTGAAAATCGTATTTTTTAACAATTTGCACTGATAGTCATTAAAAGAATTATGATTTTTACTCGAATTTTGGTTGTATTTATTCCCTAAAATTGTCAAAATAATCAACAAAACATTCCATGTTTAAAAAAATACGATTTTCAGCGGAAATGTCGTAGTTTCTACACGGTTGGTCGTTGCGACCTGGGGTTGGTCTCATTCGATTCTGCGTGTCAAATCCTATAAGAATTTGTGAGCGTTTCGAATTTTGATTGATCATTTTGACAATGTTTGGTCATAAATATGTTCATTTTTCGGGAGAAAATCATAAGAAAAGTACAAAATTTAGGAAAAATCGTGTAAAACATCGATTTTTTAGGGAAATTATAGAGAAAAAAATCATAAAATCGAATTCAAAATACGAATACGGGGGAAAATCGTATTCAAAGTGTGATTACAATTGTTTTCGTATTCATATTCATAAAGTCGCAGATATGATTTGTATTCATAATCGTATTTATGGATAAGAATTCGCCCATCTCTGGTTGAAGTTAATTGTTGCGAAAGATGTTACGGAATTTGGGCTGTGGACGGTGGACTTTCCAATTACAAGAGGTACTTCAGGTAAAGAGGAAAAATATGGTCACTTGACATTCGGCCCTAAAATAACTTATCTCTCGTGCATTCTTACTCAACAAGCACCCTTGTCTCATCTCTCCTCTATAATTTGTAGGTTTTTCTTACTTTCCTCACCCTCCAGGAAGTTATCCGGTTTCGGGCCGAGCTTTCTCTTTCCTATCTATTACTACCACCTATGCACTTTTCAGAGGGTTGTAAATTCTTATATAATAAGTCTAAATATGAATGATACCACCTCCACCACATTGGTTCCAGTGTATTTGAATGGGAAGAATTGGGATAATGATTTCGATTCATTAAAATTGATTGTGGAGTTTTTGATGTCAAGCAACATTATGATGATTAGTATTGATTTTGAAAAATAGTCAGGTTGTTTAAAATACCTGAAGTACATTGAAGTAGGTCATCCTACTTAATGAAAAGGTTAAAGAAGAGTTAATGAAAAAATCAAGTTATTAAATTTAAGTAAATCGAAGTAAGCAAATCAATTGATTTTCATACAAAACTTTCGAAAATTGTTATTATCATTCTTTTTTGTCAACAAAATATTCTATTGTGGTCTAATTATTTCTATTATCCCGGAAGAACCGGGATATTGTTTTTTTTAACGTATTATCGAAGTTGTACCTATTCATTTTCTTGAATAAAACCACTTTTCTTCTTCGTCTTCTTCTTACTTTCCTCACCCTCCAGGAAGTTATCTGGTTTCGAGCCGAGCTTTCTCCTTCCTATCTATTACTACCCCCAAGTATCTACTTATGCTTTCGGGCCTAATTAGATTGAATCCTCATTCTGAACCTTACAAATTATCAGTTGCGGTTTCGGGCCGATTGGTAATTTCCCTCTCTATAACTTACAAAACCATCACCACATTCACTTCAGTAGGTGCTAGAATCCAATTTAACTTTTTTCACCAATTTTTAATTCATCAATTTTTCAAGATAAATAATCAATAAGTTAGGACCTAGTCAAATGATAACAAGGGAACATGAGGTTTTGACTGCCTATAAACTGCATCGCATTCAGATCGGTGAACGATGCGAGAAAAAATCAGAAATGCATCCAACTGTCCCTCACTTTATGATGAAAACATGGATTTTTTTGGATTTGGTCCTAGATGGTTCCTTACGAATTTGATCGCTCTTGGTAACTTAATTCCACAGGTCCACGTGATGTATTGAAAATTATGAACAAAATCTGACTGTGGTGCTCTTCTTTAGAGAAAGAACTTTTATTTGAATATGGTGAATAAAAGTGAGGAACGGGTGGTGGTACTGGGCTCAGTCCAAGTTTCAAACAAACTCTCTTCCTACAAACAAACAACCTCCGAGAGTCAAAACGACCAGTTGGGAATATGAGCGAATTTCATTCGTCGTCCCATGCAGTAGAATGGTGAAGGTCCTCCGACAAATAATGCGGTGCTCGACTGAGTTCGAGTTGGGACGGTAACTTTCCTCTCCGAGCTGGAGGCTTTATCGTCCTCCCTTGATCCCTACTTTAAAGTACCTCATTCAATATACAGCGAAATGGTTCGGGATTTCTCAACGATCGATATTCAGGTAGTTGAAAAGAGATTTCATGTTCAGAACTGGGCGAGATAAATTCGAGCCGACATACTTATTCAGGGTGTGAGCCAAACTGGTCTGCCATTGTTGTGTCCGACAGGGAAGAAGACGAATTAACACTTCAAAATTTGCACAAAGAATTTATGTTGAAAAGGAGCGGATTTGAACTTGGTTAGATTCGAACATGACAAAGTGAGAAGTAATGTAACGATAACGTAACTTGGTGTTTTTGGTACTATTTGAACCATTGACAGTTGTTTGATGCGTGGATGAATATACATTACAACCATACTGCAGGTATCCATTTTACAACTAATTTGCAACAAGAATTGTCTCAGAACATTTTTTTAAAGAAGCTTTCCGAGTTATTATAGTTTTAAAATGTTTTTCGTGATTTTGATCTTACGTCATTAAATTGTTCATAATTCCTTTATTTTGTAGTAATAATTACAATTCGACTATACCATTGAAAAGAGCATTAAATTTCCTATTGGATAAACACCTCACTCATTTTATGAGTCAAGGTTCGAGACATGATAAAGCCCTCTAAAAAGAGAATTTTACGTAATTTGGGAAAACTCGAACATTTTCAATCGGAAATTGAACTACGAAAACCAATATTTTTTCTAGATGCTAAAACGGTAAAAAATGCACCAAAATGTCAGCTTTCTAACGGTTTAGTCATTTTTATTTTTAAAGTGAATTTTTAAAGTGAATCCAGAAATTTGTATTCGAACGCGGAAAAACGTGCATTTTTTCAACAAAGTCAGTGCGCCGGCTAAACGACCTGGGGGTTCGTCAGTGGAAGTGGGCGGACCTCCGGAAATGGACCGGATCGCTGATTTTATCGAAAAAATTCACGTTTTTCCGCGTTCAACCACGAATTTCTACAAAAAGCCCCAATTTAAAAATAACAATGACTATACCGTTAGAAAGCTGAGATTTTGGCACAGTTTTTTCGTTCTTGCAACTTGAAAAAATATTGGTTCTCTTAGTTCAATTTGTGATTGAAAAAAAATCTAGGTTTCCCAACTTACGTAAAATTTTCTTTTCAAAGGGCTTTTTCATGCCTTAAACATTGATCTAAGAAAAGGTAAAGCATTTATCCAATAGGACATTTGATGCTCTTTCTAACGGTATCCCCAAAATGTTATTATTGCAGTAAATTAAAGGAGTTATGACCAATTTAATGACGTAACATCAAAATCACGAGAAAAAAATCAAAACTAAAATAACTTGGAAACGAAGCCTCTAGAAAAATTGCTAAGAGACATTTTTTGTTGCAAATTAGTTGAAAAAATTTACTCCAGCGGTATGGCAGACCAGTTTGGCTTTCATCCTGTATACCTAAACCAAAATCACACTTCGGAATTCATTCAAGAAAGGTAGATTTGATTGAATGTCAATATTATAGGTCACAGAGGAGCAGATTGAAGGAGCAACTACATTAGCTGTTACTACATCCAAAATAACTGAATAATATTGATGTTGCTGATTAATGATATTTTTAGGTACATAGACGAAGAGAGTTATGATTAATCGAATTGAAATATTTAGTATATCAAACGTATGGGGCTATTTCTGCTAGTTATAACAATACACTTTATTATTAAAGTCTATTGAGGGGGCACCGAACTCATTTCAAAATATATTGAATAATGAGTATCGCGATGTAGTATGATGAGAGTATCATGATGTAGAATCCATGTAGCAGGATTCTAATCAATGTTGGTCGGAAGAATGTAAATAAAATAAATGTTTGTACAAACACAGTCAGAATTAATCTATTCGAGGCAAAACTAATGGTGGGACATACTGGTCACATGAATTTACTCCACAAACATTGAAGGATCTCTCGACTACAAAGTTGAGGAAAAAAAACATACTAATATCGCCCAAAATTTATTATTGCCTACAAGTATGAAAGTGGCTTTTTTGCACGTCATTGAGGGATTCCAGAATACCTAAAGGTCGGTTGAACATTTGAGATACAAAATGAAAAGCTGTATTTGTCTACCTCGAGTCATAGTTGATCCGTCCTTTTGCTACTAGGCAACCAAACAAGGTGATCAACAATAGGGGAAGATAACTTTCCGTTATGTTACATTATAGACCCGAAGAGGGCCTATTTCTCAGTTACGAAAAATATTATAGAAACTTTTTTTAGCCTGGAACCGTTTTACACATTACTTCGGGCTTATATAAACTGTTACTTCATACCTTTTGCCGCTTAGAATATTATTGAATATAATGATATAAAATTCTAAATCTTCTCAGCTGAGTCTTCTTATTTCATTTGTCTCCTACATTTAAAAGTGAAGGATAATAGCTTCACAAAAATGATATTGATCCATTGGTGGCGGAAAATTGATAAACAAAACGCTGAACGCCCATGTTTCTCCTCTAAGGGTGCTAGATTGTAGGGCCTTATCCTTCCCTCAGTGTTTACATTGCTCAAGCTTGGTCCCTGCAGGAGCTCAAACTAAGATACTCTCAAGGCAGCGGGTTTTACAGCGAAACGAATTGGTGTTCGTAGTCACCTTACTGAACCATCCTCAAGACCCTATTCACGAATACCATATTCATTGAAGTAAGGATACCAGGATAGTGTAGTTTACTCACCATCTCTGACTGAGGAGTAGATGCCGACTTTTCCGGCTACTCTTCCACCGACCGGCATTTTGTCTTGATTTCTGAAAAAAAAGTTAAATTGTATTAAATCCATATACCTGTACTATGTCATACTGCACACTGACATGTGACCCCATATACCTCCACACAAGACAAGAGACAATTTGAAATAGGTCCTAAAGGATTGTTTTACAAAAAGTTGAATCCACACATAGGATTTACCCCGTGGTTTAAAACAACTACGTTCAATAACAATAAACGTGACATCGCATAATATGTAGGCCCAGAGCAAATCATGCTATATGCCCAATGTACCTGCACCGTATTGGAAGGAAAGATGACGCAGTATGTGAATGTGGTGAATGTGGCAATTTGGAACATATTATTATGTAATGTCCTTTGTACAGCATCACACGTGAAGTAATGTTGCGAAACATACAAGAATTAGTAGAAAACCCCTTCAACTACGAATACCTATTACTGAAGAAGAGCAGCAATGCATGGAGCGAAATAATTAAATTCATAATTAACACCAACATCAAAATTTAAGACCACGAGTATTATACATATAACGAAATAAGTTTAACTATATTTAATGGAAACAAACATGTTTAAATATAGGAAAATCAGTTGTACTATTATCATCTGACGTTTTGGAACACAAATATGTATATATCATGATTAATTTGTAACGTAAAATATAACCTAGTACAAGACGATATTGTAATTTTTATGGCTGAATGTAAATAAATACGATGCCAATTAAGAAAAAAAAACCTGCACACTGACATCGCGGGCGGCTCTGTGGCCGAACGAGCTAGGGCTATTTAAAAAAACATCATTCTGAAGCTTCATGATTGAACTGTCAAAGTAATCGTCTATTTGATAAAGAGCTTGCAGAAACAAATCACAGTCCATACCCTTTATACTTTTGTGACAAAGATAGCATGTTCTTTAGGATGTGTGAAAAAATAACTACTGACGGTGGAACTACGGTTCTACAGTCAGATAATTTATTAATAATTGATAATACGCCATTTTTTCAACCAGAATTCGATCGTCGATCCTATTGCCTACGCCGACTGTATTGAAAAAAATCAAAATAAATAATTACCTAACGGATACTGTTTTGATACGACAGTCTTTCATTCTCAAGCCGATAAATTCCGCACTGATCGTTCGCCCAAACTTCCAAACTATGCCGATGTTCGGGCTGGAGTAACTTTCCCTCCCAAACTTCGAGTGGTTTCGACGGTCGGAATAACAATCTATTATTGATTAGCTGAAACTCTTTAGTTGAAACTTATTAGGAGTAACCCATGCTTGGAATCGGGCGTGGTCAATATTTCTTCCAAAATACCGAAGTCCGGAAAATCATTATAGCACGTGCAAAACGTAGAATTAAAACTTCATCTAACTTGAAATAATCAAGACTTCATAATCATAACTTCAATAATCAAAACTTCAAGCCTCTTCTTTCTGTTCCTAGATACTAAAGATACTAAAAAGCAAGCAGGAACTAAGTAACGACTGAGTTAAATGAAATACAACAAGCTGAAGTTATTATGAATAAAAGGAAATCCCCAAATAAAGTTTCTAGAAATTCAATACACGAAGAACAATCATCTTAAAAGCGAAGTCAAAGTTTATTTTGCAAAATCTCGTTTACTCGATGATTTATTCATATTCGACAAAACGTGACGACCAATGAAGCAAATTAAAACGAGCTGAATGAGTTGAATTGAATTTCAATATTTGTAGAAAAGAGAGAAGAAATTATTACACAAATAATGAGAGCTATTTTCACTATTTATAACTCTTGTTGAAAGAAAAATCAAGTGAAGAATTTTTTCCACAACAAAGCTAGTTCTTTCATGAAATAAAAAAAACACTAATTTATTAAATCCCGAATGAGGGTGATCCTCTCGGAGACATTTGATATTTATGTGATATTTATGAATATAAAATAATTTTATTTGATCTATGTAGGTTTTGCGAAGAGCAATCTTGGGGCTGCTAGTGTCGTTGTGTTCACCGAGGGGAATTCCCGTATGAAGTATTAGAAAAAGAAAGCTCTCCCATCTACGTAGTGATGGAGCAAAATAAACATTGACGATTCCTAAGTTTAGCTCGAACTGTAAGTAGTTTCCGTATCTTTCACTGAATGCTAAATCCATATTTATGTAGCCGTACTTGGGTTAAAAATACACCAAATCCCTTATTTACGTTTTCTCCGAACGGTAGCAAACAATGCTGGACTGTATTGGCTAGAAGATAATTGAAAAACTTTGCCTCTCAAAGTATTATTGCCCCGTGAAACCCACTTAGAAACGTTTTCAATATTATTCTCAGGAAGTAGTTCCGCCAAAGGGTTGAACGCTTTTCCCATCTTCCACTTCGAAATTACGAATCATCTTAGCGCTTCAGAAAGTCAAACGAAGTTTCAAAGACCAGTAAGTTAGTTAGGGTAATGGAATTTCCGCTAAAAAGTCTAGAGGTTGGGTTATTTTTTGTTCTCATAGCTTATTCATTCGTTGGGTCCTCTGTTTTCAAAAACACTGATTCCTCTGTTTTGTTCGATTTTTCAAGTTTTTCTACGCGCACAACTTTCGTTCAAAACACCTAATTTTGCTCTGTTTCAATATTGCAGTAACATTTAATACAAAATTGATAGCTATTGTAATTTCTAAACTGCAATTGAATGATAGATACTAAACTGTGTTTGTAAAAGTATAACAAATTATCAAGAACACAAGAAGGTGAAGTCATATATATGAAGACCTCAAGGAGAGGAGGGGAATGTGTGCATTTTTCTATTCAGAGAAAACTGAAATTCAAAGTTTGACGCGTTCTACTCATATCAATTTGTATATAAAGGTATTGTTTTTCCATCAATTTAAGGTAGTATTGAATTTTTAGAGACCACGCGAAGACCTGTAAGACAAACCGTTCGCTCTCTACGAGAATTCAAGGGTTGGACTTGCGATAAATCAGAAACACGGGTATGAATCGCAAATGAGTCCTAATCTCCGTTCAAATTTTAGCTGACCGAAATGCGATCGATGTTTTTCTTCATGTTGGATGGATGGTGGCTTTGCAGACGAGTGATCTATGTAGAAAAATAATGAACCATTGTGTAATAATTCGCAGCGTTTTTTTTTTAAATTAAAATAAGTAACTAAAAAAAATCATTAGTACTGAAATCTGCAGATGGTTCTTTCCAAAATACAAAAAGTCTATTCATTCATCATGAATTACTTAATGAGCGAATTTTAAGAGAAACATTTTTTTTTTTTTTTGCATTCTGCAGGGATCGCTTAAGAATGTTCCAAAACGGATTTCAGTTGAGAAATTTTTCAAAAAAGTCCATTCTACAAATTTTTAGGCCATTGCAATAGCCTAATTTTCCTTTAATAAAGTTGAATGGTAACATTGCACGGGCTATGTTCTGAAGTTTCAATCATTCTCATTGTTTATGTAAACATTGTTAAGGTGATGACAAAGGTATGGAATTTTAAAATTTATTCTGAGAGATTTTGAATAATATTCAAAATCTCTCAGAAGATATTATATTATAATATATTTTTGAAGTTAAAACATTCACTTTTGATCATATTATGATCAAAAGTGAATGTTTCATATTGTGCTATCCTTTATTATTATTAGTTCTTGAATATATTTTTTGCGGTGAAATATTTCCTATGAAATAATACAAGAATTACTAAACAATCTCCGCAGCCGTAAAGTAACTAATGGCAATTTGGCAACATCTCTAGGAGAAGCCATAAAATAAGGCGATATTCACTTATTATTGCTTCTTCCCTGAAGGAAACAAAATGGTGGATATAGCTTGTGCAGTGCAAAAATAATTATAATAATAATAATAACAATAATTTTTGGTGTTTGAAAACCAAGATTGGCATGTTTTTAGGCTGGGGGTCAGTGGAAAATTGATTGTACAACAAAACTAAAAAATCATAAACCCCTGTGACAAAATCCCTCACATGAGCATAAGGACCTATCTCAAGAGCTCAAGGCCTAGAAAGGCTGTCCCAACTAGAAATCGGATATATTGGATGGGACCTCAGTTTTCCAACAATCGAGACTATTCAGAAGAGCCCCACTTTCCCCCTTGAATTTCCTTCTCATAGGACTCCTCTTCAGCCGATTTCCTATTATTACCATTTCAAAACTATTCAGTTTTTTCGAAGCAGAGAGTCATCAAAGACGAGAGGAAAAAACCAGTTAATGATTCATGAAAGAAAAGAGGAAGAAACAGGCATAAAATGTGAAATTGCCCTTCGACCAACGATTTTTTATGGCGTCAGATCGTAGCGCGTAATGTTATGGTTTTTAGCTTCTGACCCTCCTAGCGTAATTCCGGTTTATGGTCGCTTGGGTTATAGGGGACTGTTGGATTTCATAGCTGTTCCGGCGTGAGAGGAGATATTTCAGCCACCGTAAAATATCAGGTACAAAACGGTCCATTGGCTTATCTTTTCATACTGCATCAAAATTTTGTGGAAGAATCTGCACATCGACATTCTACAAAATGTATGTATATCCTATGAATGGTGATTCGATACACGAGGGAATACTTTTGTATCATTCATATAGGTAATTCAGATATAAGGAAAAACGAAACAAAATTGATCAAAATAGGCTGAAAAGTATAACGAGGGTTGAAATTCTTATTTTCGGGGAAACATGTAAACGTCTCATGAGTGATACTCGATCACCAAACTCTTTTCGTTCCGAAAATGTCACAATTTGTCCTGGGGAAGGGGCGAGGAAAAGCGTCACAACTGAACTCCGCCCAAACGACTCTGAGAGACGCCCAAATGTCTGGGTCACACCCAAACGGCTGAACCACGCCCTATCAGCCGAACGTCAAGAAATTAACAACCAGTCAGTAATTGGGTAATTCAAAAGACATATAATCCTGTATGAATTCTCGTGACTTTTATTTTTTTAGTCTACTTCTTAGAGCAGTAAAGAGTTCCAACTCGAAAAACCATCAACATGATTGAGAAAACCCAGTTTTATTATAATATAGTATAATATGCTCCATATTATGGAGTTTATGAGTAGTATACTATAGTATTTTACCTATTAGTTAAACCATTTTTACGTTTTTGACATTTTATGTCTTTACTATGGCACATAAATGAAAAATCGTCACGTTACGCGGGGAGCGTTACGCGGAAATTTCTGATGATTTTCACGTACAACCAACCAATCGTTCCTAGGGAGAACTAACTTCCTCATTTTCCACCCCACAAAAATCGTTCACCACTCATTGGAAAGCTCTCAATTTATTAAACATAAGACATAAAATGTCTCTCGTGGTTGCGTACTTGTACGAAAGCTGTATCCACCGTTTGTGTTTTGAAGAGATAATCAATCACAAGTTGACTCGGTAACACATGGCTTAACTGATGACAATTGAGATTTGAATTGAATTTTGCGTAACAAAAGCTTACATTTTAGCTCTGAGCGCAACAAATTTTGATGTAATATCACCATTCACTTCATCCTTGTTATTCTTATTTATTCCACTATTGATCAAGTGCACAGGATAACAAGTGTAATAGAAAAATGTTTTGAAGAGAAGAAAATTTGTTCAACAGTTTTCCTTGATGCCTCCCAAGCTTTTGACAAACTTAAGCATTAGGGACTCCTAGCAACAATACAAAGAAACCTCTCAATCCAGTATTACCGATTGATAAAATCGTACTTATCAGAAAGACACTTTCGAATAAAACATGAAGGTGAATACTTGACGTTGAGGAACACAGCAGCTGGAATACCCCAGGGCAGTGTGCTTGGACCGGTTTTGTACCTTTTGTACATAAGGGATCTTCCAGAACCAACAGAAGCAGTCACAGCAATATTTGCAAACAACACAGCAATAGGAAACACAATTGAGGAAGCCTCAACGTAACTGCAGAGTTCAGTGAACTGCATCCTTAAATGAACCAAACTGTGGACAATTAAATTAAATTAAACAAATTCAACGCATATAAACTTTTCATATCGGAAAGTAAACCTTATTCCTGTTGAAATTAACTCTCGAGCTATACCGTATGCAAATACAGCTAAGTAGTTAGGTATGACCTTGGATACCAAACTGAGGTGGAAAGAACTAGTTAAAAAAATAAAAAAAGAAGAACCTGAAATTTAGAAAAATGTACTGGCTGTTGGGAAGAAACTCTCAACTCCCTAATATAAATAAAGTGCTAGTCTACTAGCAAGTTATTAAGCCAGTATTGGTTGAAAGGCTGTCCCATATCGTCCCCACTATGACAAACTAGCGAATCTTTTTCTCACTCCGACAAACTCGCGAAACTGCAGAAATTAAATTTTTCAGGAGAGCAAAAACAAAGTTTGATCTCGAGTTAAAAATCTAATAAGAGCCTCCATTTGATTTTTTTAATTCCATAATATCCAAAATAATAGCCTTTCTACGGGCAATAGTAATTTTTGTGACTCGATTTAATTTTCGCTCTGTCATAGCAACCATCATGTTGTCATGTAGTCATCGAATAGTAGGGAAACTAAGTAATATCTTAAATAAAATGAAAATAAATATTCTGGGGTAAGTACTTCATTTATTCAGATAGTAATCATCAAAATTTGTATTAAATGAACAATTAAACGATCAACGGGCACGTTCCTATCAAACGCCTTCAGGTTCGTCGTTCAATTCATGGATGTCGGGTTCTGGAAGACAATCCCTGGTGTCTCGGCATGCTGGCAGTCCGTGATAAAATTCATGATAAATTCTTGGTATTTGCAAATCTTCACAAAGTTTTTCTAAATCCTTCTTTTTAGCCAGAGAAATCGGTAATCTTGAGGCGTAGAGTTTTTGAGGCTCTGGTATTCCTAGAGGTCGGCCTCTCTTCTTTCTATACGTATACTCTTTGAAGTTTTCTTCTTAGTTTGTGCTTACAAGAACCAAATCTGTAGTACTTGTTGAGAATCGAAGCCATCCAGCTTTTCGAAATGGCAAGGGCTGTTTATTGTTTTCTACCGTCGAAAATGCCACCCTCCTTGAATTGAAATCCATGAAGTCCTGATGAGTTAATGAAGTTACACTGTAAGGAGCTGGTTTTCTTCTGGAATTTTTTTATCTACTGTACCCATTCCTCTGGAGTATAGACTGGAACAGGCTTTGCGGTACGGAAAATTTCCTGGTGAATGGAGTCGCATTCCATCAAACTATGGCCTGGTTCGAAGTAAATGTGATCAATTTGATCAACGTTAGGGTGGGATTTTATAACTTGTAAGCACATTGCTATAAAGTTCGAATTTTTTTGTTGCCCTCCACAACTATCTGAACACATGATGACCTTTTTTATTTCGGGGAATTTCATTATGTAAGTATAAATGCACGTTGATATTTCCAGACTTCCTCTTTTACCTTCCGTTTCATCCCAAACAAAGCATTCCACAGACGCATCACCCAAGTTATAGACTGTTAAATTATACACAGCAAGTTTCCTCACATAAAAAAAAGGCCCTTGTGCTCCCTTAGGTGTACTAAGCACTGCCTGTAAATCGAATTCAAAAGCCAACACGGTACCATCGCGTTTCGCTTCACTTTTTCCATTGTTTTTTAGAGAACGAGCTTTTTCCTTCCTTTCCTTGTGATCTGTAAACATTTCCCTTTCCTCTGCAGTAAGTTGACCCATTTTCATTTTTTCTTCATACATGGAGCAAGATTTACAATAGTCCTTCATTGGTACATGGAAAGAGAGCTTGTATTCACGAAACATACGCCTGTATTTCTCAAAACCAGCCGACCTCTTAAGTACCTCTGCACAGCGTATTTTGTACAACTCGTACATTTTCATAATGTTTAGTGTCGAGTCTAGATATCTGTACTCAGACTGTCGACAATAATGTGCTTCCACACTTGGAAATGACAAAATGTGGTCTCTGATAAAGGTTTCGTCTTCCAAACTGAACTTGTGTTTTGGAACATGGTTTCCCCGCATGTCAGGTAATAAAATTCCGTCACTGTTAAGTTTGCGTAAGGCTCCTCTAACTAAACCTTCAGCAATACCTAAAGTGTCTAAGAAAAACTCTCGGCAAACTATTTTTCTTTCGTGTCCGTTACTGAAAGAATAAACAAATGTGTTGTTCCTTCTCGAAGGACCATCAGTAGTATTTCGTGCAACTTTTTTCTCCCTGACATGGTAAACAATAAATTGCCTTTGGTCATCGATTGACGAAAGTTGATGAAACTCCTTATAAATGCGTTCCCTGAAGTCTTCTGGGAAGTTCGTGGAGCAGGAGTGCTTTGTTTTATTCAAACACTTGGGGACTCTAATAGGCCTCTCAAGAATCACCTGTTTTTTATTAGCTTTGCTTATGTTCCTGTGCCACTTCATGGGACAGGACTTTCTCCTTTTTTTTGGAGGAATGTGGTGATCAGATCTGCTGTCCAATGAAGTTAGAGGAGCCGTTGTAGCAGAAAAACCACTTACGTTAGGTGCACTTGCCTGATCATCAGTACCAGTAATAGACGAGTCGTTGGGTGGTTCTCTTTGACTTGAAGAAGGCTGGGGTTGAAGGTTGGGTTGATACGCGGTTGCACCATCACCAGCATCTAAGTCTGAAAAATTGATGATACGAATACTTTTATTAACAAAATAAAAACTCTTGGTTTTTAACAACTTTGAACACGAAAAAAAAAAACGTTGAACACTAAACATGAAAATTTGAACAACGATAAACATGAAAAAATGATGCAATAAATAACTACTATTATTATACCTACTACATAAAGAAAGTAATGAGAGGATTTTCGAGAAAATTTCGCTCACCATCACTAAAACTGCTCTCAGAAGACTCTATGAGTGCTTCAAGGTCGATCTCATAGTCAGGATCTTGAGGATCCTCGCACATTTCTTCAACGTGGTCGTTTGCGGGTCCAACGTCCGAGACGAATGCATTTTCCTGGTAAGTAACAAAAGTTTTCCAGTCCACTAAAAACGTCGTATTTTCAGCACATAAAATACAGATTGAAGTAAGCGGCTGCTATCATAAACAAATTGCCGGATATTAGGTATTTATTGTTGACTTACCTCTTCTATGACTCGAGGAATGGGTTGATGATTCCCACCAGTAGTGCGTTTGCTCGAGATTCTTCTAGCTAAATCCACTAGCATTTTTCCACGAGACTCCATCTCGTACTACAAGGGAAACTTGAGTAATTTCGAAATTACCAAAACTCTCGATAAATAAGTAAGTTTTCAAACGCTAGTTTGAAAAAATGTCTGATGACGAAGAGACAGATCGAGCTGATATGGAAAAACGGAAACAAAATATCCGGAAACATGCCTTGCGAGATCAAAAAGAACAGCTGCCCTTATAACTAAACTGCAGAGTGCAAAATAGGTTGCTATGGCAAAGTAACGAAGGTGACAGATTCGTTTGTTTGTCAGAGCAAACAATGACGGAGACAAACCAAACTAACGAAAGATTTGCAGATTCGTTAGTTTTACGTACCTAGTGGAATTTTCCCCAACACACAGATACGTAAACTTATAACTAACTGGAGAGGGAAATCGAAGTGACCTACTGACGTGAAATTTTGACAGATTGTAGACATATTATGAGCAAAGTTAATGGTGTAATAAACGTAGATTCGTTTGTTTTGCAGTTTCGCGAGTTTGTCGGAGTGAGAAAAAGATTCGCTAGTTTGTCATAGTGGGGACGATATGGGGATGCAACAAAAATCACCTCGTGAAAATCATGCAAACGGTGCAAAACAAAATACCCAGGAGCCTAGCTAATGCCCCCTGGTACATTCGAACAAATGACCACCACCGCAACCAAAAAGTTGAGATGGTGAATGAGGTCATAAAAAAAAGAGCGGTGGACCACGAAAATCGGCTTCACAAAAATCCAAACGTCGAAGTATTGAATCTCCTGGACAACATCAGGGACGTACGGCGATTGAAGAGGACCAAGCTCTTGGACTTTGTCGCCAACCACTTAACACTAATTGGACCATGGTGTCACTAGTGTCACCGAAAACATCTCAGGAATTCCACAGCTGTCCCAAGGTGTCACCAGATTAACTAGATTTGAGTTACAATTTAAAATTAATGGACAGAGCTTGTATTTTTCAAATGAATGAAAGTCAAAAAGTGACAAGTATATTACGAACATTTTGAAAATGTTGTCATCGATTTCTTTAGAAGTTTTTGTCATAACTCTATTTTGACACTTCCAATAGGTAGCCCACAAAAATTCTGCTGTCCATTGAATTTAAAATTGCAATTCAATTTCGGATACTCCGGTGACACCTTGGGACAGCTGTGGAGTTCCTGAGATGTTTCTGGTGACACCAATGATACCATTGTCCAATTATGGTTAGAGAGAAGTTTTTAATGTGATGTGGGAGTAGGTAGAGATCTATGAACCACAGAACTGCGTTTAGTATATATTAAAGAGAAATTACCAGCTGTATTGTATGCAGTTTAAATAATAAAGAGATTAATTTTTTTAATATCTAAACCTTTCTTACTCTCATTTAACGATTTTTTACAATGGCTAAATAATGTTCTAAAGTAAATTTCTGAAGAAAATGAACGCATGAGAACTTCATTTACACACGAAAAACAACTGATGAAATCTACATTTACACGCTCAAGTTAAAAAGGTTTAAATGAATGGTAAAACAGTTCAAGAAATTATACATTAAAATTAGTGTGTTTAGCATGTTTTTATTGTCCATGTTATTCTACGTCAGGATGCTCTATTGCCCACCTTACATGTTGGGCTCTAAATGGTGCCTTGAGAGTTGCATCGCTCTCGGTTCGTTGTGCGAGTTGGTAGTTAAATGATATCCGATTAAATTTGTCCGTAGATCGGATTATGAATTGATTCCTAACGGGCGAATCCCCGGTCGGTCCTGAGCTCGTAAGTCTTCGATGGGTGAAGAGGGTTCGCCCCACTTGACCCATTCAAGACCACTTCACTGCCGTCAGCTCTTCATTAGTCCGCCTAGGGGGGTCGAGATAATCCGAGGGGATAATTGGTTCAACATCTACTTGAACAGGGTGTCCTGTGCAAACATAATCGGGTACTCCAGAGAGTCAGAATTTTGCATTTTCGACCAAAAATTTGAATTCAATATGCCAAAAAATCAATTTACTCCTCACAAATGACAATATTTCTTGTTATTGATGTAAACAATACCGTATGCAATAGGGTGTGCGCCTGAGTAGGAAAAATTGTTTATTGTTATTTTTAATCTAAAGTAGACCTCGTTCTGAAAATTTTGGTACCAACCGCGACCTTCAAGCGTGTGTAAATCTTTTCCTATGAATTTTAAAGTTTCGACCGTTTATGACGTCACAGTGGGCTGGGGGGTCCCGCCCAGGTGAGAGGGACGCGTGACGTCATAAACGGTCGAAACTTTGAAAAATCATAGAAACATATCTACTCACGCTAGAAGGTCGCAGTTGGTGCCAAAATTCTCAGGATGTAGTCTACTTTCGATTAAAAATCTAAAAAAAAAATCAAGGTGCACCCCCCCCCCCCCCCATTAATACGTAGGTAGGTATATAAGTCAAAAAGTGACCAAAACGAGCATTTTTCAATATTTTTCGGTCTTTTGAATCACCAATTTTGCAACATGCACGAGTGTTATGATCAAATTTATAATAATGAAATTCATTCAAGGCGTCATGGTAACTAACCCCCTCAAAACCCACTACCAACCACTTTTCTTCGCGATGTTCTCTGACTGTGACCATCGCTGTTTCACTGCCAACTCCGATTTGACTTGGAAAGGAAAAATGGCCCGTCCTTAATGTGCGTTCTTACGGGCAAAAAGTGCACGAGATAATATGAAGATTTTCTTGGCTATAAAAAAGACGATTTTGCACGATATAATATATTATATTATACGAATATATTATATTCGTAAGTACGCACATTTTTTGTAATAAAGTAAACAAGTAAAGGATGTTATTCAGTGAAACTTTACACCAAGTCCAAATTTTTCAATGAAGTGATGGAACTCCACTTGGAAGAACAAAATTAGTGCCTTGACGTGTTGATAATATTGTCTATAGTCTATTATAATATAATAGATTTTATATTATAAAATATTTTGAACTATATGAGAACGTTTATGTGTTTACTATACTAGAGTTTGGTCACTATAAAACTAAACATACTCCAAGCTCGTAGCTTCCGTTCGTTTAGACTGCTCAATTTTTCAACCTCCAGGTAACTACTTAGCGATTTTACAGATGAATGGGGAATTTGCCTCAACTTCAGATTCTGTAATTTCAAGTCAAATCCTATAATAGGGCCCTAGAATGACGTTTAACACCAGAAATAGCCATGAGGAAAAAAATTACCGCAGAAAAAACGCCTAAACGTGAAGCGATGTCAAAAAACGCCGTGAAGATTAAGGAAAACTAATTCACCCATTAGAGCCCAGCGGGCTAGTAGCGGAACGGCAAACCTGGTCTCACAATTCTCCCAATTCTTGGTGTAATTTTGATTGTATTGTTTACTTTTTGGTCTTACAAGCTACCTAGATTCCTTACTATGTTAGGAGTGCATTCAGTTTGAATGAATCAGTTGCTCAGTGTGGTTTATTCAGTCGCCAAGATGAGTGACAATCTGGTCGTTGATGGGCTGCGGCATTTATTGTCATAAGAGCTTCAAATGTTTATTTTGACGGTATTTCTTTGCATAGTTTTAGATTATGGTTGTTACCCAACGAGAACAGTTCATAACTGAGTAAATATCTCGTAGTAGCTCCGTGAAAAACTGAGCTATATCATGGTGTTCCCAAATTAGCCCTCTGGGCACATGGCGACACTTTCGTATACACATAGTCATCATAAGTATGCCGTGAATTATTCCAACAGATTTGGTATTTGATCGATTTTGAGTTGAGATGACATTCTTTCGTTCATTATTACCATCCTATGATTTTTACCATCTTATAATTTCTTATATTTCATTGTTTGTAGACCGGAGTGAACCTCCAAGATCAACCCTTCGTTGGGGAATAATGAAGTATATGAACCAAACTCACTTGATATAAATTCAAAATATCCGCCAATTTCTGTTGTAGAATTTAAATGTTTTGTGGATATTTCAATCCTCAGAGATTTATTGTTCTCTCTCAAAACCCGTTTTACTGGGAGCAATTGCCGGACATGTGCACGCTGCTTGCCGCGTTGGCATGAGAAACAAGAAATGGTGATGGGTGGTATTTTCCTTGGGGATAGACGCATTTACTCAAAAAGGGTGGAATTGTTATAGAAGATGTGGAATATCAACTCCACTCTTACCAGCTCTTTTCACATGTTCTAATTTAACCAGTTGGCATATTTCTCGATTTTTCGATTTCATTGATATATAAAAAACTTACCCTTACATATAATTTTGAGTAGCACAAACAAGTAACAGAAAATCTCTAAAAATAGGCATTTTGAAGTATTCTGTCTTAGGGGAAAAGTTTCATAGGTACGAGTTTTCGGAAGAAGAGTTCTGAAGTTTCTCAATTATAGTTCAAACGAAATTGACCCAGACGTTTTTGATAAACTATGCTGTCGCCCAGAGACATCCATTGACTTCTGAAAGATGTATTATTACGATTTCATCAAGGGTCAGCGATGCAATGATAATATAGACCACCACATTTTTTATACAGAGGGGAAGAAAATGAAGAGATACGCAGGAATTAACTGCCCTGCTTGATTATGCGCCATGTGTGCAAGATGTTCAAGCAAGGAATGTGCATTGACTATTTCGATACATTCCACTCAACATTTTTGAGATAATATGTTAGTTGCCCAGTTTTTTTAATTTATTCGACAAAATTTACGGTTTTCAACTTTTTTGACGGTTGTTTGGTTTTACATACTTCAATAAACTGTTAAAAATGATCGTTCATGACTGCTAGTGCTGAGTGCCCAGAGGGCTAATTTGGGCACACCCCTTCATACCACCTTTTCGCACGCCGAAATTTTTAATATTATTTTTCCAGTGCTTCTAGACGTAGTATGAGGTATCTTACCAAGTTTCACCAGAAATTTTAGAAAAGAATAATTACGGTCACTAATCGGTTAACACACTCCCCAGGGTTCCTCACGCAAAACTGTGTTCTGGCGAACAATATTAATAAGAGGCGATGACTAAAAATGCTTGATAAACCAATAGGTAAAATCGTACTGTAAAAAAGAGAGTAAAATTGCTTCTTTTCGTCCCTCCCATGTGGGGTTCTTTCTGCCGATTTGCAGTGTGCCGTTCGCGCTATCACCCTGGGAAGAGTACTCAGACCAATCTAATCTACCTCAGAAGTCACTATGAATGGAGGCCACGTGGGAGGTTAACCCACTTAACAAACCAGTCAACCCATAACTAATTCATTGAATTCAATTTGCATTATTGTAGGTGGACAATTTGTCACTGACCAATGAAATTAAATTCTCGGTTGATCCGGGCCTTTTCATTATCGGAGCTTCAAGTTAGAATCTATTCAATGAGCCGTTCTGGAGCTTCATTACAGAAGTTTCCTCATTATAAGGGCTATTTGAAATCACGAGAACTCTCGATGGAATCGTATTTCACAAAGGTTTCAAAGGGAGACAGTTATGAGATAGAAATGCCGAGGATATTATGCATGAGCTCAGTGGCCTGTTTGATTTGGTTGGCAGTCTAATAAAATTTATATCTAGTGGTCCATTATTAATGAAGTGAACTCTATAAGATCTTATCATTCCAAAATATCCTTCAATTATACGAGTAGGTACACATCGATTTTTATGTTTTTGATAGATCTAGATGAGAGCTTCCCATAAAGTCTAAACCCGGGTTCTATTTTTGGGCAAACTTGAAGTATTTCGTCTGGTACTTCGACGATTTTTGTGGTAGTATCATCATATTAATAGTACTATTTGTGGTAGTAGCATTGTGATAGTTATCACAAAATACAAACTATCATTCATCATAACTAGTTACAATCTTAATACAGGTTTTGACTGGAAAAGGGCGATTTTCTAGGCGACAGAAAAAATACGCATATTTTCAATCAGGGCCTAAACGGTTCGTCCAACCAAAAAACTATAAAAAATTTGAAGCAAAATTAACGCGCTTTCATTTTGACGTAACAAGTATTTTGACATAGTTAAGTTGATGGATTCCGAATTAAAGGCAACAATCCCTGTACATAATGAAGGACTTGAAATGTGAATGAACTCCAAATTTATAGTGGTGGAGGTGACAATAGGCCTGAGAACAACATAAGATCTCTCTCCAGCAATGAAAAAGACCTTAACGGTAAGAAATCACATTTTTTGACTTCCTAGGAACATTATAAGGATGCTTCCGGCCAGGTCGTTTCTCTCGAGGAAGAAAGTATTTCGGTCCTAAGTGAAATGTTTGCTGTGTGGGTCTCTGTCCTCAATCTTCTAGCATTGTTACTCAGCCTCTCCTCCTTCCACGAAACCTCTCGTCAGCACTCCAAAAGGCCAGAAAGACAGATAGAGAGGGTTAAAGTCATGCATAAAACACCCAGCGCTGGCTTCCGTTCTGCCCCCCCCCCCCCCCCCCACATAATGACGGTCCTCTCTAACTGAATTAGTCGAGTAATTCCGTCACGTTGGCAGCAACTCTACCAAATTGTTCTGCACGGATGGAAATTAAACTCGAATCCCAGGGAAACTGCAAGAGTCTCTTAACTACATTTTTCGAACACCTAACAAAATTCACTCGGTGCCAGGTGGAATAGCAAGCATTTTCTCCCTAAACATATTTTTTTAATATTATACAGGGTGTTTCACGAAAAGGTTACACCCCCTTCAATTCCTCAAAGTACGGCTTAAAAAGTTTTTCATGATTTTTTGTGATAAATTCAGGAAAAATACAATTGCGCGCAATTGACAGTAACTTCATTTTGGTTTATTATTTTCAATAATGAACCGTTGGAATCGACCAAGAAAAAAATTGTCCCCCCCCCCCCTCAAAATTTGTTGGTTCACGTTTCAAGGTACGTAGAATCTGAAAATCGAATAAAGATTTGGCCGTCCGTCCGCCGTACGCAGAAATACAAACTATTTGCTAACTTCTTTGATTAATTCATTTCTTTTAAAGAGTGAACGGTTTTGGAAATGTATTTATACAAATAATTCAACAAGCTCATTTACAACCTTACTTTGGTGGTAAAGCAAGTGATGCAGATTATAATATAATCTTATTAATATAATATAATCTTATTAATATAATCTTATAATAATATAGTCTTAAAATAATCTTATTAATAAATATAATATAATCTTATTAATATAATCTTTCAGAGCGGTTCACAACATTGATAATATCAATGTTGTGAACCGCTCTGAAAGATAAGGCTCGCGCAGGTCACTCATACCTAGTGACGATTCGATGTACCTTTCGATGCGATATTTAACATCAAAATACTATCGGAAGGCATTATCGATATCGATAAAATACCGGAAGAAAAATATCTATATCACTGATATCGATAGAATATCGAAAGAAAAGTATCGATGTGACGTTGTCACTGATATCTAACATGTTTTCGCATATTTTTTTTTAATCAATATCAGTGTTATTGATAAAATATCGAAAGAAATACAATAATTTCACTGATATCTAATATGTTTTTGTATCTTTTTTTACCAATATAAATGATATCGATAGAATATCGAAAGAAAACTACCGATTTCACTGATATCGCATATGTTTTTGCATTTTATTTTTTAATCAATATCAGTGATTACGATAAATTATTGGAAGGAAAATATTGATTTCACTGATATCGAATATCGAAAGAAAAATACTGATTTCACTGATATCGAATATGTTATTACATAGTTTTGTTTAAATAATATCAGTGACACGATAAATTATCAAAGAAACATATTGATTTCACTGATATCGAATACGTTTGCATCGATTTATCGATATCTACTAAATAATGCCAGTTCAAATTTTACTAGTAAAATGTTGTATTAATACATATTATATTAAATTAATACAAAACAGAAATGGCGAACGCGAAACGAAAAGAAGTGATAACGATGTCTTGTCCCTCTTCCAATATCGATTATCGAGCATGAGGACTGTATGTCGGACATAGTGGGATGTCATGTTATTTCAACATTGTTGTTTATGTGTTGCGTTCATCTTCTGTTTCAATTTATTTTTTATATATATATATATATATATATATATAGCATTTTCCAGTTGAATTAAACCTTTTTCCAAAAGAATTAAACCTTTTTCCAAATGAATTAAACCTTTTTCCAAAAGAATTAAACCTTTTTCCAAAAGAATTAAACCTTTTTCCAATACAATTAAACTTTTTTCCAAAATAATTAAACCTTTTTCCAAAACAATTAAACCTTTAGCGGGAAAATAAGGAATGCAAGTATATGAATCGCGAAACAGTTTAATCATGAATTAGGTTGAATGAATTGCAGAAAAGTGAACAACAAAGGCGTGAACAAATAACGAAGGGTCAATGAATAATGAGAACAAACAGAAATTAACAGTTGTTAATGCAGCGGGTCTCCATTCGCCGCTGCAGGCAACAGTAGGAACATGTCTGTGACATAGTTCGCGCAGTCTTGCGGGGTTACTGTAGCTGTACTTGTTGCAATTACTTGAGTAAGAATGTGCTCTTCTCGGCGGCCTAATATTCCTCTTGCTGCTAACTTGACTTTTGCGAAAGCTTTTTCATCCGGATTTAGCATCGGCGAGTATGGTGGTAAAAACTTAATGGCCATTTGTGTGGAAGCCATGAAGTTTTGCATTTCATTTGCTCGATGAATCCGAGCATTGTCCATTATAAGTGTAACATCCTCTGTATCAGGTAGTTCCGTTTCGAGTTCCCGAAGAAAGTTAACGAAAATTTGGGCAGTCGTTGTCCCAGAAGTCACAATTTTTGAGTGAACGATGCATTGATTGTTCAACGCTACGATAAGCGATGTGTTTCGCCCTCGTACGGTGGGAACAGTGACAACGGCCCTTGTTCCTACTCTTGAGCGAGCTTGAGATCGCCTGAGATGAAGATTGAAGCCACTCTCGTCAATGAAGATGAGTTTCTCCCTGCTTGCTGGAACTGACTGATTGAAGCCCAGTGCATATCGTCTTCTGGCCTCAATAGTCGCCTCACTATTCATTCTATCTACTTCCAGTGAGGCTTTTTTAAGATTAATTTTTACTTCATGCAAGGCCCAGTGTATGGAGGAAATACTCAAATCTATATTTCGCTCAAGTAGATTCTGCCTAATTCGCTTGATAGTTATACCAGGCTCATTTTCAATCGTTCTTTCGATCATTTCAAGCACGTCGGAGCTGACTTTCCTCGGTCTGTTGTTAACAACTTCATTATCTCTCTTATATTTACACAGTATGGTTTTTCCAGTATTCAAATTAATACCTGACTTTGAGGCTGCTTCCTTAACTGAATAACCTTCTTCGTATAAATTCACAAACAACTTCTTTTTTTTCAATAGAAACACTCTGGTATTTCCCACGTCTCCGTCTGACATTCTGACTAGCGATAGTACATTCTGATGAACTTGATTCACTTTCGACTACAGCTCCGCGCCTTCTCTCAACAACAATAATTGAACTTGAGCTAGAATCGCTAGCACTCATGATCATTCGTTCGAACAGAACCGTAGGTACAGCAGAAAGTGGTATGCGGCTAGGAGAAACTGTGGTCAAACAACGTTGGGTCATTAAGGAGGAATAGACGACGCATACCTACGAAGGGATCCCTTCCAAGTGATATCACTCGGAAGGGATTCAACAGTGGTGTCATCTTCATGCTCACTGACATTTCACTGGTCGCTACGTCGTTTATTTATTTTCTATTACATCCCCTTCTTTTGAGAGGATTAATTGTTTCGGGAAAAGGTTTAATTATTTTGGAAAAAAGTTTAATTGTATTGGGGAAAGGTTTAATTCATTTGGGAAAAGGTTTTATTCTTTTGGAAAAAGGTTTAATTCATTTGGAAAAAGGTTTAATTCATTTGGAAAAAGGTTTAATTCTTTTGGAAAAAGGTTTAATTCAAGTGGATTCAAGCATTCAACTGGAAAATGCTATATTTTAGGAGAAATTTATTAATTACAGTGGGAAGGAATATAACCATCACAACTGATAACTATTTTTCTTTCGATATTCGATAATATCGCAAGAAAAATATCGATAAAAATATCGGTAATATCGAAACAAAATATCGATATCAATAAATATCGAAAGTATCGAATCGTCACTACTCATAACGACAACGTTACGGCTGCTGGACACGTCGGCGGATAAAAGGTATCTATGATCAGGGTCGGTACCCTTTCTTGATACCGAAAGAAGCTTTTATGGAGTGTGAGTGCCATAAGGCAAGGACCAGGCTCAATCCATCAGTTCTTCATAAAATGCGAACATTTCGGTTCTCGAGCGTTTGCCATCAAGAACTGTTGGCCCTTTCTTGTGTCACTTTGTTGTGATCAGCGACCTCTTCGCATTTCTGTCCATTCGCTTCCTTAGCTCAGTGGTAACGAGCTCCGACTCAGAAGTGTAAATATAGTTTATTCGGACGATAGGAGATCGATCCCCGGTCGAGGGAAGTTAATTTTTGATGATTCAACATTGTGGCGCAGTCATCCTGGATCTGAAACGTCTCCTTGGCATTTCTCAGAGAAACATTAATTCATTAAAAGATTGGGTCATCAAAACAACTCCCTCTCAAGACACGAGTCGAACCACCGCCTATTCGGACAAACGTTGAGGTCAGCAGATTCCCCGCCCCGTCAATAAGGAAGAAACACAAAAACTCCGAGTCCAGTCAAAAATAGCGCGGTCTCACTGGGTTGGAAAACGCCGGTCAAAGCTGCCCTCACCTCCCTGACTAGGTAACGGAGTACCTAAGATTTCCTAATGGGGGGGGGGGGGGAGATGTTGTGATCAGCGACCTCTTCGCATTTCTGTCCATTCGCTTCCTTAGTTCAGTGGTAACGAGCTCCGACTCAGAAGTGTAAATATAGATTAGTCGGACGATAGGAGATCGATCCCCGGTCGAGGGAAGTTAATTTTTGATGATTCAACAACTTACGTGATCGATTCAAGCGTATTTCGTGAAAAAGAAAAAGTGCAGAACTGATTACTTACATGACCAAACACTCAAAATTCTTATCGTATTATACTTTGTTCCATTGTGCGAGTAACTAAGCTTTTATGCTTTGCTTTCCCGACCCACCATACTTCCACTAAGTAACCAAAGTGTTCGATAATTACTGTATAGCTTTAGTGAAAAATATTTGTCCTATCTGTTACTCGTAAGGTATTCACAACAATGCACTGCAAAAACGCCAAACAAAAGGAAGCCCTAATGACAAATGTCTAGCTCTTCATCCAGTTGGTGTCGCTGAAAGATTAACCCTCAACCCACAATGCAAACCAGGTCGAAAACTCGGTCGAGTTTCGACCTAAAAGGTACCAGAAACGTTAAATGGGATTTTGAGGGAATACTGGGGAGTGGGTGGCGGTACCACCATTCATTACCGCTCGTTGTTCTTCTCCCTAATTTAGATTTCACCCTGGAGCACCCCCTCCCTTCATTCCTCCCTCCAGAAACGGGATTTTAATTGCATTTGGCGGAAATAATTCCCGAGCTCAAACCGTGCCCACCGTTTGTCATTCGGTCGATAAACACTTCTTCTTTTAATTATTATAAAACTGAAAGGCGTGAATACTGGAATTAATTCTGAAGTATTCAATGCACGGATCTCTATTTAGTTTACGGCTTTTAATCAGGGAACTACTGACTTATAGTTTTGTTGTGAATGAAGCAGCTAGACAACGAAGCAAAATTATTCGAATTTATGGCCTGTTGCATGAGTATAAGTGATATTCGTGAGAAAGAACAACCACTTTATTAAAATAAAATAAAACTGGCGAGCTGCCCATTACATTGGGTTGCCATGCATAGTATCGACATTTTTATAGTCCAGGTCATGACAAATAATGATTATAATAAGGTACATAATTCATAATAATATTTGAAGTATATCCAAAGTTGTCAAAAATAACGACAAAAAAAAACAAGCAACTATATAAATAGATAGCTATGTCAGTTAATTGAAAAAGTTATGTCAATTTACGATGTGCAGCGTGTCTTTCAGTACAGTTAAACATAGTTCTGACAGGTCGGCCTTCCTTAGCTTAAAGTCTTCAAAAAAAATTAGGTAGAAGCGGGGAGGCTGTGCCACGAACTCCACAACAATCCAAAAACTTCCCAGTTGTCGATGTTGTACTTCTCTCAAAAGAATGGGATGGTCGGCAGGTAGATCGTTCTTTTTTCCTAATTTATAGCTGAGTCCTGTAGGTACTATAGGAATATCTAGATCTTCGAAAGCGAGATCGTTGTCGAAAGGAACTGGGAATGGGCTTAAATAAACTGGTTAGTTTAGAAATTATTGGGTGAAGGCATATAATTGTGGGAAATAGGACAGAATGATCCTGATTGGGAAAACGCGATAACGAGGGGTCGTCCTGCAGTGCTGGATATTTGATGAAGACAAAAGCTGGAGAGCGAGAAGAGCCTCAGAACAAGCAACAGTGGTGGCAGAAACCGCCAATGATGAACAAGAATGAAAAGAATTGGGTTTCCAAATAGAGTTATGGAAAAAACGTGGTTGTCCAGCATTTAAAAAGGCTGCAAATTATTACACAATGGTTTATTATTTTTTTGATAGATCACTCGCCTGCAAAGAACACAACTTTGCCAATGTCACTACCTACCAACCTAATTTCGCTTCGCATTCAAGTTTAATTTGATGAAATAAACTCTCCACTTAATTTTTAAAAAAAAAGTTGTTAAGGACGCAAACCAGAGTACAACTCGGAGAAACTAACAGCGACCGCATTTTGGTCAGCTAACATTTGAACGAAGATTGGACCTCTTTTGCGATTCACTCCCGTGTTTCTGATTTATCGTAAGCCCAACCCGTAAGTTTTCATAGGGAGCAAACGGTTGGTCCTACAGAGCTCCGGGTGGTCTCATTCGATCCTAAAAATTCAATACTATCTTAAGTAAATTGAAAAAAAACCGATACGTTTGTTCTTCAAAAAAAACAATTTTTTCTTAGTCGATTCTAAAGGTTTATTATTCTCCTGTAAGTGCCATCGCATAACCGTTTCCATACTCAAGTCGACTCTTCGGAAGGCAGATGTGGAAAGGTAAGGAAGTAAGGAAAAGCACCAGGTTCGAGAAAGATGGCGTCCAATTGTATAAAAGGCAGTCAGCTGAGCTCAGAAGAATTATTTTACAGGGAAGTGATGATGAGCGTGTTGGGATGAGATTACCGAATAATTTATCACTTCACGTCTCAAAAATTTTGATAAAAACAAAACAAAACAACACAAAACAAAGTCGCGAAATAATGAATTACGTGATATGACTTTTCTAATGGAGTGAGCGCATGGGTCGGGAAAACTATTTATTGTTATTTTTAATCTGAACTAGACCTCATTCTGAGCGTGAGACTAGCATGAGAAGACCTTTTTCTATGATTCTTCAAAGTGTTGAATGATTATGACGTCACAAGGGGCTGGGGGGTCCTACCCAGGCGGCAGGGGCGTGTGACGTCATAAACATTCGAAACTTTGAAAAATCATGGAAAAAGATCTACTCATTCAAAAAGTGAACGGCTGGTGTCAAAATTTTCAGAACAAGGTCTATTTTCGATTAAAAATTAAAAAAAAAAAATCAGGCCCAATCCCTATTGGGTAACAGTGATGTAGTAACCCGAACTCACCCAGGACAAAAGGCGCCATGCCCAATATTTCATTCCACCAAGATATCGATTAGAAGGGTAATCGAAAATGAATGAGGCAGCGAAAAATGTTTCTACCGCCATTTTCTCCTGCGCATAACTAGCAGATGATAAGATGATAGAAAGAATAACCGCCGGCATTATTATTTATAATATCCCAAGCAATTTTTCTTTCCTCGAACAAAAAAAGACACCCAACCATGAGATGGGGGGGGGGTTACGGGTCTCTCCTAGGAGAAAACCCGCGGTATAATGCATGGACTTTTGTCGACGCCTAGATCAGGATTCATGAAAAACGTCGAGGAAATACGAGTTATATCCCCAAGATAGGATCAAGACGTATTATCTTACGAACAGCTCCCAGTTCCCTTCAATCGGATTTATTTTCTCCGCTGACTCCTACTTTTAGGATGTAATAAAAGGGTCGAAATATCTTCACAACGGCTTATTTGTTCGATTTGTCTGTTATTTATAGTGACTACTTCGTCTCGCTATTTCCGACCATTTTCAAAACTGTAGATCTTCCGAGTCAGAGTGATGTTGTAACGAGCAAATTTCAATTTACCATCGATTGTCCATCAATTTAATACATCATCAAACTTATAGCATCTTTTACAGCATTAATTCATTATGTCCCGCAAATATTTTTGTTCGAATTAAACTTTGAGGATTGGTCAAATTAACATTAAATTACTACAAGACACATGGTTTTGGGAATGCTGGATCACTAAGATACTCAGGAGCTGAATTTTAAGTCTTGTGCCATATATGGCATATCGATGCCATATATGGCATCACCGGGCGTCTAACGGTACGGGGTTTTCAGATAGCAAAAATATGTAAAAAAAAAAAAAAAAAAAAAAAAACATTGGAAACTGCTACAAAACTTCATTAGAAGACGATTTTAGCTCAAAAGAAGGCATTTTTAAGCTCCTGTATTGATCCTGTATGCCTTTTTTATCAGCATTCATTTGAATCGATGATTGTTGAAACAACCTATATTCCACTTTTTGACAATGCAGTTTTTTCACGGAATTCGGTTCTAATGTGTGGATTAACTTTTGAGAAAACAAACAACCTTTGTAATGTGTTAATAGTGAGTACCTTATTTCAAAAAGTGAGGCTTGGAATGCACAATCGAAATCCGTGGAAAAGCTTTATTACCAAAAAGTTGTATAAAGCATTTCCAAATTGAGTTAAACCTTTTCCACTTAGGTTTACACCTTTTCCATTTAGATTTAAACCTTTTCCATTTGGATTTAGACCTTTTCCACTTACATTTAAACTTTTTCCATTTAGATTTAAACCTTTTTCATTTAGATTTAAACCTTTTCCATATAGATATAAACATTTTCCACTAGGATTCAAACTCCATCAAAACGTCAGTAGTTAGCCCCATCATAGTAAGTAAATGCCTACCCACTAAAATTTCATTAGGCTAGAAGTAAAAAAAAGGAAACGGTAAGAGAAAATACGCAATTTCGAAAGCTTGGTATGAATCGGAAATCTCGGTACATTTCTGTGCATTAAAAAAACTTGCATGATTTAATTTTCAAGTTGTGGCATAATAACGTCGGGTTAGAGGTAAAAGTACCAAAGAGGTAAATTCATATTGTGCGAAAATAAAATTTAAATTTCAAAAGTTAGTTTGGTAAATATGATAATAAATTATTTTCTTAGGTTGGATACATACGAGTATGTTTGATGATATTGATCACCAATAATAACAACAGTTAAATAATCATAATATTCTGCATTTGATTTTCCCACGTGTTGAATTTGTGACTTGGGTACTTTTACCTCTAACTGCACGATAATTTCTTGAGTTTAAATCCAAATGGAAAAGGTTTAAATCCAAATGGAAAAGGTTTAAATCCGAAAAAAAAGTCTAAATCTAAGTGGAAAAGGTCTAAATCTAAATGGAAAAGGTTTAAATCTAAATAAAAAAGGACTAAACCTAAATGGAAAAAGTTTAACTCATTTCGGAAATGCTATATGTAGCCGCCCCCACAGATAGTCTAGACATATCCAGAGTAGGGATCGTCATGCTAAACACCCTGGAAGAAGAATGCAAGGGCCCTGGGTTCTCCCTGGATACTTTTTAGGACGTCCCACAGTAAGACTTGGGCGTCCTTATGCGATCGATCTGGGGTGAAGTTGGACAACACTCAACAGAAAAAAAAATAACCACACAGTAATCCGTTTTAGACCATTCTGAATCCAAATCCGCGGAAAAAACCATAGGTGTATGTCTGTGTGTGTGTGTGTGTGTGTGTGTGTATGTGTGTGTGTGTGTGTGTGTAACAAAATCTTGTGTACTCTGCACAGGCCTTAGTTCTCAACCGATTTTCCTGGTTCTTTTTTTGTTCAACGCGGAAAACTATCTAGTTGTGCACTACGTCGCCGGAATTTCGAATTTTGCCTTTTAAGGGGGGGAAAGGGGGGGTTAATGCTCAAAAAACGTGCGTTTTTGGGCATAATCTTGTGTACTCTGCACAGCCCTTAGTTCTCAACCGATTTTTGTGGTTCTTTTTTTCATCGACGCGGAAAACTATCTAGTTGTGCACTACGGCGCCGGAATTTTGAATTTTGCTTTTTAAGGGGGGGAAAGGGGGGGTTAATGCTTAAAAAACGTGCGTTTGCGGGCGTAATCTTGTAAACTCTGCCCTGGCCTCAATTTCCAACCGATTTGCGTGTTTCTTTTTTTGTTTGACTCAAATAACTCCCGAGTTGTACATAATTTCACCCGAGTACCAAAATTCTCAAGGGGAGGGGGCGAGTGGGGGGGATAATATTCACAAAATATCCGATTTTTCAATATTTCGGTTCCTTTACTGCTTACTAATTGTACCCAAGCTTTGAAATTAAGGAAAAATTCTCATTATACCTCCGGATTTTCATGAATTATTCTCTGTACGACCATGGAACTTATAGTGGTGCCACCATGGTGCCATGATGCCATAAACCGCATATTTCGTGTTTTTTTTTTTGTGTGTTTCACCTTGAATACGGATGTGAACCTCGACGGACCGCCTACAAAAACTAATAGATGAGAGTTCAACGTTACGACGTATTTCCGCTTTGGTGCCAGACTGGCACCATTGTTGGCGTTGGGGTGGTGGTGGTGGGGGGGGGGTGAACTCGAATTCGCATGTTGGGTATCGTAGACCACGGATTTTAAAATGCTCTTCAGATTCGAGGCTCCCATGCCGCTAGAAATGTTAAGGTGGATAATGGTTCGGGGAGGGGGTCACTATTTCTTGCCTAAAGTAATAAATAAATTACATCGAGTGAAACAGTTTTATCACTTAACAACTGGTTAAACTGATCCAATGCTTATCCAATGGGACGTCCCCTGGAATGCATGCATTACTAAACAATATGTTTCAATCATCAGTCGGGTTCAGGACGAGCCAGTGAACAGACCGCAAGGGGAGTTTCGGCGGTCTTGTACTATCTAGAACTTACATCGATTTATAATCCGTTTTGAGCCAAGTTATTGTAGAATACAGTTGTTTCTTTATACGCGAGTGATTTATGATCCTGACAACCAACTGGAAGAAGAGGAAATACCGGAGAATGGAATAAGAGTTATCCCATCTCCATTATATAAGTGTATTGGTAGTAAGTAGTGGCTACGTTTCAAAAATCATCGATTCATTTGGTCTGTGCCTTCTAATTTCTCGATGTTGGAGATTACAGCAAAAGTACGGGTGTAGTTTACATCATCATTCTTCTCCCTGGTATCTTTTGACGCGCGAAATCAGTTGCACTCCAAAATCAGTGAATCTCATCATCTCATTGTCCTTCCAACTATTGAACATGAACAGAACAACATCAGAACAGGTTTTCTGTCTATCTCGATTTTTGGGGCTTGCTGCTCATGACATTTTGGAATCAACTTTTCATGGAAAGTCTCAGTACCGGAGTACCTCCGGAATTTCAAGTACTTGAATAAGTTTTGTCCGCTGTAATGGTTATCAAAGAAAAGTTCGTGAGGCAGCGTCTGAATAGAGGGGGGGGGGGGAAGCACAATCAGCATCGACAAAGGAAGCGACGCGCTTTCCAAAAAAGTTGATTGAATTGATCTGCAGGATGTATTTCGGCCACTTCATTGATCATGTTAACCCATTAAGTTTTTTTTATATAATAACAAGTAGGGGGTCTTTAATGAGCTGATTCACAAATTCCTTCCACTAACGAGGTCACTCCTGTGACCTAACGAGGTCTATTGTGGAGTTCCTCCTGGCTATATTAGCCTACTGAGGGCCGGTTCAAGAAAAATCTGCAACCTTGATAGTCACGTAACCTTATTGTGAAAATCGAGTTTGGTTCAACCTCGGGGTTAAAAAGATGAGCGTTCAAAAAGCAATTTCGGGGTTGGGTTACCTCGATAGAATCGATAATTCATTTAACCTTGATGAACTTCATGGTTGCCATGGATAGCAACGCTCTGAAGATCGTTTTGCTCTTGGATACTTGAAAATCAGATGGTTCCATGGTGTTTCACTTCATTTTACACCTAAAAATGACAACTTTTTGGCTACACTGTCTACAATTTTTCCCAAAAAAGTTTACTCAGCTTCAGCACGTTTTTGTCAGAGATTGTCAGAGCCATTCCACCTTCATTTTTCCATAGCATCCTTCTAATATGTAGCAGCGAGAGGTCCAGAAGTTCCTGAAAAAAAGCTCCATTGCTGCAGTAGGGCAAGTGGGCATAGCGCCGGTGATTCCCAGACATGCTTGAGGATCACTTGGACACCCGTTTGGTTGGTTTGAACCTCATTAAGATGCGAAACAAATTGTCAGTTGAATTTACAAGGGTGAGCCCTCAAGTAAGAAAAATTTTCTTACAATATTTAATATTGTCACGAATTGGAGCAAAACTGTCATTAGATAGGTATGCTCAGTCATGTTATGTACATCTCATAACTCGTAACATCAACATGATGTTGAAATTAATAGTTCCTGAGGGTTATTTCAATACGTAGTCAAACAGTATTGCCTTATCATTGAGATTCTGTAATGAGAGTATTTAATCACGTAGAGAAACACCAGCTTGAACTTCTGACGATTAACGTTTTTTGCAACTCAACAAGGTAGTTATCACCTCTTAGTCATTTATTGTTGGTCATAAAATTGATGATACCTTAGTCTCATGTATAACTACTACCCAAACTGTGTTAATGTGTGAGGCTGAAACTTCCATAGAAATGCCCGCCCACACGATTCAGAATCAATTGAAGAAATCGGTACTGCGAAACTTGAATATTCATTCTATCTGAAGAGTCTCTTCCAAATACACGAATAGTACATTTCGTTGGTGGACTTCTTCTCTCCTCCGAGTATGCAAATTATATCGATCAGGGGGACGCTACCCGGGGGATCTGTAAACGAACTGATGGAAACATGGAGAAAATCCCCAAAAGGGACCTTCTTTCAAAGCTATCAACATGGGAATTGGTTTTTTTTTCAGATGAAGTGAACAGTAAACTTTTTCTGCCTGTTCCGGCGTATGATTACAGGCGTTGGAAATTGAGGGTTAATTCATTTTATCCTGTAACGTGAACGTACGAATTTTGATCTAAAGGATATTAGAAACGTGTACTTGGGCAGGTTTAATGATGAATGTTTAAGTGATGAATGTTTAAGTGATGAATGTTTAAGTGATGAATATTTAGGTTTTTAGAGCTCACGTTTACAGTATAATCAATCACAACCTGATGAAACACCGCTTTATAAACTCATTTGAACTGATTTCATCATGTAGGTAATTTGTGTGTATATTACTCCGTAAAAGTAGGTGCAATATGCAAATGATTTTGCCTAACGGAATGAGCAGAATCGTAGTACATGATCATCTTGACAGTGTTTTGTATTGGCAAGTGTTAACATGGTCAAGAATCTATTGCGATTTTCTTGAAGTTTTTTCAATTTCTCTATATTCATTTGTTTTGAAACACGGCGCAATTTAAGCGTTGGATCTAGAGAAAATGATGTTTCAGTAATATCATGTTCTCACAGTGCTGTAAGTTCAGATGGAAGGAAAGAGAGTGTTATCATGTCTGCGTATCGTCAAGGGAAGGAGATGACCTTCTCGATGCAGCGTTTGTAATTTCTTCAACCCCTACTCAACGAAGAGAGAATGTTCCTAGCGACTGCACTGTCGCACCGGCGGCGTTAGCCTGACCGTAATTCGGAGTGCAGGGAAGATGCGCTGGCCCGACAACCCCGGCGTTTCATCAGAAACCGACCAAATCTTAGAGGTCCATATTCTTTTTTTATCAGTGGACATCCACAATTTTTAATTTATCGCAAGGTTTAACCAATTATAGTTTCACGGTAGGCCTAAGGTAAAAATTAAATACCTATGGAAATAAAAGTGTTGAGATATTGCAGCCAAACGTACATTTTAGTTTTATCGACAGACTAGTTTTCTGGTGTCTTTATTGACCTGGTTTTGATCTTCAGGGTTTGGCTTTCGATCTTCGAGCGGTTTGGCGTCACGACTTGGAATGTAAGAAATAATTTAAAACGCTGCAAATTATTAAACAATGGTTTATTATTTTTTTATATAGATCACTCGTCAGCACAGAACACGGCTTTGCCACTGTTACCACCAACCAACATGAAGAAAAACATCAATCGCATTCGGTCAGCTAACATTTGAACGGAGATTAGGCCTATCTTGCGATTCACACTCGTGTTTCTGATTTATCGTAAGTCCAACCCTTAAATTCTCATAGTGAGCGAACGGTTTGTCCTGCAGGGCTCTGCGTGGTCTCTAAAAATTCTAAAATTTCAATATTATCTTACATCGATGGAAAAACAATACCTTTATATCAAAATTTTTTGAGTTATGGCGTTTTCAAAATTTCAACCCTTAGAAGTGACCAACATCAACCAAAAGTTTCGGGGCACAACTAGACCCTAAATGGAGCTCACATACCGAATTTCATCAAAATCGGTCGATGCTGAGGAAAGTGCCGCGTACGGCGTACTTCGGACGGCGGACGGACGGCCAAATTTTTATTCGAATTTTGGATTCCACGTACCTTGAAACGTAAACCAACAAATTTTAAAGGGGGGTTAAAACATTTTTTCCTTGGTCGATTCCAAAGGTTCATTATTGAAAATAATAAACCATAGGGAGTGTTTGTAGAGTGCTTTTTCAAAACATACATTTATTTTCGAGTATGGAAGAACATAAAAGAATGATTTTGATTGGTACGCCAATGAAAGAATAACCAGCGAAGGGAGGTAAATATTCAGTTCAAGAAATTGCACCTCAAGTCCTTAAATTGTCACTCCCAGTTCGCATTCCATATAATACATAATTATTTTTGACTCAACATTAGGTGGTTTCAAAGCCGTCATCATTCATAGAGGAAACTGAAGAGAGTTTCCAATATATCTTTATCAAAAATAATGAACCAAAAACATTTATGCCATAGGAAGGTATCAAAAATGCATCGTGTAATCCAATAAGTTTAGAACGGGTTGATACATATGAGATTAGCGAAGTTCGAACATTAAGCATGTATTAAACAAGAGGGTTGAGGTGTGTCATGAGGTTAGCGCGGAAATTAATGCATGAGGGGCAAAAGGTCACTTCGTATATAGAACACGGTTCGCTGATCAACATGTGGAGAGACTAATCATCTCCGCGAGATACCTACAGTTCATATTTATTATGAACAGCGATCGCATTTTAGTCAGATAAAATTTGAACGGAGATTAGACCTCTTTTGCGATTCACCCTCGTGATTCTGTTTTATCGAAGGAAAACCCTTAAGTACTTACTCGTAGGGACCGAACGGCTTGTCCTGCAGAGCTCCGGGTGGTCTCAACAATTATTTAAAATTCGATACCTTTAAAATTAGTTAAAGGTACTATTTAAAATTGGTTAAAAAAAGATACCTTTATTTCGAGAGTTTTCGAGCTAGGGTAGTCTTGCAAATATCAACCCTCAATTATCACCCCTTAGAAGTGACTGACATCAACCAAAAGCTTCGCTGCACAACTAGACCCCAATTTGAACCAAATCGGTCCAGTGTTGCTAAGAAAAGTGTTGCGTACGGCGTATGGCGGACGGACGGGAAATTTTGTATTAGATTTTCGGATTCTACGTACCTTGAAACGTAAACCAACAAAATTTGTTGAGTAAACCAACAAAATTTAATTTTGAGGGGGGGTTACAATTTTTTTCTTGCTCGATTCCGAAGGCTTATTATCGAAAATAATAAACCAAAATCCACTGTTCTAACGGATATTAGTGTATTGAAATAGTCCGAAATATCCGATACACTCAACATTTTTTTACAATTTTTACACACATCACTATACACACATTTTTGGTATGCAGAATCGAATGAATCTAATTTCAGAGAGATCCGTCTTAGAGCAGCAGAAATGCCAACGAATGCCCTAGAAATACACGTTTTGGTTCTGAGTCTACCAAGGTAGTGGAAGCATTGTTTTCACTTTTCAAGGTTAAAAACGAAATTGTTCTCCAAAATAATAATTACCACACGTTTTATGTTTTTGACCTTCCTGGACAATTTCGGTACCGTGTCTGTCTGTCATGAAATCCTTGTAACGTGCAAAACTATACCTACGAAGTTATTGTCCGATTTCGATGAAAGTTTTAGGGATTGTGCGGAATAGAGTGTTAACGGTCCACTAAGAAAGTAAAGTAACGTACTTGGAGATTTTTTGTGTGTGATCAAAAATGGAAATCCTCTTTAATATTCTAAATGAGTACAGGAGAGGCAAAATAAAGGCACTGAGAGTTCTTCTCGGTCTCCTATTGATGGTCTGAGATTAGTCACTAAGCATTTGATCATCTAAACCATCAAGTTATTTATATGAGGAAAAAAACTAAAAGTGAAGACGACTACCTACTGGAAAAAATTTCATGTCAATAAACTGAAGCCTGTTCTAGATCCAGGGGCACAAAAATGGGTCTGCCGACCCACTTTAGTACTAACGGCTGGGTTCCAAGAGGAGTAAACAATTAGTTTTAAATACGAATAGAATGGAAAATCTAAAGGGGACGCAAAGGTAATAATCTGACTGTGGATGCTTATTACCTGCTATCTAACGTTGTTGCACTTGAGCCCACTTGTTCAGAAATATCATTATTTTCACAATTTATAACAATAATCAATATGATGAAACAAAATGTCTGACCAGCATAGGATACATCGTTTTATGTAGGTCTAACCTACCCTTCACTGACGTAGTATTACAATCCTAGGGTTCCATTTAAGACTGACCTCAGGCTCAACCGGTATGAGGGACGGAGGAATGCAATTGAATTATGGGAGAGGAGAAATTCAGTGCACGCTTAGCCCGTTAGTCTTGGCACCCAGGGAGTACCGGCAACCTGCATTCTTCAAACCCCTCACATACTGCTCGGAGGTAAAGGAATCTTTTGAAAAGTTGATTTCCATATTTCCGGTTGGCACAAAAACCAAAGCGACGTGAGGTGGAAATTGATAACCGTGAACGAATCAAAAATGATAAATTGGGTTACATAAAAGAAATGTATGTAAACGAGTTCAAAAGTTAGTTTTAAAGGTAATTTTATTAGTTAATATAATACAGGGTGTCCTCGAAAAAGCCACCCCACCCCCACCCCTGCTAAAATCGTCCAGATAGTGGTAAAAATTTTTTAATTTTAAATCTTCATGATTTTTTCCGAAGATCTCAAATATGTCCAATCGTTCGCAACTTACACCAACTTCGTTTTGGTTCATTATTTTCAATAATAAGCCATTGGAATCGAGCAAGAAAAAAGGAGTTTAACCCCCCCTCAAAATTTGATGTTTTACGTAGACTCCGAAAATCGAATAAAACGCTGCAAATCATTGCCCAAAGGTTTATTATATTCTGTATAGATCACCCTTCTGTATACATCCCTCCCCACCAACCATAGGTACCTACTACCTACTAGGGAATTTTTGAAAATTTCAACCCTTCATTTCCATTTGGGTGGTGGTTAGGGATAAAATTTTCAAAAATTCCGCCAAAATTCTTGAAATTTTAAAGTTTTGAAATTTGAAAAAAAAATTAAACAGTGTTTTGAAGACAAATTTCTAGTATTTATAACCCAATGGTATCCTATACGCTCAACTTCAACTATCTCCATGTTTTTGAATTACACAGTATGGGGAAGCTATGTGACACACCCTCGAGGCACATTTTTGATATTTTTACATCGAGTTTGGCTGGAACTTAAACCACTTAAACTTAAATTTCAAGAGAAATTGCTGAAAAGGGGATCTTCTTTCTGAATCTGAGTTATTGCCGTCGTTGAAGCCCTTTTTACTTTCCAACATTTCTTTCTCCCCTCACTCTTCAAAATATCTTCAAAAGAGTCAACGACCGGTAAGAAAAACTTTTCAACTTCCAGATTTGTAGTGTGTACTTATGAGAAAGACAGCTTTCTTCAAAAGCTTTCGCTTACAAAAAAAAGGCTTTTCTCTTTCGTGAGTGAAAAACGTTGGATGTAATCCGTTCTATGAGGGTGAAAATATAGGAGAAGAGAGCATGAAAACTTTTCGAGCTAGGTATTAAAAGGGTTACTCGCATTTTTTCCCCACCATAATTTGCATAAGTATCTTGTATGCGGCGAAGAAATGTATTATAAATAGCAAGAGTCGTTGTGTACTTATCAGCCTTTGAAAAGTGACACGTAGAGTAAGGAGGGATTTATAGATGGGACTCGAATGGCTACTTCACTTAGGGCCTCTAAAGTGGAGGAGCGATCCGAGTTGGAACGTTCAAGTAGGTTTCACTTAACCTATAAAACGAAATTTTATATAATGGAAAAAACATTTGAATATAATGTTGAAAACCCTTCAAATAGTTGAGAAATGATATATAATGGTCAAAAAAATTACAAATGGATTTTTTACACCATTATAATTGTCATAATTGTCCTCGAGTAGAGATTCAAGGTACCTACGTAGGTCACTTGGGAAAATTGGCACTGGAAAGCGGACTCAAGTTGACTTTGGGCCTGAGTGGCCTCTATTAATACCGTGCTCAACCATCACTCGGATTTCGTCATTCGAGTGACTTCTATAAATTCGGTTGGTCACTCCAGAGTCACTCCAATCACTCTGGAGGGGCCTGTGGCACTCGAGCGCCGTCAATAAATTCCAGCCGTTTCATGAGGGAGAAAATTTAGAAGAGAGTATAAAAACTTTTTGAGCTAGGTATTAAAAGGGTTACTCGCATTTTCCCCATCATAATTTACATATCTTGTTAGCGGCGAAGAAATATAAAAGTATAAATGGCAAGAATGGTTGTGTGCTTATCAGCTTTTAAAAAGTGACACTTAGAGTCTTAGATATTTACTCTGTAGACTAGCAACATAGTATTATGGTTCTAAAACATTCCCTTGACAGGAAATTACTACTCTTAGTTATGTGAATAGGACTCGGAATTCTGGTATGAAAAGAGGTACTTCTAGATGTGGTATGCGGAGAGTAGGTGACGATTATTATTTCTTACGTGGCACCGAAATTACAAACCACCTATTCTCAAGTAGTATGTGTAAAATAATATAAGTGGCATTTATTTTAGTAGGTGTAAAATAATACAAGTGGCATTTAATTTAGTAGGTGTAAAATAATACAAGTGGCATTTAATTTAGTAGGTGTAAAATAATACAAGTGGCATTAAATGCCACTATTAAATTATTAAATAAATTTTATTTAGAGGCGTCTGGAGATCCAGCGGCTCGTCCTCGACCCAAGCGCTCCCAGCGGCCTTCCTGCTAACTCTGTTATCTCCTCTGTTTCCAGGGACCTAGTACCTATCCTACTAGAGTATCCTACTAGAGATCTTCATGTCTGTTTCTCCCTTTTTCCTCAACTCCACTTCCATCCGGGTTAGCATTAACTTTTTTTTCTTTTCGGATGGATTGCTTTTATGAAAAACATTGTCTTAGATATTTACTCTGTAGACTAGCAACATAGTATTATGGTTCTAAAACATTCCCTTGACAGGAAATTACTACTCTTAGTTATGTGAATAGGACTCGGAATTCTGGTATGAAAAGAGGTACTTCTAGATGTGGTATGCGGAGAGTAGGTGACGATTATTATTTCTTACGTGGCACCGAAATTACAACTCTTTTTTCTTTTCGGATGGATTGCTTTTATGAAAAACATTGTTTTTGACAACAATATGAATCATTCTCGACCGAAAATTGATTTGCAAAGACAGAAAAGTCGAGAATGCTTTTTCCCGAAAACGTCCCACCGCCTTCCAAGTTTAGTTCAGCAATCGCAATTTTAATTTGATATCTCCTGGACCACTTGCTCTCTCACCTTAAAAACTTGGTGAGGATGTTGGGTATGTAGAGAGAAATGAATTCCAATTTCCCCGGGCGGCCGTCAGGGACGGAGGGGAGGGGGAAATGTGTTTGGCGATTATCAGGTTTCCGGGAAAAGTGGCAAAAATGGGTCAAGGAGGGGGTCTCTCACTTTGCAACTATTTTTCCTAAATTCCTGGGTACTTTCTCTGGGGGATAGCAAAGCCAGATTTGGTTGGGCGGCCGTCAGGGGGGTGGGGGGGATTTGATCCAGGAATCTAGGAAAAATAGATGCAAAGTGAGAGACCCCCTCCTTGACCCATTTTCGCCACTTTTCCCGGAAACCTGATAATGGAGAAAAACATTTCCCCCTCCCCTCCGTCCCTGACGGCCACCCGGAGAAATTGGAATCCATTCCTCTCTACATACCCAACACCCTCACCAAGTTTCAAGGTGAGAGAGCAAGTGGTTCAGGAAATATCAAATTAAAACAGCGTTCGCCCATACTAAACTCGGAAGGCGGTGGGACTTTGACGTTTTCGGGAGAAAAACATTCTCGACTTTTCTGTCTTTGCAAATCAATTTTAGGTCGGGAATGATTCATATTGTTGTAAAAACAAAATGTTTTTCATAAAAGCAATCCATCCGAACAGAAAAAAAGTTATCGCCAGAATCTATTGGTAGGTTCCCCATCGATTTTGCTTCCGAGTCTACCAAGGCAGCGGAAGCTTTGTTTTTACTTTTCAAGAACGAAAGAAAAAGTTCTCCAAAATCAAAATTTTCACTCGCGTTTTGCGTTTTAGACCTTTCTTAACAATTTTGGTTCCGTGTCTGTCTGTCTGTCATGAATTCCTTGTAACGCGCATAACTATACAAAGTTATTGTCCGATTTCTATGAAATTTTCAGGGATTATGTGGATTGGGTTGTAGATAGTCCCCTATGAAAATCATCATCCCCGGACTGATAGAAGCGACTGCGCATGCGCAAACGTAAATTCCATGTAACAGCCGTGACTTCAACTGTCCCCCAGGGGTCGCGGGTTCGAATCCCAGCCGAGGCTTAGTATTTTTTTGATCTAATCACATACATCTACTCACTTTATTTTTCATCCGAATTTGATGAAATTGACTAGGATTGTCCAGATTAGCGTGTAGATGGTCCCCTATGAGGGTAGTGGGAGGTATTTAGAGATTGGTGTTTTGAGATTAACTACAACCTATGCATCGGATCATCTATATAATCGGGTTATGGATACGAGGAAGCTATGTGCCACACCCACTTGGCAGACGTTTTTCTGTTGCTTGTATCTATTGCTAACTTCACCCCGGTTTTTTTAGACGATTGCAATAGCTTCATTTTTTTGGAAAATTCGCTACAAGTGTCGCTTCAGTTACCGAAGAATGAAGCTTGTCATGTAAAAACAATTACCTATTTTTTTAGGTAGATACTTAGGAAAGAAAAAGGTTTTTTATTGACCTGGACTACCTACCTCCAACCATTGATGAGACCTCAACGAAGTTCATCATGCACCATCTATTATTATTATTACAAACTCAAATTGAGCGTGAGAATGAGATAAGAGAGTTAGCAGGAAGGCCGCTGTGAGCGCTTGTGTCGAGGACGAGCCGCTGGATCTCCAGACGCCTCTGATTTATTTTAGTAGGTGTAAAATAATTCAAGTGACATTTATATGTCCGCCCACTTCTCATGGTGGCAATGGCGTCTAAGGAAGGGCGTGGGTTTACATTGTGAATCCGATTCGGAGGCCCGAAGGAAAACGGTGGACGTCCCACGTCTATATAGCCGGTCAAGCTGAGTTGATACACTTGTTCTAACCCTGTAGATTCAGAGCCGCAGGCTTTTTCGCGGTCAAACCGAACAATGCTGGCCTCGCAGGACCTCCTACCTCGGAATATCTCGAGCAACCACTTTAGACTGATGACAGCTCCCTTTTTTCCCTCATTATCGATCCCTCGGTCGTTTCTATCCACTTCATTCTGTTCCCGTCATTCCTTGCAAGCCCTCCAAGTTCGACGCGTTTTTCAGTGTTTGGTTTTCTTTTGACGTGTCTCGCCCCTGACCGCTAGCGATGACTATGGGAAGGTACATCCACGGAAATTGCTGGGTGAGACGGAAATTCGAACACAATGCCCCGGGTGTACGGAAATGAAGCAAGCTGGCAGCGAAATCAATGACGAGTCCTCCCACTGATGTTGAACCGTTGATTGCACAATGAGGTCAAGTCCACATTTTTCAGCGAAAATGAGTAATCTCAACCCTCTACAAACTAAGATATAATGGAATAACTCAGTCCCTGAAAGTATAAAAACTGTTAGTCATAACCGAAAATTTTATTTCATTTCATTATTTTGCCATAATTTCTCAAAATATTCTGATTGATAACATTTATGTTACTATTTACCGTATCTGATCCGGCGCCGGATCAGATACGGCGCATTCTTATCACAATACGGCGCCGAATTGAGAATACTTTTTTTTTAGAATTGTGTACGAAGGCCGGATTATGAGAATACGTATGAAAGCCAAACCAAACCTACTAGGAACTCTCAATGAGGAATTTCACCGAATTCTGTTTGCATTTTTCCTGAATAGTTAATGGTGTGGGATAGATGAAAATCGGGCTGATTTCGGAAAATAAGTCTCCTGTTATTTTTGGGAGACAATCAAAATTTTTGATTTCAAAACTAACCGGGAAAACGGACGTGAAGCGAGAACGCTCGCTGATTGGGCTGTTCAGATCGCCGTCTCTTCCCAGTGTTGCCCATTGGGACGACGAAATCGTGTTTTCTAAGAGAAAAGTTATCAAACAAAAACAGGGGAAACCTAATTTTCCCCATCTTGCTTTTTCTATTTTTTTCTTCAGTTTTTCGATTTCGAACTTTACTGTTTCGTGAAATTTTGAATCTGAGGGCTATACATTTCTCGATCTCAGTGCTTCAAGCGGCCATAAATGAACTATTCCAGGATGACGTCATTTTCCCGGTTTTTTTAAACATTCGTATTTTCTAGACTGTTTTGTTTATTCGTAAATTAGGAAGTTCGGGCTGAATGTTTGCCTTAGGAGGTTTTTCGAGGTGCTGAATCCGATTTTGGGGTCAAAAATAGGAAATTCGGACCTGGTGAAATTCCTCATTGTTGACCCGTTTCTAGGCTCCTACTGAACACATTAGTAGAGTTGAAGAATAGACCCACCGACCGAACTAAAATTTTCATAAGCTGTGAAATGCAATCAATACTTACTAATTAGTCATGGAAGTTTTGAGATACCTACTTCGGTATGAGATTCAGGACCCCAGAAAGTATTGACCGGTTTCAGCGCTACCTACCGCCACTTCAGCGAACTATTATCCTTTTTCAGCTCGATGTGAGCGTGGTCAAGCGGCATTTCTGAAAAGTAGGCTTACCTCGATTTTACCACTCTCTAATTTCTAAGTTTGGCGGCTTTACTTCCCTGCCTTTTTAAATTGCGAGGAAAAGGAACTTGATATTGCATTTTTGTGATGTTTTCAATTGTTGTGTTGTTCTTCTTTGCTACATTGTAATCTTGGGATAACTGCAAGTTAGAGGAGCGGCGGTAATGCGGTCGCGAGCGTGATCACCTGATAAGATAATAATATTATATATATATAGATAATATATATATCTATAATATAGATATATATATTATCTATATATATATATATAATATTATTATTATTATTATTAGATTATATATTATATAATCTAATACATATCTATATATCATCAGATATATCGATATAAGATATTATCTTATATCTTAATATCTGATATTATCAGAAATGGTAGTTCGTTGAAGTGGCGGTAGGTAGCGCTGAAACCTGACAATACTTTCTGGGGGCTAGACTCTCCTTACTTCGGTACTCTCGTGAAAAAATAACTTCAACTTATTGGGAATTCAACCCACATTTAATTTGCTGTTCCTCTTGTTTAGTTGAACAGAAAGAGATATTATTTTTCCGGTTGAAATTCCGAGGATCGAAAGCAACCAGTGGATGTTGGAAGCTTACTCATTGTTTCTGGTCCCTTCGAGCGAAAGGGTGGAATATTTCAGTAGCCTCCCATTCACATTACAATAGTAGCCGCGTATCTGTTTAGCACTGTTCGCGGCCCTATCGCAGTACACACTTCCCTGCATTGGTAAATAATGGAGTCCGCCACCTCAGGGGTGGCTGGCGGCAGAGAAAGCGAAAATAGCTACCCAGAGCGCTAGCTGTGTCAAAGTGGGGTTGACTTTGCAGAATGGATGTATCCTAAGCAACAAATATTTCTGTGGGTGAAGCTCGTTTCGAATGATTGAAAGAGAACTTTCAACTACGACTATTGCTCCCTCACTACGGGAGGTCGGTAGAGAAACTCAGTACTCTTGGAGCAGGTTAAAAATGTTGGTCCTCAAAATCACAATTCTAGTGTCCCATTTCGCATTTCGCACTTTTTTCAAAACTATTTTTCCCAACTACCAAAAGCAGAAATGCTTCTTATTATCTATGTTATAATCATATTACTACAAAATAAACTAATACGACATAAAACGCTGCAAATCATTGTTCAAAGGTTTATTATTTTCTGTATAGATCACCCTTCTATATAGATCACTGGTTCTCCATCAATAGCACCTACCACCATCTGTATTCTCCCTTAACCTTCCCTCTCAAATTTCAGCTTCCTGCGTTCAATAGGATTGAAAATGGCTTAGGAGCTCACTCAGCTGATCATTGATCTGAGGAGTGAAGAAGATCTCCTCGAATGCTGGAGACGCCTGGAAGAGCACGTCCATTCAATAGGATTGAAAATGGCTTTGGAGCTCACTCAGCTGATCAGTGACCTGAGGAGTGAAGAAGATCTCCTCGAATGCTGGAGACGCCTGGAAGAGCACTTCCATTCAATAGGATTGAAAATGGCTTCGGAGCTCACTCAGCTGATCAGTGATCTGAAGAGTGAAGAAGCCTTTGAGCAATGATTTGCAGCGTTTTTTACCCACCAACATTTTTGCTTCCTCCCTACCGAAGGTAGGGAAGCTTTGTATTCGTGAAAGAAGTGAAAAAAAAGTCCTCCAAAATCAAAATTTCCACTTGCTTTTTGCGTTTTAGAGCTTCCCGAACAATTTTGGTTCCGTGTCTGTCTGTCTGTCGGTCTGTCTGTCTGTCGGTCTGTCTGTGGTCAATCCTTGTCCCGGGCAAAACTATACTAACCTGTGGTCCGATTTTGATGAAATTTTTAGGGATTGTGCGGGTTAGGTCCTAGACGGTCCCCTATCAATTTCAGCACCTTCGGACCAATAGGAGCGAGTGCGCATGCGCAAACGTGGATTTCCTGGAACCTCGGTTTCTAATGAACCGATTTTGCTCAAATTTGGAGGTTAGTTAGGGACTACCTTCTAAGAGACACCCTATAAGTTTCAATCAAATTGGTCAAGCAATAGCCGCTGCGCATGCGCGAACTTTAAATTTATTGTTACAACCAAAACTCCGCAACTATTCAACCAATTTCGATGAAATTTTCAGGGATTGTGTGGGTTAGGTCCTAGACGGTGGACCGCTAAATAAAATTCTACGTTGAAAATACAAAATATTATAAACTATAATACCTTATAAAAATTATAAAAATATTGTAAACATTAATACCTGCAACCCTATCCCGCATATTATCGCCAATAATTTGGTATTCAATAACTCTTTGAATCATAATTTTTTCGCCAACTGATTCTATACGTCCATGTTACAATGAGTGAGAAAGCGATACTGCCCACCCAACTTGGCAGACGTTTTTGCTTCCTCACTACCGAAGGTAGGGAAGCTTTGTATTCGTGAAAGAAGTGAAAAAAAATGTCCTCCAAAATCAAAATTTTCACTTGCTTTTTGCGTTTTAGAGCTTCCCGAACAATTTTGGTTCCGTGTCTGTCTGTCTGTCTGTCGGTCTGTCGGTCTGTCGGTCTGTCTGTCTGTCTGTGGTCAATCCTTGTCCCGGGCAAAACTATACTAACCTGTGGTCCGAATCTGATGAAATTTTCAGGGATTGTGCGGGTTAGGTCCTAGACGGTCCCTTATCAGTTTCAGCACCTTCGGACCAATAGGAGCGAGTGCGCATGCGCAAACGTGAATTTCCTGGAACCTCGGTTTCTCGGTTTCTAATGAACCGATTTTGCTCAAATTTGGAGGTTAGTTAGGGACTAACTTTTAAGAGACACCCTATAAGTTTCAATCAAATTGGTCAAGCAATAGCCGCTGCGCATGTGCGAACTTTAAATTTATTGTTACAACCAAAACTCCGCAACTATTCAACCGATTTCGATGAAATTTTGAGGGATTGTGTGGGTTAGGTCCTAGACGGTGGACCGCTAATATTTTGGTATTCAATAACTCTTTGAATCATAATTTTTTCGCCAACTGATTCTATACGTCCATGTTACAATGAGTGAGGAAGCTATACTGCCCACCCAACTTGGCAGACGTTTTTTACCTACCAACTTTTTTTTACTTACCAGCTACGTACTACCTACCACACCATACTGGCTTCACACCTTCACAATCAAGTTTATTAGAAAGAACTAAACGCTTCACACTCGATTGGAAAAATAGAAAGCTTGATATGGAAATTTGATTACTGGTTACGCAGAAGGCAAAACTGTATACAAATCGAAGAAATGAACAGCGATCGCATTTTAGTCCGATAAAAATTGAATGGAGATTAGACCTCTTTTGCGATTCACACTCATGATTCTGTTTTATCGAAGGAAAACCTTCAAGTACTCGTAGGGACCGAACGTTTTGTCCTACAGAGCTCCGCATGGTCTCATAATTTTTTTTAAATTCAATACTATTTAAAATTGGGAAAAAACGATACCTTTATTTCGAGAGTTTTCGAGCTAGGGCACTCTTGAAAATTTCAACCCTTAATTTTCACTCCTTAGAAGTGACCTACATCAACCAAAAGCTTCGCGGCACAACTAGACCCCAAAAGGAGCCCACATACCAAATTTGAACCAAATCGGTCCAGTGTTGCTAAGAAAAGTGCCGCGTACGGCGGACGGACGGAAATTTTTTTTATTCGATTTTCGTATTCTACGTACCTTGAAACGAAAAACATCAAATTTTGAGGGGGGTTAACATTTTTTTTCCTTGCTCGATTCCAAAGGCTTATTATTGAAAATAATAAACCTAAATACATCAAATACATAAAATTGTCACCGTAAGTGTACGTAACCGATTGTCTAGGAAACCTGGGTTCAATTCCAGGCCGTGACATCAAAATTTTTCTATAATAAATTGCATGTTTATATTACATAACTAACCGAAAAGCCTGCTAAAAGCAGGAAAAAACAAATCCTAGATGAAGTGAAAACGTCTACCAAGTGGGTGTGGCACACAGCTTCGTCGTATCCATAACCCGATTGTATAGATGATCCAATGCCTGGTAGTTGATCTCAAAACATCAATCTCTAAGTACCTCCCACTACCCTCTCTGAACATTGTTGGAAAATGTAGAAGTTTTGGCTGTAACAAGAAAATGTACTTCTGCGCATGCAAAGTTGCTACTATCAGTCTGGGGGCAATGGTTTTCATAGGGGACCATCTTCACGCCAACCCGCAAAATTCCCGAAAATGTCATCGAAGTCGGATGAGAATTGTAGAAGTTATGGCTGGGGCAAGGATTTCATGAGTGTTACCTATATTGACCAGACCGCCAGCTTTTCTTCCTCATCCTGTAAGGATGGATGCTATGGATGCAAGGTAGATAGAATACATTTAAAACCCCGTTGTACGACGAGAGAATTCACCAACGTCACAAATATTCATAGTGTATTCAGGAAGAGCGAACGATGAAAGGCTAGGACTACGTCAATGCAAATTAAATTGATATTATGAACCGTTTCTGCTGACGGGTTCTAGATGTGACCTAAGTCAACAACCGGGAATATCGCAGATCGCAGCTGAAATGATGGGTTCCCAAGTCCTTATGCAAACTCCCGAAATGGGAGTGAAGAACCATGTTGAGAGGAATGTAAACAAGGGTTTTGAGCGGAAAAGCGGTCGGTAGACAACTTGATTAAACCTGAATACACAGGCTGGACTCAAAAATGGCAATTGGCGAGTTGGGAGAGACGATTATAAACGCTGTAAAATATAAAACATCGGTTTATTTTTTCCCTTAAATGATCATCCATCTGCGAAGAAAACGGCTTCTTCCGATCTCTCTAATGACCTGCGGGAGGTGGGGGAAGGGGTTCGGACCTAATAAATGGATTCAAAGGGGTCCAAAGATGTGGGTGTTGTTCTCTCATAAATATCACAATTATAGGAAATTATCGATAGTTGATCATCATGATGATTTCATTCGTTCCCAACAATTTAATAACATTTTAAAATGATTTTAAAAAGTCATAATTATCCAAGTATTTATTTATTCAATTACTTTAATTTATTTTTAATTCATTTTATTGATTCTTTTCTAGTGCTTATTACAATTACAACCCTTGTTATTACCCCTTAAAAGTAACTCAAAATTTGTTGGTTCACGTTTCAAAATAACGTCCAATCTATAGGATGCAACAATTGGATAAACCTTATATAATTATTGTACTTCCTCTGCAACCAAGAGTCAAATTTCGTTAAGAACCTGAGGGCTAATCACATAACGCGATCATTATTAATTTCTTAGAGTAAAATTTCGTGTTGTACTCATGTCAAAATGTATGACATTTCGCAGGTTTTTTTTTTACTTCCAACCCATTTGGGATATTGATGGATAACATGGAATAGCGTATTTGAATAAAGTTGAAATAACATAATATGTTGAATTTTTTTGAGTTGACGTTCTTATAGTGTTACACCTTGTATATTATACAGGGTGTAACACTATAAGAACGTCAACTCGAAAAATTTCAATTCTTCAACTAATTTCCGATCCAAAATCCCACCTAGCAATTTTCGTTTAGCCCCTTTGTTTTTCCAAGTTTTTACAATTGGAAGAATTTTTTTCGTTTTTGTGACCTTATGTCACTAAAACGTTCGTAACTCCCTTTGGATACAGTAAAAAATTACCACTAATTATACCGTTGAAAAGGGCGTTAATTTCCTATCTCCCTGATGGAGATCCAACGTTTTTTAAATAGGTAGAACTTAATAAAAATAATAGGTAAATAACGAAAACTTGAATATAAAAATGAACTTGAAGAGGAAAAATTGTCAAATCTTGAAAATCTCAACCTTTTTCAACCGCTCATGTCTTCTGCTTTCCAGCGTGTAAATGCTTATGAACCATTAATAGCTTTCTACATTTTATCACTTGGATATGTGATGAACAAACATAACATATTATAGTAGAGTAGACCAACAATACTCCCCCTCAAGCTTGGTTGTGGAAAACACCCAAGCTTGCCCTAATGTTTATTTGTCTTGGTCCAGATGACCCTTTCGTGAGGATGTCATCAGGCATCTCCTGCGTTGGTATGCTTTTCAGTAGTCTGTTCAGGCAAATCGCTTCTTTCGTTGATTCTGTCATGGCCATGTACGACTACTCGTATTCAGCCTCAGTGCTGAATAGAGCCACTGCTCTGTTTCCGAGACTCCCAGCTTATAGCTGCCCCAGCTAGTTTGAAAACATATCCAGGGTAAGACTTTCTGTCGTCTACACGCGCAGTGGAAGCGCGCTGGTCCCATAACCTCTAGAAATTATGAGTCCCGCAGTGGAAAAAATAAATTGTATTATTAATAAAGTATTAACCATTCATAGTTTTCAACGGAATGAGGGAAATTTCTCGTCTTCAACTCCAAATGTTGATCACTTGGATATGGGATGAACAAACATAACATATTATTATTGTAGAGTGGACCAACAATGTTTTACTGTATCCAAAGTGAGTTACGGACGTTTTAGTGGCATAAGGTCAAAAAAAGAAAGAAATCTCAGAATCAATATGATGTCTTCAACTAGTACCAATAGTAACCTAATAATATGGATGAAGCCCCAAGATTTCCAAAGTTTACCACACAGTTCTGACGGTGCTAACCAGCTAAAGTACACTCAACTTTTACAAGGCGATGGCCTTCTTCATGGCTTGTTGTTTCTATTGGCCCCTACTCAACGCAAGAGATTTACGATACTCTGACTTCCCGGCGCATTACTGCTCACCGATGGAAGGAGTGTATAAAATTTCCCTCTAGCCGGAGACCTTGGCGCGATTATCGCAGACTGGCGGGAGGCGGCGTATTTACCTATACATTTACCAGAGAAACTTTGCATCCGTGTGGCGCCTCCTAGGTGGCAGATCCGCTAACTAACAATCGAGTCAACCTTCGATGGTGAAAACTTGACAGGGAAATTGGTGTAGTGATAAATTTGAAGTTCGTGTAGTGGCTGCACTGTGAAGGAATGGGCGTCTCCTTGTCTCCGTGACTCTGTTATTGTTTATACCTGTTTCCTGTTTTTATTTCTTATTCTTTCCTGGTACCTAATCGGTCATGCATGATTTTCGTAACAGGTAAGTAAACAGTAGAATCAATTTTAAACAAAATTTGAGTTTTATCTAATAGGTAATAAATTATAGGTATTTATCTTTTTTCGTTCTCAGAGATTTTTGCTTTGTGATGGGTAGTATTCGGCAATCAGAAAATAATTGCGTAGAATCAGTTTTGAAAAACAAATTTAATTGTATCTAATAATTCATCAAGAAAATCGTAAAGAAATCTTCATTTTTGCACTGGGATAATACGAGAGTGGAGTTACTTACATTATTACTATTTTCCAATTTTTAACAGTTTTTCATTTTCCGAATCGAATGAGAGTGCGTACATCCTTGAGTTATTACTATTTTCATTATAGACAATATCCATGTGAATTATTCGTTTAGGTACCTACCTATTAATAAATTATACTGGAATTAGCGTTCAAAACAGATTTCGAAATGCACGAATTTCAATCTACAGTAGGAGGGAAATCATGTCACTTTTGAGGGGAGAAATTCCCGAAAAATTATCGTACGCACGGAAATTTTATTGATGATAAGAGATAAGTAGTTCTATGTTCTCCAGCAGAATGCGCCAAAGGGATGCAAAATTTCTCTGGTAGACCTTTAGTGGCTAGTTGGGAACAACTTCTAGGTAAGATGGGAGCAGAGGCCGGCGCCCTTGGCTTCTGAGGAACTTGGGCTTGTAGATTGAGATGAAGGAGAGAGAAATGATCAAGACGAATTTAGGAGTAGAATGCTTGAAGACCAAGCCCTGAGTCGTCCTTTTATATTACAGGTAACACGGTAAAGGGTGAGTGGGGGAGGGTGACGTCAGTCTGACGTGTCTACCCCCATACCTCACTCTACCTACCACTCGATGACTCACTCATGGGTTTTCTCCCCCTGTCTCTTTATTGGAGAACTAACATAGGTAATTAATGGATCATTACAATTATCGTAACATAATGTAGATGTGCAAAGAGGTGGAAATTATTTCTATTAGAGCAAAATAATTTTTTTAAATATTGTACCTAATGCTATGTAATAATATATAAATATATAAGTGTCTTAAACCTAGATGTTTATGGTAAAAAAAGTGCCTATTATGTATCTCTCTTGGTTCGGTAGCCTATCAAACTAGGTAGGTTGGCTCCCTGCGCCAGAACCCGCCTTTCTCCCCTATTGAGGTCGGTAAAGTTCTTAGTTAAAAAGAGATTTACGTTTTTCTTTCTTCGATAAAGACATGATGGATTAGTCTTATCATAGCAAGTTGATGTACCTAGTTATTTATCATTATGATGATATTCAAAATACACGATTATCTCATTTATCGTTTAAATGTGGGTACATGGTTTGGTTGAAGGGATATACGTCATAGACCATCTCTCTGATGTTGGCGTCGTACCCGTGAATGTTGGTTTCGTTGAAGACGACCGGGTAAGTCGCCGTGCAGGACAAGTTTCGAGGAACCATTGGACACATGTGATTCACGTAGAGGTGTATGACGTAGTGATCTCTCCACACGCCGGAATTATCCAAGTACAACATGCACGGTGCACCTCGATATTCCGCAAATCTTCGACCTTCTTTGTGCACCAGTTCTGGGCGCTTGGAAAGGACTACTTCAACAGGTCGAATTCCAGCGTTGTAGAACCAACTGCTATTGTCATAATGACCTTTGTAGGTCATCAGCCATTCTTTCAAAAATCGTGCGTTTTTATGAGCGATGATCACTCCGTTGTTGATTTGAGTAGGCAGGTTACTTTCCCAGCAGACTGACATTTCGAAAGCCCTGAATTTATTGAGGCTTTTGACAACGTAGGAATCATTATCCAAGAAGATACCACCGTATTTCATCAACACTTTGATCCTTACGATGTCACTCGCGTGCCAAACCTTCCACCCTCCATTGAATTTTTGTCCAAAAATTGTATCAGGCAGGGTCGCATTCTTCAACTCAATGACACTCTCGACACCAGGTGTGGACATTATGACATCCCAATACGGTCCGACAAATTTCGGCGAATTCGTGTGGAAATAAATTTTGTCCGGCTTTTGGTTTTTGAGCGCGGCCAAAACGCACACAGCCTCCAAGAATTTGAATTTCGGTTGGTTGAATCTAATGAAGTGAATTATATTCGGTATAATGTAGCACCCGTTACCTGCACCGTTAACGTTGTCGAATCCCTCGAAAACTCCAAACTGACGGGGTGACTGCCAGAATAATTCGTAAATGACGAAAGATGAAACGCCGAAAGTGAACAAGCAAGAGCACCAAAGCCGCCACATATTGTTGGTTTTCATTTTCTATCTCTTGTTGTGTTTGGAGTTCTTATTTGATAACAATACAAGACACTAACACAGCTTGATGAGTAAATAAACCAACAATTAGTTACCTCCCTGAATATTTACTTAATTTCTAATTTATAATCTTATTAGTCACCTTCTTATTTACGTCGAAAACCAAGGAGTTACTACAACATCATTTGAGTATTTGAAGAAAACCTGGATATGTATAACTTTTGTACCGATCAACTTGAAGAGCTACATTGTATTTATTATTGTCATCGTAAGACTAGGAAATGAGGGTTTGATTAACTTGTTAACTGTTCGGGGATGGTTTGGTGTCCTGACAAGGCCAACCCGACATCACCAACAGGTCTACCCTACATAATACTGTTCTTCAATAAAAATCTAAACTATTAATCTAAGGAAGAGCCCGCACAATCTAGTGGGGCTCCCTAAAACTAAAATCAGTATTTGCCTCCCTCTCTCTGTGTTCGTTAATTCCGACCTGAGGAGGGAACTACCAACAATCTCTCTCACTCATGCTCTGGCCTAGGGATGTCAGGTTCTTCAAAATGAATCGATTTAAATCGAATCGATCTTTTAGAAATGAATCTAAAAAAAATCGATACAATTTTTCCTAAAAGTATCGATTGTTTCAAAAATTATGTATGCAAAGTTTACTTAAATTCTATTAATACGAAAGATTAGAGTAGAAGGATTTGAAACCTCATGTTTTTTGACAATTTATGTCACGAAAAAGGTGTATAGATCCTGCGTAGATGATAATTAACTAATTTTTCCTCGTGAACAGGGGAGAAGAGAATGGCGTCATGAATTATCAGGATAGGTTGAGGTGGTGTTTCTCATTGAGTGATCATTAGGTAAGGGCAAATTGAGAGACTAAGTATATTGTAGGCTTTAACTTTATCACTCAGACCACCCATCAAGTTGTCTTCTACAAATTAGTGAGACGAATAGCTAATAGGGTTTATCTCAATCTCTCCCTTTCACTCGACAGTATTAGGTAACCTTTCACCACGTGGTAGTATCCCACGTGGCCCCTTCCTTTTCAATCCTTTCTCCTTCCCTTCATCCAGGCGTTTTAAATAGGATCACTGAATGACGACTCAAGTACTCTCCCGACGGCCTGATGATAATGTCTATACATCGAAACTTGTATTACTCGCCTCCTGTACTCAACTTTATGGTTACGACGGATTCTCCAACGAGGTATTTTTACAACAATTTTATACTCATAGCTAGCGGAAATAATCCCTTAGGTAAAATCCAATTGGCTAGGAGAAAGCCATTCAGAATGTTCCTTCACATTGTTTGCAGAAGCCCCACCAATTGGAGTGAATCTGCATCCTGATTGGCTAACCCCTTACCATTCATAATGCATATAATTGTGACTTTTGTTCTACTCTGCGTCATATTGATGTCCACATATTCTTCCAAGGAAGGTTTCTCCTCGTTATTTTGTTCATTATCTCCGTATGCTAATGTTACGCCCGAAACCTCAATGGAGTTACAATTGATATCTGTCGAGTTGTAACCCTGTATAAGGGATGCGATCCCATAAATCAACCAGTATTGGAGCGCTCTCCCCATAAGCCGCAGGGCATCCACCGTGATGCATGTTCCGACATCTAACGAGGTCGCAGTGAGAGGCGACAAAGCAAATGAGCTCCCCTGAAACGGTCGCCAGAATATACGATTCAGAGATCCGTTAAAACGAGCTACACTGTATCTGCAGTAGTAACCGAGAGGTACAATAGCAATGGTAGAACAGGTGCAATACACGTTAGAGAATAATTAACTGTTTCTATTAAGTCGGTATATATGTTTCAACCCAAGTGTCTATTGGAGTTTTAAAACCTCCGGGTTATTCACAATTCAAATCCCATTTTCCCCAGCGTTCAAGAGAGGCCAGTGTAAACCGACGTGAACAAAAGCAAAAAAATCTAGAAAACTTTATCCACCTTGATCAAACTTTCAACATTAATACGAGTAAAATTACTTTTTTTAATTATTTTTTTAATTTAGTAAACTTTTTTTAAAAGTACGACCATAATGAAGTAGAGTTCATTCCGCAAGCGATTCTCGAAAAAAATAACGATGAAGAAAAAGACTCTGTTAGGAATTGTATATTCCCTCCTTTCGCTTCAAAAGATCTAAAGGAGATGTTCTCGTGAGGGTTCGTAAATGGAGACCTTCTCTGGCCCACCCTTGAGGAAAGCCATTCATAATCCTCCAGAGAACCGAAAAAAGTATGTTATATTTGAAATGAAAGGTTGAAATATGAGTAAATCATTTCGAAAAATTTTAATGAAAAATGTTTTTAAGACCCGCTTATTAGATGATAGCAGTGATGGCAAAAGAACAAATCGGACAGGCGCACAGAAGAAAGGACCTCCAGACAAGACATGGAGGCTCATGGAGGCTCATCGCTGGAAGTAGCTTTAGGTTAGGTAGTATTTTGTGGTCCTGTTTTATTCATTATATAATTTTAACGACGTCTCAAAAACCATTTTGACCATTTGGACACGTGCCTTAATGATAATCTAGGAAGTTAAAACAACAAATTTTATCATTCTCTTCTGAAACCTCTTAGTTAAGCCCCGTTTACACTGCTCGAGCATTTGCCTGCTCAGGCAGTGTAAACAGTCGCTTCGAGCCGAGCATGTTCGCGAGCAAGGTTCGCTCGTGCTCGAGGCTGATCCTCTCGATGTCGGTTTTCCGACGAATCACCAAAGGTATGCTCGTTCGTCGTTCGCTCAGTGTAAACACCCCGGACCGATGTTAGTGGATCTAGTTCCAGCTGTAGTGATGACGTAACGTAGTGACGTCACGCACCTGACGAGGCGTGAGCCTGAGCGAATAAATAATCAGTCTTGTATTGCATACCTTGTCATTAACAGTTTCTCAATTTCCATATTATCAAACACCAGCCAAGTTGTTGAATGTGCCACATCTCTCCCATTTCATTTCGACTTTTTCACGATGGAGTGCGACAATGAAAAGTGTCTGATGTTAATTTCCCGGTTCGAGGGGTTCCCAGAGCTGTGGCAGCCCGACAACTAACTCTAGTCACTTTAGTCAACGTCAAGATCACCACAGTCGCTAAAAATCGCAGTTATTGCCAACCGAACTGCTGCAGGAACGCGAAAGTTGGTGTCGGTTTTGGAAATGATGCTTTCTATTTTGAACAGTATGAAGGTGAAATCTTCTTGTGACATGCGACTGGAATTGTTGAACAGCCCACTGTCATCCTCCTTCAAATCCTTCAGCAATGAAGAATAATTTCTTCCACACAGAAACGACGACTCCCACATTCGGCGCCTTTTAACATAGAGATGTTTTTGGGCTGGGGGTCATTCTAAAATTTGCGTAACGACACCAAAATTTGTGACGACCCGGCACTTCAGATTATTATTAACTCGATGAAAACTGAAGGCGACCAGTATTTTGAAGCAGGTACCAAGGAATTATTCACCGGAATTAGTCACAAACGCACAAGGGAACCCAAGTTGTACAATTTATGCGGGATACATTCGATTTGGAACTAAATAATGATCCAGTCTTTTCAAAAACGATAAATACAACATGAATTGATGGAATATTCAGTCGCTACATTGATCATCTCGGAACAAAGCAATGTATTTCCTACTTTAGTTATCATCGCCCATCATTCTCCATTACTGATTTACCTAAACCAGTTTCTGTACAATAAATTTTAAACACCAAAGTACTACTGTCTATTACTGATTTGCCTAAACCAGTTTCTGTACAGTAAATTTTAAACACCAAAATAGAAAACTTAGGTAGAACGCGTTTACAGTAACTGTATCTTAACTGTTAAGATATACATGATTCAATTTTTTTCCGTTAACCGGAGAAGTTTCTTCCATCCGTCTTTCAGATTATGATGATTTTCTTTTGCAATTTTCCTTCTTTAATAGGTGATCTAAAACCACAATTGATGCAGCGGTAACCGCAGCTCTCGATAACACGGGTGCAATCTAATCGCAGGATTTGCTCGCGTGCGACTGATCGTCGGAAATGCTCGGGCAGAGTAAACAGTGGTGCTCGTTGAAAACCGGCAAATGCTCGATCGCGAATGCTCGATGCACGATGCTCGAGCAGTGTAAACGGGGCTTAGAGCCTTAGATTATTCCTCATTTAAATTTTTCCATCTTATAAGATTGGTACCACAGTAGAACTTTCTATTGGAATATCAGCCACACTTCCAAATACTTAGCTTGTGTGGAAATGGATGGAGCACCTTACCTCCGAAGTATGGGGCATTTTTAGTCGTTCTCCTCAGAACGGAATATCGGTCAGTTTCGAACGATTTCAGGCTTGCAGCAAGAGTCAATGAGCTATTCTTCTATAAATCGAGTTGACTGCTAATTGATAAACCAGGAATTGGCTGATTTATTTTTTAGAATCCTCAACTTCGATTAGAGCAAAATTTTGAATAATTTAAAAGTAGGTAGGTACGTGATCAATTACCTAACCCACCGTTTACTTTGCAAGAGAGGTTCATTGACTTTTATAGATTTATGTGATAAGTCCTCCTTGTCATCTCTCCCGAATTACAGCGGAGTATTTCGTGAAAACGGGCGACCCGAATTACAGCGGACGTCGCGGAAAATCCACCATTTCACGCCCCCAATTAATATTAATACGATAAAAAGGGGTATTAGGGCTTATCTCCCTTCGAACGCGGTTTTAGCCTCTGCCGCGGCAAATCTGGGGAAACCGAAATACAAGGATAGTATCGTAGGAGGTTTCGGACCCTTTTATCGGGTTGGAAAACGGTAAGTTCGTTTCAGCTCGATTCGAGAGGGAAAATCGAATATCCTAACTGAATTTGCTTCTCTCGTCGCTGAGGTACCCTCAAAAAGAACAACCCTTCAAAATTTCCGTTAACTGTTTTTGTGCGCAAAAGACCTGATCCTCCCATTCATCAGTGCTATAGTTGAAGTTCCATGCAAATATTATGAGTTAAGTACTACTTAATGAATAAATTTTTTAATAAACTAAGTAGGTACCTGCTTTTTACATCCGATTTTCCGCTATTTTTGGTTTATTATTTCCAATAATAAGCCTATGTGATCGTATCGCAAAAAATGTTTATAACCCCCCCTCAAACTTTGTCACTTTACGTTTCAAGGTGCGTAGAATCCAAATTTGCAATGTCCGTCCGCCGTCCGCCGTCCGGGCCATAAAAAGCCTTAGAATCGGTCTAAAAAACCCGTTCTTTCGCACATAGACTCCATTTGGGGTCTAGTTGGTCCTAACGTCGAACTATTCCGATCGCTTAATTCGTATAGAAGTTATGGGCAAATAACCGGCCAAAAAAGAGGTTTTTGCTTAAATATGCGTGGGGTGACATTTTCCAAGTATTTTTCTTCATGTTGGATGGTTGGTCGCTTTATAGACGATTAAATAGAAAAATAATAAACCATTAAAATAATAAAATAATAAACCATAAAAATAATAAACGTACGATAAATCAGAAACACGAGTGTGAATCGCAAAAGAGGTCTAATCTCCTGATGGTTGGTGGCTTTATAGACGATTATATAGAAAAATAATAAACCATTGTGTAATAATTTGCAGCGTTTTTTGAAATGGTCATTAAAGCAACTAAATGGTCTTTCCAAACGTCACGAGTTTGCTTTTTGACTTCCTGAAACCTTCCTTTTGGAGGGCGTCGGTGGTCTAGTGGACAGTGTACCCGACTGCGGTGATAGGATAAGAACCGTCTTGCGGGGACGCGCGTTCGAGTCTGGTCGCCAGCAGGAAGTTTTCTGTCTATTAGACGATCGGCAATCTCTCGTTCCAACCCAGGGCGGTGATGTTTGGGAAGCCATGAGCGAAATCATCAGAACAAATTCTGATCTCCCCTTAGGGAGACAGCTGATGACGTCCGCGACGCCAAGAATGGCAGTCGGACGAAAATTCAACCTGAAATGGTTGCTTACTTTACTTTTTTTACTTTTACTTACTATAGAAAAATAATAAACCATTGTGTAATAATTTGCAGCGTTTTTTGAAATGGTCATTAAAGCAACTAAATGGTCTTTCCAAACGTCACGAGTTTGCTTTTTGACTTCCTGAAACCTCTATTCACGCAGCAAGTCCATAAAAATGGTATACTAAATTAAAACTGCCATTAAATGACTAATACCAACAGTTTGAGAAAAAAACCACCCATTCAAGTATAAATCAAATTTTTGCTCTTAAAAATGGTAGATATAAGAAAGTGCTCTTCAAAATTATGCAACTTGATTGGTTAAAACTAAAATGATTGTACCCGGGCACGTGGATGAATTATTTATTTATTTTTTCCACTCCTGAAAATTGGGAGAGGGATATATAATAATAAGAGAATAAATGTAAAAAAAACCGAGCGAAGAAGAAATAATAGACCTTAGAATCAAAAATAGACAATCAATTTGGGTTGGCAAGTAACCTCACAAACCACTAAGCCGAATTTTCATCTTCGAAATTCGTATGGAGAAACGAACAAGGGTAAAAACAAACGTCACAGTTGAACTATTTCCCTCACATTCGTTTCCCAAGTGTGGTAGCGAGATGGAGATGTGGATCTCGTTTTTACACGATTTTTCTTTCTCTTGTTCCACCCACTTTCAGTCCGACCAATCATATTGCACCTTTCAATAATTCTTTCCTCTTGACTATAATTTGGATGATTGAAAAAGAGACTCAAAAATTCGCCTAAAATCGTTATTTTGTGAGAAGGGTAGTTTAAAGCCCAAGGCATAAAAAAACAACAGTTTCCAATTCTCATTCTCATTATCTAGAGTGGCTCATTTGTTCCTCCCGAGGCGCTCATTCTTTCCGTAGTTTAAAGACCGTAGGGACAAATAACGGTTAAGCCCTTAAAACCATTGCAAAACAGGGTCGAGACTAAGTAGTTCTCGTTGACACCCGAGACGCCCCTCGGGGGCAAGTTTAGTTAAAGCTCTCACGTTCACGTTGCCTAATATGAATATTTAATGAATTTTTTTTCCAACTCCACCGGTTGGTGTTATAACATTTTAGTCATATTTTCAGCATACGAGGGATCATTCGCAGTCAAAGCTGATAAAATATGAATAAAATATCATCGCGTTGAAAACGAACTTGCTCTTGGCGAGTGGGCCCGGAACATGTATATAGAGGTTTATTGTGTCAGATATTCAAGTTTGTGATTGTGTTGGTTCTGTGGACTCGGAAGGGAAGATCGGCTTTCTTACACGCGTCTGGCGTCTGGGACCAGTGCCTAGCTGCGGCCGATATATGCAAAAACCCTCATCGTACGTCTCTCTTCAAAAATGGGAATCAAGAGACGATAAATTTGAATTACAGACTTCTCATTATTTACTTTTTGCCCTCCAGTGACTCCAGTTCCCTAGCTTTTTCGAAAGGCTCAACATGTTTATGCCAGAAGAGGATGAGGTACTGGTGGGGCTCGTAGAAAAAAATATTTTCTTGTATGATATGGTGGATTAGGATATGATTTTTGTATGATTGTGATGTAGAAGTATGAGAATTCAACCAAAAAAGAAAAAAAACGTGGGAAACCATTGCAGAGGCGTTGAAGAAAGACAGTATCCAAACATTATGAAATTAATGTGCAACTGTGTTAATCCGATAAAACATTGGTTCATTTTTTTTTGGTTAATTATTTTCAATAATAAGCCTTTGGAATCGAGCAAGAAAAAAAATTTTTTAACCCCCCCCCCCCCCCTCAAAATTTGATGTTTTACGTTTCAAGGTACGTAGAATACGAAAAACGAATAAAAACTCGGCGCTTTGCGCCTCGGCGGGGGGCTCCGCCCCCCTGCACCCCCCGGTTTATTTCTTTTTCCATACTCTGTATGAAATCATAGGAACACAGAATGTGTTTTTGCGATGCTAGTCATCTGTTAAATAAAAAAACAACAATAATAGATGTGGAGTCTTTGGCAATAATGAAATAAATAATTGTTAGACATTTAATTTGGTCTAAAACCCTATAAATGTTATATAAATAAATGTGTAACTACAAGAAAAATACTATATAAATTGAGAGCTTTCCAACGAATGGTGAACAATTTCTGTGCAATGAACACTGCGGGAGTTCTATTTCCTTACCAACGGCTTGGTTGCACGTGAAAATCATTATAAAAGGCGCGTAACGGTTTTTTCTGTCGCTTTTTCGTGACGATTTTTTTTCGGTAGGTCATCGCAAAAACACATTCTGTGTTAAAATTGCCGTACGCCGTACGCGGCACTTTTCTTAGCAACACTGGACCGATTTGGTTCAAATTTGGTATATGGGCTCCATTTGGGGTCTAGTTGTGCCGCGAAGCTTTTGGTTGATGTCAGTCACTTCTAAGGGGTGAAAATTAAGGGTTGAAATTTTCAAGAGTGCCCTAGCTCGAAAACTCTCGAAATAAAGGTATCGTTTTTTCACCAATTTTAAATAGTATTGAATTTTAAAAAATTTTTGAGACTACCCGGAGCTCTGTAGGACAAACCGTTCGGTCCCTACGAGTATTTGAAGGTTTTCCTTCGATAAAACAGAATCATGAGTGTGAATCGCAAAAGAGGTCTAATCTCCATTCAAATTTTATCGGACTAAAATGCGATCGCTGTTCATTTCTTCGATTTGTATACAGTTTTGCCATCTGCGTAACCAGTAATCAAATTTCCATATGAAGCTTTCTATTTTTCGAATCGAGTGTGAAGCGTTTAGTTCTTTCTAATAAACTTGATTGTGAAGGTGTGAAGCCAGTATGGTGTGGTAGGTAGTACCTAGCTGGTAGGTACAAAAAAGTTGGTAGGTAAAAAAAAAATGATGGTGGGTAAAAAATGCTGCAAATCAATGCTCAAAGGCTTCTTCACTCTTCAGATCACTGATCAGCTGAGTGAGCTCTGAAGCCATTTTCAATCCTATTGAATGGAAGTGCTCTTCCAGGCGTCTCCAGCATTCGAGGAGATCTTCTTCACTTTTCAGATCAAAGATCAGCTGAGTGAGCTCCGAAGCCATTTTCAATCCTATTGAATGGAAGTGCTCTTCCAGGCGTCTCCAGCATTCGAGGACATCTCCTTCCTCCTTCAGACCACAGATCAGCTGAGTGAGCTCTGAAGCCATTTTCAATCCTATTGAATGGAAGTGCTCTTCCAGGCGTCTCCAGCATTCGAGGAGATCTCCTTCCTCCTTCAGATCACAGATCAGCTGAGTGAGCTCCGAAGCCATTTTCAATCCTATTGAACGGAGGAAGCTGAAATTTGAGAGGGAAGGTCAAGGGAGAATATAGAAGGTGGTAGGTGCTATTGATGGAGAACTAGTGATCTATACAGAAGTGTGATCTATACAGAAAATAATAAACCTGTGAGCAAAGATTTGCAGCGTTTTAAATCAAATATAATTATGTGCCTTTGTGTGATATCATTTGAAAAATCTTCTCACTTCCACTCTCTTCAAGCACCAAGGGGCAGCTCTCTTTGTGTCTTGTGAGTCGTGAGTCTCGCCATGGAAATGTCCATTGAAATACTGAGCAAAGTGATCCCGAATAGTAAACCCTGATATCCCCCTGACCTATTGAGGTCGGGAAATATTTGTGATGGAGCCTGGGGAGAATCAGGATCTGATGGAGAGAACGGTAGCCCACTTTCCTGCTACTAGCTTGTTCCCTCCTCATTCCTGCCAAAGTCACCCTTTTCTCCTCTTCCTTTTCTTCCACTATCCACAAAGCCAACAGAGCCCTCTTCCTTGACATTCTGAACAATACTGAATGCTAGAGCCGCACAGCCGTTGAGTCCGGGACGGTGTGTAGGAAATATAACCCACTGCGGCAGCCGCAAGCTCTGCGGCTCAATTCGATCGCGAGCCGCAGCCGCAGCGACTAGACGCGTGTAGGAAAGGTTGCCGTTCGCTCTTCTATGGGTCAGTATTTCCCTAAATTGCAGGGGCTTAAACTTTAAAAGTTGTACCTAAATTTGAAATGTTCAAGGATTTTCGAAATTCATTAGTGCATATTTGTAGGGAATTGAAAAACTTAAAGATTGCCGCTGGAATCATCAAAATCGATTAATAATTGCCAGAGAAAAATAGAAAAAACAAACTGAATAAACAGTTTCTCCCATGCTCTAATGAATTTCGAGAATCCTTGAACATTTCAAATTTAGATACAACTTTTAAAGTTTGTCCCTACAATTTAAGGAAATACTGACCCGGAACGAGGGACGAACGGCGACCGACTGAGTTCCCCTTAACCCATTTCAAGCCGAGGGTAGAAATAACAGAGTAATGTGAGGAGGAGAACGAACTATTTTACAGAATGCCCGCCGAAATAAGGCATCATTAAATGGTTGCAAATTTTGCTCTACAATCGAGAGCAAAAATGCTCCAAATTTTATGAATTTAACATTTTATAGGATTTGAGACGTCTCAGTTTTCCAATTCGATATGATTTATCCATTTAATTGTTAAAAATCTTTTAAAAATCTACTGAAAATGTAAAAATCTATTTATGAACCGGAATCTGTTTCGACTCGTGGATCGAATTTGAGCCACCATAATCACGCTTTCGGCCAAAAGGCCTCTTTTTCAAGAAAATTTCCCAAATCTCGAATGTCGAAGAAAATGTTTTTTGAAAAGTTTAGAAATAGCATGAACGAGAAAAATTCGTCCACAAAGATTTTCCACTATTTCAATATTTAAAAAAATCATTATTACGACGATGCAAAAATGCATCAGTGGCCGGAAATGGGTTAAGTGATGTGAATTATATTCACATATTATCACATATTATTAATATTCACAGATATTATCGAACATTGGCTCAATGAAACGCGTTTGATGGCACGCAATTTTGATTTTGAACATCCGTGAGGTGTCCCACTTGTTCCGCATAAACGTTAGATCTTCATTATAGTGAAGTGAGAGAACGCAGCAATACCTGTTACCTCCATCATCGATCACGTCTGTCACACAATCGAGCGGCTTCAGTACAGACGCTTGTCGTGTTTGGATTCTGCTCGATTGACGAGGTGGGGGGATATTGCGAGGTGTTAAGCCCGAAGCCCTATTGATCCTTTGACGACACTCTCTATCATTACTGTTTAGTTAGTTGTCACATTAACTTGTTATGTATTCCCGTTGAAATAATAATAATAAAGGGTTATAATCCCTAAACTTCTTGATCCTCATGTTGTGATAAAATAGGCACTGTTAAACCAATGCTATCTAAGTGCCATCTAGTTGGGTTTGTTCTGTATTACTATGTGTGGAAGTTACCACTTTTCTCACTGTGATCACGATGAATGTTATTCTTTGTAGTCGGTCTCATTACACGTATTTTAGTATTTTTCTAATTAGTGAGTTGTGTTTCATTCTATCCCAGTACAAACAGTAGTCGTACCTGAAGGTTGAACGGTATTTAATATTCAATATGCGCTCCGATCTCCGGCCTTCAGTCGGATAATCGGATAATTACATCTCAGTATACAGCCTGAATCTTGGACAAGCGAAGCAGCAACTTCACCAATTTGTGAATAAAATGTATAAGCATAAGCCCACATATGTCTAGTAAGGTGGCCCAGAACAGGGGCAAAAAAATAATAATTTATAATAATTACCGGGGCACCCCTCAAATGTGTTCACCGTAGTAACAAAAAAAATCGTGTCAAAATGTGGACCAACCAGCTAGACTAAAAGTGGGTATTCATCAACATCAATAAGATGTTGTGTGTATCGATCCACGGTATGAGTAACGTGTCAAATATCGGTACTGGGGTCATGCAGGGAGAAACGCTGTTATCGCCTAGCTTTCGGAAAATATATTCCCTTCATCAGGGCCTGATAAATACAAACAAAAACTCAGGCAACAGAAGCCGAACACAAACGAATCTCACGCTAGTCAAAACGAAGTTCAGGTAAAAATCTCGTAAAATCTCAGGTAAAAAGTTAAAAAGAAGGAAAGCATTTTCCGAAAGCTTGGCGATAACAGCGTTTCATCCAAGATGACCCCAGACCCTATATTTGACCAGTCCATCGACATCAATGTTTCGAAGGTATTTTTCATGTAGGGTAAAATATGAAAGTAATATACAAATATAGATAATTGATATCACCAGGTATTTTATTAACTGAATATGAACTTTGTTTGCAGAGATGAATTTTCTGTACGTATAAAACTCTGACATGTTTTTATCAAATTTCTAGGGCTTGGCAGGGACCACTATTTCTACCACCACTTTCTTCGTCTTAAAAATAAAATCCATCAAAATGTGAAGGAATTTGATGGATTCAAGCAAAATTTCAACACTACTCAGAATTATCTCGAGCATGTGATGGCGACAAGCTAGCCACAACAGTACCCTTCCTATTTTATGTCTTTCCTGCAAAACAAAGGCAGCTTGAGCTATATTTTCTTTCAAGGGGCAGATTATGTCTGGGAGTATTTTTCCATCCCAGTCAACGATGATTGGACCATGATGATTGGACCAACCAGTGAAAATGTGGCGTTGGTATCATCAGTACCTAGCTCTTCTGGATACTTTTCATCTGAATCGTACTTCATGACACAGTAAGAGAGAAGGACCATGCCCGAGAGCTGCCGCAACTGGCACCAGCACTCTGAGCGCTTGTCTGTCTGAAAGATAATCTGTGTCAAGAGCGCTTGTCACACGATGAGTAAAAATAAGGATTTTTTTTGGGCTGCTAACTTTACCGAGGCCGCTTTTTTTAGGTGATTTGTAAGGGGAGTGGAGCTTTAAACCCCATTTTTAGTTTCTGGGAACATTGGGATAGCTAAATGGAACGAGTCGTTGAGCACTGTCTTCTACTCACACTAAGATGCTGCCATTTGGGCTTTGACTTATTTATGAAGGTGAACAATTTGGGATGGTGCCTCAGAAAATTGGGAAAGTAGTGTTCTTAGGGCCACTCTAATGTCCAATAATCTAATGACTAATATTGATTCTTACATATTATGTAAGACTCAGCGATTGACAAAACTCACCTAAAATTAATTTCTCATTTTAGTATTTTAGTATAACAAAAACTCTGTTTGACAGACTATGAAAAATCATAGAAAAAGGTATTTACACGCTAAAAGGTTACGGTTGGTGTCCAAGTTCTCAGAATGATTAATTATTATTTTATTCTCATATTTTATTTATTATTTTATAATAATTATAAAATAATAATATTGGTGTCAGCGGTGTCCGTATCCTGTTCTGAAGTTGTTTTCGGGAGTTTTCCTAACTCGCGTTATGGATGCATGTTCTAATCGCCGTCAAGGCTTACTTGAGTCGGTAGGGGATGCAAATAGGGTGGAGGAGGGAGATGATCGAGCACCAAATCAACCAGTAACAGTTGACCAGCTGAATGCTTTTTGGGAGGATCAAAGATCCTCGATCATGGCTGATATGGAAGCACAGAGAGCAGCATGTTTGGCCGACATGGAGGCACAGAGAACCGCTAGCTTAGCAGACATGACTCAGATGTTTCAGGATATGTTGTCTCAATTCTTGCCAAATCATCCTGACCAGGCCAATCAGTCCTCTCAAGAACATCAACCACGCTCAGTCGAGGAGACAAAACTTGGTAAGCTGAAGCCTGGAAAATATGGTGGAGGTTCTGAATGGGAGTCGTACTTCCGCCAATTTGAAATGATTGCAAGACACAATGCTTGGGATGAGAGTTCGAAAGCATCTTCCCTAGGAGCAGCATTATCTGGGACTGCCTTGGAGGCTATTACGGCGGTAGACGATTCCCCATCCTATAATGATTTGGTAGTTGCTTTGGGGAAGAGATTTGGTACAAGGCATCAAGCACAGCGTCATCTAACCCTCCTCTATAATTTATTACAAATAATTATAATAATTTACTATAATTATCATAATAAATCTCTCCTATCAGACCCATTAAATGCGTAAATTTTGCTCATTCATGAAACCAAATGAGATACTGTAATACAAATGGCACTTTGACAAGACGAAAGTCATGCAAAGTAATGTTTCCAGGATTAGAATTCAATCAATTTCTTCACAGGATCTTAAACCCAGTCTCGTACTCTTCCTTCCATTGAACTCGTAGAAAATTGGTTCAAATAGAGTTATGTATCTGATAACTCACGTGATTTCATGAGTTCCTGGTATAGACCAAGGGTCTCACTGATCAAATCGCACATCCGGAGTAAGACTGGTATAAGTCCGAAATTGGCGGTTTTGAGTTATATATTCCACCAGATAGCTCTCGTCGAGCTCTACACGGGGGTAGAACGGGTTTAACGATAACTTAGTTATTGGCCGCTAGAGAGCAGATAAACCAGTATGGTTCTGAGCCATTCTTCTACCATGGCGTCGGAGCAAGACTGGATCACTTCAGTTATGCGCCAGACGCCGAAGTGTGATGAACTCAAGGTATGTGTAATACTGGTATATATCAGATGTACCGCTTTTGATCCAACAATAATTAGAGTTTTAAATTTGCAATACTGGTTTATTTTGAGATGCACCAGTATTTCTCCAAAACAAAATGGAATTTCTCTTTGGTCTGCATGTTGTAACGTTGGTATAATATGAGATGTACCACTTTTGATCCGAAAAGTCATGTATTGGTTCCACTTTTAGAATTACAACTCTGGTTTATTTTGAGATGTTCCACTATTTCTTGGGGTAATAGTGGTACATCATAGGAATTTGATCAATTTAAGCATGCTGGTCGCAAATGAAGAGGTAACGAAGCAATTTTGGTATAGCACATGATAGTTAAATAGTATATGAGTGCCGTAGACCCTTGAGATATTAAAAAAATTCGTTCAGATGACTGTTATAGAACAACAAAGAAGTCGAAAATCTTTAAATGCGATTTCCCATCAGTTGGGTTTTTTGACTTATACCAGTCTTACTCCGGATGTGCGAAATGACTGGAATTCTTGTAGCCTCGTTTTTGAACAGATTTCCATATTCGAAAAATGAATATTTACTCGAAAAGCATGATGAACGTTCTCAAAGCTTCCTTCAAAGGTTCCCTTCAAGGGGGTGCATGCTATTTACTACCAGGGTACTTAAAAAATTAACTCGTAATAGTACAAGCGAATTTTTTTGGAAATAAATGCAATTTTTAGACAATAAAGAATGTAACAAGCATTACATAAAAGAAAAACGCGTTTTAATACTATTGTAGAAAAATTAGAAGTATGTAAGAAATTCATACTTGAAACAAGGTGACGGTGTACAATAAATTTTAAAGCCAATCAGTCTTTTCATACTTCAAATATCTTTTTTCGTATTCTCGTTCTGCAACGGCAATCGAAGACACGGAAGAAAAGCACAGTTTGATGAAAAACGGTGGCCCATTGTCGACTGAGTGCATAGGAACGTTGTTGCAGAGAACGACGCAAGTTATGGCGTCAGCTATAGATTCGAATTCCATCAGTCCGGAAGAGCATTTTTCAGATTTGTTGGGGAAAACGGTGATGTCCACAAGGGTGATTTTGGTGGTGTTCATGACGAAGAGTTCCAGACGTTCTTCAGTAAGGTCTGGCGGCATGTTGAAAAAATGGAGCACTTTGGATGGAAAATTGAGGCGATTCTTGTTAGCCATGGCGGGCGTCAGGAAACGGTTGTTTTTGCTGTTCGAGAAGTCTTTCCAGGAGTTGGTTCCGTCTGGTAGTTCGAATCCTCTACCCATGTCGCCGAGGAAAGGCTGTTTGGATATACCCAACTGCAAAGTGTCGTTGAATAAAGGCACGCCTTGGAGATACGCCAGGCATCTTTCGGCTCCCTGGCGATCCCCCATCTGAACCATCGCGCATCCCTTTTTGGACTTGAGAAACTTGACTTTCCAGACATTTCCGTACATACACAGCAAATTGAACAGGCCGTCAGGAGTCATCATTTTGTTCAAATTGTACGCCATCACTACAGAACCATACTCCGAATAGTCATCATACTTCATCGACATCGGATCGTAGAACTCCACCGTAGCCGGATACGCGATAGCAATTGCTGGGGCACTAATCTGCTCAGTTTCAATAAACTCCTGTTTGACCACATCCGTTGGAGGAAATCCCAGCAATCCACTTCCTGGTTGACTTCCATTTGATTCCACCATCTCCGGAGCAGACTCCTTAGTGTAGTCCCAAGTATCAGAATTATTCCTCACAACGTTCAATCTCATAGGTTTAGCGAATTCTACCTTCAATCTACAACACCCCGTGTAGATTTCTTTATCATCCAAATCAGTTTTGGCTTTCTCAGCTACTTCTACACTCTCAAACTCCACCATCGACTGAACCCCGTTTTTCCTAAAAACCACGATCCTCAAAATTTTGCCAAACGACTTGCAAATTGAGTATACGATGTTAACACTGATTGGGTAAAACGGGTTGATTACTGTAAGCAGGAGAATGTGATTAGGTGGTGTATTACCTGCGATTTTCCTTTTCAAAGCAACTTCGTCTTGATAATCCAGCTCCGAAGCGACAGGTGTAAAATCACCTTCCACCCTTGCTACCTTCGCCATTCTAACTAATATTTGCACTACTCAGTCCTATTTCAGCGGATTACACGGAAAATTAATTTTCAGGAAATCTCTCCGATCGCACCAAGCTGAAATTTGCTCTCGGTGTGAATAAACAAGATACGTTTTCATGTGACCAGGTGTTAGACCGACCGTTGTAGACAGTTCAAAATGAAGGCGCTGAAATAAGAATATTTTCAAATGATTCTTGAGGTCCGTTTTGATTTGTTTCGTAATTTTAATAGGTACCTATTTCTAGTCAGACAATAAATGGGGGAATAAATGGGGGGGGGGGGGTCTGAGAGATAGATTTGACCAAAACTCTTGATATGACTTCCCTCATTTTCAAGAACCACCGGTATAGTCGAACTTGTATTTCCATTACTTCTCCACGAATTTTCCTAGGACGTGTTTACTCGATCTCAAAGGAAAACTGATTGAAACGGCCCGGGGACTTGGCTCATCTTCTCCAGTTGGAGGAACAGGTCGGTCAGAAAATACGAGAGAAGTTCGGGCGAGCTCAAAGCTTTGAAGTCGACTATCTTCCTACCCATCCTAGTGGTTAGAGGGTGAATCCAATAGGTTTTCCTCAACTTGGCTCATCCTGTGACCGCTAATCGACGAAAGTTTCCCCCAATCTCCGATGACCGAGTAAGTTTCTAAGTCTTGATGATTATAGCGCTCCGGTGCCGAAATTATCTCCAAATAATTATACTCGTAGTTAGAGGAGCAAGCGTATACTCCAAACGGTTCGATAATCTCCTTTCAGCGTAATCTAAACAATTCAACTCAATAAACAAACGTTTTCCACTGACCTTTGAATCAAGCTCGGTCGTCAATTTATCATTAATTAGAAACCGAAATTTAAAATGATTTTTGATACCCCATTTGATCAAATTGGAATTCTTGTGATTTAGATATCGAATGTTTTGTCAACTGTTATGACATGTTTTATATCGATGTGTCAAAGTTCTGTGTTGAGCAATATTAACCCTAGGGAATGCGCGCTTATTTCCAAAAACGGGGGCGCGCTCTGTATCTGGGAGATAAAACATTGGAATAAGGGCTTTAATAATGTACTCATCCACCAAAATAAGTTTCGTTAAATGAATCAATTATATGTTTCGAAAAAGAATAGTTCCATTCTTTTGTGAATTACCAATTTTCTGAAACAAAAACATGAAAAGTAGTGTCATAAGAACTTTATGGAACTCAGGAACGGTATCTCTGAGATAAATAACGGATTTTAGTACACAAATGGACGTTTTACTCATAGTTGTGCACAAACAAACGATCACAGGACCACTAACATGTGCAAAAAAGAAAGCAATGTATGCAGAAAATGCAAAATACAATGCAAAAAAATGAGAGAAAACTCAAATCTGAATTTCTTACTTGTGGGCTTGCGCTGTACTCAGGAGATAAAGATATTGTTTAGTAGTGCGTGTATACCAGGAGACGTCCCATTGAATAAGATTTAGGTCAATTTAAACCAGTAGATAAACGATAAAACTGTTTCACTCAATGTAATTTATTTTGCTTCCTCACTACCGAAGGTAGGGAAGCTTTGTATTCGTGAAAGAAGTGAAAAAAAAAATGTCCTCCAAAATAAAAATTTCCACTTGCTTTTTGCGTTTTAGAGCTTCCCGAACAATTTTGTTTCCGTGTCTGTCTGTCTGTCTGTCTGTCTGTCTGTCTGTCTGTCTGTCTGTCGGTCTGTCTGTGGTCAATCCTTGTCCCGGGCAAAACTATACTAACCTGTGGTCCGATATTGATGAAATTTTCAGGGATTGTGTGGGTTAGGTCCTAGACGGTCCCCTATCAATTTCAGCACCTTCGGACCAATAGGAGCGAGTGCGCATGCGCAAACGTGAATTTCCTGGAACCTCGGTTTCTCGGTTTCTAATGAACCGATTTTGCTCAAATTTGGAGGTTAGTTAGGGACTAACTTCTAAGAGACACCCTATAAGTTTCAATCAAATTGGTCAAGCAATAGCCGCTGCGCATGCGCGAACTTTAAATTTATTGTTACAACCAAAACTCCGCAACTATTCAACCAATTTCGATGAAATTTTCAGGGATTGTGTGGGTTAGGTCCTAGACGGTGGACCGCTAAATAAAATTCTACGTTGAAAATACAAATATCATACTACTCGTGCCCACACTTACTTCCAGGTTCCCGTGTAAATTGCTTCTTTTATTGTGTGATCAAATGTTGTGGTCTGCAGGTCAATTAATGTTGAAACCAAATTGACCCCTCATCACAGTCTCTTTTGCATCTTTCTTTCTGTCATCGAGTTAGTGGTCCACAGGTCAGTTTTGAGATGAAAATTGGCACTTCGCGTTTTTTGAATGCGCCGAACTAGGATTTTACAATGCGAATTTACACATTATAATAAACTATTATAAACATTAATACCTGCAACCCTATCCCGCATATTATCGCCAATATTTTGGTATTCAATAACTCTTTGAATCATAATTTTTTCGCCAACTGATTCCATACGTCCATGTTACAATGAGTGAGGAAGCTATACTGCCCACCCAACTTGGCAGACGTTTTTTATTTCAGGCAAGAAATCAACCTCCAACCACTCGCCGTTATTCACCATAACATTTCTAGCGGCATGGAAGAGCATTTTGAAATCCATTATCTACGATACCCAACATGCGAATTCGAGTTCAACCCCCCCCCCCCCTCCGTTTTCTGTTGAGTTTGTCCTCCTTTACCCCAGATCAATCGTATAAGGACGCCCAAGTCTTACTGTGGGACGTCCTAAAAACGGTTGTCCGGACCCACGTAGGGAGTAGGGACGAGCAAACTGAATTGTATCAGACGGTTGATGATGAAGCTACCAAAACCCACAGATTTCCCGCCCTTTCCTTTCCAAGTGCATTTCACGGAAAAGTCACACCCCCTAATCTTCGAGATACCGCGCGTTCCCAAGTGTTCTGTCAGAATACGTCAATCTACAATAATTGTTGTACGGTTGGTGTACTTGACAGGAGCCCTTCTCCTACCACCGCATTCAGGGGATCAGTCTCTATTCGGTAAATTTGTATTAAAAACTCAAGCTCAGTCAGAGAATTAAAATGTCAAGCTTACTGGTTATGCTGACGCAGATAACGCTAATGACATAAATGACAGGAAAAGCACCAGCGGCTATGTAATAAAAATCAACAACAACGTAGTTTGCTGGAGGTCTAAGAAACAGCATAATATTGCGTTGAGCAGCACTGAAGCAGAGTATTATGGATTGTTCGATTGTATTACCGAAATTTTGTTCTTAAAACAAACCTAATCGATTGATAGGTGAAGATTCCAATTGTGAAACATTGGTACATATATGAAGATAAACAGGCTTGCATTAAAATGGCAACATTCTATGAATCTAAACGCACTAGACATGTTGATGTTAAAAACCATTTCATTCGTGATCAGATATAGAGGGGTGAAATTGTATTACAATTCATTGCTAGCGAAAATCAAATAGACGACCTCATGATAAAGGCCTTATCACGGCAAAAATTTGAACACTTTTGTTCACTTCTTAATTTGTCCTTCTTAATTTGTCCTGGATAGACTGATCGTGTTACTTTATCACATGCTTATTATTACATTGCATTATCACCTACTGTATTTATTATTTGAACATTGGGAACTTGTGTTTATGTTGAAATTTGTGTATGGTTCCTTGTGTTTAATTTTTATGTTCATTGTGCTATGTTACGTTCAACTGTTCAATGACTGTAAAATTGAGAGGGAACGGAATACGTCAATCTACAATAATTGTTGTACGGTTGGTGTACCTGACTGGAGCCCTTCTCCTACCACCGCCTCCGGGGGATCAGTGTCTATTCGGTTGGTCTCTCTCGCTTCTCGCTTTATTATATGTATTCAAATTTGTATTAAAAACTCTTCAGAAAATCGCTGTTTTTCTGGAAAACCCTACAAATTCTGTTCTGAATATCATTCTGCTCTGCTCCCAGAGATTGCAGGTCAGAATCAGTAAGTGCATCTCCATATCGATCCCCTAACAAAGATCAGATTCTACGTTAGGGTCGATACGACTCGGGTTGGCTCCTCTTGAAATAAAAGGCTCTTGGATTTTTTCTTTTTTAATTAGCAACAGTTTCACAGAACAGCTTTTCTGCATCTTCAGGCTAAAAATATTCATAAAACAAAACAACGAAATTTTCCTTCCAGCCTGCTGGCAGACGTTTTTGATTAATAGTGCCTGGAGCAGATGAAAGAGAGGTTGATAAAACTGATAAGACTGATAAAAAATTTTATACCCACATGTATGGATACTACACTAGAGAATATAAGGTAAATATGAAGTATTAGTATAGGTAGTACATAAGATTGTTGAACTGTCTGAAATTTTATTTTATATTTCACTGTTAAAGTCTGTTCCATTTTATAGTTAATTAAGTTCGTTGTTTTGTTTTATGAATATTTTTAGCCTGAAGATGCAGACAAGCTGTTCTGTGAAACTGTTGCTAATTAAAAAAGAAAAAATCCAAGAGCCTTTTATTTCAAGAGGACCCAACCCGAGTCGTATCGACCCTAACGTAGCTACGTTCATCCACGACTCAGAAATCCACAACAAAGATCAGATTGGTAGGAGAAACTAGAACAACTGATGAACCAAACTCCTCTACTCTTCCTAGATGGATTCCTAGGTGGTTCAGCAACCTCCGGGAGAGTTCACTTCTCTAGTTAAGGTAAGCGCCCTTTTCAATCAGGAAAGACTCAATCAGCCCAGTTAATTACCCGACGAACCTCCCGCGGTCCAACGTTTAATCAAATTGAAGGGAGCCACTTCAATGGTGATCGATTACACGGCTTTCAACTTCCACGATGGCCCAATCGAGTGGATTTCCAATTCCATAACATGCCGAAGAGCACCCCAACCAGTTAATACCATTAACGAAGGTGTGCGTATAGTTGGATTGCTTCCTTTAGAACAGGATGGATCGATCAAACCTGAAAATACCCATTTGAGAGAAAAGTGAGGTGGATACATTGGGTTTGAAAAAAATCGCACGTGTTGAGTTGACATCGTCTTGTCGCCCAAATTAATACAGTGATACGATTTTGTCAGGTGAAACCAGAAAGTTTGGGTTTTCTTTCGTCTGGGTTAAAACCTTGCCGGAACGTTGGGTGGCAACTAATCAAAAGTTTTTGCAGCGGGGTCCTACGACGGTCCTCTAAATTCTGCCGGAGTCTATAATAAGTAAGCTAAGCTCTTCATTTCCAACGTCGGCTCTCTCTTGAAAAATTAAAGACCGACATAAATTTGAACTATCTTAGAACTGACACCTGCTTGAAATGAACTCAGCTACCAGATTCTTATATTACGTAGAATAGGTTGCATTCCATCAAAATACCGAAAAATCGAACGTTTTGTCCAGAAGTAAACGTGACAACTTTATGAAAATTTTGAGATTGGTAGGCTGACATTATAAATCCGCTTTATACGAGAAAGAGAGGATCGTCTCAAACTCCTGAGCCTCATCTCATAAGGGCGATATTGAACTGGAGGAAATTGGATGAGATTACCTCCACCCAAGTAGACGGTTTAGCGCTGCAAAACACTCCCCTCTTCATCGACTTTCCTCTCACAGCTCTGCAGTTGATGTTGAGCCTTTTAAAATCCCGACTAGTAAACCGCCTACAGACCACGAAAAAGTCCCATTGACTGGAACAGCGAAAACGGAAAAAGTACCCAACCTATTCCATTATCCGAACTAAGCAACCGAGTCTAGAAGATTTTTTTTTTTTTTAACCTCAACCAAGAAGAGATTACACAAAGAAGAGATAGCAATGAGGGAAAATGGGGAGGAGAATGAGGGAAAAGAATTTCTTTGAGGGGATTCGGAGCATCGGTATTTTTCTTTTTAGGAGCAATCTTTTTGAAGAGCTTTTTGATTGTCATACGCCCCGCTGGCCTCGGGTTTTTCGCTTTGACGCTTCCAAGGGCGCGGAGTTGATGAGTGAATAACTCGAGGTCTCGGCAGAGTTGGTGATATTTCGCAGCAAAGTTATTACTTTCTTTGCTCGACTAAGTAATACCAACAATACCTAGTCAAAAACAGCGATTCCATTTCGGTTATTATTGTATCCAGTTGTTATATTATTATTCATAAGACGTTGATGGGCAAAAGTGTACGTTAGTTTCCAATTATTATTCCGTTGTGTTGAGCTATAATCGTTTGGTCTAAATCACAGCTACAGCATTAGTTCATGCATCCTCCACTAGGGATAGTGAAGGATTTTTCCCTTGAATCACCTGCATCGCATTATCTCAAGCTTTACCAAAGTAGGTATCTAAGCTTATTCCTTATTATGATTCAAAGGAAAAACGCTTCATTATCCCTAGCTGAGGATACATGACTTAATGCTGTATGTGTGGTTTAGACGCTCGTAGCTATAAAATATCACTTCTTCGAAATACATGAGATATCGAAATCGACATCTAACATCTCGTCTTTTCAACCATAACAGTTTTGGCGACGATTGATAAAAAGAGAGAATATGGATCCAAACCATCTCCAACAATCGCTATTGTTTCCGATAACGCGACAATTTTTACGAGCGAAATTTTTACAAAATACTACAGGGAATTTGAAATTGTTCAAAACTTGATTGCACCAGGACATCAACAACAAACAGTTTAGCGAAAAGGCATGTTCGATTACTGAAAAATAGGATAAAGGCAATGGAAGACGAACCAATTTCATCGTTCAAGAGAGAGCGGAAAATCCTTTTCCGACACCGAGTATTACCGCTTGCTAATGGAAAATCACCTGCAGAACTATACTTGAACTGTCAAATTCGTATGCAATTAGATGCCATTAAACCTTTAAAATGCCAGGACTGTGACAAAAACCAAGCTACCATGAAAAATCAACCAGACAACTAAAAGTAAACGACCGAGTTTAGGCAAGATTTTTTGAAAACAATAAATGATGTTGGAAATTTGGCACAGTTACAAAAAAGTTAGGGAAACTTCACTATACCATTGAACTGGATGAAGACAGAATGATAAAAAGACACATTAATTAGTTGTTGAAATCAGAAGTCACTAGGAAGAAGACTGTTACGTTTAGTGATTCTCCTCAGCTTCCAGTTCAGTACCAAACGAGAGAAGAAGACGGAGGAGCGATACTGCCTGCAGTTCCTGTCGTTACAGCCGTTTTTCTCCACAAGCGAATCCTCCACAAGTTAAAGAATATCGAGACAGCAATGTCGTGAACAGCGATAATTGCATCTCTTTGAGGACAAAGAAAGACGAAAGCCGTGCTTCCCAGCTTTTGAGGAGATCATCGAGAATGAAAAGAAAACCCAGCTACTTGGGCGACTAAGTCACCTGATGAAGCCAGTTTTCTGTTCTTTCACTTTTCCAGACGTTTCCAAAATTAATTGTTCTTTCAAATTTAAATAAAAATCAAAAAATTTTTTTATTTAAATCATTTTTTAAATTTTCAACGGAAATTATACCTCTTTGGTGATCCATACTCGTGATTTTTTACGGCGTACCGTAAAACCGTCAAACTTTACCCCAAGATTTACTCCCAAAACATTTCCAAATACAATATCTCCCATTCGAAATGGGTTAAATTGATTTTTTTAATAAGTAAATTGATCTTCAGGGCTTCCTGAACATTTTGAGTGGTCGAGCTCATTGATCAGATAATTGTAACCCCCCTATTTAATTGTTTAAATGTTGGAGTAACGTTACCTACGAGTGCGTCTATCTTTACTCCACTCTGAAAAACTCATGGTAATCGCTACAGAAACGGGCAGTGGTGCAATGTTACTAGTCGGGATTGAATTCATTACCCCAGAAATACTTGATAATATCAAGTGTTTATAATATTATTATAAAATATATTCTGAAAAATTGAACTTTGTAGCTTGAAAAATACAAGTTATACCTAAGAAAAATATAAATTCCAATGATCATTTAGTTCAACGAATTTGCTTGAAATGCAATATTTCTGGTCAAGAAATCACAATTTGAGCCTTCCAGTATAGACAGACTTATGTAGGTAATCGAGCAAAACTTTCTACAAGTAAAGAAATATTAAAGGACAATAAACGTTAAACGAATGACTTAACAAAATCACAGAAAAAGTCTGTTTCACATTCGATAACTTTCAAATGAATTGCAATGGTAAATTTCAAAGTTAACCCACGAGTAAAAAATATGGTAAATCACAACTTATGAGACCAAAGCACGTTCATGCTCATATCACAATGCAGGTGTTCAGTTGTAAAGTTGCGGTAGGGGCGCGTACCAAGCTTTTTCTAATTTCTTCTCCCCATCTCTAACTTCTGACATGAGATACACTAGAAACCTTACATTCAACACTGCGAAAATTATAAAACTCAATTTTTTTTCGAGATTAAATAAGAAAAATATGAGTGAGCCTACCTTTATCCCAACCTTTATAGTGGAGTAAAGATACCCGGTTTTTGGAGTAAAGTTACCATCAAATTTTTGGTAAACAAGAGCATAACTAAGAAAACACTTTTTTGAGAATTTAATTAGTGTATTTTGTTCAAAATAAGATATTGAAAGTGATATGATGAGGGCTTGCCTGGTAAATCCACTCCAAACACCTGATATGGAAGAAATTTTGGAGCACGAGAAACAGGACAAAAACAGCTGAACAGGAAACTATGACTGATAACAGCTGATAACATGGATAAAGGCGCCATCGCAAGCCGCATCGATTCTCTGGGATGTGGAGAATAACGAAAACTAAATAGCTAACTTTTATCTAGGTTCTACCACGCTTACGTCACAATTGAAGATTCTCACTTTTTGGGGTGAAGTTACCCCTGGTGGGGTAAAGTTTGACGGTTTTACGGTAAGACGGACGGACGGATTTTTTAAATTCGATTTTTGGATTTTATGTACCTTGAAACGTAAAACATCAAATTTTGAGGGGGGCTCGAAATTTGTTTTTTCTTGCTCGATTCCAAAGGCTTATTATTGAAAATAATAAACCATAACAAAAAATCAAATAAATCAAATGGCTCTTTAGAAAATCATAAATTAACATGTAAATTAGTCACCTCAAGAATCTTCTACACCAAGTGAAAATTCAGGCCCAAAGTGAGTATGCCCTAAAGGACGGATTCTCCTCTTTGCTCTATGAGTATTTAGTCAATCAATCGTAGAGGATCATCACCCGATTGGCTTTAGAAGTCTTGTCGTGTTAAACTATGATAAACATTATTTTAGATGACTTTCCTCGAGGATCTTATATTTCAAATGCCCCTTTGATAAGAAAATTGGTTCAATTTATAAAGTGAATTAAAGTAAACAATCATCTCAGGTTGAACAACTGCCATTCCTGGTGTCGAAGACGTCATCTGATGTCTTCCAAAGGAAAGATCGTAATTGACTGAAGATGTAGCAAAGGGATACCTTATAATTGCCTCACCCATTTGAGAAGAGCGGGGTTCACCAACGGCCCAATTCGAAAAATTATCGACATCTGTGATACCACCAATCCAAATAATCTCCTACCCGACTGGCCTTAACCTCGGTGATCTCACGGGAACCGTTAACCAGCTAACGGCCGTTGGTTCTGAAATTATGTATATTCATGCAAAATCCAGATAATATCCAGGGCTGACTGGCCTTAACTTCGGATCTAACGAGAACCGGTTCATTAAACCAGCTAACTGCCGTTGGTCCGGTCCAAAATGTACTTGGTAGATGATATTCCAGACCAGTTCTCCAGATATTACTTATCTAACAAATTTATCAATTCTTTGGGATGTCTTTGAGTTTACTTTGGAAAAGAAAATTGATGTTTTCGACATTTTCTGACCAAAATGTCTACTGTGCTATTCAAAATTTCTTAGAGGAGACAAATAAACAGACCGACCAACAGCATTGTTTTAAATGCCCCGAAACACAAAATGCGAGTAAAATTTCGATTACTGAGGAGCAAATTTTCCTTAATCTACCGTAAGAATAAGAAGCTTTTCTTATTTTTGAGAGTAAAGAAGCAAAAAGTACATTATTGAGCTACAACTTGCAGCGTCCGAGGGTTTCATCCGGATCATTAGGGCACGTCGATTTTTCATGATGTAATGCCCCTGTCATTGACTCCACCTCCATTTTCCTCGGTCACCATTACTGAGTTCAAAAGGCCAAACCGTCGACTGAAATAACGAACTATTCATCACTCAGCCGTCATCTCCTGTAAGAATCACTGTAGAGGAAGAAACCCAACATTGTTACGTCAAAATCGACGTCGTCGATTCTTCTCCTTTTCTCTCTCCTTCATTTTCTCGTCCCTTCTTTCTTCCTCCAGGGACCTTTTTTAACATCCCGTTTTGATTCTTTTTCCATCCCTCCAACTCTAATGATCAGGATACGCCCTTCGTGCACGGAATCCAACGATGAGGGAGTTTCTTTCTTCCGACGAATATTTACACAACTTTACTGGGGAGAAGCTTCGCGTACAAAAGGCATTCCGACCTCCCATCTCGGGAGCTTTGTTCAGCAAACAACGAAAACACATAATCGTGATCTCCCTCCTTATTTTCTCAGATTGATTAATTCCTACGCTGGTTATTCAGCCTCGTGTTTTTTGTTTTATCGAATATTCTGCCGCAAATATTCGAATGAATCAAAAATGAATAATAAATGAAGGTATATACATTGAAGCCTTGATTGATTGATTTATTTATTATTGATTCATACATTATATACAGATTTTGCAGCTTGCAGCCTAGATGGGACCTATGACTTCCTTAGCTGTGGTTTCAAAGATCTGATCGGAGTCTGAGCAAAAGTCAACTCCTCGCAAGAAACATAACTTCATAGTTTTTACAAAACTTCATTTCGATGATACGTACAGTCAAGGAGTGTGTAGTGAAGTCCCCGCATTGTTCCGTTAAAATTTCAAACCCTGAAAATTAGATCGAAAATGGACCAATATTTTGTAGAATTAAGGGGGTATCAGTTGTTCTCCGTTCGTTCCTTGTTCCGGATCATTATTTCGCGAAATTGAAGTGGCAAATACTTTTAAAAATGTACCTAAATTTTAAATTGTAAAGGATTTTAGAAATTCATTAGTGCACGGCCCTAAAGAATTGAAAAAAAAACTGAAAAATTTCCGCTGGAATCATCAAAATTGAACAATAATTGCCAGAGAAAAATGGGAAAAAGATAACTGAATGAACGGGTTTTCCCGATTTTTTTTCGGAGTTTATCTAAAACATTAGTATTTGCCCCTAAAATTTAGGGAAATACTAACCCCTTACAAGGAACGAATGGTGACCGACTGAGATCCCCTTAAGCCTGCAACTAGGAATTGACTACCTATAAATAGATCGATATGAACGGGACCAAAATTGTTCAGATAATCTCTTAAACGGAAAATACGAGAGTTTTCGCGGTTTATTCAGACTTCCTCCCCCTAGGGAGACCGATTTTCAATAAGCAGAAAATTCACGATTAGCTACTTCGATGTCGATTGGAATCGAGAGAACAATTCATTTCCTAATATAAATAAGGAATTTAGTCACAATTTTCCGCTATTCTAATGAATTCACAGACAAACACTTGCACGTTCGCCAAGATTTATTTCTAGATTTTCTCTTCAAAACCTTATTTCATCCGAAATATTGCATTCCAAGCGTGAATGATTGCATATTTTATGTAGGTAAGTCACGTTTAGGTTGACAGTAACGTGGGTGCGTATTTGAACTCCGTGGGAACGTGGGTTGAATGCATCGCATATTGAACGGGCCAAGGCTTATCTCAGCAACAGATGACCTATTCTACGAAATACGATGACGGTTTGAAAGCCTTCTATACTTATCCAAGACTTCTTATTATGTATAGATGGTTTTCCTCTGGTTAGATGGTTGACTTCAAAATACCGGAAAGGAAACCCTCTAGAAAGAGCAAATTGTTGCATTCACATCACGTCGGGTGCAGTGGCGGTTTTTTCATAACAGTTTCGATCTCTAGCTCTTCTATTTTAAGTAATCAAAACATGAAACTATTGCAGGAACAGTTTAGAAATAGCCTGAACCTCTAGACGTCTCCACTCTCGAGAAGTATAAAGGGGCAAATTTTTTGAAGGAAACATAGTAGGTACCATAATAAATACAAGTTGAGAAAAAAAACGTTTAAAGGGATTAAGTACATAGATGTACTTACTATACTTAAGAAACCAAACTACGTGTTTAGTAAATTTACTAAACACGTAGTTTGGTTTCATAATTATATTAAATATATTAACAAAATTTTTGTTCTCCCTGTTCGTATCTAAATTGAAACAAATCTAACCGTCACGTTAAAAGGACCTCCCGGAGGGTGTAAATATATCCTCCCGGAGGGTGTAAATATCATCCAATTTGCTAACGATATTTGTATATTTACGGAATGTGAAAATTTGGATTCAGGGCTTGACTTAGTGGAAACCTTTGTGCTCCGTTTCTTCTCATGGTGCGAGAAGAAGGGATTGGGAGTGTCAATAGAAAAATCGGTCTTTGTTCCATTCACCAGGAAGAGAAGACCAGGATTAGGTACACATATTGATTTAGCTGGTCAAACGTTTAGAGTTGAGAATAAAATAAAATTTCTGGGTGTATGGCTAGATAAAACCCTCACTTGGAGAACCCATATCGCACTCGTTAAAGGAAAATGTGAAAAGTACTTTAATGTACTCAAGATGATCACCAATACTAACTGGGGAGCAGATCCAATTACCGCCTTATTATTTTATCGATCAACGATCCGGGCAATCATGGATTACGGATCAATGTTTTACGGTCAAGCAGCGAACTCGAATCTATTACAGCTTTCTCGATTCCAAAACAAATGTATTAGACTTTGTATAGGATATTTACAGTCAACGCCGGTAGATGTTATGCTGGCCGAAACTGGTGAAATGCCATTGGGTACGAGAAGGCAATACCTATCGGGTAAATACATAATAAGGCAGCTGGTAAACGAAGGGAAACCTCTAATCGCGGTTAAAGAGTTGTCTCATTGTATTACATTCAATGCAAACTGGATTAATAAAATTATCCCTCCCATCGTTCTCAGTTTTCTGGATGTATTTCCAAAAAGTAATAACCTTGTAAATAATAACATCACGTCCATATTCTCCGTTGACTACAAGGTACTTTTTACTAAGATAAAGATCAACCGTTTTCTGCTTCGGGATGGTATGATATCCATAAACGAACAGTTTGCTGAATATGTGTGTAACAAACTGGAAAATTGCAGACTCATGTTCACCGACGGATCGAAGATAGGAGAGTTAGTAGGGGCTGCCATACTTGATGTGAAGTATAATAATATTGTTCAATATAAACTATACAATGAAACCAGCAGCTATACAGCAGAGATCATTGGGATCCTACAAGGTCTCGAATATATGTATGTGAACATTAGACAGCTGGCTGACCAAGGAGTAACTATTTGCACGGACTCCCTTGGCACACTTCAAACATTGTCAAGTCCGTACCTCACCAAGTTCAAAAACCATATGATTGTCAAAATTATAAAATTAGTGGCCATGTTAAAAGAAAACGGTGTTAATGTTACCTTCTTATGGGTTAAAGCCCACGTAGGTTTGTGCCTAAATGAAAAGGTAGACAGGGCAGCAAAACAAGCAGCACGTGAGGGTTTGACATTAAACTACTCTAGACCTAAGGAAGATCTGTATAATATAGTCAAACGACAAAATTATAGTAGATGGCAAACGCAATATGATTTAGGAGAGAAAGGTAAATTTTACAAGAACCTGAGTCCCAGAGTAACAAATGCACCATGGTTTAAAATAATGGATAAACCCAAACGTTTTATACGTATGATCAGCAGGATGCGATCTAGCCATGCGATCTGCCCGGAGTACCTACATCGAATCAACTTAAGAGAAAATCCTACTTGTGAATGTGGACATCCAAACGGGTCCATGGAGCACATTTTTATGACTTGTCCAATTTATGAGAGGGAGAGAGAAATTATGTTCAGGAGCCTAACAAAAAAAGTGACAAATCCATTCAATTACAACACATTATTGGTTACAAAGAATGCTGGAGCGTGGGACGCATTAAACAATTTTATTGAAAACAATAATTTAATTATATAATTTTTTTTTTTTGCTTTCAACTTTTACATAGGAGATCCTTTAGTCTATATTTTAAGAATCTAGTAAGAAATTTAATTTAAGAATCAATAATTAAGCGCCATGTAATTTTTATTAGTTAGCGTCAGTCACTTCTAAGGGGTGAAAAATAGGAGTTGACAATTTCAAAACGACCTAGCTCAAAAGCTTTTGATACAAAGACATTGCATTGTCATCAATTTAAAACAGTGTTGAATTTTTTTAATCGAATGCGACCACCCAGAGCTCGGTTGAACCAAACGTTCACTCCCTCTAAGAACTTGAAGTTGGGACGAATGATGAAGAAAACCCACTTGTGTGAATCGCAAACGAATCCTCCCTCACGGAAGTAGGCCAAAACTTCATTCAAAATTCAGCTACGAAATGCGATATTTTTCCTTTTCTCGATTAAAGTTTTTGTCACTCAGTTGTGCTTCCATTCTGGTGTCTAAATTAAGTTAATTATGAACCTTGCGTGATGATGAATGGTAGGTATTAATAATGGAAAAGCCATTGTTTGAGATGATACTCAATTTCTGCTGTGAATCGGGAAACTTAAGAAAAAATAATACGGCATGAAACCTATTGAGACAAAATGATTTTATTGAATAATTGAAGAATATTACCTACCTACTTTGGAGCTTCGAAAGATGAAATAAATTAATGAAACATGAGAATTATGTAATATATCGTTGCGCAGTTGAAGACTTGAAATGAGAAAATGTGATATAAAGGTCCGACCTTGGTGGATGATGGTGGCGTTGATGAAGACGGCTCTGGTCCTTTAGGTAGGTAGGTGATTGTAGTCCAGTCTCAGCAGATATATCTATTCCCATATATGGGAATAGGTAATTACTGCGTAAGCTCACAGCAAACTCCTGGCAGGGTACCCTGAACTGAAGACCTCGACCACTACAATTTGCGTGGTATATATGATGAGTAGGTACGGCAATTTCTTTGGTTGATCAACTAGACGGTTGCTCCTAGGAGACTCGATTGTTACTGACGCGACTGGTAGCGACAGGCGGTGTAAGCGGCGAGCGGAGCGATAAGACAGCGGCAAAGTTCAGAAGTGGAGGATGAGATTAACAAATAACTAACAATAACTTAGATCTATAAGAGGAAACAAAAACAAACATTGAGAGCTGCACGGCTCCAACAGCCATGATCTTTTCAGGCGAGTGATCCATATAGAACTAAAATAAACAGCCGTCTCATACATAGCAGCGTTCTTGAAATAAGCTTGAGTCTGAAGAAATTTATTCGCACAACGTATGTACTAATTATAAATTATAATGCATGTTCAGCACATATCTCTTTCCTACTTAGGTGCATGAAATATTGTTTGGAATAGTGGAACAACAAATTCCGAGCTTAATGAATAACATGAAAGCTAAGGAGCGACGCAGTCAAGTACTGGGCAGATCCATGAACTCCACTGCGCTGTCACGGCGCTGACGTTATACAGTACCCGCAAGACCGAGCGGTCGTGCGTTTCACTGCCTACCCTGTGGTACAATGACTTTTACGAGTACCTAGTTAGTTGTTCAGAGGTATGGGGCAAAAAAATGGTCGAAATTTGACAATAATTGGTTCATGTTTGGTAACAAGTTCTATGAAACCTATTTATATCCATGACTGCATATAATGGACATACAAGTGGGTTTCGGTGTAGGAGTCATAAGACTCTGACTTGGCCGTTCTTTAAAAATAACATTAATTATTTAAACATGATATTTCATATCTACGTTCACTTCGGTTGTCAAAAACTATAAAAAACTGAGTTAAGGTCCTATGTTTCGAACGAAACATGGTTTAAAAATGGTTTAAAATCTGTATATTTGTTCAGGCAAGAAGAAACCAAAACTATTGTCTAGCAAGGATTTAATTATGAGCATTTGTACCGATTTGCATTATTCTAAATTTCTTCGTTTTTCCAAAGTTTTAACAACAAAATAGGAGGGTGCTGCTGGAGAGCCATCTACTAGAAAGAACACACTCCAGATTCACCGATTCACTGGTTGTGGTAGGATCATATTTATGGAAGTTCAGGTAGACAGATACTAGGTATATAGTTTCACGAATATTTCTAATTGATAATAAATACCCCAATAAAAAATAAGAAGTAGTTCGGTAAGAAAGCATTCGATAACAGATGGAAGAGATGGGATATTCCAATAAGTGTGGGTACAAGGCTCTTGGTTGTCATAACGTTATGATAGCGCTCTTTAGACTCCAAGTTACTAACTCATCTTTCATGATAGCAGTCAGATAGATAACAATGAATCACAGAGGTGACTCCGGTAGGTCTGACAACGACTTGATTCAAGCGCTTCCTGAGTCGTAGTTATCAATTCTTAACTTACTATCCTTCATCACCTCCCCCCCCCCCCCTAGCTAATCAATACCATCAGCTGTCGCAGAACTTCACGGTTTTTAAAGCTTCAAAAGCTGAAAAGTTAGATTAGCTTACTATGAAAGAAATTAATATTATTAATCCTCATCTAGTCAGATTCAAATTTGAGCAATAATTTCTGCTAACCACCAAGGGCTGGTTCAAAAATAAATAAATAAATAACCCCAAAGTTGAACTTTACCACAAGGTTACGTAACCCGAGTAAGAAAACTTGCGTTCAAAAAAATTGTAGAATAGAATAGAGTTAGTGCTCAGCAGAAATTATTGCTCAAACTTGAATCTGAGTAGATAAGGATTACCTAATAATATTCATTTCTTTCATGGAAAAAAATTGACTACTTTTGGTTTATTATTTTCAATAATGAACCTTTGGAATCGACCAAGAAAAAAAAAATTTTAACACCCCCTCAAAATTTGATGGTTTACGTTTCAAGGTACGTAGAATCCAAAAATCGAATAAAAATTTGGCCGCTCGTCCGCCGTGCGCCGTACGCGGCACTTTTGCCACTTAGCATTGACCGATTTTGATGCAATTTGGTATGTAGGCTCCATCTGGGGTGTAGTTGTGCCCCAAAGCTTTTGGTTGATGTAGGTCACTTCTAAGGGTTCCAAAATCAATTTTGAAATTTTGAAAACGCCCCAACTCAAAAAATTTTGATATAAAGGTATTGTTTTTCCTTCAATTTTGGATTCTATAGAATTTTTTGAATTTTTTGAGACCACCCGGAGCTCTGTAGGACAAACCGTTCGCTCTCTACAAAATTTAAGGGTTTATATTGAAATATGTATATATAAAAATCAAAACACGAGTGTGAATCGCAAAAGAGGCCTAATCTCCGTTAAAATTAGAGCTGACCGAAATGCGATCGATGGTTGGTAATTTCAATTTTTAAAAAATTTTTTGACATTTTCATGTCTTTCATATGGCACATAAAAAAAAAATCGTCACAAAATTTGATGCGACGAAATTTGTCCCAAGTCGCCACAATGATGATTATGACCATCAGAAATGAAGTTGTTAGGTACTTTACAGGTAGGTACTTTACAGTTAGGTAGGTACTTCACAGTTTGATATGATTTTCATGTCTTTCATATGGCACATAAAAAAAAAATCGTCACAAAATTTGATGCGACGAAATTTGTCCCAAGTCGCCACAATGATGATTATGACCATCAGAAATGAAGTTGTTAGGTACTTTACAGGTAGGTACTTTACAGTTAGGTAGGTACTTCACAGTTTGATATTACCAGATCAGCTGAGTCGAAAATTGAGCTCCCAGATCAGCTGAGCCAAAAATCGAGCTCCCAGATCAGCTGAGTCGAAAATCGAGCTCCCAGATCAGCTGAGTCGAAAATCGAGCTCCCAGATCAGCTGAGTCGAAAATCGAGCTCCCAGATCAGCTGAGTCGAAAATCGAGCTCCCAGATCAGCTGAGTCGAAAATCGAGCTCCCAGATCAGCTGAGTCGAAAATCGAGCTCCCAGATCAGCTGAGTCGAAATTCGAGCTCCCAGATGTCTCGGGAGGGGAGGGGGGGGGGGGGCATGAAAATGTTTCAATGTGTTGCAGACTCGTATGCAAGCGTTTTTTCTTAGTTACCACGGACCGATTTCTTAGTTACCACGTTATATCGGCTCCATTTGGGGTCTAGTTGTACCAAGATGGTCACTGATCAGCTGAGTGAGCTCCAAGGCCATTTTCTCTCCTGTTGAACTCAGGAAGCTGAAATTTGAGAAGCAGGGTCAATGGAGAATGCTGAAGGCGCCTGAGTGGTCACTGATCAGCTGAGTGATCGGCAATCTAATTTCTCCCTTGCGAGGGAAAAACATTAAACATGATTTAATGTTTTTCCCTCGCAAGGGAGAAATTGAACAGAGATTTTTACCTACCAACTATTGGTAGGTACTACCTACCACACTATAATGGCTTCACACCTTCACAATCAAGTTTATTAGAAAGAACTAAACGCTTCACACTCGATTCGAAAAATAGAAAGCTTGATATGGAAATTTGATTACTGGTTACGCAGAAGGCAAAACTGAATACAACTCGAAGAAATGAACAGCGATCGCATTTTAGTCAGATAAAATTTGAACGGCGATTAGACCTCTTTTGCGATTCACACTCATGATTCTGTTTTATCGAAGGAAAACCTTCAAATACTCGTAGGGAGCTCCGGGAGGTCTCAAAAATTTTTTAAAATTCTGTACTATTTTTGATTTTTTTTTCATATTGGATGGTTGGTGATTTTGTAGACGAGTGATCTATACATAGAAAAATAATAAACTAGAAAAATAATAAACCATTGTGTAATAATTTGCAGCGTTTTTAAGTTTGAAGTAAAAATATTACTCTAGGATTTTGTTTTTTTCGGCTTGTCAACGACTCATATATTGAGAAATTTTACGCTCTTTCCAACGGTATCCTCATTTTTAATTTTTGAATGTAATTTAAGGGGGTTATGACCGTTTAAATGGCGTAAGGTCGAAAACACGAAAAAAATCTTAAAAGTCGAAAAAGTCGGATTTTAAGGAGGTTAAAAGAATTTTTTGTTGCAAATTAGTTGTAGAAACTACTCCCGAAGTTTAGTGGATAACTTATGAGACACCCTGTATTGCAGTATTCTAGAGAACCTTCATAACTACCGATACGGAACTGATGTTTGTTGGAAATGATTTTGTTTTTGTTTTCTTTTTGGAAATGATTTTGTTCACTGGTAATCGCGTTGCATTTTTTGTGGCAAAAAAAAGTGTCGCGAAAAATTCCTTGACCCCCAGCCAAAAGACATATCCACGTCAAGAACAATTTTCTTTTGAGTTTTGGACCATCAAATAACAATTTCAACAGAATTCATTGTTAATTTCGGGTCGTATAAACAATTTGATAAATGAGTATTAGCAAAATTTCCATTTTACTATTGAGTCTACAAAGAGATCGTTGAAATTAGCCTAAAAGGTTGCGTCATTTTCCCGAGTCTAACGGAAAAGGTTAAATTGAAGAAGAAGGAATTGCGGCGGTTGAGAAACCTTCGGAGAAAGTCTGTCGAGATCTCTTACACTGTTGTTACGACGGGGGAAGAAATTAGATCAGCGCTTGTCTCATAAATCTCTCACCCAACTTGACTTTCAACGGCCCTTTAGTGTAATTACTTTGTCAGTGAGTCGGTAAGATGGCGCTCCTCGTTGGCGAGAAGGTGAGACGCTCCAACTTCATACGATGCATCAAAGAGATCGAATTTTCGACGAAGATTACCTTCGATGTGCCACCTTTTGCGCCGCACGACCGGTTTCAACGATCACTTATGACATTACGAAAACACGATTTTGAATCGCAAATTTTATCTCATTATAATAGAGTAGAAGGTGACTACTGGTTCTCGCAATATTACGTTCTCAGTATTGCAACATGTTGATGATTCAGCATGTGCACCAAACCATATTATAAATTCATTTGGGATAGTTTTAACATGGAACATGCTTTAGCCTTGAGCTAGCTCGCATAAAGCGTCTCGTTTCTGGGATACGGCGATGTGTCCCGAAATTTTGCAAAGATTTTCACTTACAACCAAGTTGTTGCTACGGAACTTGATCTTCGTCAATCGTGTTCATAGAAAAATCGTTCACCATTCGTTGAAAATCCCTCAATTTATGCGTAAATTATGTACAGCCAAAACCACTAAAGATAATAATTATTGGAAAAAACTAAGATAAACCCCTGAAATGTAAACAACATTCACGGTAAAAGAGCCATTATAGATTTGACGGGGTTTTATTTCAAGGAAAGATATGACTTATGTAGTACGTTGGCGACGTATTCACGAAATGGAATCTAAGGAACCTGGAACAAGGCTGAAGCATGTTCCATGTTTCTTGAAATTTACCCAAAGGCTGTAAGCAGTAAGCAGTAAGCATCCACAGAACACATCAGTTTAGGGTGTAAGAGCATGGGTGTAACACTATAAGAACACTATGAGAACGTCAACCCGAAGAATTTTGATTCTAAAACTAATTTCCGATCGAAAATGCAAAAAGCAATTTACGTTTAACCCCTTGCATTTCCAAGTTTTTTCAATTTTAAGATTTTTTTTTTTGGACCTTATGTCACTAAAACGTCCGTAACTCCCTTTGGATACAGTAAAAATTTGAAATTAATCACACCGTTGGAAAGAGCGTTAAAATTCTTATCTCTCTGATGGACAACCAAAGTTTTTTAAATAGGCAAATAGGTGAAAAATGAACAAGAAGAGGAAAAATGGTCAAATCTTGAAAATCTCAACTTTTTTTGAACCGCTCGTAAGTCCCCTGCTTATAGGCGCTCATAAGTCTGTCTGTCTGTGTGTCTGTCTGTCATGGAATCCTTGCCACGGCCATAACTTCTACATTTTTCATCCGATTTCGAAGAAATTTTTGGGGATTTTGCGGGTTGACGCGTAGATGGTTCCCCATGAAAATCATTACCCCCAGACTGACAATAGCCACTGCGCATTCGCAAACGTGTTTTTCGTTGTCACAGCCATAACTTCCAAATTTACCATCTGATTACGATGAAATTTTCAAGAATTATGCGAGTTGGGGTGAGGATGGTCCCCTATGAAAATCATGGCCCCCAAATTGAATCGTCGAGTGATCAAAGTCGGTTAGTTTTTCTGATGGTAGTTGTCCGGAATGCTATGTGCCACACCCACGTGGCAGGCGTTTACTTCACATTTTCCAATCCCCTTCAGCACCCCCCTTCTATGACTTTCGAACTGTCGGTTCTTTTAGTTACGTTCAGATACCGAACAGGTTCGTGGAAGTTTTTGTACTTTCTGAACTTCAACTGTTGCCCCTACACGATCAATAATAATGTCATTACAGGTAACTACATTACTGCTCCATTCCAGTTCTTCATTTCACTCTAACCCTATACCGTCAGTAGTGCTGTCATTATTTCCTTCAATACTTTTGCACCTTTTGCAAGGATAGGAGGGGGAGAACCTCCTTTGCACAGGATTGGATCGTGTAAATTCATGTAGATTGATTCCTTCTTTGGAAAGTATCTTAAGTCTACTTTTGGCTTATAAAAACCCTTCTCTACTTTTTTGGACTGGTGAGTGAATTTTTCCTTCTAAGAAAAATTCTGAAAATCAAACCCCGTATTTTTTCCGTACTTGATGCATGATTCCAAGGCAAGATATTTTTTTCATTATGCATACATGATTTTTATCGTATTTTTTGCCTATTTTGTTGTAGGCCTTTGAACCGAAATGAACATAAAACCAAAAACTCATTGTTCTTTTAGCCCAGGCAAATAAGACCAAAAAATAAAAACGTTGAAAATTATTAAACAAAGGTTTATTATTTTCCTATATAGATACTCGTCTGCAAAGAACACGGCTTTGCCATTGCTACCACCAACCAACTTGAAGAAAAACATCAGGTCGAAAGATTGCCGCTGGAATCATCAAAATCGACTAATTGCCAGAGAAAAACGCTGCAAATTATTACCCAATGGTTTATTATTTTTCTACATATCACTCGTCTGCAAAGCCACCAGCCATCCAACATGACGAAAAACATCGATCGCATTTCGGTCAGCTAAAATTTGAACGGGGATTAGGCCTCTTTTGCGATTCACACTCGTGTTTCTGATTTATCGTAAGTCCAACCCTTAAATTCTTTTAGGGAGCGAACGGTTTGTCCTACAGGGCTCCGCGCGGTCTCAAAAAATTCTGAAAATTCTATACTATCTTAAATTGATGGAAAAACAATACCTTTATATCGAATTTTTTTGAGTTAGGGCGTTTTCAAAATTTCAAAATTCATTTTGGAACCCTTAGAAGTGACCTACATCGATAGAAATCTTTGCCCTGCAAAACGCTGCAAATTATTGCCCAAAGGTTTATTATATTCTGTATAGATCACTCTTCTGTATAGATCCCTCCCTACCAACCGTAGGTACCTACTACCCTAGTAGGTACCTACTACCCTAGTAGGTAGTAGGTACCTAGTAGGTAGTAGGTACTTAATGAACAAGTAGGTACCTACGGTTGGTAGGGAGGGATCTATACAGAAGGGTGATCTATACAGAATATAATAAACCTTTAGTCAATGACAAAGATGGGCGAATTCTTATTCATAAATACGATTATGAATATAGATCATATCTGCGATTTTATTATTATGATTACGAATACAGGTATGAATATGAATATGAATACGAATACAATCGGATTCACACTTTGGATACGATTTTTCCCCGTATTCGTATTTTGAATACAATTTTCTCTATGATTTCCCTAATAATTGAATTTTTTTTTCACGATTTTCTCCCGAACAATGGACCTAACTCCGACTAGGACCGAACCCTAGGATTATGACCTAACATTGTTAAAATAATCAATCAAAATTCGAAACGCTCACAAATTCTCATAGGATTTTTCACGCAGAATCGAATGAGACCAACCCCAGGTCGCTACTACGAACCGTATAGAAACTGCGACGTAATTTCAAGTAAAGTTCATGAACGTTCGGTGAAAGTTGTGGTAAAACAAAAACTTTCAGGGAAAATCATGATTACAAAAAAGTCAGTAGAAATTACGTCGTAGCGACCTGGGGGTGGTCTCATTCGATTCTGCGCGAAAAATCCTGTAAAAATTCGTGAACGTTTCGAATTTTTATTGATTATTTTGACAATCTTAGGGAATAAATACTATCGAAATTCCGGTAAAAATCATAAATTTTTTATAATTTTCAGTGCAAATCGTCGAAAAAGTACGATTTCAGTGGACATTTCGTCGTAGTTTCTATTTTTTGGTCGTAGCGACCTGGGGTTGGTCTCATTCGATTCTGTGTGAAATATCCTATAAGAATTTGTGAGCGTTTCGAATTTTGATTGATTATTTCGGCAATGTTAGGCCATAAATATGTCCATTGTTCGGGAGAAAATCGTTTTAAAAAAGTATGATATTATGATTTGGGAAATTATAGAAAACATTTTTATTGAACTATTTGGGAAGTTAAGTCGTAAGCGTTTGTAGTGACAACTGAGCACGAAGCCTCGATATCGAAGCCTGGCAGGGAAAAAACGCTTGCATACGAGTCTGCAACACATTGAAACATTTTCATGCCCCCCAATCAGCTCGATTTTCCACTCAGCTGATCTGGGAGCTCGATTTTCGACTCAGCTGATCTGGGAGCTCGATTTTCGACTCAGCTGATCTGGGAGCTCGATTTTCGACTCAGCTGATCTGGGAGCTCAATTTTCGACTCAGCTGATCTGGTAATATCAAACTGTAAAGTACCTACCTAACTGTAAAGTACCTACCTGTAAGGTACCTAACAACTTCACTTCTGATGGTCATAATCATCATTGTGGCGACTTGGGACAATTTTAGTCGCAAAAAATTTCGTGACGATTTTTGCTTCCTCACTACCGATGGTAGGGAAGCTTTGTATTCGTGAAAGAAGTGAAAAAAAAAATGTCCTCCAAAATCAAAATTGCCACTTGCTTTTTGCGTTTTAGAGCTTCCCGAACAATTTTGGTTCCGTGTCTGTCTGTCTGTCGGTCTGTCGGTCTGTCTGTCTGTCTGTGGTCAATCCTTGTCCCGGGCAAAACTATACTAACCTGTGGTCCGATTTTGATGAAATTTTCAGGGATTGTGCTGGTTAGGTCCTAGACGGTCCCCTATAAATTTCAGCACCTTCGGATCAGCTGAGTGAGCTCCAAGGCCATTTTCTCTCCTGTTGAACGCAGGAAGCTGAAATTTGAGAGGCAGGGTCAATGGAGAATGCTGAAGGTGCCTGAGTGGTCACTGATCAGCTGAGTGAGCTCCAAGGCCATTTCCTCTCCTGTTTTTCGCCAACTGATTCTATACGTCCATGTTACAATGACTGAGGAAGCTATACTGCCCACCCAACTTGGCAGACGTTTTTTTTAAACTGTAAAGTACCTACCTAACTGTAAAGTACCTACCTGTAAAGTACCTAACAACTTCACTTCTGATGGTCATAATCATCATTGTGGCGACTTGGGACAATTTTCGTCGCAAAAAATTTCGTGACGATTTTTTTTTTAAACTGTAAAGTACCTACCTAACTGTAAAGTACCTACCTGTAAAGTACCTAACAACTTCACTTCTGATGGTCATAATCATCATTGTGGCGACTTGGGACAAATTTCGTTAGCAAATTTCGTTAGCAAATTTCGTCGCAACAAATTTCGTTAGCAAATTTCGTTAGCAAATTTCGTCGCAACAAATTTCGTGACGATTTTTTTTTATGTGCCATATGAAAGACATGAAAATGTCAAAAATTATAAAATCAAAATACGAAAATGGGGGAAAATCATGTTCAAAGTGTGAATACGATTATATTCGTATTCATATTCACATTCATACCTGTATTCGCATTCATTATCATAAAAACGCAGATATGATTTGTATTCATAATCGTATTTTTAAATAAGAATTCGCCCATTTCTGAGCAATTATTTGCAGCGTTTTGGATACACTACGCGTGTTCAGTACCATAGCGGGAAAAGAGGCAAATCTTTGGGGACACCAGATAAATTGTTCAACAATTTGTACTTATTTAGCAAACAAACAATCGTTACAGTAACTTCGCCTCGTCACTCGTGAACCTGGCGTGGGAGACTGAAATACACCAGGTTTTTCTTGAACCATAGAAACCATAGAAATGGTTGAATATCCAATTCTCGTGTCATTTCAGTACCAGTTAAGGCTAGAAATTGAATCCTGGGAAATGATGGGGAAAAATGCATTATTTCTATTTTCTCCAGGAAAGGGGTTAATGAAGAGATTTCATAAAAAAATTTCAAAATAAAAATTTTTGTGGTCAATGTTTTGATAATAATTTTGTTTTGTAAGATTTTTTTATTAATTCCTTATTTTATTAATTTTAATAAATTAATTAATTCTGTAATACGAGGAAAGCGGGGAGGCGGGAAACTTACGTTCAGCGAGCGGAGATCGGAGGCGAACTGCTTGCTACGCCGGGAGGTCGGGCGGCGCGAGGGGGTGGAAACGCGCTTTGACGGCGGCTAAACGGCGTAACTTCCCCTACGGGTCGGAGGACGTTCGCAGGACTGGAGGCCTCCACGGGGTCGTACGGGAAGGCGAGGAGAAGCGCAGGCGCGGGTCCTCCGGGATCTTTTCGTGCAACAAGTTCGAGAGGTTTTGCCACACCGTGCGGGGGGGAGTTTGTTTTGGGAAGTGAAGTTCGTGGGATTCGCAGGTGCGAGGGTACTTCGTTGCACACTGAGCAATGACAAATTGGGCCACAGAGGGGAGTTGGGGTCTAGCCCACCGATAGATATTGTTGCCTAACTCACTGGAGGAAGTTGGAGTCTAGTTCATATAGGAAAGTTGGGGTTTAGCATATCTGGAAGTTCAAATTTATCCCACCGATAGAAGTTGGAGTCTAACTCACTGAAGAAAATTGGGGTCTAGTCCACATAGGGAAGTTGGGGTCTAGCCCATCGAGGGTAGTTGGAGGTCTCACCCACAGTACAGGTACAGCTCACCTTGGGATGTTGGGGCCTAGCCTATTGGGGGGAGTACAAGTCTAGCCCACTGATAGTAGTTGCAGTCTAACTCACTGAGGAAAGCTGAAGTCTAGTCCACATAGGGAAGTTGGGGTCTAGTCCATAAGGGAAGTTGGAGTCTACCTCACTGAGGGGAGTCGGGGTCTAGTCCAGATAGGGAAATTGGTGTCTAGCCCATCGAGGGTAGTTTGAGGTCTCACCCAATGAGGGGAGTTGGGTTACTCCCTACCTAGGGAAGTTGGGGCCTAGCCTATTGGGGGGAGTACAAGTCTAGCCCACTGATAGAAGTTGGAGTCTAACTCACTGAGGAAAGCTGAAGTCTAGTCCACATGGGGAAGTTGGGGTCTAGTCCAGATAGAGAAGTTGGTGTCTAGCCCATCGAGGGTAGTTGGAGGTCTCACCCACAGTACAGGTACAGCTCACCTTGGGAAGTTGGGGCCTAGCCTATTGGGGGGAGTACAAGTCTAGCCCATTGATAGAAGTTGGAGTCTAACTCACTGAGGAAAGCTGAAGTCTAGTCCACATAGGGAAGTTGGGGTCTAGTCCATATAGGAAAGTTGGAGTCTAGTCCACATAGGGGAGTTGGGGTCTAGTCCACATAGGGAAGTTGGGGTCTAGTCCATATAGGGAAGTTGGGGTCTAGTCCATAAGGGAAGTTGGAGTCTACCTCACTGAGGGAAGTTGGGGTCTAGTCCAGATAGGGAAGTTGGTGCCTAGCCCATCGAGGGTAGTTGGAGGTCTCACCTACTGAGGGAAGTTGGGGTACAGCCTACCTAGGGATGTTGGGGCCTAGCCTATTGGGGGGAGTACAATTCTAGCCCACCGATAGAAGTTGGAGTCTAACTCACTGAGGAAAGCTGAAGTCTAGTCCACATAGGGAAGTTGGGGTCTAGTCCATATAGGAAAGTTGGAGTCTAGTCCACATAGGGAAGTTGGGGTCTAGTCCACATAGGGAAGTTGGGGTCTAGTCCACATAGGGAAGTTGGGGTCTAGTCCATAAGGGAAGTTGGAGTCTACCTCACTGAGGGAAGTTGGGGTCTAGTCCAGATAGGGAAGTTGGTGCCTAGCCCATCGAGGGTAGTTGGAGGTCTCACCTACTGAGGGAAGTTGGGGTACAGCCTACCTAGGGATGTTGGGGCCTAGCCTATTGGGGGGAGTACAATTCTAGCCCACCGATAGAAGTTGGAGTCTAACTCACTGAGGAAAGCTGAAGTCTAGTCCACATGGGGAAGTTGGGGTCTAGTCCAGATAGAGAAGTTGGTGTCTAGCCCATCGAGGGTAGTTGGAGGTCTCACCCACAGTAGAGGTACAGCTCACCTTGGGAAGTTGGGGCCTAGCCTATTGGGGGGAGTACAATTCTAGCCCACCGATAGAAGTTGGAGTCTAACTCACTGAGGAAAGCTGAAGTCTAGTCCACATAGGGAAGTTGGGGTCTAGTCCATATAGGAAAGTTGGAGTCTAGTCCACATAGGGAAGTTGGGGTCTAGTCCACATAGGGAAGTTGGGGTCTAGTCCACATAGGGAAGTTGGGGTCTAGTCCATAAGGGAAGTTGGAGTCTACCTCACTGAGGGAAGTTGGGGTCTAGTCCAGATAGGGAAGTTGGTGCCTAGCCCATCGAGGGTAGTTGGAGGTCTCACCCACTGAGGGAAGTTGGGGTACAGCCTACCTAGGGATGTTGGGGCCTAGCCTATTGGGGGGAGTACAATTCTAGCCCACCGATAGAAGTTGGAGTCTAACTCACTGAGGAAAGCTGAAGTCTAGTCCACATAGGGAAGTTGGGGTCTAGTCCATATAGGAAAGTTGGGGTCTAGTCCACATAGGGAAGTTGGGGTCTAGTCCACATAGGGAAGTTGGGGTCTAGTCCATAAGGGAAGTTGGAGTCTACCTCACTGAGGGAAGTTGGGGTCTAGTCCAGATATGGAAGATGGAGTCTAGCCCATCGAGGGTAGTTGGAGGTCTCACCCACTGAGGGAAGTTGGGGTACAGCCCACCTAGGGAAGTTGGGGCCTAGCCTATTGGGGGGAGTACAATTCTAGCCCACCGATAGAAATAATAGTCTAACTCACCGAGGGAATTTAGGGTCTAGTGCACATCGGGAAGTTGGGGTCTAGTCCATATAGGAAAGTTGGAGTCTAGTTCACATAGGGAAGTTGGGGTCTAGTCCACATAGGGAAGTTGGGGTCTAGTCCATATAGGAAAGTTGGAGTCTAGTTCACATAGGGAAGTTGGGGTCTAGTCCACATAGGGAAGTTGGGGTCTAGTCCATATAGGAAAGTTGGAGTCTAGTTCACATAGGGAAGTTGGGGTCTAGTCCACATAGGGAAGTTGGGGTCTAGTCCATAAGGGATGTTCAAGTCTATCCCACAGAATCTGTGGCACAAATAGAAGTTGGAGTCCAACTCACTGTTTTTACTGGAATTTTCGGTCTTGGTGGTATTTTGAATAATTTTGCTTCCGTATCTACCAAGGTAGCGAGATTGTTTTCACTTTTCAAGGTTAAAAATTAAAATTTCTTCCAACATGAAATTTCTCTCCGTGTTTTACGTTTTGGACCTTCCTGAACAATACAGTATAAGACTGGGATACCTACAGCCCACCTTGGAAAGTTGGGGTCTGCCCATCGGCGGGAAGGTAGAGGTACAGCTCACTGAGGGAAGTTGGGGTCCATCCCATCGAGTGGCTTTCTTTTTACTAATTAATCACGTAACCTATTTATAACAATTTAAATTAGGTATTATTAACTTTGATCGTGCAAACTAGCAATTTTTTTCCAAATCACACAAATCCACAAATTTTGTGATGAAAAATGCTGTGGTAAAAACTCACCAACGAGGGTTCTTTACTTTTTTATTTTTTCCCTGGGGTTTTCACCCACTTCACCCACAATGACCCTGCAGATCACTATTAAGCAAAATCACGGCTCCCACAGACCAGCCAACTGTAAACTGACAACTGCAGAGCGCAACAGGTGGGCCAGGATGGTTTCCCCAGGGATGCCTCCCAAAATTCATCACCAAGTAAAGTTAATTGTCACCAGTCCTCTATATGACCCCAAATTTTTTCACCAGGGTGGGAGTGTGATTATACAATCACTCAAGGACGGATGACACTTCCTGAGTAGGAGAAGAGGGGTTGAGGTGATGCGATAAGACAGTATTATCGCGATCGCTGCTCGACGTCTTTGTTCCCCAAGTCTGGCCTGCTTCACGTAAGTTATTATTGAATACACCTCCTTCATTCCCGTCAGATTAGGTGTCTTATTTCTCCCCAATTTCCAAGTAATTAGACCCCCGACTGGAGATCATTACAATACTGAGTTCATGATCGCTTTCCAATCGAAAGACGCTGAAGAGGTGTACCTAAAAATAATTTTTATGTGACGTGAGAGCCGTCTTTTATCTGTGAATCACACTAGAGGTGATTATAGGCGCAACCTTCTCATTGATTCCCTTATCCAGTCACACCAGGAACATTGAAGTACGTACGACACGTGGTTGAGTTGGATCATTTATTGTGGATTCAGATTTTTATATGTCACAAAAATTTGAACAGCAGGATTCGTTTTGATCCTTGAGGACACCATAACTTTTGCCAATAACACGTACTTCCATCCTCTGTTCTGATAATAACACGTACTTCCATCCTCTGTTCCGATAATAACACGTACTTCCATCCTCTGTTCAGTTTGAAGAAGTCCCCAACTGGTCGATAGACAGATAAATCTGATGAACCTTCGACGACGTTTCGAGGTCTTCTGGAGAGTTATTTATTTTTTGAATCTTGGACGGAGATTTCGGAAAAGAGGAGATGCTTGGAGAACTGAAAGTCGTCGTCGACATCGTATTGTTCGTCAACAGTTCGGAAGGAGCGATCATTCTACTACCGGGCAAAGTTTTCGTTGAGAAATTCGCCATTTTGTTTTCGCGCCGTTTATTCAGCAAAGCCGACAAAGACGAAATGATCCCAAACGGCTCCTCTTCGAGTGCTTTGCTGCTCAAAGCTGACAAATTGAACGGTTTCTTGCCCACATAACCTTACAGAACAATAAAACCGTCAGTATAATACGAATAAAATCACTCGTGACGAGAGTCTAGAAACAAATTTTATTATAAAAAGTATTGCAAAACTTTATAATCAACTGTATTTTGAAGTATAAATTTCTCCCTTCGAGGGAAAACAATATATTTCTACCACGGGATTCGGGGTAATGATCACGACAATGGGGTATTTCAGTCAATTTTTTTCAATTTTTTTTTTTTTTTTTTCAAAAGAGCATGGGTTGAGAGTAACGGTAATTGGATCTGTCCGTCTAGAAAATGTTTAGAAGAAATGTGGAATTTCACCGAATTCTGTTTGCATTTTTCCTGAATAGTTAATGGTTAATGAGGATAGATGAGAAACGGGTTGATTTCGGAAAATAAGTCTCCTGTTATTTTTGGGAGACAATCAAAATTTATGATTTCAAAAAATAACCGGGAAAACGGACCTCTTCAACGTGAAGCGGAAATGCTCGCTGATTGGCTGTTCGGGTCGCCGCCCCCTCCCAGTGTTGCCCGTTGGTACGACGAAATCGTGTTATCTAAGAGGAAAGTTATCAAACAAAAACAGGGGAAACCTAATTTTCCCCATCTTGCTTTTTCTATTTTTTTCTTCAGTTTTTCGATTTCGATCTTTACTGGTTTTGTGAAATGTTGCATCTGAGGACTATAAATTTCACGATCTCAGCGCTTCATGCGGCCGTACATGAACTATTCCAGGTTGACGTCATCCTCCCGGTTTTTTTAAACGTTCATATTTTCTACCCTGTTTTGTTTATTCGTAAATTAGACAGTACGGGCTGAAATTTTGCCATAGGTGGTTTTTCGAGGTGCTGAATCCGATTTTGGGGTCAAAAATAGGAAATTCCGACATGGTGAAATTCCTCATTAGGGAAGCTAATGAAAGTTGAAGATTTGAATGATGTGACGTAGTAAATTGTTGTGACGTATTAACTTGATGACCTTGGATCGAGACTTTCCTCTAATCCTGTGCAGTCTCGAACCCCTCGTGGCCTTGGATGCTACAAAATACTAAACCCGCGGCGTAGTGTGTGTGCGTTCATGGAGGCCCGCCTTTTTTTCAAACGTGTGATCTCTTTATTTAATTTTTCTACCACATATTATAGTATCAATGGGCAAAAAGTTGGAGCGTAGAGGGTTTCAATGGTGCTGAATCCAAATTTGAGGTAAAAAAAAACGGGTATAAGCAGGGCAAAATGTAACGGCGGTTGAATGGGAGAACAGTTTTGCCTGGGCTGACGAAAGAAAAAAGAAGTAAAATAAATTCTAGTAATAATCTCAAAAAAAGATTTAAAAAAAGACACGATTTCGCCACTTTTAGTGGAATTACCCAACCCCAAGCAATGACTTAGGGAGTCATCAAGTTGAAAATACAACACGGTAATTATGTTGAAGCGAATGCTTCAATTAAGATCGTCCTCATTAAAATCAAACTTCCTAATTAAAACTAATTTCCTCCTTGATGTCGATGAAATTTAGTTATCTCTTGTTCATCCTGAAGAGTAGGAAATTTGTTTGGAGTTGTGAAGGAAAATCGGATCGGGAGTGATGAAGCTAATTTCTTTGCTCTTCATCCTGTTGAGATGACTTCGGCTCGCTGCCGATTGGGTTCTCGGGAAGAATAAGGTGATGCTAAAGCAGATCAGCTGTAGGACCACAAACTAATTTGGTAATCGGGGGAAAGTCATATCGAGGGTGCGAGCAATTAATGTCTAACCATCCGACGTCTTTCTCTAAGAGAGATAGAATTAGATGATCGAAGTAACTGAGTTATAAGTCAGAGCGCAGCATATTGTTGAAAATTCTATGATGGGTAGTTTTAAAACTTCAGGAGAATCAAAACGGCTGGATCGATCAACTCAAAACCAATTTTAGGAAAATTCTAAGCTGATTTGGACAACCAAACCTTTTTGAACGGTGCCAGAACTCCCCGGCGCAGTACTCTTCCTTGATCTTGCTATTTTATCCGCCGACCCCACACTCAATCGAACTGACTTCATAATATCTTTGACGTTGAGTCCAAGTTTGGACAGGCTGTTCTGAACGCCCCCTCTCAGCCCAGGCTTCTTCACAGCCAACGCTGGAGGCTTTTCGGCCGAAAGTTTCCCTGTCAAGGTTTTCTGCTTTTTTTCAAAGCCATAATTGGTCGCCATTTCCATAGTCGGTATGTTTGATGAAAGTGAAGCCTTATCGTCTTGCAAACGAACCGAGCGACTGCTTTGATCAGGGATAATCGCTTGTGTCGAGAACGTTCCAGATTTTGCAGGTGGTGCTGATGCTGAAAGTGGCTCATTCTGTATTGACAGACCACTGTCGTCATCTTCTCCCGCCTGTTCAGCTGATGAATCCATAGTATCTTTTGATCTCTTCATGCCAATGAGTAATTCGCCATCACAAATCAATTTGTTCAAAGCTTCAATTTTCTTTCTCACGTGACAACTATGACTGTAAAATCGAGTAGCGGGGGGCTCCTCGACTCGTCCTTCCGCACTGCCACTCGATGACATCAAGCACACAGAATCCCCTAAAGTCGAAGAAGAGTTATCTTCTTCTTCCTCTTCACCCTCCCAGGTACTTTTTAAATAGCAATTACAATCGGCCATCGAAGTCGCCTTACAAGTACATTTCGGTCTCTCATGAGGAATTGGTTTCGGCGACAAGGCAGAAATTTCTTGAAAGTACGCTGCCAACGTTTTACAACCATTCACGTAATTCACTATGTCAATTTTTTCAGCATTGGCGTCAGCGACGTCGCTCGGTCTTGCAAACGGAATTCCAATGACAGTGGCATTTGTCACTCGTCGAAGTGGATTAGCCATTCGTACTCTATTTGAGTTCCTCACCAAGTCAGGTTCTTCGTTATACACACATTTTATGGCATTGATAGCTGCAACACAGTTCACGTCATTTGGATCCGTGTACCACGCTAACTTCCCTATAGTCATTTGAATTTGCACTCGATTCCCACTTTTGCGTGCTTTCCAAATCTTTTTCAAGTAATCAAATACTTTCTTCTTCACTTTCGACGGAGTCATATTTGGAACGATATGTATGGAGAATTTACCAATTACGTGACCTGGTATCACGTTTTTCACTCCTGGATTAGAAAACGCTCCTTCGATTCCATGTATTGTCAATGATGGCATCCTCCACATATTGACCAATAGTGACTTTTTGTCTTCATTGACCAGCAGTTCAGGCGCTCCCAACAACTGCTTGAAATGGCGGACGACGAAATTGACGTTTTTGTATTTTTCTTTGTCTTCATTCGTGACTGGGACGACGTCTTCGTATATATCGTTGATTTTTATATTTCCACGTTTGTCGACCAGTTGATCCATCAAATACACCAGGTCGGTCATGGGTTCGTTGAGTAGCCCTCCGTAACATCCACTATCCAGATCTTTATTCGCACCTTCGATTTCTATATTGAAGTAGCAAAGTCCCCTTGATCCATGAGAAACGCAGGGTTTCATATTTCCGAACCATTGGCCGACCAACAAGCAAACGAAGTCGACGTTTCTGAAGAACTCCAGGCTCGTCTTTTTCAGGAATTTGCCAGTCAGTTCTTCATTCGCTAGTCCCATGGGGTCCATGACTATTTTGATGTTGATGGGCAGTGGAATATTCAGTTGACGATATGCCCCTATTGCGTTTATTAGACAGAGCAACGGCCCCTTCCCTAAGGACGTCCCTTTGCCCCAGAACACAGTTGCGTCGTTGTTTCCAGTCAGAACAAAAGGATCTCCGTACCAGTAATCTTGAAGTATAATCGGACGGACGTCGAAATGCCCGTAAAAACACACAGTTCTTTTACCAGGATCCATCTCACTCTCTGCCAAAACCAACGGCGGATGGAGTTCTGTTCCCATCTCTTCGAAAGTCATAGGTAAAATATACGCCGTCATGCTGAATTTTTTCATCACCTCGACCAAATATTCGGCCATTTCCTGGATGTACAACTTTTTCGAGGGATCTAACGAAACGGTGGGAAATGCCACGAAATCCCTCAGTCGACGTAGTAGAAATTCGCATTTCTCGACGAGAAGGTCAAACACTCTGTCCAAGTCCGACTGAACTTCACTGAATGATTCTTCAGTGGGTTTGGGAATCATTCTTCTTCCTGACCTACGCGAGCATTTTAACACTTCGAGTTACAGTGAATCACTTCACAACCATACTTGTAAATTCACTGATTGAAATGCGGTCGCTACGTCAATGCATAATTGATTTCCACTGGTAACTACCGAGTAAGAACTCCATAATTGATGATATCAATATTAACTCAAATAGCTGACATTGAGTCATATAAAACCGATAAAAACAACAATAGTTCGGATGAGTAACTACCTACGATCTACATGAAGTGATTTTGATGACACAAACTTGGTTCACATAATTACCATAGCCAATTCTATAGCCTCCAGTGCGCTTTTGGCGTTTAATTTCACATAATTTAACTTTAAAAAATTCTGAAATAAGAAAAACTTGGTTAAGACCATGTGGACCGAACACAAAGTGTGTAAAGTGTGATCCCAGGTGTCCCATATTAGGCGGCCATCTTTTAAGAAAAATTAAATTATTTATTTTCTTATTGTAACATTTTGAAAAAATTGATATTTCTTCGCCGAAAATTGTCAAGTATAACGCTGCAAAATATCACACAATGGTTCACTACTTTTCCTGGAAGCAAACGGTTGGTCCGACAGAGCTCTGCGTGGTCTCAATCGATTCTAAAAATTCAATACTTTTTTAAATTGATAAAAAAAAAAAGGTACCTATATCGAAAGTTTTCAACCCTTAGAAGTGACAGACATCAACCAAAAGCTTCGAGGCACAACCAGACCCTAAATATTCGATTTTCGGGTTCTACATTCCTTGAAACGTAAACCAACAAACTTTGTAAATCAAACGGCCCTAGACCGTGCAAGAGATGCCTAATGATTACAGTTGTGCAGTCAATTCTCTTGTATGGAGCGGATATCCCAGTAAATAGGGTCCGAGCTTGCAAAAATGGAACAAGATATGTTTTCTTCTAGGATCTTTTGGTGTTGTGTGAGTATGGAGAAACCAAGTTTTCGACCTCGTAAGCCCTTGGGAAAACTTTTGGTGCGCTAAACACCACGAAATTTTCGGACTTTAAAAATTTTTCTCTGCCAGTGATAAAGTTTTTTTTTTTAGATATTGAACCACAATATGCTTGAAATCTATCGATCATACGGTTAATATACAAGCAATATGTTACTAAAGTTTGCCTCATAATTTTCTCCTCATTGTCATGACCTATGAAATTTATAAAATCAAATTTTGAGCAACTTAAGGGTTATCATGCATGCTCACACATCAGAACACCTTTATATTAGACTCCCGAAGGTAGTTTAAAAAAATTTAGGGGAAATTGAGAAAGTAAAATTTTTGAAATTTCCAATTCCAAATTGTCCCGTAGTTTGAGAATCACCCAAAAATATTGAAATTTTAAATTCAAAACAAAAGTAACATTTCACCAATTTTACAAAAGTTTAGGTACCAAAACATAGGTAATAATTAGATGTCTTTAGAAGTGCATTACACTGATTGATGAATCTAAATCCTCACTGTCATTAGCGCTGCAGATGCTGGAGAGAGCGCTTCCACAAGTCAGTTCCATAGCGTTAGATGTGCTTGGTACAGCATTAGGTATCAGTTTTGTGGATGGTGGTCGTGTCAATGAAGTTATCCCTAATCAGATACTGGTTGATGACTTCATAATCTTTCCTGTTGATATGAAAAATGCGAGGATGTGGTTTTTTCCCTCTCCACACTTTCCCGCGACTTCAATTTTACTTAAAGCTTTCTATTCGTATTGAAAATTTCATAGAAAAAAAAGTCGCGGCTAGTCGCAGCAAATTCCAACGGGATTGAGTCAAGGGATAGTGCCAGAATACATTCATCAAGTGCTCTAATTCCTCATTTCTCCTCTTTTTGAGAAATTCACTATTTAATGTTAAGGTTTAAGAAGAAAAATTGGGAATTATTATTGTGATGATTTTACCCAGTGCTTAGGGGAAATTCATACTTCAAAAATTATTAAAAAACGTGAATAAAGCACATACTTATGCCGTCACTCGTCATGAATGAGCAGGTAGTTATGAGCAGGTAGTTCATCGTTAGCGTTTTCGGTGAAATGAGTTATTAACATAAATGATCGCGGAACTTACCCTCTGATGATCCGTAAGAGGCTAGTGAGGTTAGGAAACCTATTTAAACGTGCTCAAAGACTATCTGGGGATATGTTCTTGCACTCCTTTCCAATACTAATAGACGTTCGTTTTTTCGATTTTTTACACATACTCACAGTACTGTGCGCTGGGAAGAACACTGGTACATCTCCGAAAATGCGCTACTCAGCAACCTTCGGAAAAAGACTTGATAAACCACTGTTCTTGCCAACCACACACACTGGTCATAACGTTCAGAACCACAACGGTTCATCTGCTATCTAGCGGACTCAGTTTCAACTATCGTTGATCCTCTATCACCCTCATGAATAGCTCGTCAATCTTTATCTGATGGTATATCACATTTTTGGAGATGTACCAGTGTTCTTCCCAGCGTGCGAATTGTAGAGCATCTATCAAAGAGTTCAAAAACAATTTGAAATTTGTTCAATTTTGGAATATTTTAACACTCGAAAACGAAATTTTGGGAAATTCAATATTCCAAAACATCTCAATATTGCAGTTTTTTTGTTGCCCCAAATTGCTTTTTATGCAACTATAAGTGAATAAACCCTCATTTCAATCCAACAGAATAGTTTCTAAATGAGGTCACTGAACATCGCAAATTCAACTACCTACCTATTATTACATGGTGTCTGGGGAGCTGGTTTCCCAGAGAGTTTAATTAAAGGGACTACGAAAGGGAACAAAATCATCTTTACAAAGCTATCTAGCCTGTTGTTATCCCTGCAGGCTTGCGCAATAACAGTTAACTAGAAGGAAAGCCTCAACCTGGTTCATCTAAAACAGCGAAATTGTGAATGTTTTCAGTTGTACAATGTACAATATGATATATGTCATAAATGATTATCATGCATTCTTGCAACTTTTCAATTCTTTTTAACTTCATTCATAATTATCTTCATGTATGAACCTTGACAAATGTATTTACCTTGACATCTCACGAAATTCATCTTTACAGTCTTCTAATAAACCCGACTGTACTTAATTACAAGTGTAAGTGCGTATTTTGCCTGCTTTGGTTAGCTATGGCGAATTTACCTAGCTGTCTGTACTCAGAAGGAGTCTATGGTAGCGAAATCTAGCTAGCAAAACGTCCCTACAAAATGACACCTTGGTGAATCGGGAACAAGAAATGTAGGCGAGTCAGATCACAAATTACTGTTAAGAACATGTATTTAAATCAAAATAAAGGACAATATATATGTATATCAAATATGCGTACCGCTTTATATATAGAGTACCTCTTCTTATATATATCAAGAAAGTTAATCTCAAGTCGTAGAATAGGTAACAAAGAAAATATTGACTGCGTACCGATCGTACCAATATGACTAATGACGAGAATTGCGATAGTAAGAAAATATAGGAAAATTACACAACGTACCAAAATGCGTACTGATTCTAGTAAATACAAAGAATTGACGAGATACTGACGTATTGAAACGAGTACTACGTGACGAGTTATATTACTGAATGCGTACCAAGTGTACTGAACGGTGTACCAAGTGTACTGATTCTAGTAAATACAAAGAATTGACGAGATACTGACGTATTGAAACGAGTACTACGTGACAAGTTATATTACTGAATGAGTACCAAGTGTACTGAAAATATGGTATGCGTATCGAATGGCAAACAAAGGCAAATTATGAAATATTCGTGTACCACAACTGAATTCCTAGTACTGCATAAGTATTAAAGGACGAATGAAGACTGGAATATAGTGAAGTTACTGGTAAGTAGTGAAACAAATGGAGACATAAGGGTATGGTGATTACCGTACTACAGGGGATCTAGGAGTCGTCTCGAGGTAGGCACTTCGAGTACCGTTTGCAGAGGCGCCTTGGTCCAGTGGTAGGCAATCCCAGGAAGAACTGTGAGCCCGAAGGGAGTCACAGGCAGCAGAATGATTGAAGAAAATGTTCGTACCGATTGTACTTGAGGTACGGAAGAGATTTGACAAAACGCAACTTTAGCTACACTGTTGTTGGCAAATAAACGACGGCCCAGTGCACTCACAACCACTCGAGTCAAGCGTAGACAGATGACTGAAGGGAAGGGTTTCGTCGAAGGGGCAGGTGGAGAGCAGTAGGTGGGAGATCCGATGACAGCCGAAGATGGCCGATGACGACCGATAGAACCTTCCAGGCCTTCACTGCCCCTCCCCGGTCGGGTCCGCGATGGAGGGCTGGCTGGCCCAGCTGTTCAGGCTGCTTCTCCTAGATGTCGCTTGCTGTTGCTTTGCTGTCTCCACCCCCGACTTACACCCCTCCCCCTCCTGGAAGCCGCCGTCCCCGGCGGTCAACTCTTCATCCGATGTCCTGGGGATGTCCAGGGGACGGTTGGGCCGGAGTCTCAGCATGATTGCCTCATACTTTCTTCTTCGGCAGTGCAGGCAACCGAGTACTGGTACTGGGTGAGGTTCTGAACAGGATGTGTTGAGCGTTCCTTCCCTGTGTTTCTTGATTAGCCGTGTCCAGAATTGTTTACAGGACAGGCACCGGAACGCTGTGAGTTTCTTGACTTTGGCTTCGCATACTGGGCAAGATATCAGTCGGATGGTGAGTGGTGAGACCGTTTGTCCCTCCGTGAGTATGACCTCTGGTGTTAGTGAGGTGGTCATCGGGGTCATGCTTCCATCTTGATCATCGTGCTCCCAAGTATCCAAGTCGCGATCAGACTCTTCATCGTCGCTAATGATGGTCGGTCTAGATTTCTTCCTTGTGGCTACCATGGTCTTGGATGGTCCCTCGTCGCTGTCGTCCAGGCGCTCTATTCTGACACAGGGTTGCAACTTTTCGATCTGTGCTTTAAGTTGCTTCCTTTCTTCGGTTAAGCGGTCGATCTCATCGTGAGCTGATCTCCGGGCAGCTTTCTCCAGTTGTAGCTGTTGCTCGACTCCCTGGTAGGCCATTCGGAGGTGTTTCCAGGCTGGTAGCAATTCAGCGATACGAGTGAGGTGTTGCTTGCTGCCCTGGAGTGCGCTATGAATGGCATAAGCGTTATGTGTTTGAGATGCTGCTTCTATCATGAATGTCGCTGCTTCGACCATTCGGAGGGCCTCCCTTTCATGAATTTGGTTTTCTTCCACCTTGCATTCTTGCTGTTGGAACACTTCTCGAGACTGTTGCTGGTATATGTCTCGGATTCTCTGGACGACGTTATGCTCCGTGGTGGGTGGTCCCTCTACCTCATTCGAGTCTTCGTGTTGCATGGCCATAGGCTATGGCTTTCCACTCCATACTGTAACAATAGAGATCCCTGTTAGTCATGATGTTATTATGACATTGGCAATTCCATAAACAAATGCTACCAAAAGTTACACCACATTTTCCAGATTCACTATATCCAGGTAAGTACATTCCCTACACCTATGTCCTTTTAGTTATTAAGTTTTTTTACAGGTACATTTGCATTCTACAGGTAAGTTACATTTATAAGCGTATACGAGTCCTTAACAATAAAAATTTTATATAATTTTTTTTTTTTTTTTTTTTTGATACGGGGTCCTGTGGTACGGGTACCGCTGTATCACCGGTGGGTCGGTCTCCGACTCGTCATCCTCCATCACCATTTCCCAATCTTGGTTCTTTCCTTGACTCGCATCCTGGCGCGTTCCATGGGCTACTCAATGGTCGGATGATACCGTTCGCCAACATACTCGTCAGTAGTTCCGCAACCCCGTCGCGTAGGGCGCGAGGTATGGGGTAGGGTTGCACGTTAACAGGTGGTGGCTCGCCTGTCTCAACTCTGTGCGCCACCTCCAATTTACATCCCTCACGGCTAGGCTTCTGAAACATTTGAGGGTATTTCACCAGGATGTTCTGCAGCCGGTTGGTTTCTACCTCTTGTTTTTCTGCATGCTTCCGCTGGAGTTGTTTCATTATTTCCTTTTCGGATGCGGTCCATCGTTCTGCAAAGGTGAGTTCTTGTTCCTCTTCATCGGCTGGGTCGTCCTTGTCGCTAGACACGGGTTCGTTTACAATCGAGGTGTCCACGGGATCATCTTTGGAAATGACGTTGGTATCCGTCGTAGGGCGTACCTCCGTACCGGGGTCGGTGCGTACCTCCGTACCAGTTTGCTGATGTACCTCCGTACCGGGGTGGTGGGGTACCTTCGTACCAGTCTGCCGATGTACCTCCGTACCGGGGTGGTTGCGTACCTCTGTACCGGAGGTGTTGAGTACCTTTGCACTCGCCTCACTGCGTACCACTGCCGTCGGGAGATCATCAATCTTGTCGATGGTTTCCGTTGCACGTACTCCCGCTACGGGTACTCCCTCTCGTTCATCCCCCTTCAGTAGGGTCACCTCGTGTCGGTCCGCTCGTATGACCATCGGTATCTTCTTGAGTATATCCATTCCCAACAGGTCCAACCCAGTTCCCTCTTGTTCGAAGACGAGAAAAGTATGGTCAAATTCCACACCCCCCAAGTTCACTTGTACCTGTTGCTCGCCACGGAATTTGAGTGGGTATCCATCCGCCCCCCAAGCAGTTGCATTTGTCGGAAGGATTGGCGTACCGCGTACCGGGACGGTGAGCACAGATACCGCTGCCCCCGTATCTAGTATCAACGATCTCGACTCATTGTTCAACGTAGCATTCATGCGTAGCGTTCTGCTCATGGGTTTTTCGATGATCGTTATATGTCCCACGTCTCTTGATACTGGTACCATTTCGTTATCTTGAGGTGTAAAAGTCGTGTTGGTACCCTGAGGATGCGATACCGGGGTGAGTAGCTTTTTCTTATGACAATCTTTTTCAAGATGTTCTCGTACCCCGCAATAATCACAAAAAATTGTTTTCTGAGGGTTACTCGGACAGTCGACTGGGAAATGCTGCATATCCGCGCAGAACATGCACGGATATCTGGGTGCTGGTCGGGTGTTGATTTTTGGTGCCGGTACCGCAGCATTCGTACCATTTGTACCGCGTGATGCACATCGAGCCGCGAAATGTCCAAAGGCGCCGCAGGCGTAGCACTTCCGATCTCCTTGTTGCACCGCAGACAAGTCCCATCGTACCTCCACTTCATCCCTCTCTCCTAAGGTCTCTTCCAACTCTTCCGCGCGTTTTAGGGCCGCTTCAATGGTGGTTGGTTCGGTACTCAACAAGTGAGAACCTACTTCTTTCCCAACTCCTCGAATGAAAGCTTTGAGTACCTTTCGACGTACCCATTGAGTCTTCTGAGCTGCATTGAGTTCAGCGCCCTCTTCTTGTACCGCGATCTGAGCTAGTTGTCGGATTTTTTCGGCAAACTGCCGTAGCGTTTCAGCAGGCTGTCGTTTCAGTGTACATAACGAAGCTGCTGCTTTTCCGGGGTTGTCCCGTTCGTACCACTGTATCATCGCTTGTTTCATGTAGAGGTATGGGTTTTCTCCTTCGTATGAACCCATGTTATCAATCATAAATTGTTTCGCGGTACCCCTCATTTTAGCGCGTAGCAGCCGTATTCGTTTTTGTTGGCTAAGGGTACCCGCTACATCCTCAAACAATCGGAAGTATGATGATACCGAAATTGCTCCGACCTCATCGGGATCCCAAGGGTCCAACTCCAGGAACATTGACCTCGGAATGTCGAGATTGTTCCCCCCCCCCCCGCTGATCCTTTTCCACGTGCAGGTCATTGAAGGTCTTCAGAAGGGTCCCTAATTGTGAAAACATTTCGGAGGTCGGGTCCCCCGCCGCTCCCGCAGTCGCCATTGTGCTGGGTTAAGAAAATCCGTACCGGTTTAACCCCCCGTTCTGTACCTGCGTCGGTAGGTTGACGAACCCAACGACCCTGCCTAACACACCGCGTACAATCTCCCTCAAAATCGTTATGGAATGTGTACCGTTTGTACACACCCTGTCAAAAGTTTTTGTTAAACGCGTACCTTTCCCGCTACCAATCCACCAAGTGTCTCTTTTCTGGGTTCTGTGTGGCGTACCTACACAAGAATCCTAACCGCTGCCACCAATTTTGTAAGTGCGTATTTTGCCTGCTTTGGTTAGCTATGGCGAATTTACCTAGCTGTCTGTACTCAGAAGGAGTCTATGGTAGCGAAATCTAGCTAGCAAAACGTCCCTACAAAATGACACCTTGGTGAATCGGGAACAAGAAATGTAGGCGAGTCAGATCACAAATTACTGTTAAGAACATGTATTTAAATCAAAATAAAGGACAATATATATGTATATCAAAATATGCGTACTGCTTTATATATATAGTACCTCTTCTTATATATATCAAGAAAGTTAATCTCAAGTCGTAGAATAGGTAACAAAGAAAATATTGACTGTGTACCGATCGTACCAATATGACTAATGACGAGAATTGCAATGGTAAGAAAATATAGGAAAATTACACAACGTACCAAAATGCGTACTGATTCTAGTAAATACAAAGAATTGACGAGATACTGACGTATTGAAACGAGTACTACGTGACGAGTTATATTACTGAATGCGTACCAAGTGTACTGAACTGTGTACCAAGTGTACTGATTCTAGTAAATACAAAGAATTGACGAGATACTGACGTATTGAAACGAGTACTACGTGACGAGTTATATTACTGAATGCGTACCAAGTGTACTGAACTGTGTACCAAGTGTACTGATTCTAGTAAATACAAAGAATTGACGAGATACTGACGTATTGAAACGAGTACTACGTGACAAGTTATATTACTGAATGAGTACCAAGTGTACTGAAAATATGGTATGCGTATCGAATGGCAAACAAAGGCAAATTATGAAATATTCGTGTACCACAACTGAATTCCTAGTACTGCATAAGTATTAAAGGACGAATGAAGACTGGAATATAGTGAAGTTACTGGTAAGTAGTGAAACAAATGGAGACATAAGGGTATGGTGATTACCGTACTACAGGGGATCTAGGAGTCGTCTCGAGGTAGGCACTTCGAGTACCGTTTGCAGAGGCGCCTTGGTCCAGTGGTAGGCAATCCCAGGAAGAACTGTGAGCCCGAAGGGAGTCACAGGCAGCAGAATGATTGAAGAAAATGTTCGTACCGATTGTACTTGAGGTACGGAAGAGATTTGACAAAACGCAACTTTAGCTACACTGTTGTTGGCAAATAAACGATGGCCCAGTGCACTCACAACCACTCGAGTCAAGCGTAGACAGATGACTGAAGGGAAGGGTTTCGTCGAAGGGGCAGGTGGAGAGCAGTAGGTGGGAGATCCGATGACAGCCGAAGATGGCCGATGACGACCGATAGAACCTTCCAGGCCTTCACTGCCCCTCCCCGGTCGGGTCCGCGATGGAGGGCTGGCTGGCCCAGCTGTTCAGGCTGCTTCTCCTAGATGTCGCTTGCTGTTGCTTTGCTGTCTCCACCCCCGACTTACACAAGTGATGTTACTTCTATTTCTGGGAGTCTCAGATATTCGAATTCATAGATTTCTATTTGCTGATCCAGGGCAGGGTAGTTAATCATGAAAAAAAAGGATAGACAATAGTTGAATTTGCGATGTTCAGTGACATCATTTTTGAAACTATTTTATTGCATTGAAACGACATTTTATTCACCTATACGAGTTATCGTCGTTGCATAAAAAGCAATTTGGGGCAACAAACTACCACAAAAACTGGAAAAAAAAATTTTGGAATTCTGAATTTCCCAAAATTTGTTGTTAGAATATTTCAAAATCGAACAAATTTCAAATTGTTTCTGCTTTTTGAACTCTTTGATAGATGCTCTACAACTTTTGAGGAATGGGGTATCGATTAATATTGTTGCTGCAATGATAAAACAAATTGGAAGTGGGGGTTTCACGGTTGTTAGAAATTTTGGAAAAAATCGATATTTTTTGACTGTCAATTGTGACCGTTGTACAAGTCTCAATTTGAAGTTGAACCAGTTTGTTCGACTCAAAATTCAATGATCTTTCATTATGTATATGGTCACTATGTCGACAGGATGCGTTGTTCAGACGTAAGGAGAGAAAAACTTTTAAAAGTCCGAAAATTTCGTGGTTTTTAGCTCATCAAAAATTGTTCCGATAGCCTTCGAGGTCGAAAACTTGGTTTCTCCTTGCCCACACAACACAAAAATTTGGTAGGATCATTTAATGATCCTAGAAAAAAATATTTCTTGTTCCATTTTTCGCAAACTCGACCCCACTTCGGATCCTCGTTTTACTGTCTTTTTCAATTCGAGAAAGAAGCTTTGTTTTCAATTTTCAGGGTTGAAAAAAAAGTACTCCAAAATCGAAATTTCCACTCGCGTTTTACGTTTCAGACCTTTCTGAACAATTTTGATTCCATGTCTGTCTGTCATGAAATCCGTGCCACAGCCATAACTTCTACATTTCTCATCCGATTTTGATGAAATTTTCGGGGTTGGTGCGGGTAGGCTCCCTATAAAAATCATCACCACCGGACTGATAGTAGCCTCTGCGCATGCGCAAACGTAAAATCCTTGTAACAGCCATAAACTCACATTTTTCATCCGACTTCGATGAAATTTTCTAGGATTGTTCGAATTGGCGTGTAGATGGTCCCCTGTGGAAATCATCTCACACCGACTAATAGTAGTTACCTACTGCGCCTTTTTCTCAACTGGTTGACGTTTTTTCTTCTCATCTGTACTACATTAAGGTGATATCCATTTGTATCAGGATTACTAAATAATCTTCAGATTACTCAGCTGTAGACGTTCTCTGTTTTGTAATGAAGATAGGTATACAATGGATAGAAGACTGAGCTAAACGATGAAGTTAATCACCAAAGATACACACGGTTAAATGAACGTGAGGTCGTAGGTTAAAGAAGGGCGAGACACGAGACATGAATAATCACAATTCGATACTTTCGATATTTATAGATCGATATTTTATTTGATATTTCCGATATTTGAATCGATATTTTTCTTGCAATATTATCGAATATCGAAAGGAAAATATTGATATCGAAAGAAAAAAATTATCGGTTGTGATGGTTAAATTCCTTCCCACTGTAATAAATATATCAATTTCTCCTAATCGATAAATTTATGCAAAAACATATTCGATATCAGGTAAATCGATATTCTTCTTTCGATAGTTTATGGTAATCACTGATATTGATTTAAAAAAAGATGACAAAACATATTCGATATCAGTGAAATCAGTGTTTTTCTTTCGATATTCTATCGATATCACTGATTTGATGAAAAAGAATATTCAAAAAAAAATCAGTGACAATGTTACATCAATATTTTTGTTTCGATATTCTATCAATATTAGTGATATCGATATTTTTCTACCGATATTTTATCGATATCGATACTGCCTTCCGATATTATTTCGATGTTAAATATCGCGTTGAAAGGTACATCGAATCGTCACTTGTCATGAAGAGGTAGTAGGAAAAGCGAAAACCAGGAGCAGGAGGAAGTATGCAGGTCTGCCACACAAATACAATAATAATAATGCTGACAAATTGAATTCATGTGCGTTAATATCGCAGAAATTAAGCCCCATTAGAATATATTCGAGCAGTTTTCTACGCTAGAATAATTTCACACTTCACCACCTGTACAAAATTAATTTTCTACATTCTTCACATACATCTTCGAATACATTCAACATTACCTTCTCTTACCGGTTTTGACATCGATAGCTGCGGCCGCGTCAGCCACGATGAAAAAGAAGAAGAAGAAGACAGACGCGGAAGTAGAAGAAGCAAAATGGAGGATCGCCATTCTGCACCATTGATTTGTCTCTTCCGTGTGTAGTTTTCGTTGTGATGCAGCTGCTGCAACTGGAAGTCGACCACGTGTAACGATGTGAATTTCAAATCTTTATTCTTTCAATTTATTCATTTCAGCCCGAAAAAATGACTACAAACAGCAAAACTGATCAAAATGAAGAGACTTCGTCGATCCAATTCCATGAAATGGGTCTGGACGATCGCATCCTCAAGGTAAAGAGTTCATAATATTCGTGGCGCCATAGTTTTCCATTTCTCAACCATGTAAAACGCATTGTTTCACTAAAATTGCTTCACTTTCCTAGGCTATTGCCAAATTGGGATGGTCCGAACCTAGTTTGATCCAAGAAAAGTCCATTCCGTTGTTTCTGGACGGAAAAGACGTTCTCATCAAAGCCCGAACTGGGTCCGGGAAGACCGGGGCTTTTGGTATCCCCGTCGTCCAAAAAATCCTTTCCATCAAGGAGGTAAGTCGATAAACGCTATATCATTTGTTTTATTTCATTATGTTTTGGTATTCAACGTTACTTCTGTCGTTTGTAGTTGTAATCGCTCCCACCAGCCTTCTCGAACCTACCAAGGTCGTTTCCATTGTTATAGCTTTTGTGTTTAGCACTCATCCGGAAATTGTACAGTTTAGGCTCCTCCCGTTCATTATCTTCCGAATTCTCACATTGTTTATTTGTTTCTAAACCAGTTTGTTACAGGATGTTTGACGATTTGATGTCAAGCGCCATTTTTTGTGTAATTTGATGCAACGAACAACCACGTGTTGCTCCTGTTTGTAGGTTACCCACCTCAACTATTGGCTTAGTTGGATAAAAACCTAGAGCATTTGATAGATATTACCTACCTACTGATAAAATGAATTCTACTTTTGAATTTTCTATCTAGCAATGCTGTAGGTAATTTGTCGATGTTGCGACGCAGTAGGATAAAAGCCCCAGTGGCGGACACTGCACCAAAAACGAACTAGTTTTGAATGAATACAAACGCTTTCATTCAAATTACATTGACTTTCTGAAACCTGCCCTCCACTGGCACACTAGGTGTCCGCAATCAAAACAATAAAAAATTTGGGTGTCCGCCACCGGTACATTTCATATTCACTTCAAAAATAGCATTTTGTGGACAATAATGTGATTAAAACTGCTTTTTTGCATTGATAACTCGTTCATAAGTGTCTAAGGTAGGTACATGTTAAACACAAAAAAAGTCGGACACAGTTGAAGAGAAAAAAAAAAAGGTCTGCCAAGTGGGTGTGGCACATAGCTTTCTCGTATTCATAACCCGATTGTATAGATGATCCGATGCAGAGTAGTTGATCTCAAAACATCAAAACAAGGTAATCTGTAACATCCCTGAAAATTTCATTGAAATCGGATGGAAAATGTAGAAGTTATGGCCGTTACAAGGAATTCACGTTTGCGCATGCGCAGTGGCTACTATCAGTCCGAAGGTGGTGATTTTCATAGGGGACCATCTAAATACTAATCTGTAACATCCCTGAAAATTTCATTGAAATCGGATAGAAAATGTAGAAATTATGGCCGTTACAAGGAAATTCACGTTTGCGCATGCGCAGTGGCTACTATCGGTCCGAAGGTGGTGATTTTCATAGTGGACCATCTAAATACTAATCTGTAAGTTCCCTGAAAATTTCATTGAAATCCGATGGAAAATGTAGAAGTTATGGCCGTTACAAGGAATTCACGTTTGCGCATGCGCAGTGGCTACTATCAGTCCGAAGGTGGTGATTTTCATAGGGGACCATCTAAATACTAATCTGTAACATCCCTGAAAATTTCATTGAAATCGGATAGAAAATGTAGAAATTATGGCCGTTACAAGGAAATTCACGTTTGCGCATGCGCAGTGGCTACTATCGGTCCGAAGGTGGTGATTTTCATAGTGGACCATCTAAATACTAATCTGTAAGTTCCCTGAAAATTTCATTGAAATCCGATGGAAAATGTAGAAGTTATGGCCGTTACAAGTAATTCACGTTTGCGCATGCGCAGTCGCTTCTATCAGTCCGGGGATGATGATTTTCATAGGGGACCGTCTACACACCAACCCGCACGATTCCTGAAAATTTCATTGAAATCGGACAATAACTTCGTATAGTTATGCGCGTTACAAGGAATTCATGACAGACAGACAGACACACAGACACGGAACCAAAATTGTTCAGAAAGGTCTAAAACGCAAAACGCGAGTGAAAATTTTGATTTTGGAGAACTTTTTTTTTTCGTCCTTGAAAAGTGAAAACAAAGCTTCCGCTACCTTGGTAGACTCGGAAGCAAAATGCAGAATGATAGGATTTTCCTTGACATGTCCGCCATTGGGGCTTTTACCCTACAGCTAATTCATGAAAAACCATCTTAGTGTTGTGAATTGTAGCCTGTATAGACGTCAGAATCATCTAATTCTATGATTTTTAGTAGCTACTTAACCTACTTTTGGGTAGTTCCTTTTTAGAGGCATCGAAATGCATGGTTGGAAAAAATTTTAATGTTTTATGGTTATTCCCGTTTTGTACCTTTCTGTGATAAGTTCATACCTGAGAGATATCGCTACTTTTTTCCGCCAAACATGTACCTAGCTCTGAAAGTCGAGGCTATTTCCCCTGTGGGACTACTGGAAGGAAGTAAATTCAGCTATATCTTATCAGGAGTACAGTTGAGAGATTCGCCGTTTGTTCCTCATGCCGGGTTAGTATTTGTCTAAATTTCCCGCGCTCAATTAACAGTTGTACCTACCTAAATTTGAAATTTTCAAGGATTTTCGAAATTTATTAGTGCATCAGCCTAGGGAATGGGGTATTTCGGCGGGTCGGAAATTCAGGTTTTTGACCTGAAATATGAATTCAGCACCCTTGAAAACCTATGTATTCCAACTTTTTGCCCAATGATACTATAAGATGTGGTAGAAAAATTAATTAAAGAGATCCCACGTTTGAAAAAAAAGGCGGGCTGCCATAAATGCACACACACTACGCCGCGCGCGTGTGTGAGTAGTATTTTGTAGTATCCAAGAGATTCTCATTTCGGATAGCGTTACTTAATGGTTCAATCGTTAGCGTTACCCACGTCTGCCATCTGTAATCAGTTGTTTTCTGTTCGCTTCGATTGTGGTTTCGACTTATCAAACCAGGAAAGGGTTTCATCTCTTCTCTGTGCATGGATACTTTTTTCAAAGACAGTTTTGGCTAGCTACGTCACACCATTCAAATCTTCAACTTTCCTTAACTTCTCTGATTTTTTAAAAACATTTTCTCGACGAACAGACCCAATAACCGTCATTCCTGAGCCCTTTGAAAAAAAAATTTTAAAAATTGACTGAAATATCCCATTAAAAACTTGAATATTGCAGCTGGAATCATCAATATCTAGCAATAATAGCCGGAAAAACCCCCATTTATTCATAGCCATAGAAGCGTTTTGATTGGTGGAGTTCCAGGACGTAGTTATAGATGAAGGCAACAGATCGCGTTCTCTCAACATCATCACAAGTTACCTTGTTAGCACATTTTTCTCCTTGAGGCGTTACCAGCTGCATCAAAATTATTAATTTGATAAAAATATAGTAATATTCTCGATATTTATGACTAAATTCGAGCTGATTTTCAATACTATTCTGGATTTCAAACGTGTCTATGGGTGACAGTTCTCGATTAAACATTTGAACTACTGGCAGTAGGGGAAACAACATTTTTGAAAAATCTTTCGTCTCGATTGGATTTCCCAAGTTCCTAATTCTTGTTGTTCTTCTTTGCAAGTCAAAATGATGAAGAAATAACCAATTTCTGGTCGTTCAAAAGGACGGAAGAGGTCGGAAACAGAAAACATGGAAAGAAAAATCAGAATCTGATTGGCTGATTTTCCCCAGTTGAGAATGGTGCCATCTTGACGGAACCCGTCGGTGGAACGAATTTGTATACCGTCGTCCATGCGCCTGTGCAGTGGTCAGGAATGATAACCACGAGTGGAGGTTGCACTACTGTGACAACAATCGATTGTTTTGATACGATCGACGCGATTGTTGCATTGAGGAGTTGTGGTAATGTATTCCCAGAATTATTGCAGAATCCCAACTGTGAATTTTCTAGAAACATTGTTCAGCTGGCATTCGCAAAAATAAATGAGCATGTGGGCAAACTGAAAATTCCAAGAGCAATATTACTCCTTTGTTGAAAAAAAAACTATTGAAACTATGGATTGTTTAAAAAACAATTGATTGCTGCTATCGACAATTGGGCACCCTGAGGTTCCACGCTCGTGCTTCATTTGTTTGTTGCGCTGTCCTTTTCTTGCTCGTTTTTTTTTCCTTCTTTTTTTTCTAATACAAAATCAATTTCAACGAGGAATTGAACGTCAAATTCAGAGGTTACACAGTCAACAGAAGATACAGATCAGAGGGAGGTTATCATTTCAGAGGCTTCCATGAGGAAGGTTATCTTTCTGTCCATCATCCATGTGAACCTTCCGCCGACACTTGCTACCCCCTCCACTGGTTTTCTCGTCTTTCCGTTTCCGCCCTCTTCCGTCCCATGTGAATCCAGCTGAAGGGCTGTGTTTTTGTCACTGCATGGACCCGTTACAAGTTGATACTCAGTTCCACAGTTCCAGTTCAGCTGTACCGACACACCTCTAGGAGTCAATTCAGCTGTATGAGCAGCGAAGTTAACTTAAATTTTATTGTGGGAAGATTACAGTTGGTACTCCACCTCTTGGAGATCACTGAAATTATTAGGCAGGAATCAAAGGTGTCACGTGTGTGAGCTGCGTCCTTATAATTTTAGAGCGCTGAAATTTGGTTCGTAGGATTCAGAGAGTTCTTGGAGAGGGTTGAAAATCAGCTGTGAGCAATGAAGGTATATTTTCACCTTCTACCCTTTCAACTAGACACACACCTAGTATCTACAACTAGTTACACTTGGAGACCTTCACAAGTTATTGCCTTTCGCGTCCTCCTCACATTTTGATGCCTTTGGATTTTAAAAAATGTAATATTTTCTCCTCAAGGCTCATTGTACTTCAAAATAACTGAAAATGTCGCCCTTGAATTCCAGATTTCGCCGGAAGATCAGAAAATACGTGCGTTGATGTTGGCGCCGACGAAAGAACTATGCACTCAAATTTTCAAAACCATGCTGCAACTCACGACAAAATGTTCTCGCGATGTGAAGATTGTAGACATCTCCGCTCAGGTAATTTGATCTTTAATTGAACAATTAATTGTCAGAGGAAGGACATGTTGAGTCACTAAATTTTCGAGTTAAAAATTCTAGCTTAACCGAACTGAGGACTTGCGTTAAGTACCTGATAGTTAAATTAGTTAGTAATAAATGAATTACTAACCAAATTAAGTTAGTTGATAATTTATTTTGAATAGTATGAAATTCGTATGTTTGAATGTGTTTCCTAGTGTTTGAATTAAAAGGCCCAGAAAATAAGGTAGAGAAGAAGGTAAAGGTAATGGTGAAAGTAAAAAGCAAAGCAAAAAGCAAGTAAGGTAAAGGTCTGCAGTAAGGTAAATTTGTAAGGCACGATCAAGGTCTGCAAAAAGTAATGATGTTAAAAAAATAACTTTCTTGTGAAGCAACACAACGCTGGAGACTGTCTTCTAGGAAGGTGGGGGTGGGAGAGAGGGATGAAGGGAAGTGCTTCTATAAAAAGAGCACCAGTTCAAATATGAGCCGAGCAGCACGCGTTTGGTGACACCACGGAGTACACTCACTGAGATGGCCAACTCGCGCAACTCCGTGGCACTCTACCAGCCATGCTGTCTGTTATTGTTTGTTACTGATGATGACCTAACCGTCGAAATCGATTTAACTTGTAACTCATTATTTTCGTGAAAATAGACAACGTTCTACTCAACTCCGTTTTTATGAAAACAGTATCTCCACATGTGCCATTACCCGAATTGCGTTGGATTTCAGGTGGATATCTCCGCTCAGAAACCGCTGCTGGTCGACCTCCCTGACGTGATCGTGGCGACTCCTGGCCGAGTCGTCCAGCACATCAAGGCCGGCACTCTATCCCTCAAAAACCTCAAGATGTTGGTCATCGACGAGGCTGACCTCATGTTCTCTTGCGGCTATGAAGTCGACGTCAAGGAAGTGATAAAGTACGTTTTTATATATTTCCAGTAGTTTTTAGTACTCAATAACATTTACATTAATAAAAGCTGTGTATGAAGCTGCGAGGATAACAGCAGCACTCGAGTTAGGGGCGCTTGCTGGTGTTAGTAGTGACCATTTTGATGGGCTGATGCACTGAATGTAGCTTATTACTGGAAAAGCCAGATGAGGCGTGCGCCGTTGTGATTACCTATAGTTCAGTAACAGATCCTGCAGAAAAATAAAGGAGAGTCGAAGTCGAAGAATATTAATGAAGCTTGAGAGTGAAAAAACCTTGTAGGATGACAGGAAAGCTGGATGGTGTAAGGAATTATGTTAAGTTATTATGACCTAACTTGTAGATAAAGAACTATGTATCCTTGAAGAGTAATAAATTATAGGACTGTAATGAAATATATCTCACTCATTGGTTGTGATGGTAATGGGCAGCTGACAAAAGGGAGGTAGACAGCACGGCTGGTAGAGTGCGTTGAGTGCCACAGAGTTGCGCGAGTTGGACATCTCATTAGGTGTACTCCGTGGTGTCACCATAAGTGTGCTGTTCGGCTCATAATTGAACTGGTGGTCTTTCTATTGAAGCACTTCCCTTCACCCCTCTCTCCCACCCCCACATTCCTAGAAGAACAGCGATGTCTCATTACTTTTTGCAGACCTTGATCGTGCCTTACAAATTTACCTTTCTGCAGACCTTTACCTTACTTGCTTTTACCTTTACCTTTGCTTTTACCTTGACCTTGACCTTCTTTTTGCAGACCTTCACCTTACTTTTTCCTTACCTGCTTTTTATTTGCAGACAAATTCACCTTACTGCTGACCTTTGCAGACCTTGATCATGCTTTACAAATTTCACTAACTACTAAATCTTTCTCACTTTCCTGCCAAATGAAATAAAACCCGTTGTTGATATTGGCTTTGAACGTATACTGGTACTCGTCTGGAAATCACAGATTATGTAACGGAGAAGGTACTTAGACGTAGATTTTCGTTCTCAATTTCGTGCTCGCTTTGGCATCCTGTACTGGTTGTATGGATGAGTTAAGTCTCGTACATTCGGACTTCCATTTTGAGCTTTTCATCCGTATGGCAAATGGATTTTATGGTGCTGTGTTCGACCACCATCACGTTCAAGTCTTCCAAAATGTCTATCAATGTCATTGGATGCTGTTCGAGCACCGGTTTGCCTGTAAATTCAATAGCGTTTGATGAGTCAGTCGATAGTTTCCCTAATAAAGTTTAAATATTGTATCGTACTCACATATTTTGGTCATCGAGGTTACAGGGTTTTCTTTGTTGAAAAGCCGAATTGAGAACCAGTTGTCGAAGTTGCAAACGCTGCTGAGCCAGAGGCAGACCCACTGGCCTGATTTGGGGTCCCGCTTCGGTTTGTTCTTGCATTCGTTCGAATGGGATTTATCCAGTATACAGCAAGCATTTACTAGTAGCGGCACTTCGTTCATTCTGCATGTAGAAACTCTTTTTAATGTACAGAGCTAATAGAAATTGTTGCAAATTACACTGAAAGTGTAGCTCAGATCACACTTGTGCCATAATCTGGGGATTGTCTGATGCATTCAGTGTTTCTGGATTGGCAACCCCATCAAATTTCAAGCAGTTAAACTTCGTTAGAAAATGTGCATATATTTCGACAAAATGCGACATAGATGGAATCCAAGACCCTTCATTAGAAACTAATGAATCCCTGAGGCTGACTGCCCGAAAACGCGAGAAGACGAAGTTGGAGTGAACACGTTCTTTATACTGCCGTCCAAAGTAAAAAAAGCCGTTGGGTAAATTTTTGTCGGTTTTGGGTTTCAGAAAGAAAAATTGGGAGAAATTTATTAGAAAAGTTATTTTCCAAAAATACTTACGGTATATTGCGTTTTGCAAGGTTTTTCAACGATAAAGAAACAGTAGAGATTCTTCCATCAAAAATTTCTATTCAGAACCTACAGATAGGATACAGAATTTCAAGGAAATTATTTGCCAAAAGTTGTTCGAGATTTCGAGGAAGTTCAGGTGAGGCAGCTCAGAAAACTGGACATTCTGTAAGCAGGTGACGAACAGACAGCAGACATCCATCATCTGTTAAGGCGCCCATACACTATAAGATTTGTCTGCAGGCCAGCGTGAGGCCTAGATCGTGGTTACCCACACATTTTCAGTTTAATCTGAAAGCCATGGACTGCAGTCCGTGAAAACCGAAGGTGTGTGGCTGCAGGGCAAGCAAGGATCAGACATGAGATTGGCGACATGCATGGGACTGTTAGTCAACGATCTCAAGGGGGCCACCCATGAGAGAGTTTTTGTAGGCCACTAACGTGCCCGTGGAACCTTTTCACAAAGCATAGTATCCACGGACAATTGGTGACAATCAAGCTGCCAATTTTGGCAGTCTTTTTCGAATCCCTGAATGTGGCTGGTCCGTGACTTACCTTTCTATTTATAACAGTACTTTTTTTATTGTCACCAATTGTCATCATTTGCCATCCGTTACCTACCAAGGCATCATAACATCAACAAAGCACTTTGCGTCACTTGGGACGCCAAAACAACGGACCAACATTTTTTCCAGCTGATTGCTTGCTGTAGGGAGACGTTCCCGGGCTCATTGAGCTGACGTTGTCCATTGGCTGCAAAAACTCTCTATTATCAGTTGTTGGCCGGCCCTCCAACCGCTACTATTGGCCTTGGGCCGCCTGCAGTTCACTACTCGCAGCCGGCAATCCGCCTGCAGGCCCTGGATGTATGTATAGTGTGTGTGCAAGCGAGGACTTCATCGAACATCCGCCTGCAGGCGGTTGACTGATACGGTTTGTTGCTCTGCGATTTTGGCCGGACGTTTGCCTGTTGAGGCACCGGCCTGCAGACAAATCGCATAGTGTATGGCGCGCTTTACAGTTTGGGGGAGGTCTTCATTCTCTGGACGTGAGGTATTCCATGCGTGAGACGAGTGTGGCTTATACGCAACCTTGTCAAAACCACTTCCTCTTTTCGCGAGTGGACTATTGCTCCATCTGCTTTCCTCCGTGTTTGGGAAGAATAGATGAAGACCACGGTAAAACATTCTTCTTGATTTCCCATAGCTTTTGGTGCTCCATCGATTCCCATTCTGATTGCCATGCATTCCAAAAAGCTTTATTGGCAACGGCTAGATGGTCTGTGCGAACATGCATGGTACATGTTACTTCCTCTTATGTGGCCGCTCTCGCATTCAAATCAGCAATTTCGTTTCCAGTAATTCCAACATGTCCAGGTATCCAAGAGCTATAAACTATGACCAAAACAGTTGCTCACATAAACTCAAGTGTTCAAATCCAAAATGCATGCTTCTTGTGGGAAAAGACGTGAAAGAATCAGGTGGAAATGTTGAAAAAGGACAAAGCCTGAACTGAAAAACTGCCTGCGGTTTTCTCGCAGATCTACAGCTTTTTAACTTTGGACGTCAGTATAGATGACTGGTGGACAGGTTATTGTATTTGTACCTAGATCATGTTATGGCCTCGCTTTTGCTTTAAACTAGGTTAATTTTCTTTGTTAACTAGCAAGGTACGTACGTTGTCCCTAGTATTTGAATCACACCAATGGTGTTCGTGTCCATTTCTTCAAAGTCCTTCAGATCAGCTGTTATATCCAACGTTATTCGCGTTCCTGGGTGCAAATCTTTCGGGTGGAGCTCCCTGTGATCAGTTAGGAAGTGCTGGAGTAGCGTTGACGGTGACATCGTTTTCATACATTGGGCTCTCGGGCAGCGGAACAACCTGAGAAAACAATTACTCATAGGATTACCTTTTTGGTGTGACTTTTTATTAGGACGTCCCACAGTAAGACTTGGGCGTCCTTATGCGATCGATCTGGGGTGAAGTTGGACAACACTCAACAGAAAAAAAAAATAACCACACAGTAATCCGTTTTAGACCATTCTGAATCCAAATCCGCGAAAAAAACCATAGGTGTATGTCTGTGTGTGTGTGTGTGTGTATGAGTAGTAAGTGGGCACGTTGAGTACACTTCCACTTGAAGCTCTGATGTTTTTACTTTCGACTTGAGGCTCTGATGCTTTTTATTTTCTGTTAAATCCTGATAAAAATACTTTTTTGTTAATTCCTGTTAAAAATACTTTTCTGTTAATTCCTGATAAAAATACTTTTCTGTTAAATCCTGTTAAAAATACTTTTCTGCTAATTCCTGATAAAAATACTTTTTTGTTAATTCCTGTTAAAAATACTTTTCTGTTAATTCCTGATAAAAATACTTTTTTGTTAATTCCTGATAAAAATACTTTTCTGTTAATTCCTGTTAAAAATACTTTTCTGTTAATTCCTGATAAAAATACTTTTCTGTTAAATCCTGTTAAAAATACTTTTCTGTTAATTCCTGATAAAAATACTTTTTTGTTAATTCCTGATAAAAATACTTTTTTGTTAATTCCTGATAAAAATTTTCAACACAAAACATCACAACACATTTTTTAACACAAAACATCAGAACCAGTGACTTTTTCGGTTTAGCGACTTGAACTCCTGATAAAACTTTTTTTTAACACAAAACATCAGAGCCAGTGACTTTTTCTTTTGGGAGTAAGTTAAAAGAATATTTTTTCCCATTAGAAACTCTAAAAAATTACAGTAGGTGGTTACAGGTGCCACTAAAAATTGTATATATTAATTATAAAATGTTTACGTTCAATACCCCCAAGGCAAGGTATCAATAATATCGGTTTCTTTGTTTTCAATTATATTTCGTTTATCATACAGAAATTTAAACTCTTTTTCCACTTCTTTGTTTACTAATGTTTTATCTTTTACATTTCGCGTAATCATGTTATATTTAAGCTTAACGTTGTTTATTTCTTTCGTTAAAACTTTGTTCATAGTTTCTCTATTTAATGATTTTCCGTTTTGGTAATTTAAAGTAAATCCTTTAACTTTCATAGTTTCTTTCCCTTGATTGGTTATATAAGCGTAACTCTTTGGTCCAGTACTAATCCATTCTACAATGTGATTATTTTTTCCCAATTCATCAGTCCACTCACCTAACATACAACCTGTTTTTACAAGAGTTTTTCCATCATCAATGTAAACAATACTATCAGTATCATAATACGCAACATTATCTCCCAATTTATCAAGCATATCATATAGTCTCAATCTTGCATTTGATGTAGTAAAAGCTGCAACGAAAACATTTGTTGAAAAACTATCTTCGATGTATTGATTCAAAAATTTATAAGATATTTGTACGATATTGTCATTCAGAAAAAGGCATGAGCCAATTTCTAGTCTGTCATCTAAAAGTATATCGTACCATCTTGTTATATCAACAACATATTCAGATTGCACCATATTCAATCTTTGCCCAAACTTTCCCCACAAAGAATTCAAGCAAATCTTTGCTACTGCTCTCCGTCCAGGATTTGGTTTAATACTCTCTTTTTCTAAATCTATATCGAGACTTTCTTTAACGCTTTTTATATATTCTTCAATAGTTTCAAAGTCGCTTTCCCACGGACTAGTCTCTAGTTTTATTTTCATAAATTTTTTTACATATTCTTTGAACAATTCATTACTTTTTTCTTTGAAATGCCATACTTCGTAAATTTCTTGAATCTTATAACCTTTTTCAATAGCTTTATTTACTTCATCTGTAGTCCAAGTATCAACCAGAGCTCTTTCATTTTCATCGTGTGAACAAGTATTACATTTATCTACAAAACATTTTTCGCATAAAATAAATAGAAGTTTATCTCTTTTGATCGGTAGAACTGGGTGATATAATTTTTTAGGAGGTAATATTTTACATTTGATTAATCCGTACCAATTTTCATCATATTTCTCAGGTTTATGAATTTTTGTTGGATGACCTAAGGGATAATAATCGAAATATTGAACTGTTGGATACAAACTACAAACATCGATATATCTTAATTTTTTATTTACGACTTTCAATTTACTAGCATTCGTTCTACCACCATAGAACGCATCTCTAGGATTTAATGGTTCAATAACGCTTATATTTTTATTTAATGATGATTTATAAGCTTTCGATTTTAACCAAATACATTCCCACTTTTCTATCAATTTAAAACCGGCATTTTTTATTTGATTACTCCTTTGATTAGTTTTTTCTAACAAATCGCCCATAGTTTCATTGTTTACATTATTAACAGTATCTTCGTGGAAACATTTTTTACATCCATGCCAAAAACAACCATGATACTGGTACACGGTATTTGTTGTTTTATCGTAACCATCAACCTTTGCTCCGCAAATTGTAACTTCTCCTCCGTTTAAAGCATGTTGTACATTTTTAAAATTACTAAGCCAAGTGATAGATCCTTTGCTAAACATTTCCTTTCTGTCCTCTTTATTCACAGCGATAGTATTTTCTTTGAGATGCATTGACCGAAAAATGGCCATGCAAACACTCGCTATAGTTAAATATTGGAAAGGATCGATATTAGCTATGTCTAAAAATTGCTTCCTAAATTCAATACAGCCCCTTCGCAAAATATCGACATCTGATTCACAATATTCTAATATTTCTTTCTGAAAGTCGAATATATAATTTTCCTTTACTTTTTCAGCGTGCCATTTCAAAAATGCTTTTCTTACTTCGGGTTTCATTGAATCAGCCCCATAAAATTTAGTATCAGGAATTGGCCCAACGTAATTTTGATTATCTCGAGTATTGAAATAATGGGGAAAATATCCTTTTTTTAGTTCTGTTAATCCGAACGTTTTTGGAAAAGCAGATAACGGAGATGCAACGAAGTTAGAACTATCAATTACTTTTATCATTCTGCGAATATCCAACAACATTAATTTGCTTCCATTATAAATTGTGTAAGGTTTCAGAGTATTTTCTACGCAATATTTCAAAATGAAATGGGAATCGTATCCTTTGGCGTAATGAGCAATTGCGGTGTACCCTTTGTGTTTATCTGAAATTAACCACTCGCAAAATTCCTCATTAGTTTTGAAAACGAATTTAGTACCATCAAGGTAGTGAGCTATAACAAGATTTGCCTCATGAGTTCCTGTTTCTTGCATGGCCTCGTAATCGAAAAATATGTATTTTTCAGTGAAATTACAACTTTCGAGTTTCTTAATGGATTGTTTATTACAAACGCAAGGCTTAGTACAATACCCACCTTTCTGTCTGTTTGGGAGCATGAAACATTCATGACCGCCTATATCGTCGAATATTTCTTGACAGTTTCGACATTTTCCAGAACCACATCTATGTTCGTCGGTTCTTTTGCAAATTTTCCCACAGTTTAAACATTTATAGACTATTTTACAAACTTCTTTATGATTTTTAACGCAATTATCATTATAACAATAACGGTTACAATCGTTACAGAATATTTTATTTTTATCTTTTTCATCGTGTTGTATTTGTTTACAGAGTGTACAGACATTTTTATTCTTTTTACATTCATGTTTCTCTTTATTATTATAGGGAGTATCACAATTTTTACAGTAATATGAGGAGGCATAAAAAGCTGCTACACTATTAATCACGTCAAAATGATTTCCGTCTTTATAAAGATAAATTATAGTATCTTTCTTTTCTCCTTCGTAAATAATGGTATTGAAATTTTCGACACAGATAACTTTAACTTGAATGTCTAATAATTCTTCAACAACTTTGATATCTTGCAATGTGAAACCTTCCTCGGTGTATGAACCCATTTTTTCACACAGCTTTTTTGCAAGTGTCGTTTGGAGTGCCCTTCCCTTCCGAATATAAACTAGTTCGTTTTTTGTAAGTTCTCTACCGAAAATTTTATTAGTATGATAAGTTGACGCGGTAATTATGGCTCTTGGACAACACAGATTATCGGAATTTTTTATTTGAGTAATACATTGTTTCGTATGTTTATTTTTGGCTAAGTTCAATATTTTGACGCCTTTTGCTCCTCTCGGTAAATTAATGATTTTAATGTGAAACGTAGTATTTGTTATTTCAACGTTTTCGTTGGAACTAATAATGTTGCTTACGTGTTGGATAAATTCTTTAGCTTGTATACGAGATAAAACATTTGATTTACTACTTAAATCTTTCGATATATCATGGTGAAAATGAGGGTTTTGGGCAACGATCATAATTTTATCCCCGGTTTGGAAATTAGATTTTTCTTTAGCCAAATTTAACATAGCAAATACAGCTTTTTCGACTTGTATGATATTAGATAATTTTATACAATAATCGATTTCTGTAGTTTTAAATTTTTTAATGAATCGAGATTTAGTTTCTATAATAGTAAAAGGAGATTTTCGTTTTTCTTTGTTTTCACTAATCAAGTCATCTTCGAAATTGAACATTTTTCCTGTTTTTACTTTAAATGCATGCCCTTGTGGGTGCATTAGATGTTCGATGATATTGCTTTTTTTATTCGATTTTTTAATTTTAATATGTTTTTCTTTAGCTATTTCGCGTAGTTTTTTAACAGTTAGTTTTTCTAGATCACTTTTCTTAAAGTATACATTTTTAATATCATTTAAAGCTGTAATAAGATTATTTTTCTTCATTTTATAAGCACCTTTTAAATTGTAATCTTTCGCTTCATTTCTCAAATCTTTAACTCTGAATCCTTTCTCAGCGGTTCTTTGTTGAGGCTTAAGAGTTTGGTTAGGGTCGTTTTTTAGATGGAATGGTGTTTTTAAATGACGAGCCCAGTTTTTATATGTGATTTTTTGATCACATTTTTCACAGATTTTATCTGCATATCGTTTTTTAATAGTATCCATTTTATTATAGGATATATAATTTTTCGTATCGTTCATTTTTTTTTAATATTTGCTTTCTTTTAACTAACCCCTCATTTTTTTTAGCCGCGGTCGGGAATCCGACCGCGGCTTTTCTAGTAATTTATTTAAAGACATACAGAATCAGTATATTTTAACAGTAAATACATCGGACCCGTCTGGTAGACGGGTCCGATGAAAGGTAAATACGAGTCAATTTGATTTTTAAAACCAATTACTAAAGGTGGAGGCGAATTGCCTCCACCTTTAACGTTAAAGCCGAATACAAGTCAATTTGATTTTTAACAGTAAATAAGTGACCCCCGTCGAATCGACGGGGGGTCTTAAAGTCGAATACAAGTCTAGAACATTTAAACAAGAGCTTTCAAAACTCTTAAAGGTGGGGGACGAATCGCCCCCACCTTTAACGATAAAGTCGAATACAAGTCGAGAACATTTAAACAAGAGCTTTCAAAACTCTTAAAGTGGGTGGCCAAATTGGCCACCCTCTTTAACGTTAAACAAGAATACAAGTCGAGTATATTATCACATAACATTTTATTTATATAAAAGAAATCTTTTATATAAATCATTTTATTCATAATTCTAGAATTCTGTTTTTTGTAGTTCTTGAGCATAGAAAGATCCTTCAATCTCTTCGTCGTTTAAATCTTTTATTTTGTAAGTAATCGGATTTGTTGGTAGAATTCCAGAAACCACAAAAATTTCCTTAGTCCATTTAGCATCATATTTATTCCCAAATGTTTTCTTAAATCTTGTTATTCGAACTCGATCTCCAAGAGAAAACTTTACTTTTTGTGAGGCTTTTTGGTTCCTAAACAATCTAACTAACACTTCATCTTCGTTGTTTTTATTAACTTGTACAGGTATCATCCCAATCGATCTATGGAAATCTTTAAAATTGTATTCATGAATCAAATCCTGTAGAAAATCGATCCATTTTTTATTATTCTCAACTTCGAAAAGAATTTTCATTTTTCCATTCAATGTACGATTAAATCTTTCTATGATTGCCGATTTTTCTTCATTCTGTGTATGATACATTTTTATTTGGTGACTTTTCAGAAATTCTTTACACGTTTTATTTTCGAATTCCAATCCTTTATCGGTATGTAGTAAATTCGGAGCATTATGATTTTGTGATTTGGCCTTTTCTATGATTTTCTCAAAAGCTTTTGTTACGCTTTTTCCATCCTTTTTCTTCAAGGGTAAGGTCCATGCAAATTTTGAAAATGTATCGATAACATTAAGCATATAACCGTATCCATCATTCTCTTTTTCATAATTTTTCATGATTATCAAATCAGCAGCCCACAAATCATCAATACCTTTAGTAAATATTGTCCTTTTTTGAAATTTATTTCTTATTGGCTTATGTAATTCTTTAGCGAGAGATAATTTTTCATCAACATTCAGATCTTCTACTACAGTTGGTTCTTCAGAATTTTCTCTCTCGGGGGAAGTGATAAACTTACTCTTATTAGTTTTACATTTTGTACATTTTGCAGCCACTCTCCATCTCCCGTTGATAGTTTGCACTCTTTCAGCATCAACATTATTAGTTTTCTTTTTACACTTGTGACAGTAAATAGGTTCAGTTAAATCATTATCCATTTTATTATAGGAAAAAAAGTTTTTTATGAGAAATATCTCATAAAAAAGAAGCTCCTCACTCTTCAATCAAATGCAAATAAACTGTAACATTTTCAAATTGCAGCTCATCTCCATTTTCATTTCTACATGATAGTTTAATCTCTTTAATATCTGTCATTCCTTTTCGTATAGGGCTGTAAAGAATCTTTTTATTTGTTTCCATATAAATAGTATTGGGGAGAATCTGTTTCTCTATCAAAGATACATGCAGTAATTCTTGTTCGCTATGAAGATGGGAATACTCATCATGATTAGCAAAACTATAAGCAATAATATTACAATGCCATTCAATTAACGAAATAGGTTTGATTAACTTTGGGTTGTCTTCAGAATAGTAGTCCTTATTAACGTCAAAATAATCCCCAGGTGTTTTACATTGATTAAAATCAAATAGTTCACAGAAATTTCCCAAATGAACAAATCCAATTACAACGGGAGATTTAAGAAAAAATCTATTACGATTTGTAGTGTAGTCTACTTTAAAAACCAAACTTTCAGGTTTTATTTTTCTTAATGTGTCAATTTGTGATTTATAAAGTGTTTTATTCTCCTCAAATTTCTTCATGAGTTCAGTTATATAACTTTTTATTTTTAAATATAATTCTCTTCTAAATGTCTCAACAGTAAATGTGCCTTCTAACGCATACTCGTTATGATACCAACCATCTATAATAAACATTTTTAATGATATCAATACATCTTTTACTTGAAATGAAAGAGAAGGTGAAGTAAATAATAACTTTACTATTCCAAGTTTATAATTTTTATCGGGATTTAGAACAATTTTTTGAGCAAAAGTTATTTTTAGATATTGGTGTTTATCAGAAATCTTTATTAGAGTCATTGTTTTATTATAGGGAAAAAAGTTTTTCGTATAATAAATATGAGTAAATACGAGATTGAACCAATTCCGTTTGATAAAAATAAGGCTAGAAAAGGAATTTTACCATTACCTTTAAGAGCATTAATAGTAGGAACTTCTGGTTGCGGGAAAACAACACTTCTTTATAATCTCATCACAAAACCATGGGGAATCCCCTTTAATCATCTATATATTTTTTCAAAATCTCTGGATCAGAATGCATATGAGATTTTGAGAAACAATTATGAAAAAATTTCTGTAAAAGACGGTGTGGAAATAGCGCAGTTTTTCAGTAATTGTGACGAACTTATAACCCTGGACGCATGTGAAGAAAAAAGTCTTATTATTTTTGATGATTGTGTAAACATTCAACATCAGAGAGAAATCAAAGATTATTTTGTGAGAGGACGTCATAAGAAAATCTCGTGCGTTTACTTGACACAATCATGGTCAAAAGTTGATAAACAACTCATTAGAAACAATATTAATTTTTTATGTGTATTTAGACAAGGACCAAGATACATGCGAGATATTTATGATGAATATGTGGGAACTGATTTCACTTATGATCGATTCAAAGAATTATGCTATTCTTGTTGGGATGAGGACTTTGGTTTTCTAACGATTGACCTAACAAAGAAACACAGTAACGGGCGTTACCAAAAGAAATTTGGTGAAGCGCTACATGGATAACTTTGGGAAACGCTTCAAAAAACGCAAAAATAACGTTCCTAAAGCGTTTAAGCGTTTCATGTCGTTTTTATTAATATTTAAAGGTGGCGTCGAATCGACGCCACCTTTAACGTTTGACCGATTTAAAAAAAAATTTTTTCCTATAATAAAAACATGACAACAAAAATTACTTTAGTACAAGCGCTTAGACAGAAATACAAAGAAGCGCAACATGAAATTATGAAGGAAAAAGAAGCCAAACTTAGAGAAATCAAAAAGATTGATAAACCCCCTGAAAAAGATGAACAAATATTTTTCACAAAACCAAAACGTAAACCCATTAGTGTAGCTGAAGCTGATGAATCGATCAAACTTACAAAACATTTACAAAAATTAGCAAAACAAGAAAGGGTTAACCAAGCATCTGATAAGGAAACAAAAGAAAAGGCTTATGAACCTATAACTTCACGATTAGATAAGGTAGAAGAAGCAGTGAAACAAACTGATGAAGATCTTGGTAGAAAATTAGATCTCATTCCTGCAATAAAAGCATTTAATCCCTTGGCTATCAGCTCACCTAAAAAAGTTTCTTTTCATGAAGATGTTGATGGCGAGGTTCAAGGTAATGATACTGAAGATACATTAAATCAAAGCTTTTCAGGTGATGATGAAATGGAATTAATATTACAAAAAAGTGTTGAATTACCAAGCTCTTCTGTAGGGCCTTTAGGTATTGGACCAATTGCAGAATTATATATTCTTCATCCTGATAGACAATTTGGAATATACCCTTTAAAAAATCATATCTTTATTGGAAATAAGCAGATACGGGTAAATGGAAATGATATTGAAATAGAAAAAATGAAATATTCCGGTACTGAAGGCTTATGGAAGCTCTTAACAAAACCCATAGCTTCTGATATTCCATCCAAAGATGAATACACTAATGAAGACTTTAACGCTTATGCAAAAATCCTCATTCAAACAAATAGCATGTTTCAAAATAATAATCCCGAATCTAAACAGCCAAAATCAAGTGTTAGTAAAAAATGGAAAGAAATCATAAAACCTATCTGGGAGTATAGTAAAAAGAAAAAGACTGGTACTGGGTTGATTAAATATACTGAAAATCCTGTAGAATTTAAATATATAGATAATTTGAATCAACTTCAACAAAGACTATACTATTTGTATTCGCAAGAGCAGGCAGGAAATAATAATTTTCACAATGAAAAATTGGGAATTATAAATTTCATTAAAGATCAACTGGAGAAAGATATTGATAATCCCAAGGGAACTGAATACTTGATTAAAATTATTAATAATTTACCCAAAAATATGATAAAAAACGGTTCTGGTATTTTCAATACTATTCTTAATAAACTTGGGCCTGTTATTCCAGAAATGCATCTCCCAGGTGGTTATCAATATTGTGGACCATTTACTAAATTGGATAAGAGATTAAATAGAGGTGATGAAGGTATAAATAGTCTTGATAAAGCTTGTAAACAACACGACATTTTTTATAGGGATCATGAAAAAACAAGTGATAGGCATCTTGCTGATAAACAACTAGAAATAGAAGCTGATAAAATTATGAAAAGTTCAACAAATATCGGTGAAAAATTGGGAGCTTTTGCTGTAAAAACTGGTATGAAAACCAAACGGTTCTTTGGGATGGGTGTATACTAATTAGACCCGGTAAATTACCGGGTCTAAATTAAGGTATTATGATTGTTTTTTTATAGAATTTCGATTCTATAAAAAAACTTTTTTCCCTATAATAAAATGATTACACATCAAATAAATTTGTCAGAAATACAAATGAAAAAAATAAGATCTGCTTATAAAAAACGTGTTCCAGTAAAAGTACGACTGGCTTTTGCAGATATTAGTGGAAAAGGAAATCATAAAATCCTGTTAAATGAAACTCAGAAAAAAAAGATAGATAAATGTATCAAAAACAAAAAAGGGTTGGAATTGGAAATGAATTATGATCAGTTGCAAATAAATCATTCAGGCGGCTTTTTACCCTTAGTTTTTGCAGGAATGGGTGCTCTTGGGGCATTATTGGGTGGTGGAGCTGCAGTAGCTTCCAGCGTTATTGATTCTAAGCATAAATCTGCTGAAGAAGCAGAAATCAAACGCCATAACTTGGAAATGGAGAGATTAGCACAACATGCAAAAAGCCTAAGTATCGGCTCTGGATTGAAAAAGAAAAAATCTATTTCAACACCTAAAAAGAAACCTACCAAATCAAAAAAAAACCTACCAAATCAAAAAACTAAATAGCTTCCAGCCTCTTACCAATTTTGATATTGAAAGATTATCGAAAGAAATGAAAATTAAAAATTTCAAAGGAGTTTTCATGAAGGATGAACTTCCTGATCGGTCTAAGTCCGTTGAATGCGGAATTATTAATTTAGAAAATTCCAATCAAAATGGCAGTCACTGGACTTGTTATTTTAAAAAATCCGAAAAAGAAAAGTATTATTTTGATTCGTATGGTAATGCACCACCACCAAGAGAACTTGTTCAATATTTAGGTTCGGGAAATTTATCTTATAACGAGGAACAAATCCAAAACCAATATGATCCTCCTATCTGTGGACATTTATGTTTATTAATTTTGAAAAAGCTATCAGAAGGACACGATTTTGAAAATAGTATGAGAACATTGAAGAAAAATCTTAATTTCTTTTATTAAATTTTATAGTCTTGATATTTTTATAGAATTTCGATTCTATAAAAAAACTTTTTTCCCGAGGATTTACAACTCACGAAATTTTAAATTTTTTATAATAAATATGTTCTGTTTGAATCTTTCATCGTGTATCGATAAGATATTCGTAATTATAATATTTTTAATATCCCTAGTTTTCATCTATATTATAAAGGAAACTGGAATTAATCGTAATATACAGGAACAGGGAAATTGGAAAAGTATTCTAGATAAAAATAGGTTTTAGGTCAGTTTTTATAGGGATTCCCTATAAAAATTATTCCACTATCTTGATATTTATATAGAATTTCGATTCTATAAAAAAAAACTTTTTTTCCTATAATAAATAGGTATGAATGAAATTAAATCAATCTACTCGAAATACGATTCTGAAATCACAAGTATTGAGTATCAAAACTTTACTCCCGAATCTACTTTGGAATTGAACTCTGAGAACAAAAGAACGGTTTTCAAATTGCCTCTAGATGATGATTTTTTGAGCAGCAATATTAAATATTACATTGATGGAAAATACATTCCTAAAGATGCCACAAAAACATATGGAACCAATGATACAGTAAAGATGATAGACAATTTTGTAGCACATCTTTTTTCCAAAATTGAAATAAAAAAACACAATACGATTATTGATGAAATTGAAGAACCAGGTATTGCTAGTACGGTGGTGGGTATATCTTCTTTCTCAGCACCAGCAGACTCTGCTGGTAAATTAATAAATTCTGGTTTCAATAGTAAAATGATAGGTGGTGGAGATTTCTGCGCGGATGGTAACTTGGCTGATTTAGGTCTTGGATTCTTCAGTGATATCGCTCCAATTTATAAGGGAGGATTTGAAATCACATTCATCAGAAATTCTGACGATAATGTACTCTTTCGTTACAAGAATCCTTCCACTCCAACTTCTACTGAAGCTGTAGAGGGAAAAGTGGTAATACAAACTTTCTACCTGCGAGTCCCAATAATCCAATATGAAAGTTCAGCAAAAGTTAAATTAATTGATGAACTTAGTGCCGTTCCTTATTTGTTTATCTTTAAAAAATTGCAATGTATTGAACACCATGTCACTGAGAAAAGGAAATCCTTGAATTTCAATATTAAAGATAGTTATAGAAATGTACAGAATCCGATCTGGGGATTTGTTGTCTTCCAAACAGCCAGAAAAAATGATCAAAAGAAAGATAATTCCAAATTTGATAATTTGAAGGTTAAAAATATTAGTTTTGAATTAGCAGGAAATCATTATCCTAAAGAACTTTTAAATTTAGATTGGAGTTCAGGGAAATTTAGCGTAGCTTACACCATGTACACAGATTTCAAAAGAATAGTATGTCAAGACTCATCCCATCCATATTATAATCCTCAGTTATTCAAAGAGAGCTATCCGATATTCAGTATAAATATGACTAGACAACCACAGACCATATCTGGACAAAAAAGTAATATAATTTTACGAGTAGATTTTGAAGATAATGTACCAGAAAACACTGTTGCTTACGTAATTATGGTTTCAGAAGTTACTCTGAACTACATTCCGGTGAAGAATTTAATTCGAGATGAATTTTAACAGGATGGTTAGTTAAAAGAAATAAAATATAGATTTTAAGTTTGTTTTTTATAGGGGATTCCCTATAAAAAACACAATGTAAGTTGAATTTTGCGGTAAAAACTCTAAAATTAAAGTCGCCATTCAGATCTGAATGGCGGCTCTAAAATTTCATACGAAATAAAAGCCGGGAACAATGGAGAAGTAGGAAAAAAAATAAACGATAATAAATATTTTATTTTACATCGAGTAGTTTCATAAAATAATAGAAACGAATGCGGTCCGCTTCTGTAGATCGAAGCGGTCCTGCAGGACCGCTTTTAGAGGGGGAATCACGTCACATCATCCCGCAGTCCTCGAGGAGCGCTTTTTTCATTCAGATAAAAAAAAGGGGAACTCATCTTTTGATTCAGACAAATTTTATCTGTGATTCAAACTGGAGGCCGAGGCGGTCCTACAGGACCGCTTTTGGAGGGGAGAATTACATTCAGATAAACAGATAAGGCGGTCCTGCAGGACCGCTTTTGGAGGGGAGAACACAACCTTCTGGTTCAAATGCATTTCAATCGTGCTTCCCAAAATGATTTAAAGTTCTTGCAACTTTCTTACTTTCACAACTTTCCACTTTCTCAATAAAGTCACTATACACTCACTGCGTTTTGTAACTCTGAAGTTCCAAATAAAAGTCTTCAACAATAGCTAATCACAAATAATCTTTTAGGTTGTGTGCAGAGCGGGTCACAAAAGATAACTGAATAATATCCTCACGAACGCCTCCCGTCCTTGAGTCATATCGGTGATGGGTTATGCAACTGATTCATGTAGATTCGTCGAGCAATCGGTAGATTGCGTTTGCGGTTCTAAAAGTGGGTCCCCGGGAAAAAAATATATTTTCTATAATAAATAAAGAGATATGGGTTTAAGCGACGAAGCATTAAATTTATGTGAAGAACATGGAGGCTTCTGGGAGTTGGTAAAGACACCTGAATTTAAATTTTTTGAAAAAAACCATAACGAACTAGATGAGATTTTACGTGAATTGGAGGAGTATAGATTTCGTAAATGGATATGCAAAAGATATATATCTGGTGTCGATGGTAAACCACCACTCCTTACAAAGGAGGAAGTAAAGGTATACCTTAATGAAAAAAATATTAAGGTTCCTGAAAATGCCACTGAACATCAACTTAGAAAATTGGCTTATAATGAGGATAAAGCCGAACTGAAGAAGGATTTTGAGGATTATTTTCGAGCTTGCTAGAATGCTTGGGGAAGGAGTTTTTATTTTTAATGAACACAGTTCATTAAAAATTCTTATGCTACTGATTTTTTTCAGGATAGAAAAATGGTAGTATACAAATGTCAAATTTATGATCTTTTTTTATTTTCACTTGGTTTTCTGAAAATAAGAATGAGGGGAGGGTAAATAGTATCCATGCAAGAAAAAAGTGGGTGGATACTATACAAATGAGGGGAGAGTTAAAGGAATGGGGTTTTATAATAAAAGATGGCCGATGAATTTTTGGATAGAATCAATGGTGGATTTAGTACGCTTAATGATTTAAAACGTAACCAACCTTATGTGATCCTTAAAGCGGAAAAGGTGAAGTCTAAATTTTGCGAAACTATAGCGGTAAACTTGGAGGGTGGCTTTAACAACATATTGCTACCAAATCATTTTTTAAAAAATAGGTTTAACCAAGAGGGGGATTTAGAAACACTCGTGAAAGACAAATATAAATTGATCTATAAAGGTAAAGTGACACTTAAAAATAATAATAAAATGCATCGTATAGAGTTTACAAAATGAGCTGATGATATAATTAATATATACAATTTTTAGTGGCACCTGTCATTAAAAATTAAAACCTACTGTAATTTTTAGAGTTTCCAATGGGAAAAAATATTCTTTTAACTTACCCCCAAAAGAAAAAGTCACTGGCTCTGATGTTTTGTGTTAAAAAAAAGTTTTATCAGGAGTTCAAGTCGCTAAACCGAAAAAGTCACTGGTTCTGATGTTTTGTGTTAAAAAATGTGTTGTGATGTTTTGTGTTGAAAATTTTTATCAGGAATTAACAAAAAAGTATTTTTATCAGGAATTAACAAAAAAGTATTTTTATCAGGAATTAACAGAAAAGTATTTTTAACAGGATTTAACAGAAAAGTATTTTTATCAGGAATTAACAGAAAAGTATTTTTAACAGGATTTAACAGAAAAGTATTTTTAACAGGAATTAACAAAAAAGTATTTTTATCAGGAATTAACAGAAAAGTATTTTTAACAGGAATTAACAAAAAAGTATTTTTATCAGGAATTAACAGAAAAGTATTTTTAACAGGATTTAACAGAAAAGTATTTTTATCAGGAATTAACAGAAAAGTATTTTTAACAGGAATTAACAAAAAAGTATTTTTATCAGGATTTAACAGAAAATAAAAAGCATCAGAGCCTCAAGTCGAAAGTAAAAACATCAGAGCTTCAAGTGGAAGTGTACTCAACGTGCCCACTTACTACTTGTATGTGTGTATGTGTGTGTGTAACAAAATCTTGTGTACTCTGCCCAGGCCTTAGTTCTCAACCGATTTTCGTGGTTCTTTTTTTGTTCGTCGCGGAAAACTATCTAGTTGTGCACTACGTCGCCGGAATTTCGAATTTTGCCTTTTAAGGGGGGGAAAGGGGGGGTTAAGGCTCAAAAAACGTGTGTTTTCGGGCATAATCTTGTGTACTCTGCCCAGGCCTTAGTTCTCAACCGATTTTCGTGGTTCTTTTTTTCTTCGACGCGGAAAACTATCTAGTTGTGCACTACGGCGCCGGAATTTCGAATTTCGCCTTTTAAGGGGGGGAAAGGGGGGGTTAATGCTTAAAAAACGTACGTTTGCGGGCATAATCTTATAAACTCTGCCCAGGCCTCAATTTCCAACCGATTTGTGTGTTTCTTTTTTGTTTGACTAAAATAACTTCCGAGTTGTACATGATTTCACCAGAGTACCAAAATTTGCAAGAGGAGGGGATGGGTGGGGGGATAATATTCACAAAATATCCGATTTTTCAATATTTCGGTTCCTTTACTGCTTACTAATTGTATCTGTTAAATTGATTTAACTAATTTTGCGGTGTGGACTGATTTGAATAGGACCGGGTCAAATAATGGTTTAGGAAAAAACGGGAAATGAAACGAGTAGATACGAGGTAGGCAGGTTATGCGAGAGAGGAAGGAAAATCGAAGATATTTCGTTGTTGTACCTTTTTGCAGCGCTGCGTTTACCTCAGGGGCCCCTGGAGGCGGTGATCCAATCGGGGGAGGTGTCCTGAAGATCCAGCGAAAGTAGGAAACCAGAGGAAGGCGTGGGAAGGCAACTAACCACACTCGCGAGATTTTAAGTGGGAGGATAATTTTCGAATAAGAAAAAAAACTAACTAAAAAATTAACTGTCACTTTTCTCAAAGTAATGAGTGATCAAAATAATTGAAAAATATGTGGTTTTGAGGCGGTTTAGGAATCGAAAAGAGGCGGTTTTGGGGAGCGACTTGTTGCATGGAGAGCAGACAAGATGGAGAGAGAGAGGACTGGCAGTTCACAACCACTCCCGCTAGAGGCGGTGGTGAGGGCTATCAATTTCTGCTCCAACAGACTCCCCGGGGTGAAACTATCAAGTTTCTCAAGCAGTTTACATTAAAGTCAAAGAAAAAATAAAAAACATAAAAGAATTTGAGCGGTAAGTAGCGGTTAAGCGGTTCGTAAGTTAGTATGTAAGTCATTGAGGTGAAGGCAAGGGCACAAGATTGTGCACTGGGCGTATGTACGAGCCCGTTGATGTTTGGATGCGTGCAACTCTAACTGCACCATCCTGGCCTGGGTACACTTCAGCTACCCTACCAATAGGCCATTGCAGAGGAGGAGCTCTTTCCTTGCGCATGAATACGACGTCATTAGTCTTCAGGTTGCCTTGAGCTTCAGTCCACTTGGTGCGTGGAATTAGAGTTGGCAGATACTCGATGGTCCAGCGTTTCCAGAAAGATTGCAAGCATTGCTGAAGAAGCTGAAAGCGAGATAAGCGTCCTGGGGGTAAATGCAAAAGGTTTTCTTCCGGTACAGCTAGTAGCGGCGCTCCAATCAAAAAGTGCCCTGGCGTTAAGTAATCGCCATCATTTGGATCAGTAGTAATAGCTCCAAGAGGGCGGCTATTGAGAACTGCTTCCACTCTAGTAATGAGAGTGCAGAGTTCTTCGTAGGTGAGAATCTGGTCACCTAGAACTCTGTTCAGGTGGTACTTAGCAGATTTCACACCTGCTTCAGCAATTCCATTGAAGTGAGGTGCGGCAGCGGGATTAAAATGCCAAGTGATTTCTCGTCCAGCAAGGTATTGATGAATCTCATCTTGACAAGAGGAGAGCATCTTATAAACCTCTTCAAGATGACCTGAAGAACCAACGAAGTTTGTTCCTCTGTCACAGTATATCTTGCGGCAGAGGCCTCTTCTAGCAACGAACCGATCTAGCACACGCAGAAATCCATCTGTACTCAAATCAGCAGCTAGTTCGAGGTGCACTGCCTTCACTTCGAGGCAAACGAAGATAGCAAGATATCCTTTTGAATGCGCTGAGTTCCTTCTCGAACTTGACTTCATCATGAAAGGTCCAGCAAAGTCAGTAGCTATGCTCGAGAATGGGCGTAAGTTTTCCAGGCGAACAGAGGGCAAGTCAGCCATAAGCGGATTCAAGGCGGGAGCCTTAGGCAAGTAACAAGTTTTGCAAGCGATGAGGCACTTACGTATGACACTACGTAAAGAGGTGATCCAAAATCTCCTTTGGATTAGCGTGGACATAAGACGTGTACCTCCATGTAGCGTACTGGCATGATAGTGAACACCAATCAATGTCGCAAGGCGGGATTTGTGCGGGATTATGAAAGGATGGCGCATATTGTAAGGGACGGCAGCTTTGTCAATTCTACCTCCAACCCTCAACAATCCGGTTTCATCAATGAAAGCAGTGAGTTTTGAGAGCTGCTTAGTAACAGGAGGTTTTGATTTAGTCAACATCTCAAAGTCCTTGGCGTAGTGATGCTGTTGGGTTACCTTTATGATGGCTTGAAGGCCCTGACTCAGTTCCTTTGTTGATAGCGGTCCAATCCAGCGTTCTTCCTTAGGGCAGAAGCGATTGTGGAGGAAGCGGAGAACATAGGCAAAGACACGTTTTGCCTTTCCAAGCGAAGAAATATGTTCCAGAGTTCTGACATATGGCATAGCATCCACAGTTATGAGTAAGGTTTTGGGGGTTAGCACCTTCAACTCGGTCAAGTAGTGAGGATCAGATTCGTCAGACAGCACATGAGTTTTGAAATTAGACTCAAAATGCAGGAATTCAGGTCCTCCCCACCATAGATCACAATTGAGAAGTTCATGTGCCATTAGTCCTCTAGATGCAGGATCAGCAGGGTTTTCATTGGAGCGGACGTGGTGCCATTGATGAGGCGCAGTGAGCTGAAGAATGTGAACGACTCTGTTAGCTACATAAACCTTGAGCATATGAGGGGGAGTACGTAGCCATGAAAGTACGATTGTGGAGTCACAAAAAAGATCGATGGAAGAGGGTTTGACGTCCTTGATGAAATCCTCAAGCGATGCTATCATCTCACTGAGAAGGAGAGCTCCACATAACTCCATCCTAGGGATACTAAGGGGTTCAATTGGAGCAACTTTGCTCCTAGCCTTTATCAGATGGCTCCTGGACTCATTTTGCCAGAAGGTGGTGGCGTACAAAACTGCGGCGTATCCATTTTCCGAGGCATCGCAAAACCCGAACAATCGGGTTTTTGAAGAATTGTAAGCGGGTATATAGCGCGGGATTTTGAGATCATGCAGAGAAGGGAGTGATTCGACAAAGGAATACCACAAATGGGATAAATCATCAGGAAGAACTTCATCCCAATGTAGACCTCTTCTCCATAGTTTCTGCATTAGACATTTAGCAGCGAAGGTGGTGGGAGTAAGCCAACCAAGAGGATCAAAAACTCTGGAAATTTCTGAAAACACGCCACGTTTTGTTGGACGAATGTCATTTACTGAAACTGAGTAACTGAAAACATCTTGAGCGGGATCATAAAGAATACCAAGAATTTTCAAAGATGGATCATCTATAGGTGAGAATGAAAGCGGTTGGTTTTGATGATCAAGCGGTATACCCTTCAATATACTCTCATTATTACTGTACCACTTCCGAAGCTCGAAACCTCCTCTCTGCAATAACTCGACCAACTCATGCCGAAGTTGAAGAGCGGTTCGGAGATCGTTAGCTCCACAGCATATATCATCCATGTAACACTGTTTCGTAATAGCAGCTGAAGCCAGGGAATAATTAGCACCTTCATCTTGTACTAATTGCAGTAATACACGTTGGGCGAGAAAAGCGGAGGGTTTTTGGCCATAGGTTACAGTACATAGTTCGAACTCAGTGATTGGTGAAGTGGTATCTGGGCGGTAAAAAATATGTTGAAACTGACGATCATCTGGGTGGACCAAAATCTGCCTGTACATTTGTTTAATGTCTGCACAGACAACGAATTTGTAATTGCGAAATCCACAAAGAATATCAGAGAGATCGCGCTGTAACTTGGGGCCATTCAGCAGTTCCGAGTTCAATGATGATGCGTTCGGATAAGGTCGAAAGGAAGCATCAAAAACAGTGCGAAGCTTTGTGGTAGCACTATCGTTTTTCATAACGATATGCTGGGGTATTACATAGGGCGACAAAATTATAGAAGGTGTCATATGTGCGGAAGCTATATAATCATGCATAAAGTCATGGTAAAGTCCAGATAACTCCGGTTGTTTGTTCAAGCGGTTTTCTAGTGTAGTAAAACGCTTCAACGTGAGTTCTCTACAATCTGGAAGTGCGGGTGGTCGAGATTTGAAGGGCAACTTAATCACATACCTACCAGATGGTAAGCGATAATGCGATTTTGAGAATATTGATTCGCAAGCCAAATCTTCCGGGTTGGGTGGAACAGAGGTGGACACAGCTTCAGATTCCCAGAAGCGCTTGAGCGTAGAGTCCAAAGATTGGCAGCAAGTCAACAGGTGCACTGAGTTTCCAATCGTTTGTGGGAAATTAGGTATTTTACCAACAAGTATCCATCCGAAACATGTAGAAATAGCGGTAGGTTCCCCTTTGATGATATTATAAGAATCACTAAGAATAGCAGCAAATAATTCAGCACCAAGGAGGAAGTCAATTTCCGAGGGCCTATCAAAGTCAGGATCAGCTAACTTCAGATTTTTAAACTGATTTTTTACAGAAATGTCGAGTGGATACTGGGGCTGATGATCGGTTATGTTTGAAATAACAAATGCGGTGGTATCAAATGACGGTGTGTCAATATCTGATGGGCATAGTGTACACGAAACCATACCCTCACTCGAGCGTACAGTGCCACCTACAGCTGTCATAGCGTGAGAAGAGCGGCGGATAGGTAAACCTAATCGACGAGCACAGCGTTGAGTGATGATGTTTACCTGCGATCCCTGATCTATCAGAATGCGCACACGTTGCGGTTTTCCTTTCTTGTCGAGTACAGAAACGATTGCGGTACTCAGTAAAACGCTGCCAGGAGTGGCACGTTCACCAGAAGTTAAACATGTGTTTTTTGAAGAAGTAACAGTGCCTACTACAGTATTCTTGCTGTCAGCAGAATTATAGGATTTGTTGGCGGGAGGAGTAGCACTAGTACTATCTTTAAACTCATGCAAAAGTCTGTGATGCGGAGAATTGCAGAATTTGCAGCGAATTTGAGATCTGCATGCGCTAACTGAGTGATTTCCGGTACAGTTAGCACATAAATTATGCGAAATTACGAACGCTAATCGTTCTTTTAGCGGTAGAGATTTGAATTTGTCACACTGATACAGCCTATGTTGAGTATCTGAACAAGCGGGGCATTTGTATACAGATGCAGAAGTAGAGACAGTAGAAACAACGGAGGGTTTACCCCTTGGTTTGTTTTGAGAGGTGTAACTGGAGTTGCTAGTTTTGGCGCTAGAACTGCTAGGCGTAGGCTTGGTGATTTCCAAAACTTTGGTTTTTTCTTCGACATATCTAATTAAATCAGCATGAGAGGGTATGTCCTTTTCGGAATGCTCCATTTCAAAGGCACGGCGAGTAGAAGGATCGAGGTTACGAGAGGCTATGTGTAACAACAACACATCTTCAATATGTCTGATATTCAGTGTACCTAATGCGGCAACATTAGTTTTGAAAACCTTGAGAAAGCGGGAGAGATTTTCTAAATTACACTGAGACATTGGCGGGAAATCTAGCATGCTGTTGATATAGTGTGCAGCAAGAAGCCTTTTATTCTGGTATTTTTTGATAAGGTCATCCCAGGCTAAATAATAATTAGCATCAGTAAGTTCCAGGGAAGCTACCCTATCTAGCGGTTCTCCCTTTAGGAGGGAGCGTAAAAAATGAAACTTTTCACAGGGCGTGTATGAACTTTCATGATGAACCAGCGAACTGAACAAGCCATGGAAAGTACACCAATCCTCGAGTTTACCATGAAATTCTGGAATTTGAATTCGCGGTAATTTTACTTGGCTCTGTGAATTGCGAGAGTTCAAACCACTAACATTTGAAGAGTTCAAGGGATCAGGAGAAGGTTTATCTTCTTTGATTCGTTTAAGGACATTCAGGCAGAAATAATACAAATTTTCGAACGTGTTCATATACTGAATAGTATCGATCCGATTCTCTTCAGGAACTTTAAAATTCATCTCTTCAATAGAGCCTAGACAGCGTTCAAAACATTCGTAAGTGCGATCTATACCTGCCATTCTTGTGACAAACAATTTGAGTTGCGAAGTATCAGTAGCTTCCACTTCAGTAGCTTCGAGAAGAGTAGCACAGGTTTTCGCCATATCGTACGTTGCTTGCAAAGAAGAATAATAACGATCGCGTTGTTTAGCTAATAACGCCAACTTTTCCTCGTCCTTCATAGTTACAGAATTGTCAACAGTCTCAGTCAAAGAATAAAAATATGGGAAGATAATGAAATCGAGATGTAAACAAATCGGGGAGCTGTTACCTACGAGCACAAAGGTAATAAAAAAAAGGTGAAAAGCGAAACGGAAAGTGACAGAATGTGACAGAACTAAAGTAGCGGGACCCAGAGGGAACTTTCGACTCAAAACCTTGTTGCGGATTGTTTACAATTGGTTAATAAAGGAATTGCGGAGAAATGCCTATTTTCACGCGTATGAACCTTTTCCTAAACCAAATTCGTGGTAGAAGGACCAACTGTTGAAGTGATTTAAACTAATTTTGCGGTGTGGACTGATTTGAATAGGACCGGGTCAAATAATGGTTTAGGAAAAAACGGGAAATGAAACGAGTAGATACGAGGTAGGCAGGTTATGCGAGAGAGGAAGGAAAATCGAAGATATTTCGTTGTTGTACCTTTTTGCAGCGCTGCGTTTACCTCAGGGGCCCCTGGAGGCGGTGATCCAATCGGGGGAGGTGTCCTGAAGATCCAGCGAAAGTAGGAAACCAGAGGAAGGCGTGGGAAGGCAACTAACCACACTCGCGAGATTTTAAGTGGGAGGATAATTTTCGAATAAGAAAAAAAACTAACTAAAAAATTAACTGTCACTTTTCTCAAAGTAATGAGTGATCAAAATAATTGAAAAATATGTGGTTTTGAGGCGGTTTAGGAATCGAAAAGAGGCGGTTTTGGGGAGCGACTTGTTGCATGGAGAGCAGACAAGATGGAGAGAGAGAGGACTGGCAGTTCTCAACCACTCCCGCTAGAGGCGGTGGTGAGGGCTATCAATTTCTGCTCCAACAGTATCCAAGCTTTGAAATTGAGGAAAAATTCTCATTATACCTAAGGATTTGCATGAATTACTTTCTGTACCACCATGGAAATAAAAGTGGTGCCACCATGGTGCCAGGGCACCATAAACCTCATATTTATTGGGTTTTTTGGTGTTTCACCTTGAATACGGATGTGACATTCGACGGACTGCCTACTAAACCTAATAGATGAAAGTTCAATGTTACGACGTATTTCCGCTTTGGTGCCAGACTGGCACCATTGGCGATGGTGGGGGGGTTGAACTCGAATTCGCATGTTGGGTGTCGTAGATCATGGATTTTAAAATGCTCTTCAGATTCGAGGCTATCATGCCGCTAGAAGTGTTATGGTTTATAACGGTGGGGGGGGGGGGGGGTGTCACTATTCCTTCCCTAAAGTAATAAATAAATTACATCGAGAGAAACAGTCTTAAAATTGAATTGGGGGTTGAACAACTGGTTAAACTGATCCAATACTTATCCAATGGGACGTCCCCTGGAATGCATGCATTACTAAACAATATGTTTTTGAATCACCTTCACTCACTACACTGCTACACTCATGATGACTAGAATGTAGTCATCATGAGTGTAGCAGTTTAGTGAGTGAAGGTGATTCAATATAAAAAGTATTATATATTATAAATATTATTTATTCAATTACGTGAAGTACTGATGGACCAAGGAACTGCCAGATAGAGGAATGGTACTTCATCACTGAACTGACCCTTAGTTGAAAAGATTTTTTAGCCGCTGCATATTTGAATTTCTCTTTTAATTTTACAGTGATGAAGCATATCCTGGTTGTTCTCTCTAGAGTTGTTGCATTGAGTCTGAGACTCATTATTTATTTGTAATCTATACTTTGTTATTGTACAGGGTGAGTCACGGGAACCTAGTGATTTTGAAATAATCATAGAAAGTCGTATGTTTTCTTAAAAAAAAATTATTTGGTATAAAAACACTCATCAAACTATAGCATTTAATAAAATTTATGTGCGGAAAATTATGTCCGGTAAGTGATGACCATTTTGGTGGAAACACTGTTGCAGTCTGTCACAGTAACTAGCCTCCACGCGTTGAAGTAAGTCTGCGTCAATCTGTGCAATTTCCTCACGGATTGAGTTCTTCAGTTCATCCAACGTACGAGGTTTAGTGACGTACACACGTGATTTGAGGTAGCCCCAGAGGAAAAAGTCGCAACTGCTCAAGTCGGGGGACCGGGGGGGCCAAGGAACGACACCAAACCTTGAAATGATTCGGCCGGGAAACAGGTCACGGAGGAGTGTCATCGTTGCTCTCGCTGTGTGAGCTGTAGCCCCATCTTGTTGGAACCACACATTTGCACGATTTATTCCCCTGTTTTGTAACTCGGGGATTAAAAAGGTATTGATCGTTTCAATGTATCGCTGACAGTAACAGCCAGCCCATTTCGTTCAAAAAACGAACGAGTGGAGGCTAGTTACCGTGACAGACTGCAACAGTGTTTCCACCAAAATGGTCATCATTTACCAGACATAATTTTCCGCACATAAATTTTATTAAATGCTATAGTTTGATGAGTGTTTGTATACCAAATAAATTTTTTTAAAGAAAACATACGACTTTCTATGATTATTTCAAAATCACTAGGTTCCCGTGAGTCACCCTGTATAATGTTGACTATAATGGTATTTTTCTATTCAGTTTTGTATAGCCTACTGAAAGACTAACTTCTGAATCTTGCTTTAAGAAAATGTTTACTATTGATAAGATATTCCAGTGATATCGGATGATTGACATCGAGGGCTTGGGCGGGGGTGGTCTCCTTGGTAGATGATTGTGGGCCTTACACTTGGATACTGGACGCCACCACGGTGGGCGGGGTCGGGGTTGCCCCAACCCTGGGGTCGCTCAGTGGACTGAATGTACGTGCGAGACGAGCTACCTCCTTACCTTACTTGATATTCAAGTACATGTTACTAGGACGCATTACCTTTTAAAAGGATTGAGATTAAAGATTACATTATTATTTTAACTCTGACGTACCCTACCTCTTTGTGTAGGTTTTCCAGCTTGAATCCTAAAATCCCGTTTTTTGAAAGACTAATTTTTTAGGAGGCGATTCTGGGAGTTTTACATAATTTCTCATATATGCCACTACCCATCCCCCTGGCAGGTAGATACAAAATGGCGGTTCTGTATAACGCTATAACTCTCCAATGTTTGACTGACTTGTGAACGTCTGTATCTAAAAACTTGTTGTACAGTGATAGATAGTAGATGAGATGATCAGAATGGAGATAAGAGATGTATTGTATGGTTAATTGGACTTCATTGGACTTTCATCACAATCTTGATTATGTTATTATATTATTACTTTCAATTATTATAATATTTTAATTATATAATTGATATCGATACCTTGAAGCGCAAAGACGCTATGTCCAAAAACAGAGTTTTGAGAAAAACGGAAAAGAAGTTTTTCACCAGTCCACAATTCCTAAAATAATGCCTCATTACTCTGTACTCAACTAGGTGGTATCCGTAGAGGACGTGGCAACTCCCGCTAGGCGCGCCTATGGTAAAAGTAGTTTCTCGTACGTCCAATAGAGAGCTCTGATTAAAATTACCGAGGGGAAATCACATTAACTTTTTACGAGTGCTAACTTTTTAAATTTTTCCGTTTTTGGGTCTTTTGACATTATCTCATATCAGACAGAAGTTTATTATTATTATCCAACTCAACAACATAATTAATTAATGTTGAAAATTATCAATGACACTCGAAAAAAGTTGATGTGATCTCTCCAAGGTAATTTTAATCAGAGCTCTCTATTGGACGTACGAGCAACTACTTTTACCACCAGCGCGCCTAGCGGGAGTTGCCACTTCCTCTACAGATATCGCCTAGTCTTTACACTCTTCGAGAAATTTTCGAGCTATAATCTTCAAAAGTTCAATAATAGTTTTGTTAAATTTGAGTTTTTCTGAAATTGAAAAAAAAGTGGAAGATGGATGGACATGGCGCCTTAATGCACCTCTTTATTAACATAAGTAATTAAAATAACACCCACCTGTAAGACGAAATGTACGGACCGGACACGATTGACGAGCTGTTCCTACTGGAAATGTCATAATTGCTCGAACATTCTCTCAACTGTTTTTGGCTTTTGCCTCTCACGACATCCGACGTGATCATGTTAGAAACTTGATGTACTTGACAAATATCCGTGGAACGCTACCTTGAGATGTATCTATATTGATTTTCTCTAAGATAACCACTAAAGAAAAGATACTGATCGCTGTGTTGTCTTGTTTCCTGGTTATTGTAATTAATTGTGAAATCTCGAGTTGACTACAGAACTGATATTGATGATCAAATTGAACAAAATATTGATGAAACCTTAATGTAGGTAAACCTTAATTAAACCTTCTTGATACCACCTTCATTACATTATTTTAAATAATATATGATAAAATTTGTTGTGAATATTGGATATTTCGTTCACGAATTCTGCTCTCTGACTTGTAAAAGGGGAGTGGACTATGTGTTCAAAATTAATTCTCACTATGTAACTATGAGCTCAGAACAGATTCGAACTCTTAAATAGGTGTAGGCGTGGATTTATAATCATATGAAAGAGATAATGAATGGAATACAGTGCATGGTGTTATAAAACTAGAATCTAGTTGAAGGAAGAACGACTGCCGTGTAAAGGAAAAACGACTCAACTCGAAAATGTGGTTTTTACGTATCCCCTCTAATCCCCCCCCCCCACCTTTTCGATGAACGAGTCAAAATTTCGAAATTCACCCCGGAAGGGGTGTAATTTGAAAATTGCCTAATTTTAAGCAAAAACGTCTCAACTCCATGCTTCTCAGGAAAAACATCTCAACTCCTCGATTAAAACACCCTAACTAGCTAGATTTGCTATTTATTTGTGGAGAAAAAAGGCTCAACTCGCTGAAAACGCTGTTGAGTTGTTGGTTTATTATTTTCAATAATGAATCTTTGGAATCGACCAAGAAAAAAAATTTTAACACCCCCTCAAAATTTGATGGTTTACGTTTCAAGGTACGTACAATCCAAAAATCGAATAAAAATTTGGCCGTCCGTCCGCCGTACGCGGCACTATGCCACTTACCATTGACCGATTTTGATGAAATTTGGTATGTAGGCTCCATTTGGGGTCTAGTTGTGCCCCGAAGCTTTTATTTGATGTAGGTCACTCCTAAGGGTTCCAAAATCAATTTTGAAATTTTGAAAACGCCCTAACTCAAAAAATTTCGATATAAAGGTATTGTTTTTCCTTCAATTTAAGATTCTATGGAATTTTAAGAATTTTTTGAGACCACGCGGAGTTCTGTAGGACAAACCGTTCGCTCCCTACAAAAATTTAAGGGTTTATATTGATATATATATATATATATATATATAAATCAAAACACGAGTGTGAATCGCAAAAGAGGCCTAATCTCCGTTCAAATTTTAGCTGACCAAAATGCGATCGATGGTTGGTGATTTTGATTTTTTAATTCAAAAGAAAAAAAATTTTAATTTTTTTTTTTTTTGATTTTTTTTTTCTTCATATTGGATGGTTGGTGATTTTGTAGACGAGTGGTCTATATAAAAATAATAAACCGTTGTGTAATGATTTGCAGCGTTTTTTCCTCCACATTGTTGGCTTCAAGATCGGGTTGAGGCTTCTCGTATGGTTATCGATATTTGACTCAAATGACACGAATAGATTGAAGGTACGTTTGTAAAGAGGAATAATAATTATTGTACCATTATTGTACCATTCGATTGAGTTGAACAACATATGAGGTCTGAAAAAAAATGGGGTCATGGGAGTGATCTGGAGTGAAAATATGGCGAGTTTTCCAGAAAAACTTCGAAGCTGATTTCTGGGATTCCGAAAATGTTCGAGTTTAGTCGTTCTTCCTTCACACGGCAGAGATGATGTGTAGAGAGGGAGTTGTACGACCTTCCTTCCTTGCACTTTTCGTGGAAGGGGGGGGGGGGGGGGGCTAGATGCTACTCACTTTGTGTAATATCGATTTCAACCCTTCTTGTCGAGATGCATGGAAGAATGGATCTCCATTCTGTGCACCTTCTCCTCTCATCAGCTGGTTCTATAAAATGGTGAAATGTTTTTCCATGCACTAAAAAGTTAGATTCCCATGGGACGGAGGAGGAAAAGACGGGAAGACAAGAAAACCAGTAGAGGGGGTAGCCGGAGTCACATGGATGATGGACAGAAATATAACCTTCCTCCTGGAAGCCTCTGAAATGATAACCTCCCTCTGATCTGTCACCTCTGTTGACTGTTTTGAATTTGACGTTCAATTCCTCGTTAAAATTAATTTTGTATGAAAAAAGAAGAAAAGAATGAGCAAGAAAAGGACAGGGTTAGTCTAATCTCCTATGAAATGGCGCTCCGATGCCCCTTCCCACCCACCCACTCCACATCTGGTGGAGCAACATTGCCACCCTCCCCCCAGTACCTCCACCATCCTTATCATAGCTAGTCAGTTTTCACCAACAGTTTTTCTCAAGAAATAATCATTCAATTTTCATGTTTCTTATGGCGTCCTTCTTATTTCTATAATCTCTACATTCATGCACTCAAAGTTGTCGTACCTAAATTTGAAATTTTCAAAGGTTTTTGAAATTCATTAGAGCATCTACCTAGGGAATTGAAAAACTAAAAGATTGCCGCAGCAATCATCAAAATCGGCCCATAATTGCCAGAGAAAAGTGGGAGAAGCCGTTTATTCACTGACGGAGACCTCCTTAACCCTGTACTTGTCAACGTCTAATATCCCATCTTTTTCACAATGTGAAAAATCATGCCATGATGATTATAAATTTACGCCTGCATATATCGAAGAGTTCAAATGTAAAATTGGAAGTATTAATTTGTATTTGTATTGACTTGTAGTACTTGCCCATTGTATAGGATGTTGTTTCGATTCCAGTTTCTTCGATTCATTCAAGAAAGAAGACACGAATTTGAGATCAGTGAGTGGAAGTCTAGTACCATGTTGATAATATCATGACTAGATTTTCACTCATTCGTTTCTATTCGCTCAGTCATCATTCACCAACGCGACTTCTCTCTATTTGGATGCCATTTTCGTGGGTATTCGCCGTCAATCGATCCATCGTAAACTTGCACTCAGTTTATTCTCACCTGAGTTAAGGACACTCACAGGGAATTCAGAGAATGATTTAGGCAACACTGAGTGTGACTGAAGTGAGACAGTCATGGTCGCATATTCGGCCAATCTAGTCTGCTACTTGATCAAGCTCGTCCCGATCCTTGTCACATTCCACATGCCTCAGTAAGCGACGATCTCCTTAGGAGGGTCTCAGTCGGTCGCCGTTCGTACCACGTTCCGAGTTAGCATTTCTCTCGAGAACCGGCGCTTAAAGTTTAGGTTGTTTGAAATTTTCAAGGATTTTCGAAATTCATAAGTGCATCGATTTTGTTCGATGTTGATGAATCCAGCGGCAATCTTTTAGCTTTTCAATTCTCTAGGTAAATGCACTTATGAATTTCGAAAATGCATGAAAATTTTCAATTTAGGAACAATTTTTAAACAGTGAGCGCCGGTTCTTGAGAGAAATACTAACCTAGAACGAGGAACGAACGGCGACTGACTGAGACCCCCTTGAACCGGATGATTCTGGCATACTCACTGGTGTCGCCAAGATATCTTGTAAGTTTGACATACTCTTACAACATTGAGAGCTCAAACATACAATAATTGTCTCTAAAATTTGGTGAACATCTCCATTTTTTCTGACACCAGGCCAAGGAGCTGTCTTATTTGTTTTCACTTCAATTTCATTTGTGTCATAAGTGTCAATCGTTCGTTGGTTGCCTGGAAAAAGTGATTAAGTCACAAAAACTAAATTTTACTCCAGAGCGGTTCAAAGTACTTCAAACCATCAAAACTGTTACTGCGTTAACTGGAAAAAATTATCAAGTCTGTTTTTAACTGATTTTGTGGGACTTGATAACTTTTTCTATTGAGTATGAATTTATCGGAGTACTTACAATATAACAGAAAAAAAGATCTAGTGCAGAATCGGCATTAGGTACCTACATACCCTTCCTTGTACAGCTGTATGCCACTTTTTGGTTCCTAGGTAGTACATTTTTTCTAAATTTAAGATGGATAAATTGTATTTAACCCTCATTGGACCCTGGTGTCACTAACTAATAATTATTATATAAGTTTGTATGCAATTCAAAGAGTTGAAACTGGCTTGATTTTTTTTTTTTTAATTATTAAAAAGTAGTATTATGAACTATTAAAGAATTGACTTTATTGTCTGTATATTCTCTGAAAAAAGCGCCTTAAATTTGTTTGCAGCAAAAATACGTTTTTCTCTTTTGATGCCTTTTTAAAAGTGACATGTTGTCTTCTATGCTAGTACCTTTCTATTGTTTTAATAAAATATTCGTATTGCTAATAATGTGTTAACAGGTTTAATTTTTCAAATGTCTTCGGTAGTATCTCGATACATTAGGTCTAATATGTATGAAGAAACAATATTGCTGAGGAATAATTTTTAAATAGTACCTACTCTTTTTTTTAATATGTTATTTATTCTTTATACTTTTGAATTGTATGTTTGTCTTGTTAAAATTCAAGTGGTGTGATTGTAAATTATTGATTGAATGTGGTCGGGTTTGTCTATTCGTGTGTGGGCTGGTGTGTCTTGGTTCCGCTCGTGGGTGGACTCCTCTTTGGTTGTTTCGGTTCCTATTGTGTGCTGGTAAGTACTGGTCTTTTGGTGTAAACCGTGGCCGGAGGACCGGTGCCCTTTTGGATTTGGGATGCCACCATGGTGGGTGGGCCCTGACGAGGCTGGGGTGTCCCTTCTTACATTTCATACTCCTATAATCACACCAACGTTCCTAATAGCTTCACCTGACTCTTGTGATGTACTTTTGTATGGCCGCAATAAAAAATCTATAAAAGAAAAAATATTAGTCAATAGAAGAAACTTTTCCCATAATTTTTATACCCTCCAAACCATTTGTGTTTAACCTTAATTAGACCATGGTGTCACTAGTGTCACCGAAAACTATCTTAGAAATTCCACAGCTGTTCCAAGGTGTCACCAGATCACCCCTTTTTCAGTTGAAACTTAAAAATTAATGGACTGAGCTAAATTTTTAACCATTATTTATGTATGTCAAAAAATTATGTTTAGACAAAAAAATTGGAATTTTTTCCATTTACCTCCTTGACCATTTTTGTTATAACTCCATTTTGAGACGCCCAATGGCCCTCAAAAAATTTGCTGCCCATTAAATTCAAAATTGCAATTTAATGTTAGTTACTCCGGAGGAGCTCCTGAGATGTTTTCAGTGACACCAGTGATTCCATGGTCCAATTAGGGTTAATTACGAAAACGTGCATATTTAGTTTTTTTTAGTTATCCATTTAGTCAGATTTATTATTAATGACAAGTCGGTAGATATGGGTGACAGAATGGTAGTAATTTGACTTTGAAAATTATTTATTCAAATCCCAGGAATTGAAGGATCTAGGAGTTGACGCTTATTAGGGAACTTGAACCTCTGCTCAAATGTATCGAAAGATGGTTGGAGACATGTACATTAAATCCTTCCAGCCTAGAGTACTCTCTTACTGTTCTAAACAAAACACTGAATCTCTAAATTTATTGTTAAGTTAATCAGACAATTATTGAACAAAAAAATATTCTTGATAACCTAAATATCGTCCTGAGTCTCCATTATGTACAGGAATCCTTCTTATAACTTTTCAGACATCTTCCCAAAATCTATCAGGCCGCCCTAGCGAGTGCCACGCTTTCGGAGGACGTCATCTCTCTCAAAAAGCTAGTTCTTCACAACGCCGTCACACTCAAGCTGCAGGAATCCGAACTCGCTCCTCTCAAACAGCTGACTCACTATAAATATTACACAGAACCCATTGACAAGCCTGCTGTGCTCTACACGTTATTGAAGCTGGGCCTCATCCGTGGGAAGTCCATCATTTTTGTCAACTCAGTTGACAAGTGTTACAGGTAAATACATTTTGTGGTATTAGATACGTATGGAATCTTGAGCAGTAAGAATAATGGAGAACTTGCCTCGACTCTAGATTCTGGAATTTCAAGTCAAATTCTATAATCGGGCCCAGGAATAACTTTAACACTAGGAATACCCTAGGGAAAAAACTTCTAGGTCAAAAAACACCGTGAAGATCGAGGAAAACTGATTACTTCACTCCTCAGGATTCCTTACGCTAAACTGTGCTCTGGCGACGTGTAAAAGGAGTTTTGGCAAATAGTGTCAGAGAAGTCAACAGGTAGAGTTGAAGGCGACCACATGACACGATCCACGCAAATAATGTGATTCAAATGTCGAAACTAACTAATATAGAAATAAACTAATGAGTAGAATCGTATTGTAAAAAAGAGTGTGTAAAATTGCTTCTTTTCGTCACTTTCGTGTCTGAGTTCTTTCTGCCAGTTTGCAGTGCACTCGTATGTTCAATGACATAAGCTAGTTGTTTACTGCTGACATAAGCTAGTTGTTTGCTGCTGTAGATTGTACATGAATCCGCGGATCAGGGTGATGAGAGCCCAAAGCACTGAAGCCTAGTGGATTATATTCTACTCCGCGGATTCTGTTCCTAGTCAAAGAGTCCTTGCACTTCGGTAAGGGCCAGTAGCAGTTTGGCTAGACTTGTGCTGGGAAAAGCCTCCATGGGTGTAGGTGACCCAAGGAGGTGAAACCTGCGATTTGATAGTGCCTAGCAGTCGAATATTATGTGGGAGGCTTTCTCTTCAGCCTCTCCACACAGCCTGCAGAGGGTTGTATTCTGGTTTACCCCAATGCAGTTGAGATGGAAACGGAGTGGAGTAAAGCCTGTTACCAGGTCAACCACTAACCTGATTTTCTTGTGGCTAAACCGCAGCAGCTCTTCTGTGGCGCTGGGGTTAGGTTTGGCCACCATGTGCTTACTTAGAGCATACCCTCTAAGGTTTGACCATCTACTAGTGGTTTCATTGGTGACCCACCGGTTTATGGTCGCCCTAAATGCGAATGCCAATGGCCGGCTCTGGACCAATGAACGGGGTTAGTGAGCCCCTTCTGGCCAGCACATCTGCTTTCTCATTTCCCGTTAAGGTGGCCATTCACTACCGCTCCAACCAGCCAAATGGAGTGCTGGCGCGCCAAAGTGGTTGTGTGAATGGGGAAAACCACCGCGATTTCGATGGAGCGGTCGGCTGGGCCGGATATCCGGGCCGTCCAAAATCCACCGCGCCACGCCATTTGGTGGGCGCTCCAATCTCATGTGAATGGGGATTCCAACGCGCCGCGCCACGCCAGGATTCACTATCACTCCAACGCTCCAAACTGTGGAACTTCGTGCAAAACTGTCAACCTAAAATCGCCGCAAATTATTACAAAAAGGTTTATCACTTTTCTCTGTGGATCACTCGCCTGCATAGAACACAGCTTTGCAATTGTCACTACCTATCAACCATATTTTCGCTTCACAATAATTATTATTTTGAAGAAATAAAGTCTTCACACTCAATTCGAAGAAATAGGAAGTTATGGGTGCCTTCATCAGGAATTTTAATTACTGGTTGCTAAGGATGCAAACGTGAGTACAATTATTCGAAGAAACGAATTATTCACGCTCGCGTTTCTGATTTATCGTAAGTCCAACCCTTAGGTTCTCATAGGGAGCGAACGGTTGATCCGACAGAGCTCTGGGTGGTCTCATTCGATTCTAAAAATTCAATACTATTTTAAATTTTTGAAAAAAAAAACAAAACCTTTTTATCAAAAGCCTTTCTACTTGGGCGTTTTGAACATTTCAGCCCTTATTTGTCAACCCTTAGAAGTGATTGACATCAGCCAAACGCTTCGGGTTACAACTTGACTCCAAATGGAACCCCTATACCAAATTTCATGAAAATCGCTAACAAAATCTTCATTAGAGCCACATTTTTATTAGTTTTTTGGTTTCTACGTACCTTGGAACGTAAACTAACAAATTTTGAGGGAGGGTTGAAAAAAAATTTCTTGGTCGTTTCCAAAGGTTTATTATTTGCTTAATTAAGGCTCATCATAGTTCATCCCTGTGGCTAAAAATCTCAGGGTAGCCACGAGCCTATCTTGAGATAATAAATTTCCTCATGGGTGTATCTTTCTTTTGAACCAGTGGAGATATCAAACGAAGTTGGAGATGGTACGACTCCTCATCCATCCTCAAATATTTTTTCCAGGTTCGAGAACTAGGTCATTCAATAAGTTCACTAATGTGAACTTATTGAATGACCTAGTTCTCGAACCTGGAAAAAATATTTAAGGATGGATGAGGAGTCGTACCATCTCCAACTTCGTTTGATATCTCCACTGGTTCAAAAGAAAGATACACCCATGAGGAAATTTATTATCTCAAGATAGGCTCGTGGCTACCCTGAGATTTTTAGCCACAGGGATGAACTATGATGAGCCTTAATGAAGCAAATAATAAACCTTTGGAAACGACCAAGAAAATTTTTCTTTTAACCCTCCCTCAAAATTTGTTAGTTTACGTTCCAAGGTACGTAGAAACCAAAAAACTAATAAAAATGTGGCTCTAATGAAGATTTTGTTACCGATTTTCATGAAATTTGGTATAGGGGTTCCATTTGGAGTCTAGTTGTAACCCGAAGCGTTTGGCTGATGTCAATCACTTCTAAGGGTTGACAAATAAGGGCTGAAATGTTCAAAACGCCCAAGTAGAAAGACTTTCGATATAAAGGTTTTGTTTTTTCAAAAATTTAAAATAGTATTGAATTTTTAGAATCGAATGAGACCACCCAGAGCTCTGTCGGATCAACCGTTCGCTCCCTATGAGAACCTAAGGGTTGGACTTACGATAAATCAGAAACACGAGCGTGAATAATTCGTTTCTTCGAATAATTGTACTCACGTTTGCATCCTTAGCAACCAGTAATTAAAATTCCTGATGAAGGCACCCATAACTCTCTAATTCTTCGAATTGAGTGTGCAGACTTTATTTCATCAAAATAAACGTTAATGTGAAGCGGAAATGTGGTTGGATAGGTAGTGACAATTGCAAAGCTGTGTTCTTTGCAGGCGAGTGATCCATAGAGAAAAGTGATAAACCTTTTTGTAATAATTTGCAGCGATTTTAGGTTTACTGTTTTGCACGAAGTTCCACAGTTTGGAGCGTTGGAGTGATAGTGAATGGTGAATCCTGGCGTGGCGCGGCGCGTTGGAATCCCCATTCACGTGAGATTGGCGGGCCCGCCAAATGGCGTGGCGCGGTGGATTTTGGACGGCCCGGATATCCGGCCCAGCCGACCGCTCCATCGAAATCGCGGTGGTTTTCCCCATTCACACAACCACTTTGGCGCGCCAGCACTCCATTTGGCCGGTTGGAGCGGTAGTGAATGGCCACCTTAAAGGTGGCCATTCACTACCGCGCCAAATGGAGCGGTGAGAAATCTTCGGAGATTTGCTTAGCCATTCACCATCACGCCACGCCACGCCGCGCCACCAGTGCTGATCTGACCCCAAAGTGTTGTGTAGTTACCTGTTGCGCGTACGTAAAATCTTGTCATGGACAACGATACTCTCCTGTACTACTCAGCGGTTTTTCTCCTCATCAAAAAGTGAAAACCCAAAAGTAAATGGGTGAAACAATGGCTTCTCAAAAGAAACCAGTTCACTAATGTGAACTTATTGAATGACCTAGTTCTCGAACCTGGAAAAATTATTTGAGGATGGATGAGGAGTCGTACCATCTCCAACTTCGTTTGATATCTCCACTGGTTCAAAAGAAAGATACACCCATGAGGAAATTTATTATCTCAAGATAGGCTCGTGACTACCCTGAGATTTTTAGCCACAGGGATGAACTATGATGAGCCTTAATGAAGCAAATAATAAACCTTCGGAAACGACCAAGAAATTTTTTGCATCCTTAGCAACCAGTAATTAAATTTCCTGATGAAGGCACCCATAACTTCCTATTTCTTCGAATTGAGTGTGAAGACTTTATTTCTTCAAAATAATCTTTATTGTGAAGCGAAAATATGGTTGATAGGTAGTGACAATTGCAAAGCTGTGTTCTTTGCAGGCGAGTGATCCACAGAGAAAAGTGATAAACCTTTTTGTAATAATTTGCAGCGATTTTAGGTTCACAGTTTTGCACGAAGTTCCACAGTTTGGAGCGTTGGAGTGATAGTGAATGGTGAATTCTGGCGTGGCGCGGCGCGGCGCGGCGCGTTGGAACCCCCATTCACGTGAGATTGGAGCGCCCGCCAAATGGCGTGGCGCGGTGGATTTTGGACGGCCCGGATATCCGACCCAGCCGACCGCTCCATCGAAATCGCGGTGGTTTTCCCCATTCACACAACCACTTTGGCGCGCCAGCACTCCATTTGGCTGGTTGGAGCGGTAGTGAATGGCCACCTTTACTCCGCTGTGCCCTGCCACCCACTCCAGAGAGACTCTGTTGTGTTGCGACGGGGAGCAGAGAGTTTGGAAGCACTCCCACACTAACCTTGAGTTGATGGAGGAAGCGGCTAAAGCCTTGATCGCAGCCAGCCTGGCTGTCCGAGAGAATGCGGACGTGTACACCACAGTTATCCCTCAGCAGACTTTCCCCAGCGAAGACCCTAATTGCAAGTACTTCAGCCTAGGTAGTGCTGCTGTCGTAAGGGGAAACTCCTCACCTCACAGACTCCCGGTACATTTAACACTTCCATCTTCCTTAAATTCTCTAAATTTTTTGGATGCGTTTTCGAGCAGCACACTATGGTTTTCTTCCATATCAGTGAACCCTCTTTCGAAAACAAACTTTAACAATTGTGAGGCAAATTTCCCATTGGGTGTGCGCATGGTTTTTTTTAAATTCTCTTCCTGAGAATTTTGACACCAGCCGTTCTCTTTTTGGACGAGTAGATCTTTTTATATGATTTTGTAAAGTTTCGAATAGGGTGTGCGCCTGGGTAGGAAAAACTGTTTATTGTTATTTTTAATCTAAGGTAGACCTCATTCTGAAGATTTTGGTACCAACCGCGACCTTCTAGCGTGTGTAAATCTTTTCCTATGAATTTTTAAAGTTTCGGCCGTTTATGACGTCACAGCGGGCTGGCGGGTCCCGCCCAGGCGGGAGGGGCGCGTTACGTCATAAACGGTCGAAAAATCGTAGAAACAGATCTACTCACGCTAGAAGGTCGCGGTTGGTGCCAAAATTCTCAGGATGGTAGTCTACTTTTGATTAAAAATCTAAAAAAATCAAGACGGCACCCCCCATTGCTCTGACTGAGTCACGCGTTCCTCCCACCTGGGCGGGACCCCCACTGACTGTGACGTCATAATAATTCGAAGCATTGAAAAATCATATTAAAAGGTCTTCTCACGGTAGAATCAGTCTCAGAATGAGGTATTATTTAGTGTTTGTGATTCCAAGATGAAAGATGAAATCCCTTATGATCAGGTTTTATCTGTACCCCTACGATCCGATCTTTCTTTCGATGATTATTCCACATTGAACTCTGCAATCTTAGAGAGGCTACCTGTGAAATTCTAGCTTCTTGGGGCCACCAGGAGCCAATTTAGAGCTTTTTTTCTGTAGCGATTTTTCCCAGCTGATCACGGAGGATCATAGTTTGTCTACTATAAGTTTGTGCCCTATGTACGGGGATTTGCAATGTTCTGAAAGCTTTTCTGGTATTATTGGTATGTAGTTGACTCATGCCTAGTTGGTATGTGTGTGTTGATGGTATCTTCATTTGTACTAGTTGAGAGATAAGTAGGAGTCTAAATTGACCTAGAATGAGCCATCATCGCTCTACATGTGTGGATTGAGAAAGTCACTGCATTTACCCCCTGAGTTGCCTGATGTTTCATCGTGATTGAAACGAGTGAACTATGACAAGTTTAACTTGACTAGACTTAGAATAAGTACTTTATAGGCTATTCATAATAACACTTCGATTGATACATTCTACGGGTTTCAGGCTGAAATTATTTTTAGAGCAATTCAAGATCTCCTCCTGCATCCTCAATTCCGAGCTTCCCGCTGGCAGTAGGTGTCACGCTGTTGCTCAGTTCAACCAAGGAACCTACGATATCATCATTGCTTCTGACGAGTCGTTTTTGGACGATCCATCCTCGGATTCTAAGTAAGAAATATTATCTCGTACTGCATATTTAGGAGAATTGGGGGGGGGGGGGGGGAGTTCGTCATAAAAAACTGTCCTGCACTTTTAATTGTGCAGTAATTTTCTCAATGTGTAGGTCTACTTTTGAAATTTCCAAATAGTGCACTATGTAGGTCCAAAATGAGTCGATCCGAGTAAAATTGGACTTTATTTGAGTAACTTCCTCTTGCTACCACTTCTTGGAGCTTACGTATGTTGAATCAGATGACAATTTGGTTTTTCTTCAGCTTATTATGATAAACAACTCAAATCAAGTTCTCCTGCTTGGAGTATATTATGAACTCTTAGGCCATCTGACTTGTAGTCGCACGAATCAATGAGAAATCGTTCATGTTTTAGGAGGAACAAGGACAAGGAATTCGGAGTGTCGAGGGGAATTGATTTCCAGTTCGTGTCGAACATAATAAACTACGATTTTCCCAGTTCCATCAACTCCTACATCCATCGTGCTGGCAGAACAGCTCGAGGCAGCAACCAGGTAACTTCATTTTTGTTCAACTTCGAACACTTCTAGGCTAACAATATTGTTTACGTGCTGAAAAGGTAGCTTTTTTGGAAATCAGTCGTATCCAGCTAGGGTCACTGCAGGCAAGTGCGTTCATCGCCTATTTCTCCAGCCAGGCTACTCACAGACATTTTTTTAGGGATTTATTCCATTAGATCAGGTGGTCATTGACTTCTGATCAAATTTTGAGCTCTTTTGTAGCTTTGTGAGTGAAATTATGGATAGTTTTCCAAACCTCTATCTTCTAACTCAGATTCACAGCTCAAAGTAGGTCAAGTAAAATTGGTTTTATGGATTATTTTCCCACATTATTCTGTTTTTTAGTTTGAAGCCGTTTCTTCAATAGCATGGTAGAAGATAGCATGATTGAAGATGCTTACTTCAATGGGCCGATGCTTCTTCCTTTATCGCGACAGTAGTGTTCTCTTTTGGAGGCGAACAGAGTTAAGAAGTACTATTCACAGTCACTAGAGCTCGTAACTCTTCCCCTCCCCCCACCCCTGACAACGGTTACTCAAACGTAATTTTCCGATGTGTTTCTCGTTACTATCGTATGTTTTCTCGTCTTTCTGTTTGATAGTGGTTCGTCTCTTGAAGTTTAATTTTCTCGTCTTACTGTTCATCTACAGTGGTTCGTCTCTACTTTGCTTTGAAGTAGTGTTGGAAGATGGCAATTCCGATAACTTGAGACCATCAGTAGGTACGCCCCAGCAGAAATGCAGTGATAAGAGTGGTGCAGGTGATGATGATGATAATGTAGTGTAACGTGTATAATGATGATATAATTTTTTGTAGGAATTTAGTTAGTTGTTATATTGAAATTGTGGTTTTTTTATCTTGAACAGAAATTAAATACCTACCGTTACTCCTTTTCTCCTGGTATCTTATTTCTATCACTATTATGATAGTTATAGAAAACAGAGCGTCCAAAATCGTACTCCACAAGTAACATTGATGAAGTGCAATTTGAGGGAATGAGCAGGAGTGACGAAGCTGCGCTCTAGCGACCGAGTGGTATAATTTCGGGTGACTGTGTTTTTCTTCGCCACCTAGAGGTTGCGCTGAGAGACCACGTTTTTTAACTTTGACTGAGCTTTCCTCCTACCTTCTTCCATGTGAATAGTTTCTGCGTTCAATCCAATCTTCGTAGGAAAAGAAAAGTCAAAATTACGTTTTTTATTGCTATAGCGCACTTGCCCTGCTGTTTTGAGACCACTAGGGCAAGTGCGCACAGCTTGATTTTCAGTGATAGTAGAAAGATAAAATTCTCGAAGTTAGTCCAGTCTCATGAATTTCAATCTAAGAGTTCGGCGTGGTCTCTTCCTTCACTTATGACTTATTTTGTAATTTAAAAAAAAATTTCTCAACCAGGACTGGGTGCACGGGTTTTGCCTACTCTAATTCCTACTCGTCTATTGAATTTATTTCTTCGTCTGACTGTTCGAGACAAAACTAATTTTTCGGACAAAATCGTACAAACTTATTTTTAATTTAAGGGAATATTCAGGAAAGGGTAGTCCCTAGACAGCCCAATGAGCTTGATGGATTGTAGATCAATGATTTTCATGGATTTCATTGAGCTACGATTTCTCAGTTTCTATTAGTCTAAGAACCGTCAAATTTTGATGGATTTTTGGTTTAGGTAACAAGACAATTTTTTACTATGAAATTCAGTGCATGTAGATTAGTAGGAGCCGAAGCCTTGGGAAAGAAGTAGAAAAATGTCGAGTTCCCTGTTCCGGACAGAGCAATAAGACCAAATGATCCGATGATTCACTGACGCATTTGCCTGCGGGGTAGAGCACATTTGAAGCGATTAGAAACCTCCTGAAAAATATATTGAACTTACCGTTCGATTCATAATTAACTGCTGGATGAAGTAAAAACATTTATGAAAACGCTTGCATACAAGTCTGCAACGCATTAGGACATTTCATGTCTTTCCCCTCTCTCCTTCTTCCCTACCATCTTCTAGCAATCTTGTCTTCCTCTGTGAATTACATTTTTTTCAATATAAAGAAAACAAAAATTAAACTCATATTTTTATTTATTAGTAGCCTCCAATTGGTGCTAAAAACCGTGAACAATATGGTGCACAGGGTTTTGATCAGCTGAGTGGCTCTTGAAGCTAACTTCTTTCCTATCAACCGTAGGAAACTGAAATTTGGCTGGTAGCCTCCTTAGGACGTGAACAATAAGGTGCAGAGGGTTTTGATCAACTGAGTGGCTCCTGAAGCTAACTTCTTTCCTATCAACTGTGGAAAGCTGAAATTTGGCTGGTAGCCTCCTTAGGACGTGAACAATAAGTTGTACAGGGTCTTGATCAGCTGAGTGGCTCTTGAAGCTAACTTCTTTCCTATCAACCGTAGGAAACTGAAATTTGGCTGGTAGCCTTCTTAGGACGTGAACAATAAGGTGCAGAGGGTTTTGATCAACTGAGTGGCTCCTGAAGCTAACTTCTTTCCTATCAACTGTGGAAAGCTGAAATTTGGCTGGTAGCCTCCTTAGGACGTGAACAATAAGTTGTACAGGGTCTTGATCAGCTGAGTGGCTACTGAAGCTAACTTCTTTCCTATCAACTGTGGAAAGCTGAAATTTGGCTGGTAGCCTCCTTAGGACGTGAACAATAAGGTGTACAGGGTCTTGATCAGCAGAGTGGCTCCTGAAGCTAACTTCTTTTCTATCAACTGTGGAAAGCTGAAATTTGGCTGGTAGCCTCCTTAGGACGTGAACAATAAGTTGTACAGGGTTTTGATCAACTGAGTGGCTCCTGAAGCTAACTTCTTTCCTATCAACTGTGGAAAGCTGAAATTTGGCTGGTAGCCTTCTTAGGACGTGAACAATAAGGTGCAGAGGGTTTTGATCAACTGAGTGGCTCCTGAAGCTAACTTCTTTCCTATCAACTGTGGAAAGCTGAAATTTGGCTGGTAGCCTCCTTAGGACGTGAACAATAAGTTGTACAGGGTCTTGATCAGCTGAGTGGCTACTGAAGCTAACTTCTTTCCTATCAACCCTAGGAAGCTGAAATTTGGCTGGTAGCCTCCAATTGGTGCTAAAAACCGTGAACAATATGGTGCACAGGGTTGAGAAGAAAGAAGTTAGCTTCAGGAGCCACTCAGCTGATCAAAACCCTGTGCACCATATTGTTCACGTCCTAAGGAGGCTACCAGCCAAATTTCAGTTTCCTACGGTTGATAGGAAAGAAGTTAGCTTCAAGAGCCACTCAGCTGATCAAAACCCTGTGCACCATATTGTTCACGTCCTAAGGAGGCTACCAGCCAAATTTCAGTTTCCTACGGTTGATAGGAAAGAAGTTAGCTTCAAGAGCCACTCAGCTGATCAAAACCCTGTGCACCATATTGTTCACGGTTTTTAGCACCAATTGGAGGCTACCAGCCAAATTTCAGCTTCCTAGGGTTGATAGGAAAGAAGTTAGCTTCAGGAGCCACTCAGCTGATCAAAACCCTGTGCACCATATTGTTCACGGTTTTTAGCACCAATTGGAGGCTACCAGCCAAATTTCAGCTTCCTAGGGTTGATAGGAAAGAAGTTAGCTTCAGTAGCCACTCAGCTGATCAAGACCCTGTACAACTTATTGTTCACGTCCTAAGGAGGCTTACCAGCCAAATTTCAGCTTTCCACAGTTGATGAAAAGAAATTAGCTTCAGGAGCCACTGCTGATCAAGACCCTGTACACCTTATTGTTCACGTCCTAAGGAGGCTTACCAGCCAAATTTCAGCTTTCCACAGTTGATAGAAAAGAAGTTAGCTTCAGGAGCCACTCTGCTGATCAAGACCCTGTACACCTTATTGTTCACGTCCTAAGGAGGCTTACCAGCCAAATTTCAGCTTTCCACAGTTGATAGAAAAGAAGTTAGCTTCAGGAGCCACTCTGCTGATCAAGACCCTGTACACCTTATTGTTCACGTCCTAAGGAGGCTTACCAGCCAAATTTCAGCTTTCCACAGTTGATAGAAAAGAAGTTAGCTTCAGGAGCCACTCTGCTGATCAAGACCCTGTACACCTTATTGTTCACGCCCTAAGGAGGCTTACCAGCCAAATTTCAGCTTTCCACAGTTGATAGAAAAGAAGTTAGCTTCAGGAGCCACTCTGCTGATCAAGACCCTGTGCACCATAGCAAAGACATGAAATGTCAAAATGAATTAGTGGGTGAATTGAAGCATTCACCTCAGAATTGACTGTCAAAGTTGAACTATGCAAAAAGTGGAGCGCACTTGCCCGTAGTCACCCTTATTGTTAATGGGATGAGAATGTTTGTATTAGTGTTTGGGTAGACGTTAGCGCTCCTAGCGCCTCTCTCTTGAACTGAATATGTAGTTTTACCTCTACTTAATCCTTCCATGGAGGTTACACTGGATTTGGGCTTCTGTGAATAATGAAGTCATTTTACGACAAACACACTGGACTTGGACTTGTATTAGAAAAATTTTCAGCTAGGAGTTACAGCTTACTATTTCAATGCGTAGAGTCTATCCGAAACTACTTTAAACTTTATTTTTCGATTTTCTCAAATTTAGGAGAAAAAAAATTTGATTAAATTCCCACACGACCCTTCACATTGTGTTACAGGGTATTATTGTGATTTCAGGGAACCGTACTTTCGTTCGTGTCTGTCCTGGAAGCCCCGTACATGTCTGGAGTGGATGAATATTTGAAGGAGAGCCTCGGGAGTTCGGATAGTATCTTCAAGTGAGCTCATCAAATTTTTGTTCACTATTCTGACTCCAGGGACTTGTGTTTACGAGGAAGCTGTGTGCCTCGCCCAATTGACATACGTTGAAGGTTTTTTTGGTTTATTATTTTCAATAATGAACCTTTGGAATCGACCAAGAAGAACATTTTTTTAACACCCCCTCAAAATTTGTTGGTTTACGTTTCAAGGTACGTAGAATCCAAAAATCGAATAAAAATTTGGCCGTGCGTACGCCGTACGCGACACTTTCCCCACTTAGCATTGACCGATTTTGATGAAATTTGGTATGAAGGCTCCATTTGGGGTCTTGTTGTTCCCCAAAGATTTTGGTTTCTTCTATTTTTTCTTAATAAAGTGAACTAAAAATTTGAAAATAAATTACCTCTAATAAGAAATATAACGCTTTATAACCTTCCCAATTTTATAAATAAAAGCGTGTTACATTTCGCATCTTCTTTTTCCTCTTGCTATCACTATGTAACCCGCTTTTATTTATAAAATTGGGTATGTGACAGAGTGTTTTCTTTATAAAGCGTTATATTTCTTATTAGAGGTAATTTATTTTCAACTTTTTAGTTCATTATATTAACAAAAAATAAAATCTTGTTTTCAAAAAAGGTTTTTTTTCTATGATATTTTTTCTTCGAAAAAACCCCTGCCTGATTTCAAAATATTGAAAGCGGATTCAAGTTTTTTTTTTTCTTCATTCTTTTTGGAAAGGCAAATACAGGGTTCGGCAGGGAGGAATGGATGATTTGAAATAATAGCTACACACTCATTTTCAAATGAAACTAAAATTTTATTATTTCAGTGTGTACCTTGGATGATGCCATTATGAAAATTAAAGAGGAAAAAAATAAAACATTGATTATGTACGAAAAATAACATCTGATAAGTGGTGTCCGTTTTTGTCCACACACTCCTGTAGACGTTGTGAGAAGTTGTCCATACTCTTCTGTAGCATTGGACGTGGTATTGCTCGAATTTCTTGAGTTATTGCTGCATTCAGGGCTTCAAGTGTACGTGGTTTGTGTATGTATACACGTGATTTGAGGTAGCCCCATAAAAAATAGTCACAAGGTGTCAGGTCTGGTGACCGAGGAGGCCACTCCACAACGTCTACAGGAGTGTGTGGACAAAAACGGACACCACTTATCAGATGTTATTTTTCGTACATAATCAATGTTTTATTTTTTCCTCTTTAATTTTCGTAATGGCATCATCCAAGGTACACACTGAAATAATAAAATTTTAGTTTCATTTGAAAATGAGTGTGTAGCTATTATTTCAAATCATCCATACCATAATGAAGTAGGTACTCTATTTTTTTTTAAAAGTCAGTGTCTCAGACTCTCCTTGTTCAAAAACTATCATTCGTTTGGTATTGAAAAAGTTGGTGTTATATTCCTGTTTCTTGTAGGTTGTACACGTTTAAAATGGACGAAATGGAGGGCTTCCGTTATCGAGCCAAAGACGCCTGGAAAGCTTGTACGAAAGCTCTCATCAGAGAGATTCGCCTAAAGGAGATCAAACAAGAAGTTCTCAACAGTCAGAAATTGAAGGTCAGTCAATAAATTCTATTTTAATGCCTATTTGAACTTAAGAAAAGTTTCTTCAGAAACTGAGTCGTTTTTTCATAAAATCGAAATTAAAAAAACGCTGCAAAATTATTACATATCGTTCTATTCTTTGTCTGTAAAGATCACCCGTCTGCGATGAACACGGATTTTCCTTTAATAGTACCTACCTACTAACCATATTAGGAGTATTCATGGTCTGGAATTTGGAGATTTGACGAGAGTCAATGCGCGTGCGCTCCGGCTCATTCGATGATTCGATTTACCACGGGCTGAAGGCGTAAACAGAGATTCGACGTCGAATCACAAAATGTGATCCTAGTGCTAGCGGCAGTTGTGCGAAGTAACTATCATAACATCAACAAACAAATCTTCTCGTCCTTTCATATTGAGTTTTTCTTTGAACAACATATTTTTTGTTTTTTTATGACGTTTTTCCGTTCGTTTATTTCATTATTTTCTGTTCGAAGTGGGTTTTTGCTCGATTAAATGAGTGGAGCTGAGCCACCCAAGTGGCTAAGGAAAAACTCAACCATCTGATGGTCTGCAGGAGAAGTGGAAGTGTTGCTTGCTGGCATTAAAGCGAACATAGCACATTCTCCTTTCTAGCATGGAACATGTTTCAGCCATGAGCTAAGTACCAAAATGCGTTCAAAATTGTGTGACGGGAGTAGCAAGGGTTTTCCTTTGAGACAAGACTCCTCATCGGTAGGTAACCATTCAGAAGTCCGAAGCATGATTTTTAATTCTAGCCGTGGATTTTTTTGTTCGCGTACTAGGAACTTTGTTGAAGGATTTTATTAGGAACCTCTAGGGTATTCTCATTTTTTAACTAAAAGGAAATTAATGAACATGCGGTTCATTTGACACTGACTTGGTTATCTTCTGATTCCGCAAGGAAGCACAATTCGATTTTCGCTGATTCGACGGGGAAAAATGTGGGAGCCTCATGAAACCCTCGAGTTACCGCAGTTTCGAGTAATATATCGTCATATTATGACGATTCAACGATCGAATCAGACCATGAATACCTCTAATGTAGCGCTTGGTTAAGAGGATCTCGGTCGGTCGCCGTTCGTCCCTCGTTCCGGGTTAGTATTTGGAAGACAAAATACGTGGAATACATGGAAGACAAAAATGTCTGCACAGCTGTCTTCCTCGACGTTACCCAGGCGTTCGATAAAGTCTGGCACGAGGGACTTAATCATAAGCTCAGACAAATGCTTCCAGCAAAATACGCTGAGTTGCTCCACTCATACCTATCAAATCGGTACTTCCGAATCAAACAAGATGATGCATACTCAGAAGCAAAAATGATTCATGCTGGAGTCCTGCAAGGAAGCGTACTTGGCCCCCTCTTGTACGTCCTATACACTAGCGATCTACCCGAACACGAGGGTAACACCCTGGCATCATTTGCAGATGATACTGCAGTCCTTGCTATTGGTAAAGACAATCGCGAATCAACTTTAAAACTTAGAAGATCCATCGAGAAACTCCATGACTGGACAATTAAGTGGAGAATCAAGATGAATGAAGCCAAATCAGTCCATGTTGATTTTACCAACCGCCATATCAAACATATACCAATATATCTTAATGGCAAAGTCATCCCTTTTGCTAATGAGGCAAAATATCTGGGCATGACTCTGGATACGAAACTCCGCTGGAGGGTGCATGTGAAAAATAAAAGAACAGAACTGGACATCAAACTCCGAAAAATGTATTGGTTGGTTGGTAGACGATCAAAATTGTCAATACAGAACAAACTAACCTTATACAATCAGGTCCTTAAGCCAGTCTGGACATATGGTGCACAACTGTGGGGCTGCACCTCTCAAAGCAATCGTGACATTATACAGCGTTTTCAGAACAAAGTACTGCGCTCATGCGTTGATGCGTATTGGTACTCAACCAATGACGACATCCATAAGGACCTTAAAATTCCCACAATAAATGAAGTCATCAAAACTCAAGCAATAGCCCATCACCAGAGGCTACAAGGTCATATCAACGAGGAGGCTGTGAAGTTGCTGGATGTTGATGATCTACTCAGGCGGCTGAAAAGACGAAAACCTCACGATCTGTGGCAGTAGGGAGTGGTGTTTTCATGAAGTTGTTCAGTGAGTGATGTGCTGTGCGCTCCTGTGAATCTTGTGCGTCAAAAGACACATAAAATAGCCGACATGAAGTATGGAGGTGTGCTATGTACCACACTCTCCTTTCAGTTATTTATATACATTGTAACGGTTTTTTAAGGGTTATGGGAAAAAACCGTTGAAATACTTCCCAGCCAGGAAAGAGAGAACGCAGACTACTACTGGTCTCCAAACCTCCCCATACAACCAGCCACTAAATCCTTTTCCTGGAAATGGCACTTTCTCTTTCCTGTTGGTTTTCTTTATTTTTTATTTTTTTTTTTTATTTTTATTTTTTTATTTTTTTTTTTTATTTTTTCTCTAACTTAACAAGGTACCTTGATAGGAAGAAACTTATTCTAACAAATCAGACCCTATCATTTAATTATCCTAGCTTCTTGGAAGGTTATATCGGCATCTGACAGGAACTTCAGGAAAGATGTTGGCTGGAACTCCTCGTAGTAATCTGGACTGGAACTTCAGCTGTGAACCCAGTGGGAAGCAGGAGCTTCTGATAGGACTTTGAATTCCACCTTTGAGTAGAGATGTTAGAAGGACCTTCTTGAAGTGATCTGGACTGGAGCTTCAACTATGACTCAGAAAAATTAACAAAGCAGGAACTTCTGGTAGAAATCTTGATTTATCCTTCTGTAGGGATTTCAGCAGGAACTTCGAAGAATAGTCTGGAATGGAACTTCAGCTATTAACTCAGTGAAACAGAACAGGAACCTGGACTGGATGTTCAGCTATAATCTCAGCAGTAAACAGGAACTTCTGGTATGCATGTTGAATAGAACTTCAGTGTAGCCTCTTTGGTATTAATTTCCCCTTTTTAATGATTGTAATTTCCAGAATAAATTTATAGTAGTCAGTTTTCTTTTTATGATGTTCTCTCTAAATTGCAGAGATTGATAAGAGGTTCTTCCTCTATATTTCAATCCAATCAAAAATTAATCTTGGATTTCACAATGGAATAAGTGATACTCCTTTGTGAATCCTAAGGGGTTGAAGCTTGCACTAGTCAGTCAAGGCCAGTCAGTATTATCAACCATGATAAGCTTGATTGGTTCTGTCAAATCTGAATGACCGAGTAAATTTCCGTCGTGTAGGATGCTCGGTAGAGTCCTTTGTTCTTCTTCCCGTGCTGCCCTCTAGCGAGACTCCCGTGTATCATCGTCCGTTCGCCGGTCCGCCGCTAGGGCGCTCCCGCGTCTTGCTCCCTGCCACCAGGCTTCCACGCCTCTCTCAACAGGTCGCGCCTCGTTCGATCTTCATGTCTCTGATGACAGGAAACTGCCATTCATTTCTTCGTTAAATTTATTTATTTTCATTAGTAATTTTATAGGAATGGACATCTTTTCTTTTCTACAGAAGCATTCCATTTATTTTCAGGTATGTTTGCATATTATCAGTGGTTATTATTGTTTGATCATTGGGAATTGATAACTTTGGCAAAATTTGTAGGTCTCATGCTGTCAATCAGTACCTACTTAATTATCTTGAAAATGGTGAGCAGGTGTGCAATCGCCACAACATTGTCAGAGAAATGTTGCTAATAAGTTGAATTACTTGGTGCAATAAATATAATTTGAGAAAAAAAAAAAAGTTTCGATATAATATATTGTCATATTATGAAGATTCGACGATCGAATCAGACCATGAATACCTCTAATGTAGCGCTTGGTTAAGAGGATCTCGGTCGGTCGCCGTTCGTCCCTCGTTCCGGGTTAGTATTTCCCTCAATTATAGGCTTTAAAAGTTGTACCTAAATTCAATTACCAAGGAAATCATTAAAATTTGCAGTGTTTCGGAATTTCATGAAATTGTTACATTTACTCTCATTTTACACTATTTATATGCAAACTATAAACTATATTTTTCAAGATTATTTGTGATTACTTACCTACGCACCGTGGTTTCAGGGATATTTCGAGGAGAATCCAAAAGACTTGAAGACGCTGCGACACGACAGGAAAGTCAAAATTCCCAAAACTGGAAACCATCTCGCGAACGTCCCGGACTACCTGGTTCCCACTTCTTTGAAGAGCGTTTCCGGTCTGGTGAAAATCAAAAGGCCCAAAAGGAAGTTCAAGGCAGTGAATACGACGAATCAGAAATACGAGGTAAGTCTGTCATCAAGACCTGTGCTACGTTTTTCCCCGCTTTTCTCTAGCAATTGGTCGATTTTGATGATTCCTGCAACAATCTTTCAGTTTTTCAATCCCCTAGGTAGATGCACTAATAAATTTCGAAAATCCTTGAAAATTTCAAATTTAGGTACCTACTACTCTTTGCCAGATAATACCACATTAATCAAAAACGAAATAACATCATACTTGAATGTTCGGAGTAGTAAACTCTCGCTAGAATGTAGCAACTAAGCAAAGAGAAGAGTCCTTGGTAATCCATGGATTGGAAACTTTTGGTAGACTTATCATCCATTGATCACCTGTTGTGATCAGCGACCTCTTCGAATTTCTGTCCATTCGCTTCCTTAGCTGATGTGGTAACGAGCTCTGATTCAGAATCAGAATGATAGGAGATCGATCCCCGGTCGAGGGAAGTTAATTTTTGATGATTCAACAGTATGGCACAGTGGTATCGGACCCGAATGGTCTCCGCAGCATTTCTCAGAGAAACAATAATTCATTAAGATTAGGTCATCAGAACAACTACTTCCCAAGACACGAGTCGAGCCACCGCCTATTCGGACAAACGTTGAGGTCAGCAGATCCCCCGCCCCGTCAATAAGGAACAATAACAAAAAACTCCGAAGCCAGTCAAAAATACGCGTTCTCACTGGGTTGTAAAAGCAGCCTCCCTGACTAGGTAACGGAGTACCTAAGATTTCCTAATGGTGGTAGGGGGGGGGGGAGATGTGATCAGCGACCTCTTCGCATTTCTGTCCATTCGCTTCCTTAGCTCGTGTGGTAGGAGCTCCGATTCAGAATCGGAATGATAGGAGATCGATCCCCGGTCGAGGGAAGTTAATTTTTGATGCCTCGACACACCTGTTATGAATTATTGTTCAAAAACTCTCAATAGGGATGGAAATTTAGTTCCTCCAAAAAAAATCCCCTAAAGGGTACCTAATGTCGCTTGTGAATATGCCACACCCCAATCAGAATTTTTGCGTCGATACCGAAAGAAATTAACCATGTTTTGACCCATTAGATAAATTTTGTAAACATTTTTTGTGAAAATCTAAACTCTTGGAATCTTTTAAGAACATTTCAGACGGTTCTTAGTAAAAAAAAAAAAAAAAAAAAAAAAAAACGCTCAAAATTTTTGATATTCAATTTTGAGTTCATCGTAGAAGAGGTTTAATTTTTTTTCTCGAAAATTCACTCGAAGAGTTGAATGAGGAATTTCACCATGTCGGAATTTCCTATTTTTGACCCCAAAATCGGATTCAGCACCTCCAAAAACCCCCTACGACAAACTTTCAGCCCGAACTTCCTAATTTACAAATAAACAAAACAGTGTAGAAAATACGAATGTTTAAAATAACCGGGAAAATGACGTCATCCCGGAATAGTTCATTTATGGCCGCTTGAAGCGCTGAGATTGAGAAATCTATAGTCCCCAGATGCAAAATTTCACGAAAAAGTAAAGTTCGAAATCGAAAAACTGAAGAAAAAAAATAGAAAAAGCAAGATGGGGAAAATTAGGTTTCCTCTGTTTTTGTTTGATAACTTTTCTCTTAGAAAACACGATTTCGTCGTCCCAATGGGCAACACTGGGAGGAGACGGCGATCTGAACAGCCCTATCAGCGAGCGTTCCCGCTTCACGTCCGTTTTTCCCGGTTAGTTTTGAAATCAAAAATTTTGATTGTCTCCCAAAAATAACAGGAGACGTATTTTCCGAAATCAGCCCGATTTTCATCTATCCCACACCATTAACTATTCAGGAAAAATGCAAACAGAATTCGGTGAAATTCCTCATTATGAAAAAAACGTAGGTAGATTGGATTTCATGATGAGTTGGTGGGGAGATCGCCCGAGTGCTCCCGAGGGGCTGGAAAAGCACCTGAGTGGTCCCCTAGAAAAAAAGCGCGAGTGCTCCAACACACCTGAGTGAAGAATAGCCACTAGTCCTCAAATTTCTAACATATTCAGCATAAATATAATACTAAAAACTACGAAAATCGTCTCATACGATCATGCTGCACGACAGGAACCTTTTGTTTTAATGAAATTAAAGTACATTTTTCTGTATAATTTTTATATAAATTTTTAAATGCCCAGGTTCATGTACAATTACTTTTGAGTCCTATTCTGTAAAAAAAAAGTAAGATGAAAAATCATTAATACCCAGGAATTGATTTAGAATGCATCAACACGGATTTCCACGAAGAAATTAAAAAAAAATGTATTGAAAATGTTCTAGAACCATTGCAATTGCTACATTTTCCTCGAAAATTCACTAATTATAAAATGGCTGCGCATGCAGTTTGACTGTGGTTCCTGATAGAACGTGTTCTGGGACTTCCATGAGACTTGAAATCCGTGCACTTCGCTCTTAACATACCCTTTAGTTGGTTCATCAATGGTGCTCGCAGCACAGGAAAATAATACCAAGTATGTTCGTAATACTTACCGTTCTATTGTTGTCATTTCCAGGCCAAACGCAAGAATCCGTTAGCATCCATGGATCTGTCCGAGTTTGACGAAGTCATGACGAAAAGGAAGAGAAAAACGTGATAGAGTTTCTCAAATACGCTGAATCAGTGAGAAAATTGTAAATATTAATTTATACTTTGAATGAAATTGAAATTATAGCTTTGAACGCTGATTTGAATGAAATTCGATCATTCCTCACTTTGCTGCACGATGTTACATTCTCTGTTGCAAAAAGTAAATGATGAAGCTGCGTATTATCATTATTTGTGTCTTGAATCCTTATAAAAATAACCCAGTAGTGTTTTTAATTATAATTTCCAAAAAAAAAATTAAATTATATTAGTTTATGGCATCATTACGAATAAATAAACAGCAAAATCAGCTTTTGAGTCCTCGTCAAATTGTCAAAATTGGCCGTGCCACGGCACGCTGAGCACTAGGATACGGTTGACGTTCACGTGTTCAAATCCATGAAACTATAGTAAAAACCACTAAAACTGTTGAATCAGGCACAACTAAAAGTGTATAAATAAAGCTGGGTTCACATGAGCACGGTCAACGCGGTTGAAGCGACCAGGTGGTTGAGGCGATTGAGGGTCGGCTGGTTCACATCTTTGACGCGACAGCTTCCCACTTTTTCGACTTCTATTTTCCCGCGCTTCAGCAAAACTTACAACGAATTTTCTGTACTTTCAGCTGAATTTTCTGAACTTTTAACGCTTTAGCTGAACTTTCAACGCTGAATTCAGCTCGTCCGAACTATTATACTGATTTTATATCCGGTTTGAAATCTCATTTTTATTTTCACATTGTGACCGAATTAGTAAGTGAATTTAAATCACCACTGTATATTTACACCGTAATTACTTGAAAATGTTAACAAATAAATTATTAAAACTTAATACATTTTTTGAATAAATTTAAACTGGAAAGACTCCGCTGAACACATAGTTCGGATACCTGTTGATTTTCGCACTGGAAGTGGTGATAACGAGTCGTGATAACGACGCGTCAAATATCAGAATGAGGAATTTCACCGAATTCAGTTTGCATTTTTCCTGAATAGTTAATGGTGTGGGATTGATGAAAATCGGGCTGATTTCGGAAAATAAGTCTCCTGTTATTTTTAGGAGACAATCAAAATTTTAAATTTCAAAACTAACCGGGAAAACGGACGTGAAGCGGGAACGCTCGCTGATTGGGCTGTTCAGATCGCCGTCTCCTCGGAGTGTTGCCCATTGGGATGACGAAATCGTGTTTTCTAAGAGAAAAGTTATCAAACAAAAACAGGGGAAACCTAATTTTCCCCATCTTGCTTTTTCTATTTTTTTTCTTCGGTTTTTTGATTTCGAACTTTACTGTTTTGTGAAATTTTGCATCTGGGGCCTATAGATTTCTCGATCTCAGAGCTTCAAGCGGCCATAAATGAACTATTCCAGGATGACGTCATTTTCCCGTTTTTTTTAAACATTCGTATTTTCTACACTGTTTTGTTTATTCGTAAATTAGGAAGTTCGGGCTGAAAGTTTGCCTTAGGAGGTTTTTCGATGTGCTGAATCCGATTTTGGGGTCAAAAATAGGAAATAGGGTGTGCGCCTGGGTAGGAAAAACTGTTTATTGTTATTTTTAATCTAAGGTAGACCTCATTCTGAGAATTTTGATACCAACCGTGACCTTCTAGCGTTTGTAAATCTTTTCCTATGAATTTTTAAAGTTTCGACCGTTTATGACGTCAGAGTAGGCTGGGGGGTCCTGCCCAGGCGAGAGGGGCGCATGACGTCATAAACGGTCGAAACTTCGAAAAATCATAGAAACAGATCTACTCACGCCAGAAGGTCGCGGTTGGTGCCAAAATTCTCAGGATGTTGTCTACTTTCGATTAAAAATCTTGAAAAATCAAGGCGCACCCCCCATTCCGACATGGTGAAATTCCTCATTTTTGAAACGCGACAGTCCACTCCAAAATTACTCAGGCGGCTGAAGCGCCACCAATCAAATGGCCGAACGCGTCAACCGCAACCCACCCTATCTACCGCCCTCATGTGAACCCTGCTTTAATACATGTTATTTTCCTTTACAATAAAACCCTTTTTGATTGACTGCATTGAGGGTAAGAAATGAGTATGTGATATGGAAGGTAGAATTATGCAAAGTAAAGAAAATCTTTCAATTGGGCCCATAGCTGCCCTAGTACCCAAGTATCTCAGTCGGTCGCCGATCGTTCCAGGTCAGTATTTCCCTGAATTGCAAGGGCTTAAACTTTGAAAGTAGTACCTAAATTTTGAATGTTTAAGGATTTTAGAAATTCGTCAGTCTAGGGAATTGAAAAACCTAAAAGATTGCCGCTGGAATCACGAGAAAAGCCAAATTGAATAAACAACTCCCTCCGAATAAACTGAATAATCATTTAATTTTTCAATTTCCTAGACTGATGAATTTCGAAAATACTTGAGCATTTCAAATGTAGGTACCAATTTTAAAGTTAAATCTCCTTCAGTTTAGCGAAATACTGATCCGGAATGAGAAACGAACGGCGACCGATTGAAACCTCCTTTTTTAACTACATTTTAAAGGGGAAACTACCTACCAGTCATTTTCTGGATTCTGATGAATTCTGTCATGAGAGTACAAGGAGAGGTGAGCGAACTCCTGCCACACCGAGCCCTGCAGTACAGTAATGCTTTGCTGGTTTGATATTTAATCTACTCGTCCGACTGGAGGCACTCAGCCTGCACGTTGGATTGCTATTACGTCATTAGAATGCATCATATTTTATTATTCATCATTTTATGTCATACAAGAATAGGGTAACGCAAACGTGCATTATACAAATTTGTGCTTCTCTCGAAAATTACACAGCTGCGAGAGTAAGTTCCATCACTGTTTCTTCGTGGCTGCTTTGATCCCATCGATAAATTCCTTCGTGGTTCGCCCAACTGCTTTCTCAGCAAACGAATAAGTGCATTCGTTGACGTACTGCACCTGCATCTCAGATATCTGAAACAGTTTATAAATGTAACTTATTGATTGAACAGCTTCATTCTACCACACTAGTGGAAAATGTTTGTTGATTATTAGTACTTACACCTACAATCATTAGGACTGTTTTTAACCAACATCATACAGCTGAGATGAGCGGCTTTCTGAAAGTTCAGATAGCAGTGTTGAGGGCTGTATCCATGAGACTAAGGGGGACCAGGAAAAAACATATTGTTTAGTAATGCATGCATTCCAGGGGACGTCCCATTGGATAAGCATTAGATAAGTTTAACCAGCTGGTAAGCGATAAAACAGTTTCAATCGATGTAATTTATTTACTATTTTAGTTAAGAAATAGTGACCCCCCCTCCCCCCTCACCGTTATCCACTATAACATTTCTAGCGGCGTGGGAGCCTCGAATCTGAAGAGCATTTTGAAATCCATGATCTACGATACCCAACATGGGAATTCGAGTTCCCCCCCCCCCCCGCCACGCCAATGGTGCCAGTCTGGCACCAAAGCGGAAATACGTCATAACATTGAACTTTCAACTAATAGTTTTAGTATGCAGTTTCGTCGAAGTTCACATCTGTATTCAAGGTGAAACAAGACCAGTTGGTAAGCGACAAAACTGTTTCACTCGATGTAATTTATTTATTACTTTAGACAAGAAATAGTGAACCCCCCCCCCCCCACCTCACCCTTATCCACCATAACATTTCTAGCGGCGTGGGAGCCTCGAATCTGAAGAGCATTTTAAAATCCATGATCTACGATACCCAACATGCGAATTCGAGTTCACCCCCCCCCCCCCTTCCACTCACCAATGGTGCCAGTCTGGCACCAAAGCGGAAATACGTCTTAACATTGAAGTTTCATCTATTAGTTTTAATAGGCAGTCTGTCGAGGTTAACGTCCGTATTCAAGGTGAAACACACACAAAAAACCACGAAATATGCGGTTTATGGTGCCCTGGCACCATGGTGGCACCACTATTAGTTCCATGGTGGCAAAGAGAATAATTCATGAAAATCCAGAGGTATGATGAGAATTTTTCCTCAATTTCAAAGGTTGGGTACAATTAGTAAGCAGTAAAGGAACCGAAATATTGAAAAATCTGATATTTTGTGAATATTATTCCCCACCCATCCCCTCCCCTTGCAAATTTTGGTGCTCTGGTAAAATCATGTACTACTCGGAAGTTATTTGAGTCAAACAAAAAAAAGAAACACGCAAATCGGTTGGGAATTGAGGCCTGGGCAGACGACACAAGATAATGCCCAAAAACGCACGTTTTTTGAGCATTAACCCCCCCCCCTTTCCTCCCCTTAAAAGGCAAAATTCGAAATTCCGGCGACGTAGTGCACAACTAGATAATTTTTCGCGTCGAACAAAAAAAGAACCATGAAAATCGGTTGAGAACTAAGGCCTGTGCAGACGACACAAGATTTTGTCACACAGACATACACCTATGGTTTTTTTCGCGGATTTGGATTCAGAATGGTCTAAAACGGATTACTGTGTGGTTATTTTTTTTCTGTTGAGTGTTGTCCAACTTCACCCCAGATCGATCGCATAAGGACGCCCAAGTCTTACTGTGGGACGTCCTAAAAAGAAGTCTTGGGACAGAAGACGGGGCAATCCTGCCACTCCTTCGAGACTGAATGACGAGAGAAGCCAAGGAACTCCAGGATACAATACTTGTCCAACGACTTCGAAAATCGGCTCAACTTCAAGATCCACTCCGCCCTCAAATCATTAATAAATTACAATCTACTCATACAGCTCGGTTGGCTATTCAGACTGAGCAGATACCACGACGGTTGTCCAGAAAATAAGTTCCGTTCACTTTTTAAAAATCAAGTTTTCATTGGAAAAATATGAAATTTATAGCTAGTGTAATAGAATATTTGTATTATTTTTCCACTTAATCCCCGGCGACGTCGATGCATTTGGTATATCGCAAAATCAGCTTCGAAATCCCCTCCTCATAGAAGCTCCCCATCACCTCCTTGGTCCAGCCTACGACAGCCTTACTCATCACTTCTTGAAACATTCGCCCGCCAAGCCCTCCTGCATTTTGGTGTACTTCAAGAATGCGTCTCCATAGGTTCTGTAGCGGTCCAAAAAATTCTCGCAGTCACTTGTTGTTCCATGTGTTGGGGCGTCAGTTATCTCGGGACCCACCAGGCGCAAACTTAGCGAAATTCCAGTTTCTCCAAGACGATCTCATGGATGAGAGTTCGTGAGAGGTCTGGGAAACTGATGGAGTTCATCGAGGGTTGAACAGTGATCATCGGGGATAGCATTGTCGATTTTCGCGACAGTTTCGCCTGTCACAAGTGAGGGTCTGCCTTGACGGCTTTCATTCTCAAGCGAATAGAGAGTTCCTAGTGGGTTTGGTTCGGTTTAGATATGGCGTGATGTATCACATACACACTCTCAATCTGGTGCCATATTGTTACACACACACTCAATCCAGCGCCGTAATATTGCAGCAGAATACGTCACTCGGAGGCAATCCGGCGCACCGTATTGAAAACATGGCGGACAATCCGGTTCCAGCGGTGCCGTATCGATCCTACTAGGAACTTTCTATTGTCTTCCTGCCTTAGACTCACGGACCCATCTCCTCACCACTGACTCACTCTTCAGACCTTCCCCATACACCGAAACCAGCTGTTGGCGAATTTCAACCAATTTGAAACTCAACTGAGGTGGCAGGATGCGACGTGGAGGGCTCCATTTCAACTGCCAGCCCTGACCTTATTTTTCGAGCTACTGAGGCTCTTCACCTCTCAATAGTTGTTGCTGCCAAAATTTGACGGGCCCCATTAGGAGAAGACTAGTTCGAGCAACCGAGGATGCTACCCAGTTGAAGGAGGGTAGCCCAGTGTTAACTATGGGTAGGGGAGGCAAGGAAGGCGCTCTTGCCAGGAGGCCTCTACAAACGGGTGACTGTCTGGGGAACCCTTTCTCGTCGCCCGCTGTTGGCAGGAGGCAAATTCACCATCACCCGTGAACTCCGAGCTTTGTGAAGAGGTTCAATGGGCCCTGGTAGTGGCGTGCAAAAATTCTATCATATTCACAAAGCTCCCTTATTTCGAGAAGTGTTGCCGGATTCTGCAACTTCCAGTCCTACCACCCTACAGACCAAAACGGAACTTATTTTCTGAACAACCCTCGTATCAATGGTGAGAAATCGAGGCCTGGCAGTGCACACAAGATTATGCTCTAAAACTTAATTTTTTCAAAATCTTTTCCCCCTTCAAAGGCAAAATTTGAAATTCAGGTGAAGTAGTGCACAACTAGATAGATTGCAGAAAGAAGTTTTGTCTTCCTTCACCACAGATTAATCACATAGGGACGCCCAAATCTTACTGTGGGACGTCCTAAAAACTCATACTCTACAATTCGATGATTTTCGACACTTTGAAATGAGTCATTTTGAAACCGTTCTTTTTTTGATGAATTATTCGAAGGTTGATGATATAAAAAAAGTTTTTCAGCTTCTTACTACCTAAAAATGATACATTTTGAATGTCTCCCAAAAATAACAGGAGACTTATTTTCCAAAATCAACCCGATTTTCATCTATCCCACACAAGCAAAAACTCCCACTATTCAGCAAAAATTCAAACAGAATTCGGTGAAATTCCTCATTACGAGGAAGTGTGGGTTTTATCGCCGCCATTTTGTGACAGCTTGGCCCCGACCACAGCGCTCTTGGTGACAAATGGATTGCCGATGGAACCATTCCTACTGGTTGTGGAGGTGTTCGTGGCTCTAGATACTTACATTCAGCCTTTGTGGTGCTCGTAGGATGAAGAGAACGCAATCGGCGATGTCGGAAGCCGGTAAAATATCTTCATCGAATGAAACTCCCATCTCCTCCTTGGCGCCAGCCGTCATTTCAGACTCGACAGCTCCCGGGCTCAGACTCTGAAATAAATCAAACAGTAGAAAGTTTAATTATGGTAGGTATATTTATTTTGGCTCGAAAAAGTTAGATAAAAGATCCTGAGAAACTTGAGTTTGCTTTTGTAGTCCTATTTCACATAGAAAACAGTTCGGTACTGAGCCACGATGGTTTTGCTTTCGTGTTTCTAACCATTAATCAATTCTCATAGAAACATGAACTTGAAAATCCTAGATCTGTTATTCAGACAATAATTGTGAAGTAACAAGTTTTTCATACCTTTTAGCGCCCATTATGTGGAACTACCTACTTATTCTGTAGGAGTGGTGGTACCAAACCCCTTCCCCCAGTCACCTCTGCTGAAGGGACATGGACCTACCTACTAGGTCCATGTGAAGGGAGATAAAACACCTGTGTGCACCCCAAGGAGCATCTAGGGAAAGGAAGTGGTGGATCAGCATGGGCGCTGTCTAGCGAAGATGAACCTTCCGGAGCTCAAAAACCTAGGTTATCTCTCTTATATTTTGGCTTATGTGATGTCGGTATCGTTTGTGGTGTTTCTAATTCGTTCATAAATAAAAAAAAATGTTTTAAAAAAAAATTTGTTTGCCTACGAGTACGTAGATTTTCATTTCAGACCAAATGCCTTTCTTATTGATGCCTCAAACAGATTTGATTGCCTTTTTCATTGACAGCAAATTTTTGGTTTCCTACAGATTAGGCAGTGATCTACAGACATTACCACCGGTCTATAACGGAGGTGCATCCATCTTGCCTAAAAATAAGAGAAGGTTCATCTAATCGCCACTAGATAGCGCTTGGGCCGTTCCACCACTTTCTTTCCCTAGATGCTCCTCCCCCCTGCCTCTCTCTTATCTACCTCCGTTCTTAAAACCGCAACATCCCTCCTAAAAATGCTTCAAATTTCAGTTTTAAAACCGCAAATTATCTCAGATTCACTCTAAATCTCTTTAAAATTAAGTTTTGAATCTTCTCCCCTCATTTAGTCCAGTTCTATAATAAATATCGCAATTTCCCTCGGGCTTTTGTCCATTTCACACACCTTTTCCTACACCAACGTCAGAGTTGGGAAGTAATGATTACTGTTCTAATTACTTCCCTGTTTCAATGGAAATTCACCTTCGGCTGACACCAGCGATTGTAGAAAAGTGGAATGCATGCTTTCCTACTAAAAATTACATGAAAAGTAATTGTCATCACCATTCCAATTCCTGTGGGTAATGGTAATCAAAATTGCTATTTCTTTTTCTGATTACAAATAATGGGATCAGTTACCAATTACCATTACTTGTGATCAGAAAAAATAATACCAACTTCGATTCCCAATACAGGACTTGGAATGGTAATTGCAACTACATTTCTTTAAAAGGAATGGTAATTTGTAGTGGGAATGGGGATTCCATTTTTTCCCCACTCTGGTGATGGGCAAAAACACAACCAGCATCACCACCCCAAGATGGTGTTGTTGATTCAACATCACCATCTTCGTCGTCCAGGAAGCTATATGCAGCGCGCTGCCCACAGGTACGAGTGAAAAATATTCTCATCCCCTTTACTCCTACACCTTCAAGTTTTAATTTGAAACAACACCTTTGTCTTGTGATCCTATCAGCCCTATAGATTTTAAATTCAAAACAAAATACAGTCGACCCAAACTTTCGCCACTTCATTTCTCCTTGCTTTCTTTTAGATAGAATCATAAATTTTGCTCACAGTAATCCTGATTTTCGCTCCAAGGTGGTACGCTTCGTTTCTCAGATGTTCAGTGATGGCGGTCACGGCGTGTTTCGATCCGGAATACGACGCGATGGTCGGGAACGGCAAGATACTGTGTCCGGCCACGCTGGAATGTAATAGTACAGATCAGTAACAATGAACGTTGAAATGTTGGCTGATGTTGAAGGCAAGCTTCAACCAGAAGCTGAGCTTATAAGCTTCTGTGGCTTAAAAGAATATATATTAATAACAAGGGAAGTGGTTTTAGTGAATCTGGAATAGGTAGGCGGTTGGGGACCATCTCAAAAGAGGTTTAAAAGCAACATCAGGAAATGAAACTATCGTTTCAAGAAGTACCTGGTTTGTGTTACCAGCTTATCAATATTCTGCGGATCAAAAGCTAAAAATAGAAGCTTTGGGAACACGACGTTTCTTATTCAGATCCTTCATATTTTTCCAATATTTTATTCCAAAAAGGAGGAGAGAAAATTAACAAAAAATCAATACTTACCTAATTTAGTTCTCTTGTACTTAGGATCTTGTAAAAAAATAGATTTTGATAAATTTGAGACAGAATAAATGTGTAGGTATCACTCCATGAAAGCAGTTTTAGGCTGAGTACCAAAGTTTTAGGGAGGGGACCGTGCTAAGAGCGCTTCACACGGGGTGGCTACGAGATCGCGTTGCCACCGTGGCAACTTCGGGAAACTTCGTACCTTTTCGGTTATCATCGGACCGCGTTATTTCTACGGACGGTGCTTCCCGCGGTGGGTTCGTATGAAGCAAAAACTCTCTTTTATTTTGAGAAACGGCGCAAAAAACGTTGACCTTTGGGGAGTCACGCTCATGTTGAACTGACGAGCTACTCAATTGCGATCTACCGGCAAATGAACGAAACTTCAGAACTTCCCGAACACAATAATAATAACAACAGTTTTCAAAGTTGTATTCTTTTAGACTCGCCCTGTATAATTAAGGTAATTTTAGTGTATTTACCTTTAACTCTAGGAAGTATAGCAATTCTACCTACTCTTCTCATACTAAATGAACGCATACAAATTAGTAACTACCTGTTGATGTTGATGATGGTTCCTTCTATATTGTTTCTGTACATCGACTTGATAGCTAGTTGGCTGCAAACAGTCACTCCCATGACGTTAGTGTCGTAGATTGTCTTAATTTCATCAATATCTCCACCTGAAAAGTGTCACGATAATTTTTTCATAAACGTATCTGATTGGAGACTCTGTCGTAACTATCGAATTTAATGTGTTGTAGTAAGATGGTCGTCACCAGAAAGTCGTGTTACCTAAAAGAGACCATCTTGCTGGTTACGACGGATTCTTCAATAAGGTACCTACGGTCTCAGTCTCGCCGTACTCTCAGGTACGGTCAGTCGATCGCCGTTCTTTCTTAGTATTTCACGGAATTGAAGGCGCAAAAACATGAAAAGTTGTACCTACCTAAATTTGAAATTTTAAAGGATTTTAGGAATTCATTAGTGTACGGACCTAGAGAGTTAAAAACTGAAATATTGCCGCTGGAATCATCAAAGCGAACAATAATTACCATAGAAATATGGGAGAAACCGTTTATTCAGTAGTTTTTTTTTCCATATTTCTCCGGCAATTATTGTTCGATTTTGGTGATTCCGGCGGCAATATTTCAGTTTTTCAATTCCCTAGGTCCATGCACTAATGAATTTCGAAAATCCTTTATCATTTCAAATTTAGGTACAACTTTTCAAGTTTTGCACCTTCAATTTAAAGAAATACTAAGAACGAACGGCAACCGACTTAGACCCCCTTAACCGTATTCAATACAACATTAAAATGCACCATGATCTTGACACAGACTTGAGAAACAACGATGTCAACGTTCCCGTTTTCCCAATTTTTGTCCAATTATTTAGGTGGAAGGCAAGTTTTTTTTTTCTTTTTTTTGATTCTGTACTTACGGGCATCAGGTATCGAGATTTTTTATTCGAAAATTCAAACATGGTTGTGAAAAATCGGATAGAGAAAAACAAGATAATTGCCGACAATCGCTTCATCATCGATTACTTTTTGACATTTTATGTCTTTACTATGGCACATAAATGAAAAATCGTCACGCGGGGAGCGTTATGAGGGGAGCGTTACGCGGAAATTTCTGATGATTTTCACGTACAACCAATCGTTCTTAGGGAAAACTAACTTCCTCATTTTCCACCCCACAAAAATCGTTCACCACTCATTGGAAAGCTCTCAATTTATTAAACATAAGACATAAAATGTCTCTCGTGGTTGCGTACTTGTACGAAAGCTGTATCCACCGTTTGTGTTTTAAACAATTTTCACTGAAAGAGATTTTCATTTAGTAGTGATTTATTTTATTTTTTCCCCTTAATTTTTGTTTTGATTTTTTCAAAATTTCATAGTCAATAGGTAGTTGATGTTTTAGGAGAATTTAAAAATCCGATAATTCGAATACTAAACAGGCTAAAATTTTCGAAAGGAGAAAAATTGCGGTCAAAATTTATGGGGACAAGAGTCAACAGAGACTCTCCTCTTTTGCCGAGCTTTCGGTCAATACAGGGTGTCAACACCCAAGAAGGGCTTAACTTCAGGGATCAATTCTACAACTAATTTGCAACAAAAATTGTCTCATAACAATTTTTTCTTAACCCACTCAAAATGCCTTTTTTTCCACTTCGAAGTTTTTTTTCGCGTTTCGACCTTACGTCATTAAAACTATCATAACTCCTGCTATTTACCAAGTAATTTCACATTTGAGGATATCGTTGGAAAGAGCGTTAAATGTCCAAGCTACCTAGTGTAAAACCAAAGTATTCTAGCGATAAACCATTTCTAAAAAAGCAAATCAAAAAGTCAACTTGAAAATATTTTCCAAATTCGACTTTTTTCTTTTCAACGTTTTCACTATAAATGCCTGCCCATTTTGATGGGCGCTCTTCGGAAAAATCATGTTCGAATTGTCAGCTTTCCAACGGTCTATCAGTTTTTCTTTTTAAAATTCAAATTGGAAGAGTAAATCAAGTTTTAATGGAATAAAACGTGAGTTTTACTTAAAAATCGAGTGTTTTGCGCAGTGCATGGACCCCCTCGATCTCTACATGACTTGACGAGTTTGGTATTATTCTCTACGTAATTTTTTACGCTGAATCCAATAGTGACACTTCCGAATAATTCTGACTGCTAGAAAGTGGATTTTTCGAGGAAAACCTTCATATTTTGACAACAACAAACGCATTATTCATAAATGAGGTAGTGAGCATAAAGTAACACATTTTCACTCGATAAAAACATCAACCTTCACGCTGATTGATGTTTTTATTGGGTAGGAAGGTGTTACTTTATGCTCCCTACCATATCTACGAATAATGCGTATTTTATGTACAAAAAATGAACATTTTCTCCGAAAAATCCACTTTCTTGCAGTCAGAATTATTCGGAAGTGTCACGTAGTGAATGATACCAAACTCAAGTTATTTTGAGATCGAGGGAGACCATACACCGCGTAAAACACTCGATTTTCAAGTAAAACTCACGTTTTATTCCATTCAAACTTGATTTACTCTTCCACTTTGAATTTTGAACAGAAAAACTGATAGATCGTTGGAAAACTGACAATTTGAGCATGTTTTTTCCGAAGAGCGCCCATCGAAATGGGCAGGCGTTCATAGTAAAAACGGTAAAAAAAAGTAAAAAGTCAAATTTCGAAAAAAATTTCAAGTTGGGTTTTTGACTTGATTTCTTAGAAATGGTTTATCGCTAAAATATTTTGGTTTTACACTGGTAGCTATTTAACGTTCTTTCCAACGATATCCTCAAATTTTAAATTACTTGGTTAATGACAGGAGTTATGATTGTTTTAATGACGTAAGGTCGAAAATATGAAGAAAAAACTTCTTTTAAAACAGTATAATATACTGTAATACAGTATAATATACTTACTGTAATAATTTTAGGAAAAACTTCTTTTAAAACAACCTTTTTTATTTGTTAATAAAATGAACTAAAAAAAAGTAAATTTTTCAATTATATTTATCAATATACGAGTATTATACTTATTTAGCAAAATGTATTATAAAAGTACAATTTCAGATATTAAAAATTGTCAAAAACTTGGGTACAGTCGAGACATCTTTTAGGTTGCTGAAGGAACTAATCTAAAAAACTGAATTTGTATTTTGATAAAAACTATAACTAAATTTAAAACTCCGAGAAACACAAACGGTGGATACAGCTTTCGTACAAGTACGCAACCACGAGAGACATTTTATGTCTTATGTTTAATAAATTGAGAGCTTTCCAATGAGTGGTGAACGATTTTTGTGGGGTGGAAAATGAGGAAGTTAGTTTTCCCTAGGAACGATTGGTTGTACGTGAAAATCATCAGAAATTTCCGCGTAACGCTCCCCTTAACGCTCCCCGCGTAACGATCCCCGCGTGACGATTTTTCATTTATGTGCCATAGTAAAGACATAAAATGTCAAAAAACTTCGAAGTGAAAAAAAAGGCATTTTGAGTGGGGTGAGAAAAATTTTCTAAGAGACAATTTTTGTTGCAAATTAGTTGTAGAATTGATCCCTGAAGCTATGCCCGTCTTGAGTGTAGATACCCTGTATATTACCTTCATCAGGGCTCAGGAATGAAGGTAATAAGGCTAAGTCTGGTGGGTCGATCATCGTAGTTTCCTTGAGAAATGATGTTCAATATGATGAAGGGAGAGGTCATATTTATCTCAGTTTATTGGTTCTAAGTAGTAGTTTTCAATAGCTGATTCGCATAGTAGTTATATTTAAGCACAATCTGGGCTACGTTTGGTTCCTCTTATGACAGTCTTATGAATACCATACAGGAGGTGGAACTCACTGGATATGAGGTGATGCTTGACGACTCCCGCATTATTGATGACGACTGTCGGCGGTCCCAAGTTCTTTTCGACCCAATTGAACGACCTCTTGACGTCGTCCACCGAAGTGACGTCACACTTGACGGCGATCAACTTGCCTTTCTTGCCCGCCAAAGATTTGGCCAGATTCTGTCAAACATTCGGATGAACTTAAAGAGAACTTCAAATCTTTTCAATCTATTTACTAGAATTTTCTCACCTTCTTTTCCTAACTACTTAGGTACCTTGTAACACCTCTACCCCATAAAATTCATTAATTCAACTACTCTCAAGCTAAATATTCTTATCAAACAATACATTAAATACACAATAATACCAAACAATGCCTACTACACGATGTAGTGGAGAACTATAATAGTTCAATAATTGAACTACGATCAGTGAGGGCCTTCCCCTTCCAGGATGCCAGATGGGAAATAGCACTGACGCCCCTTAACTGAATCTCTCTCACTTCTCGTAGGTATTTCTTCCGATTAGTACGTTTCCAATTTTTGGTATTTCGCTCTTCAGCTTTTTCCGATTTTCTTTTGGTTCTCTTTTCATTTTTAAGCCAAGTTGTGGTGATCTTGATTTCGTATTTCAGCGAATTTTCAAAGAAACTGAAGCTACTGCAATGGCCTCAAAATTTTTTAGAATGTACTTTTTCGAAAAATTGTTTCACTGAAATCCGTTTTGGAACATTCTGAAACGATCCCTGAAGTTTTCCCAAAAATCACATGTGTCATTCCGCACGATAACTCGAGTAATTATTTGGAGAATTTTTTTTAAGTGTTCGCCAAAATGTTCGTAACAACAAACAAAAGGTCAAGTTCGTTAGCCAAAAATTTTGGACAACCAAAGTGGTCCAAATTTCATAAACAGTCCGAAAAACGAGGGTTTTCCGTTTTTTGTGGTTATTACCTTCACAATCATGGTAATGTATGGTATATTCGGATTCAGCACAAAATTTCTGATATCAATGCTTTTTTCAAAAATGAAAATTGTCCAAAAATTAAGAAACGTATGTATATATTTATAAATATAATGAAAACGTCGTATATTAGTTGTACCCAGAAATACAGTAGCCGTGTGGGTACTCCATGAGTTTGTGGAGACGAGTTGAACGTGAATATGGACTCCTATCATCTTCAAAGCATACCCTGTGCATAAAGTATGTTGGTATGGTATACCGAAAATCAAAAGGACAAAGAATCGTATAAAAAAGAAACTTTCTAAAAGGAATTGCAACACCATAGTTCCTTTTCTTAACCATACCTTCAACTGAAATATTTCTTAGAAATTTCTCTCATTAATTCATGCTGCATGAATGGACTTTTCCATTTAGTTTCAATTCCGTTGTTCCAGAGGATATTTCTGGTTCGTTTTGTATTTCTTTCTTTTCTGTTTTGTTTTTAAAACCAAAGTGGTGATTTTTCTTTGTTCTGTTCATTTTCTTTATCCATAAGGGTTTTTCCTTTGAGTTCTTTTTCATTGTCATGAGGTTATTTTGTTTCCCTGCAAGCAGAGGAGTTTATTGATTTCTTTCTACATTAAATTTTCGTTTTTCCTCATTTCGAAGTTTCCTTGTGTTTTCCCCCTTTTTTGTGAGTGGGCATTAATTTTTCTTCACTCCAGGTGAAGGGGTATTTTAAATTTATGTCTTCCCAGAGAATTCTGGGTGGTAGCAGAATCTGTAGGGTAATTTTAAAGTTTTATTTGAATGATAGGCCTTAAAAATACCACAACCTAAGGAAAGTTGTCTGTCAAAAGTCGAAAACTTTTTTAATGTCCTAAAATAAAATGCAGAATATTCTGAATAGAATGGTAAAACAAAATTTTAAATCGCCCCACAGGAAGTGGTCCAAATGGTTGCTCGACCCAGATGCCCCTAGCAGACAGAGAAACTTGCAGATCAGCATGACAGACCCTACAAACGTTATCTTCTGAAAAGCTGAACAAAATTCTGTTACATTCTACTATGTCGCACTGGCGTTTACTGTCTTACTCCTTTTTGAGGGTCTATCTCCAAGTGCCTAGTGCCTAATCCTTTCGAAACCCTAAAAATTGGGGTAGAATAGTTCAGAAAGTTGACGCTAAATGCGAGTGAGTAAGCTCCACGGATTTGGAGGATTTAAATTTTATTGCTGTATTGCTCGAAGGTACTTTCGGTAATGACGATTTTAACTGTATATTCTTGACATAAGCGTAGTGTCCATGTGACCTCTCTCAGAGTGCTTACCTGTTCATACGATATACCTACTCTATAATTGTAGACAACTTATCACCTAAATTACAGGTTGTCAAACGAGCGTATTTCCTGTTGGTCATCATGACCAGCAGTTTGCGTGAGCTGTAGTCGTACGACCTTGAAATCCTCTGCAGAACGTGTCCAGTGAACGGCAATAATATCTCCACGATTTTATCGTTATCTCGTATTTACTCTGATATTCATCGTCCTATGTAAATACGAATTGTTAAAAATAATGTTGCAAGTCAGGGCTTCTGAGGACCTACAGACAATTTTGTCTGCTCTAAAACTTTGAGGTGGATCAATCGGACCCATTTTAGTAAATTTTCAAGAAAAAAGAATGACCTCAAAATTTTCAGAATGCACTTTTTCGAAAAATTTTTTCACTGGAATCCGTTTTGGAACAGACAAAAACGATACCTGAAGTTTTTCCAAAAATCATATGTATACATCACGTACGAGTATATGAGTCATTCCGCACGATAACTTGAGTAAATTGATTAGCAAACATTTTTTAGTTTTTGCCAAAATGTTCGTAACAACAAACAAAAGGACGAGTTCGATAACCAGAAATTTTAAGCAGCCCAAAGTGGTCCTAATTTCAAAAATAGTCCAAAAACGGGGTTTCCAAGTTTTTTTTGTAGTTATTACGTACCTTCATAATCTTAGTAATATATGGTATATTTGGATTCAGCACAAAATTTCTGATATCAATGAAAATTCCAAAAATGAAAATTGTCCAAAAATTAGAAGAAGCTTGTATATATACTCTTGCCTTTATTTAAAGAGCTCTGGACCGCGGGTTCCAAAACCCCTTCCCTGCCAAGAGGTGGCAACGTTGCAAGGTGCTCACCTTGCGGTGAAAACCCTTGCGGTGAAAACGGTCACAACCCTTCGCGGTCAAAACCCATTATCCCTCTTCCTTCTTCCTCTTCTATCAACATACATTTTAATTATTTATCGTTCGGTGAACATTTTTTGTAATTTAAATTCGTAACGTTCTAATTATTCTGATGAAAATGAGTCCAAATTTCCTGTAATTTGGCGAAGAGGGCGTAATTCGTTTGGGTGGATTGGCCGGGAGAGGGCTGCTGAGTTTTAATCGTACCTGCCTCGAATTTATACTTGATATGTTCAATTTTTCTCGCTGATCACGATTTTGGTGATGGGATGATCGAAATAATTTGTGAATCAAGTGTGCATTTGCAGAAGAGGGTAAACTGTTGGGGGGCTGGGGGGGTTCACGGGCGGAGGGGTCGCGCAGATATACCTCGACCTTCCGCTGGGGCTCGGATTCTTGCAGCGATGCCGAACCTTCGGGGCCTTCAAAAATCCCAGAGCTCTTTAAATAAAGGCAAGAGTATAGTTATGTATATAATGAAAATGCAGTAGCCGCGTGGGTACTCAATGAGTTTGTGGAGACGAGTAGAACGTGAATATGGACTCCTATGATCTTCAAAGCATACCCAGTGCATACAGTATGTTGGTATGGTAAACTAGAAATCGAAAAAAACCAACAATAGCCGTGTGGGTACTCTGTGAGTACGTGGAGATGAGTAGAACGTGAATATGTACTCCTAACATCTTCAAAGCATACCCAGTGCATACAGTATGTTGGTATAATTTACTAAAAATCAAATACAAAAAACCAAGGATCGTGTAAAAAAACTTTCTAAAAGATATTGCAACACCATTGTTCTTTTTCTTAACCATACCTTCAACTGAAAGATTTCTTTGAAAATTCGCTCATTAATTCATGCTGCATGAATGGACTTTTTATGATATATTTCAAAAAATGTTCACTTATTAGTGGAACTTTTGGGTTGGAGTGGGCGAAAACAAGAATTCCAAGTGGGTAGCTAATTTTTATGAAAAACATAATTTTTTAATGCAATTATTATGAAATTTATTACTATTATGAGATTTGTATGAAAAATACATCAAACCAATGAAATGTACGGGTCAAATGGTGACATTCCCAATATCTATTCATTTTTACTGCAGAAAATGTTATTAAAACGAGTACAATTTATTCCTGGACTTTTCACCTTAGGTATTCTGTATAGGTAAGGGAATAATTAGGGAAAAGTATATATATATATTTTGGCACATGGTATAAATATTTGGGGTATAAAGGCCGTTCAGGCCTTCCTGAACAATTTTGGTTCAGTGTCTGTCTGTGTGTGTGTCATGAAATTCTAGTAAAGGGCAAAACTATACGAAACTATACATCCCCCTTCCCCCTCATACAACCCTCATAGGACAACTCCTGGTACCCCATGGATGTAATGGCTCATGGCTGACGGGGGGGGGGACCAGGTAAGTCGTATGTTGGTGAAAATCGATATATCTTCACTGTAGGCGTTATTTTGTGTCAGCTTTTGATTGCGAGTATCAGCGTAAGTCTGCTTCCTATTGGCTGGGGCGTTAGTGGTTATTTGGCTAACTCTCATTTCTGTTTCGAAAACAGACCGGTAACTGAGTTTACCTACTTTTCTCAGTGTACTAAATTCTGCTTAACCAGACAAGTAGGTTTCCTTATGGTGGGTGGGCAGGTAAGTCTGAAAATGTGGTTGCTCGTAACCAAGTAAGAATTACAAAAATTAGACTGCACGTAACTAGGTAACTCGAAAATTTAAAAAAAAACCATTGAATTTACCATTGAGATGTAATTTAAGGGGCAGTTCGAGCTATCATTTCGGTTTTAGGATACTTTCGTGAAAAAATGGCAGGGTTAAGTATCAATTATTGTGTATTTCTGAATTAAGAATAAAATTTGAAACTTTAACATACTCTCCTGTAAAATTCCTTCTTTTGTGCTTACTTCCCCCTCCCCTTCTTTAAGCGAAATATATGGTGAACTTATCTTGATCTTTGTGCTCGGATCAACTTGGTAGACGTTCCTCGCACTTGGATCCTGATGAACCGAATTAAATATTGTGGTTTTTGGTGATGATTAAGATTTCCTGCTGAAGTGTCAGAAACCCTCCATTTCCTATTAAAACCAACTAATTGCTTCATAGGAACTCTTCTGTACCCATCATTACATTATTTTAAACTGCCTACTCATAAAATAGTAACATTGGAATTTATTTTTTATTAATTAATTGATTTCAAAAAGCGGTTAACCATTCTTACCTCAACTCTTTCGAGTCTTCTAGCTAGTCCAGCTACGATCATTCCAGCGGCTACCAGCTCTTTCGCGATCCCCTCGCCGATACCAGAACTCGCTCCGGTCAATATAGCAACTTTTCCTTCGACGGCAGGCATTTTTGACGATCGAAATAATTTCTCGTCGATAAATATTTTCGAAGAGCGAAATTTGAACGAACTGAGTCGGTGGAGCGTCGAACTGGAAGTCAATTGCAGAGTTTACAAACTTGCCTTGGTTTCTTGCGGGAGCGGCAGGAGTACTGAAATGATAGCCTTGGTGTGAACCGGGACGTCTCCCTCCCTGAACTCTGCCAATTGAAGAGGATTATTTGACATGAGAGATTCCTCGCTAATGGGGTGTGAGTTGGCCTCCACGAGTAGGATGTACTCAACAACCTAGGTACCTACATCAGCTTTTAATGCATCAGTCGTTTAATTATTTTTTCAATTTTATTTTGGTTTATTATTTTCAATAATGAACCTTTAGAATCGACCAACAAATTTTTTGTCCCCCCCCCCCCACCATCAACATTTATTGGTTTACGTTTCAAGGTGCGCTGAATCCTTTCCTTAGTTCCCATGGACCGATTTTGATGAAATTTGGTTTATGGGCTCCAATTGGGGCCTAGTTGTGCCCTAAAGCTTTTAGTTGATGTCAGTCACTTCTAAGGGTTGAAAAATAAGGGATGAAATTAAAAAAAAAATTGACTCCAATATCTCGAGGGCATGAATGCTACGGTCGGGTTGGATACAACCCAGCATACGTTTTAGAGGAAAATTTTATTTTATTGTGATATAAACAGCTTTATTTGCTCAAAACAATGCGTAAACAATTCCTGAAGGTATTATAAACAATTCACATAATTTTACTATAGTAAAATCATAGCAAAATGACTTCTTTTCATTATGGAACAAATGTCAATTACTCGTGAGAACTCGTTTTTGGGTACTCCCAAAAATAACCAAACAATATTAATATTTCAAAGTTCCCCTCCTCTATAATAAAACACAGCAAATGATAAGGAACGGATAAATTAAATATTACAATGATTTGTTCAAAGCAAACAAGTATTCTTGCGACTTTTGGAAGATTGTTCGAAAATTGGGAATTAGTAATAAAAATCCTGAGGTTGAGCTGTCCATACCCCTAGAGGATTTAAGTAAACATTTCAGTGTAGTTCGGGACAGTCCCACTTCGCGCGACGTCATCAATCAGTACGCATGCCTGATCCCGGAGAACGAACATTATAATATCGCTCCTCTATCTGAAGATAGGGTGAGGAAGTCACTATTCTCTATGAAATCAGGGGCAGACGGAGTTTCGGTAGAACTGCTGCACGATCTTGCCGATGCAATACTCCCGGTGTTGGTACACATTTATAGCTACTCATTGACGAATGGCGTATACCAAAATATCTGGAAGCACGCTCTCATTAAGCCACTACCCAAAGTAAAGTCGCCTATTAGTGCTAGGGATTTCAGAGCTATTTCGCTGCTTTCAGTACCTGGAAAGATTCTAGACAAAACTGTATATGAAGAGCTCTGTCAGTATGTTGAGTCCCACAACGTCTTGGATCCAATGCAGTCAGCCTGCAGAACTGGTTTCAGTACAGGAAAGGCTCTCATAAAACTGCTGGACGACGTGAGAGCTGCGATGGACAAGAAAATGGTGACGATAGTGGTTTTGGTGGATTTTTCTCATTTCTGATCAGATTGCTGAGAAGAAAAAACTTCCGGTCGCCACGTTAGCTTTCAAGGTCCTGAAATACGGAAGGCCTCAATATCTACATGAGCAACTGGTTTTCATGTCTACATCCGTTGAGAGGAGCACACGAAGCCGAAACCGACTACTGAAAATCCCACCCCATCGGACTGAATTATTAGCAAGATCCTTTATAGTGCAGGAGTGCAAGGTTTACAACGAAAATATCAAGCTTTTCGACCTTTCTTTAAAACTTAACCAATTCAAAGAAAATTATTTAAAAATTCTACTAGATAATTGTGCGGAAGGATAATGTGATTAGGTGGAGCGGTGCAACATATTTGTTTTGTTTCTTCTTTTCATAATTTTTGTGTGTTATTTTCAAGGGGAATTATAGAAGGACTATTTCATTTATTCATTTATTTTGTGACTCTATGTTTTTTGAAAAAATTCTTTGCGATTGCAAGCTGTTAACTAATATATCCAGGGAAGGTGGAAGAGAGGGCCTCATGGCCCTAACCTTCCCTGGTGGATAAATAAAAATATTCAATCAATCAATCAATCAATCCTCATTCAATAATGAATTTTGCAGTTGATGATTCTTGGACTAGCTACTTATAACTAGTAGGAGCAAAGTGGTATAAACCTGGTATTATAAACAGACATCTCCAGTGACTAATGTGTTGAGATGGTGGGGGGGGGGGTTTGCACAAAATGTATCAACAATGTTTGGAATCACATTTCGATATCAATAATATGATGAATAGTTTCATAGTTCCCTATATGTCCATTGACGAAGGAAGAGAAAAATTATAACTTTTTTGCCACTGTCGAGTTGAGGCAAACCCAGCCTCTGATTTGGTGCGCAATAACTTCCCTCAGAAATACAGGTGACTTACCAAAACGATGAGGCCGATTCCGCGCACTCCGCAGTACTTACTGGTAGGGTACTTGGCCCTCACGGCCGCCTGAAAGAGAGTGGAGGGGAGGGGAATTTGGATGCTTCTAACCAGCCCTTGGGTTGAATCTAACACGCACTGTAGCGTTAGAGGGTTACGGTATTTTTTTTTTCAATTTGAAATACTTAGTATCGAATTTTCAGAATTGAACGAGACCACTAAGAGATAGATAGATAAATATGTTTATTTTCGCCATTTTGTACACTTTTACAATAATATAATAATTATATTATATTTATGCAATTATTGCATGAAGGGATGCGATTTGCTCAGATTTCCTGAGCAAATAAATTGATGTCTACCATACATTACAGTAATAAGTAAATCACTAAACAATACATGACTGGTCAGAAAAAAGGACGCATTTTGATAATCTCTAACATATACAAACTTACTTTTATATTCTTCAACTTTAATCATCTCCAAGCTTTAATAGTATCTTATACATACATATGCTGTTTAATAGCCTTTCGCATCTATAGCCCCCTTCTGTAACTAGCCAACTTAACACTTGCTTTTGGTATTTTGGTCTAGTGAACTTCTAGGGACTTTTCATGTTACAAACAATTTCTCGATGTAACAAATGTAGAATGAAGATCGGGCTGTGCGTTGTCAGAGTCAGCCTAGGTCTAGGGCCGATTATTCCCTGCGGCGGCATATGTAGTACCTATCGTATTTCGGATCCCTTCGAGAAACTTCAATTATGTTGGGTGTCCTAAGTAATCGTAGTAGTAGATTTTTTACATAAAGTTGTCTAATAGTAAATACCTTAGCAATATCAAATAGATCTACGGAAGGGGTCCTACGCGGTAATGACAACATCATTTTTATGATAATTTTCTGCCGAACATGTAATTTATTTACATGGGTGGAATACGTTCCTCCCCAAGCTATCATGCCGTACTGCAATACAGATTGTATCATGGTATAATATATAAGTTTTATTGTTTGCTTCGGGAGCGTGTGTCTATCATTGTAGAATATGTATATATTTCCTAATCTTATCATGTGTATAGTCTATATGGGGCTTCCACTTAAGCTCTTCATCCAGAACTAGCCCCAGATACTTATGCCTTGCAACTCTTTATATCGATTCGCATGAGCATATTTGATCTTCTACATAAGAGTGCAGGGTGATTTTCAAGTGTTTTTCGTCAATTAGTGACTTATTTCCTCCGTAAACTATCAGTTTGGTCTTGTTAGCATTCAATGTGATATAACTCTTGAGATAGGAGAATCACGCACGTTTGGCAAGGTGCTCGAGATTTGGAGAATAACGAGCAAATCGAATAGGCGTTCGCCGAACATTCGCTATTTGGCGAATACCGCATCTTTGTGCCTAGCTTGAGGGGATTTTCATGCGCCGAATATACGGGTGCTGTGCTTCTTTGGTCAGATCAAAGGGGACGAGTGTTCTCCTAGAGTAAAGCAAGCGCCTGCCACACATTCAGCTGGACCTAGCTAGCTAAGTTACAAGGTGTTTTCCGAACAATCGCCATTTGGTGTGTGCCAGACTTAATAGAGTGTCAATCCTCAATTGTCACATGTTCATTTTGTTTGCCCACGTATGGCTCATGTACTAATCTCCTACTGTCCAGTGTTGGACAGATAGCCTTCATTTGCTAAAGTGCTCTGGTGGTGCACAACATGGAAAAGGCGTCGCTTAGGTGGCGCTCCCATCCCAAAAGCAATCTACCCTAAATTGCCCCATACCCATCCCTTAAACGAAAATGCGACAAAAAGGGGAAGAATTGGTGGGCTCGTTGTGAACTTTTCGACCTTCCTCCAAGATTGGTGAGACACCCAGCTGAATGTGCTAGGTCGTATAAATCAGTTGGGTTTAATTATTGGCCAAAAACCACTTCCCTCTCAATGCCTCTAAACCTTCATCAGGGGCGGCAGTCGTTATGGGGGTCTTGGCATCTGACCAAGAACACCCTCTTTCATTGGGAATCTCATTGTTGTATGAGAAGTCCCCTTCTTAAAGGTCCCTCGGACTCCCATTCAGGCGGATGAATATTGAATGGGGGAATGGCGGTAATTGTGGTCAATATTTTTGCACGGAAAAACGCCCCTTTACAATATTCCTGAAACCATCCCAAGAATGTCATTTTGTTCAGTAGGTGCGCTTTTCCCACCTTTCCATACACGAGCTGTAATTGAACGTCACCTGCAACAATAAAAATTACCAAGATATAGAATTTGTTAGGGTAAAAATTTAATATATTGCTAGAGCTTTTGAAAATGTTTTCCCCCACTTTTTATCCCTTTATGCTAAGCGCACACAAGAGGCATCGCATCGCAAAATCCGTCTGGATTAGTTCAATGGGATTTAAACGGAAGTAGCATCGGAAACGTTGCTCCAGAGTTTGGCAAATTCTCATTATTAGGTATGATCGAGATTTTTAATCACAGGAATAAGTTTCTGTGATTAAGAATAAAATTAAATCCGTATTCAGACACTAAAGCCGCGGCCAATCATGCGGTGTTCGACGAACACCGAGCAAAAGTTCGCCAAATCCAGAATGTGTGGCCGAGCGACTCGGTATTCGCCAAACACCGAACATTCGCCAAACGGGTGAATGAAAAGAAGACGGAAGAATACAATTAAAGCCGTATTCAGACACTAGCCGCGGCCACTCATGCGGTGCTCGACGAACACCGAGCAAAAGTTCGCCAAATGTGTGGCCGAGCGATTCGGTATTCGCCAAACACCGAACATTCGCCAAACGGGTGAATAAAAAGAAGACGGAAGAATAAAATTAAATTCGTATTCCGACACTAAAGCCACGGCCACTCATGCGGTGCTCGACGAACACCGAGCAAAAGTTCGCCAAATGTGTGGCCAAGCGATTCGGTATTCGCCAAACACCGAACATTCGCCAAACGGGTGAATAAAAAGAAGACGGAAGAATAAAACGGAAGAATAAAATTAAATTCGTATTTTGACACTGAAGCCGCGGCCACTCATGCCGTGTTTGACGAACACCGAGCAAAAGTTCGCCAAATGTGTGGCCGAGCGATTCGGTATTCGCCAAACACCGAACATTCGCCAAAGAGTGCTCTCCTCGGAGGCGGTTTCTTTCACACATCAAAGGAGACGAATGTTCGCCAAACACCGAGCATTTCCCCGGCCATACATGCTGGTCGAATGTTTGCCGAATCTGGGAGGTATTGCAGGGTTGTATTTCTTTCCTATTCCCGGAGTTAAACGAGAACGCGGACGAATGTTGTGATTCACGTTCATTGTTCCTACTTTGTGTCGCTTCAATATTTCCGTTTATTCGATAAATGGTGTGGAAGCTAGATACTGAACAAAAGTGATGTCGAACAAAAGTATTCGGTACCTATCAAAAATGTCGTTCGATATTTCAATACTTCGAAAAATTCATCATTAATAATGTTGTTTATTTGTTTTTGATCCCACTTTCATTTGTGTCTACTGGAAAAACAACGATGACTCCGAACTAAATGCTGCATGTTTATATTCTTTCACTTACTCCAGTGCAGCGGTTCCCAACTAAATTTTTCCAAGGACCCCTTCATCAATGACGAGGACCCCCACTATCTAAAGTTACCTAAAAAGAACCAAAATATGTGAAAAAATAAATCAAACTGATGCTATAAAACTTAGGATTTATTCGTGAAAATACAGAGATTTTTCAAGGTTCAAGAGACGCCGACGAGTTGGGTTCAAGAGATACTAGCAAGTTCGGTTCGAGAGTCACTGACTTATTAACTTTAACATCGAAAGCATTTTCTCGTTCAAATTTTAACCAAAAATCCATAACGTATGCGTAATTAACTTTTCATGAAAAACAAAGCTTTTCAATCACTAAAATGTTGCACAAAATCACACATGTAAACAACCCGGTCAGGGACCGCACTAGCACTAGCAACTCCACTAGCACTAACTTGTCTCCAGTACTCTGTGAGCACTAGCAATAAATAACTAACAATATAGCAATAACTGACATCTCTGAAATACATAAAGCCAAACTAGAGTGTGCTAGCGTTAGTTGTCATATGAAGCCAGACGCAGAAGTCAACGTTCAGAAGCTGCAAATATATATTTAATTTGTATATCCTAAGGACCCTTCAGCCATACCTCGCGGACCCCCGGGGGTCCGCGGACCACCAGTTGGGAACCGCTGCTCTAGTGTACTTATACCAAAATTGTTCGGTATGTGTTCGGGATTTGGCAAATACCGAATGTGTGGCCAGGGTGCTTTTTCATCGCAAATGTTCGGCATTCGGCAAATTCCAAATGTTCGGTGTTAGCCGAAAACCGCATGTGTGGCCGCGGCTTAACCCTAGAATTGATTCGGTATTACCCTACCCTCTTATTGCATTCGGTTGTAGTCAGAATGACACTCGCCAAATATCGCCCAATTTTTTTTCCTTTTACCAAGAGTTTTTCAGAAGAATGATAAAAACAACATAGACCAAGTGAAAAATGTAATTCCTGCTAAGTATATTATTATTTTTAAAAAATAGGTAATCGCCCTCGATTACCCAAGACTAACTTCCTTCGAATCTCAAAATAGTATATTATCACGTTTGCAGACTGTGAAGTCTTTCAGTACGAAAAGTAATAATAAATATAAAAGCAATTTCCTTCAAACCTCAAAATAATAATAATTATATAAAATATTATAATTATTATGAAAACAATTATAATCTTTTACCTTCTCATAATGTAGGCCCAGCTACCACCGCACATTATTACTTGCTAAGAGCTCGGAAAGATAGAAATCCTCCCATTTCTTATCAGGGGACTTCTTGTTTTATGAAAAAGTTGTTGGTATTGCTCGACAATCACCGTAGGAAGTCACGCAACTGGTTTTTAGCGCATATCTCTATACATTTTTGACTGAATTTGATCTCCGAATATTTTAATCACTGGAAAGAAGTTGAGGTGTGATTGTGCCCCAGTGGGTCCTCTGTCGTAAAAGTAGGTACCTATGTGTAGGGGCGGCACGATACCACCGATATATCGGAGTATCGATACTGTTTTTGTATCTATACTTTTGATGCAAAACTCAAAGTGACTTTTGCCTACAATATCGGAGTTATCGATACTTTCTTGACGATATTATCGAACATTTTGCCAAAGTAAATTGGTGAAAAAATACCCAATAAGTAACTAGGAAATAATTTCATATATTGTCTGCCACTGAATAACACTCAAAATGGGCTTAGAATAGTATCAATTGAAACGATATATCGCCACGATAGCCTCAAAATAGTATCGATATCGAATGTGAGTTTGGAAGGAATTTAAACCGTATAATCGTATAATAAATAATATTATTTGTATTGTAACTGATTTATTACTCGATCATTTCGATTTCTAGTGGAAGGAAAACATAATTTCATTGAACAGAGATTTCTTGCTAATAAGAATTGGAATTGAAATAAAATGGAATGATTATTCATTTTTATTAAATTTTAAATTATTGGCTTTTATCACATTTTTAATTGCCATTCACTTTAATTGCATTTTAAATTATTGTTTAAAAAAATATATATAGCCTTCTCTCAATTAATAGGGCTTTTATTAGGATTAAAAAATCATCGGTGGGTTAATTGTAAATATCGGTGGTATCGATACTTTGAGCCGATAATATCGCAGTATCGATATTTTATAGTATTGGTATCGAAAAGATATTGGGTACCGATACTTCCTGAAAAATTTTGTATCGTAAGGAGTATCGATACTTTGGAGTATCGTGCCGTCCCTAGGTATGTGTGATTCTATGGTCAAGTTTTTGTATTTTCTGATTTGGTGCCCCACTACTTTCAAATGTCACCCAACGCCCCTGAAACAGAACCATCTATCTAACAATAGAACTCGATTGCACCACATCCTGCAAGTTACAATTTACTTACTAGTCATGCTTGTAACGAACCTGATTCTAAAGGCGCATCAACCTACCTAAATATCCCGCACGGGAGTTCATTAATATGAAAAGTATAATTCTCGCAGAGAGCAATACGCCCGGTTCTCCGCTTTTCCCCCGCTCAAATAAACTCCGTTTTCATTTCCCGAGTATCGCGAGAGAGCGTAGAAGAAATAATTTTGCGTTGGAACGATCGAGAAATCAATTAGTTTATTGAAATTCATCGCGGGATGATGGAGAATTTTGTTTTTTCATATGTCAAACGCACTCACGTACATAAACGGAACGTATACGCAGTTCCGACCCACCCATAATTTGATTACTGTGGAGTCAGCGTATCCGAATTGATTTATAGTTTCCACATACTGGAGTTGTAGGCCTGCGATTCTCAATTATTTAGATTAGAAAAAACTCCGACCAATAGGAGGAAGCAGTAACTCATGTAGGATAACTTTTGAGAAAAATTAGGTTTACTGTCCCACCCAATAAAAAGTAAATTTTTAGCGAAATTAAAAATCTAATTTTTAATTTATGTTAAGTTAAAAAGGCCACCTTTATAGTTTGGTTTACTTGGGTTGAAAAATCAACAAAGTGTTTTTACTCAAAACCCTTGGCTCAAATGTACATGGAAGGGGAACGTGCGAAAATTTGGATTAGATCGGCTTAATGGTTAGTCAGAAAATAGATCATGAAAATGAACCATTTTTTTACTCGACCGGTTTGGACAAAATTTACAGCAGACATGCTTACAGGTTTGAGGAACATTGCCTTAAAATTTCAAATAATTTGGTACGTAATTGTGAGAATCGTGAAAGAAAAACGAAAGGAAGAAACACGAGCGTGAATACCTTTTTTTTTTCTTTATTAAGGCACATGCAACCTTTAAGTGGTCATTGGCGCCAAATTAAATGGTTACAAAAATAATTTTTGTAATCAATAATTATTATTGATTAACAATTGAGAAAGTGAGAAAAACAAAAGCTATTAAAGTTTATAGAATAGTGATAAAGTTCTCAATTTATCGAAAATAACGTCCAACCAAGGTGAATTGTTGCCCAGGAGTTTCGGGTGGGAGGTTGTTAAAAATTTGGCAATCAGTCAGCAAGTGACTGTCAGCAAGACTGTTCACTGAAGGAAATAGGCCTGATCTTCGATCAAATTTCATCTGATCGAATGCGATTATTGTTAGCTTCGTTGAGATGAGTTTTGTGTTATACAGTTGTGCTTCCTCAGCAATTGAGAGCCAAATTTCGTTATGAAGCACCCACACCGTTATGGCTAGTTACCAGTATTAATGGAAAATCTGAGTTCTATGTAGACGGTACAAATCTGAGGTCTGTGTTGACGGTACTATGTAGATCGATACAATAAACCTTTGTGTAATAATTTGCAGCTTTTTTGTGAAATTGTTCATACTTTCCTCAATATAATATCAATGTTCACAGTTTTAGATTTCCCCCTAATTTTTTACAAAAAAAAAAAAAAAAAAAAATGAAAGAGCGCAAATTTTTTTTTTCCATAATTTGTTACTTAATCATGATGGCAGCAGGAGCACAGGTCAATTACCTATTTTAACATAGTAAGAACGTAAAACACGTGATGAATAAATTCTTTACCTTACAATTAAATTCTACCTTTCAATTAAACACTATAGTTCAAAGTACAGTTCTCAGAAGTCTTGATTGTTGACTTGAAATGAAGAAAACTAGGTAATTTCTTTTTAAAATCTGCATCCAAATATCACATTGAACATCATGTACCCCAATTGATAAAAAGTTTTAAAAAATGTGGCAAAGTTTCACTTCTCAAGAGGCTATCAATTTCTCCCTTAGAGGGGAAAACGATAGATCATGGTTATGTCCATTGTTTTAGGTGTAATTTGATAATTGAAATGATGAAATAAAATACACACAAGATATTAAATGAATAATTTATTAGCATGAAGTAGGTTGATACTTCATTTCAATTTTTGTGATCAACAACGTTGGATCTCTTCTAATAATGTGTACCTACCTATTTAATTTGTCAATGAATAAACAGAATTTTTTTCTTAAAAAAGAAACTACTCAATCGCACGTAATATTATGGCAGTATTCTAGAGAACCCTGCTTCATGGCTATCGATATGTAGCTATCGCGTTACATTTCTTGTGGCAAAAAAAGTGTTTCGAAAAATTCCTTGACCCTCAGCCAAAAGACATACGCATCCATGTCATAAACATATTTTTTAGTAATGCATGCATTCCAGGGGACGTCCCATTGGATTAGCATTAGATCAGTTTAACCAGTTGGTAAGTGATAAAACTGTTTCACTCGATGTAATTTATTTATTACTTTAGGCAAGAAATACTGACCCCCCCCCCACCATTATACACCTTAACATTTCTGGCGGCGTGGGAACCTCGAATCTGATCCCCCCATCCGAGTGTAAAATTGCAATCAAGACTTCAAGGTTTGAAGACATATAATTTGAGGGCGTACTTAACATAAGATCCATTGCTATTCTTGGATGTGTCCATATTTATGATAAGTTGTTGAATATTACGTTCAACTTGGTTTGTGGACAGTTTCTCTCAACTTAGACATCAACCAAAACGGAGGAAATCCAAGGAAACAACGGTGATTGTATTTATATTTAAAGTGTTAGGTCGTATGTCCTGCTGCATGACTGGAACGATTGTTCTAAAATTCTCACGCGTGCTGTGCGTAAAGGAGAATTTATCCCAAGAGATTCCTACGTCACCCAAGACAATTCCCCCCCCCCCCCCCTTCATACATAGAAGCGTCTTCAAGTGATTTAAGCCCCCAGAAACCGTCTCTTGTCTCGGAAACAACTGCGGGGAAACTGTCTCAGTCCCATTGAGATCCAGAGAGGGGTGAACTCCGAGAATGTTAATATTCCCCGTGAATACAGAATCCGCAAGTTATCCGCCTTTGTACGCCTCTTGTTCCAATATAATGCGTCGGTTTGCGTTTCCGTGTGGCTAGTTTCGAATGAGATGTCTACAAGTCGGAGGGATGCGTGAATCACATCACGCCGTTGAGGTTGAATAGGAGGAAACAAAGGTGACAACGCTATGTGACGAAAAGTTTCGTGATGAGGATTTGGATATAAGCATGGTATAATACCACTACAACTTGAAACCTTTCAATCCTGAAACTTGGAAACTAATACTTTTGAACTGTTACCATGGATAGTAAAGCGCTTTGGAGGCGTAGTACCAAAAATCACACCATTTCGACACGTCCTAACTTTTTTAATCCTACCAACCAAATACAGTACAGCGATTTATGTAGGTTCACCCAACAAAATACACTACGTCAACGGATTGTGAATATGGTCCACTTAATTATCACAAAAAAATCATCATCATCATCATCATCATCTTAATTATTGTCATTGTCACTTAATTATCGTAATGTTCTTATCTTATTATTATGGTCACTTATTATCTTTATGTTTGTAAGGTTCGCCTCCTCTGCGGCTATGGCGATTAGGTCTGCCTTATTTTTCGGCCTACTCGTGGATTCGGGGTTTTTGAAATGACCTTCCTGCCTAGGCTTAAGTTCCCTAACTGGCTATCGCCGGAGATCGGGTAGATCTGGGGGGCAATCGCCTCCGGATCTAAATTGACTATCTGCTTTTTCCTAAGTACTTGATACCTTCGGGCTTCGTGGATTTTTGAGAGAAAACACTTGTTTGGATTTTTGAATGAGCAACGGGTTTATTTGGCAATTGGAAAAATGGGCTTGAATCTTGATAATATAAAGGTGAAAGTGAAGCCTTAGGTGGTAGCTTAGTCTATCCCTACCTATGTGCATCCTGACCGCGTGTCGTCGCGAGATTACGTAGTTTCGCGGAAGGCGCGGGTTAACGGCGGAAGTCGAGATCGGGTAAGCTGAAGCGAAGTACTTGGGACTGACCTGGCGATCCTTTCTTTGGGTCTCGATAGTCTTTGGAGATTTGTCCCAGGAAGCGTTGACGTGGCAGCTACCCACTTCTTTTCCTGGAGGCGGCTGGTTCTCTCGGACCGACGTAGCCTGTAGTGATACCGCTCCCTGTCACTCAGCGGAAGGCAGCAGAACTGGGTGCTTTTGGATCGAAGGGCACTAGGTTCCAGATGCTGATGCACAACCTCGATTTTGGCAGCGCGTAACAGTTTTGTTCAACAGTGATTTTTCTTCCAGTCTTTCCACCTCTCCTCGCTGGTTGGATGAGGAGGTTTCCTGGGCGTCGATTTACCAGCTGATTATTGAAAGCGGGGATAGATTTCCGCTTATCAGGCCGCGGTAAATTTTACCGTGGAGGGGACTCCACGTGCCGTGTTTTTTGACGACTTGGGCCTTACGAATTGTTTTCCCTGGGAGCCGTCGATTTTCCTTTTCCGGAGTCGAATTGCAACGATTCGGTTTCCCAGGGAGAAATATGAGACTTTGTCAGCGTGAGCGTCTGACAATGTTTATTTGGCGCCTTATTTTACACTTTTACAAGAAGATAAATTCATGAAGGGATGCGATTTGCTCAGATTTCCTACCCGACGTTAGGCTTGAAACCGGACCTTTGAGCACACCAAGCGTCAATTTGAACCCTTCCAGCCCTGAAGAAGGTAATAAATTTACCAAAAGCTCGGCGAAGAAGGTTTGTAATTCAGTGGAACCCATTCCCAATCCGTTGACGTAGTAATGTTATAGAAGTGATAGAGAAATATCTTAGGCAAGGCTTTATTTAGCGTAAAAGATCGCGATACAATTGTGAAACGAGATATGAAACAAGATTTGAAACTATGTTCATGGTAACATGACACTACATATGAATGAATGAAAAAAACGAATGAATGAAAAAACGCCTGCCAAGTGGGTGTGGTACATAGCTTCCTCGTATCCATAACCGGTGCATAGTAGTTGATCTCAAAACATCAATCACTAAATACCTTGCACTGCTCTCATAGGGGACTCTACACGTCAACCGGCACAATCTCTGAATATTGCCATAAAATATAGAAATTATGGCTGATTTTTTTTTTTTTTTTTTTTTTTTTTTTAACTCCCCTCAAAGACAAATTGTCTTTGTGACGGAGGGGGCACGCCATAAATAAAAATGAAAAAAATTAATCAAATATAATGGGGAGGACGCCCAGGACTCACCCGACGCTGGCCCTAGGGATGAGGGAAGATGAGGAAGGTCGGGGTGGGAGAGAAGGATGAAGGGAAGTGCCTCTATAAAACGACCACCAGTTCAAATATGAACCAAGCAGGACATGGGTGGTGATACCACGGAGCACCCCTACCGAGATGCCCAACTCGAGCAACTCCGTGGCACTTTTCCCGCACCACACTCCGCGCCATGACAAGGTTGCAGCCATCACCCTGATGTTGTTGGGTGCCACTCCTTTTAGCTCCGACACTTCTTGCCGTAAATCATTTGTGTCATATTTCCTTATCTTGGCCCGCCAAGTCTGCTCCATGTCCAAGCTGCCATTGACAACTTGGACATCCAGGATAATGCAAGACTGGTCGGGCTTGACGGCAACAGCGTCGGGCTTCTTACACTGGTCTCTTGGCATGTGATACAATCTCTCCCTCTCAACATCTCAGCCGCTAGATGACAAGGCACCTGCTATCTGCTTGGCAACCGCATCATGAAGTAGGATGCGGCCCCCATGAGTCCGTGGACACTGCTGCACTACATGATACAGGTGTTCATTTCCACTCCGACAGGCGCGGCAAAGGGGAAATATACTTTTGCGCTTGCGCAGTGGCTACTATCAGTCTGGGGCCAAAGATTTTCATAGGGGACCATCTAAACGCCAACCCGCACAATCTCTGAAAGTTTCATCGAAATCGGACGTAGAAGTTATGCCTGTGGCAAAGATTTCATGGCAGACAGACAAGGAACCAAAATTGTTCAGGAAGGTCTGAAACGTAAAACGCAAGCGGAAATTTTGATTTTGGAAAACTATTTTTCTTCAACCTTGAAAAGTGAAAACAAAGCTTCTGCCACCTTCGTAAACTCGGGAGTAATAAGATATATTTTGTAAATTAAGTATAACAATATAAATTTCCTCTTATGTTATCATATTGACCTTGGGCTTCCATGGGAGTTGTATCGAGTATCGATACCCATCCCTATTCAGTTCCTCTGCAACAATGGAAGAGTCCCGAAAGGAGATAAGTTTATTCGTTTGTTATGCGTACAAATAGCAACACAGCGACCTGAAATCTTTTTTTTGAACATTCACTAGACACCAAAGGATAGAAAAATAGTTTAGGATCATGTGAAACGTTTGAAAGAAGTAGCTGCCTACAAGTAAAAGTGATGTTGCTCCAGTGCCATTTGTTGCTCCGGAGCAACACTAGGATTAACGATTGCCACAGGTAGATGAATGTTGTTTGATTACGGTTGAAGTTAGCTATTTTCAGCTTTTTTAATACAGAGTTATTGTTTCCACTGTTATAGTATTTTGTGTTCTGGCGTTCTTACAGATTGTAATGGACCTAAAATAAATACCTAAGTTATGTATTTTCAAAGTGTTTGACCTGATGTTGCTATGGAGCAACACATCCTTTTCCAGTCTTCCTGGTGTTTCTGTGGAGCAACAAAATTTGTTTGAACAACATTTAATGTTGCTCTCGGGCAATATTCAATTTAATGTACAAAAACACTTCCTTTTTCAAAATTTTTATTATTTCAACTTATTTTGGCTTATTCTGAGACAGAAAAACAAATTTCGTCCATTTATCTGGAAAATTTAATAATTTGAAAAGCTAAGGGTTAACATCAATTTGGTTGTAAATTCTTATTTTAAACGCTGCAAATTATTACACAATGGTTTATTATTTTTCTATGTAGATCACTCGTCTACAAAATCACTAACCATCCAATATGAAAAAAAAAAACAAAAAAAAGCAAAAAAAATAAAAATAAAATAAAATAAATAAAAAAATAAATAAATAAATAAATAGGTAAATAAATCAAATCCACCAACCATCGATCGCATTTTGGTCAGCCCTAATTTGAACGGAGATTAGGCCTCTTTTGCGATTCACACTCGTGAATGCTAAGTGGCAAAAGTGCCGCGTACGGCGTACGGCGAACGGACGGCCAAATTTTAATTCGATTTTTGGATTCTACGTACTTACCTTGAAACGTAAACCATCAAATTTTGAGGGGGTGTTAAAATTTTTTTTTCTTGGTCGATTCCAAAGGTTTATTATTGAAAATAATAAACCAAAATGAGTAGAAACATAAGTATATACAGTTTTTCTTCTTTGAGTAACTTTTATAATATAAAAGTTATCAAAGAAGAAAAACTGTTTATACTATTGCAATAGAATATTATATATACTATTGCTATAGAATATTATATATACTATTGCTATAGAAACTGTATATACTATTGCAATGGAATATTATTCTATTGCAAAATCGATTTCTGGCTTGTGACCGTTTTAAAATGTAACATCCTCTGTACACTTAACAAAAAGTTAAACATTACGAATCTTTTTAGATAGTTCCAAAGAACGTTTTAATAACATTTTCAAACGAATAATTTGAGCATCAATAGATTACTTTTCTCCTAAAATGTGATTATTTGTGAACCACAATTTTTCTGTTTGACCGGATATTTGGTTAAATGAATGAAAAATCACTCAGAAACCAATGTACCGCTACATACGAAGAGAGGGAGCGAGAAATATGTGCTTGAACGCCGAAGGCTGTAGAATAAAATTGTCACGAAAACGTGGGCTTTCCAAGCAACTCGGAGAAAATGTCACTTTATTAAAACCAGCAAATCGTGAACCTACCTAGAGCTCGAGAAAGTCGAGAGGAATATTAACCGTTCGTTTTGGGCACAGAGAATTTGGTCGGCCGTAAATTCCTTCCGAGTGAAGGGGTTCACGAGAGATTAGTTGCTGCTCGGGCCTAAATATCTCTTATTCCCCCTCCTTCGAGATTAATAAAGACGCAAAACCCAAAATACAACTCGTTTACACCCCTTCTCCTTTTGTGGAAGTTTCTTTGCCCGTAATTAAATGCTCGTACAAGTTTATTGTGAACGATCCTTTCTTAGGAGCGGTAACCCTCCCAAACGATGCAACCTGACGTTGAAACCTCGCCAGAACCTACCCCGAGGGGGTGAGACGTTTCGACACGTGTTTGCTTTTCCAAGGGTTAAATCCGGCAGGAGCAATCAAGGTATCGTGGCTTAACCGTAGATAAACCCTCTTCCCATCCGATAAACACGTCTTTACATGTTCTCGAAGCGTCTGTAGCTGATTATGCCCACACCTACCAGGTGTTGCCAAATTTATTTTGATCACATTAACGAAGATTATCTTAACAGTCTAGATGAGTGAACCTTCCTAATCTCTTGGATTGGAAGGTGTTTGTAACTGTGAAGTCAAGTGTAATTTCTCCCTTCAAATGTTTAGAACCGCTCAAATCATAAGTAATAAGCAAAGTTACTTATATTGACTGCGGGTTCAGGTGAAAAAAGTTCGTTCTACAGGGTGTCCGAGAAAGATACGGCCAAACTTCAATGGTCGATTTTACAAGGTTTTTCCAACAAAAAATTTTCCTAGAAATTTTCTTTTAACCGCTTGTTTTTCCAATTTTTTTCGATTCAAAGATTTTTTTCGTATGTTTGACCTTGTCTCACTGAAATGATCATAGCTCCCCTGTTTTACGTGGAATTTCAAATCTAATTGAGGTTAACGATGGTTGCCTCGGGGGATGGTGACCCAATGATTGCCAAGAGTGGAATTAATAGAGCAGCTGAAAACGTGAGGGTAACTGTGATTGGGGAAGATATTGACCTCGTAGTGCTACTAGTAGCCTTGACGCCCCCCCAATCAAGGCCAACTATTCTTCATGAAGCCAGACCGAGGGAATGTCCCCTCAAAGGTTTATTGTATTCACAGGCTGCAGCAGCTCCCAATTGCTCAAAATATCCTCCTCTTTCACAGTTTCTCAGGCTGTGATACAACATCAGCAATTTACGGGAAGAGCAAAATGACAGGTGTAAAAACCTTCACTGACAACCCCAGCGTCATAGGTGAAGTTGCTCCTTGTTTTTACAACCCCTCTTCTTCACCACAAGAGATTGAGAAAGCTGACGAGGTCCTCTTCCTCAATATGTTCAAGGCTCCTCCCCAACTCAATAACCTCAACCAACTGCGACACCACGCCTTCCTGAAAGCCTCCGTCAGGCCAAACCCCGATTTGACGTCCCTGCCAGCAACCAAAACATCAGCACTACAGCACTCCCTACGTGTGTATCTACGGGTAGATCATTCATTGCATCTTATACACCAGTAACTCACTTCCTTACTGTATTAATTGCTTTGCTAACAAATATTTTGGTATTTCTTTGCAGGTCCAACAGTGGCTGGGTAACAGTTTACCACCAACTAGCTTCGGATGGGCCATGCAGGAAGATGGACTCCATCCATTGATCACCAACGCCCCAGTAGCACCCGAAGTTCTGAATTCCATGTTTTGTCGGTGCACAACCGGAGGTGGAACTCGCTGCGGTTGTCGGAAAACAGGCATTGCCTGCTCGGCCGCCTGTGGCGGGTGCCATGGCACCTGCACCAACGCCGCCCCCACTGAAGCAATCTCCATGAGTGACGAAAAAGACGATTAAATCGTCTTTTCAAATAAATCGACTACATCAAAAATTTTTTGATGTAGTCCTACCGTTCATGTAATTTTGTAAATACCTTACTTTAATACTTAGTTAATAAAAACTTTTTCGTTTTTTCTACATCATCTTTTCATATCATCCCCCTCCCCTCCCCGCCCCACACCCGATCTGTTGGTATGAAATTCTGGATTGTTAATTCGTGTGAACGTATATATAGCATTAAAAGACGACACATAAAAAAAAGAAGGACGATTGTAAAAATGGGGGCTTGGCAACATTTGAGTGAAAATGACAAACATTGGCCAAATTTTGAAATTTACATAATTTTTAATTGATAAATGATAAATTGGCAATCAACCACATATTTTTCAAGGAAATTTAATGTTCTACAACTTTTTCCAAGAGACTTTTTCTCTCAGATCAATCGTTTGGACGCAATTCAACAAAGTTATCCAGAAAACGTGAGCTGAAAACCGAATTTTCAAAACTCCTCCATTTTTGGATGCATATATCTCGGTAACGTTTCGGAGTTTCAATAAAACGTATGAAATCAAAGTTGTAGAGAATTTTTTCAGCTTTAATTTATTATAGGACATATATTATTGAGAAATGCACCGTTTTCGAGATATTCACGAAAACCCCCAAAATGCGACCTTTAAGGACCCCCCCCCCTCGAGCTCGTGCCCCACCCTCCAGGACTTTTAGTATGTTAATAAGGATACCCTCTCCTACATGTGTGCCAATTTTGGTTTAGGTTCTATTTTTTTGTACCTCAGGCCCTTTTTTAGTCTTCGTTGCGCGGACTAAATCTCTAACGTTGGTGTTCGCCATCTGGTCTCCTTCTGCTGATTACCGATGAATTGAACGCCGCACTGGGGCCCCAGGTACCAATCTACAAGAACTTACGAGATAACAAATTTGCCAAAATTCTTTTATTCGTCGATTCCCATTTCCATCCCCATTTGTTCATTTCTTAATTTACCTACTAAGAAAAGTGCTATGTAAATCAGTCATCCTCTAAACTCTACAAAATTCCAAAGGACAGAGCAAAGTGTAGTGAAAATGGTCCCAACTCTCCCCATCTGACGGCATTCTATATTGGGACAGTTTCCCCTGATGCTACCAAACGTTGTCTCACAACGAACATGGACGTGCGCCTCTCAGAGCTTAATGGTGCCTTGACTGATAAGATGAGTGCTACAGCAAACATCCTAATCTACGTAAATGGTGATTGAGAGAAGTACGTAGCCCTTAATTTTCAACTTCAAAGGGTGAAAACAGCCCAGGACGAGAGTTGAATCAAGCTTTTAGGAGAGAGGAAGCTGACAATGACAACAGGACAGAATGCCCACCTGTTCCTTGCTCAGCACGCTCCTTTTGATGTCCCGGTCGTTACGATTGGGAATCGAGCTTTCAAAGAGAAGGTTTACAGTGATCCCTACACAGTGGAAATCTATTCGGAGGGCCGTGTTTGGATCAGGTAGATCGCAGTCTTCAAAGGAACGTTGTGAGAAGGGAATCTAGATGTCCGGCCTGATTGACGGCAACGATTCCTTCCTCCATGACTCTGTTTCTGACGCGTCATTTATCCTTGCAAGGGGTTGCGGACACTAATGGCGGAGTTGGAACCCGTAGTTCGTAACCCCTCTTTCGAACCATCATAAAGGTTTTCTTGCCCATCAATCACGTTACTTCCCCGTGGAAGTGGTCGTATCAGTAAAACGATTGAGAGCGGGGGAGGCGGGGAGATTTTATACCATAGAGGAGTTATTCCGAGCGTCGCGTCTCTTTGGGCAATAAAAGCCACGAAAGAAACATAACTCCAACGACCTTCCCCTACCTCTCCGCTGCAGCGAATTTCAAAGCTTTCCCAAACACGGAGGGCCTCATAAATCCTATAAGAGCCCACTCGGAAGAGATCTATAAAAATCTTATCTGAGGTTGCGAATCACAGTACCTACCAAGCTATATGGCCACTATCTTCTATTTCCGATTTGTACACATACTTACTTCTAGAGCCTTACTATTCATAGAATTCAAACTCTGATTCATGAAAACATGGGAGTCGTAACATATATACGTTGGTGTAGCATGGTTTTTTACTATACAGGTATGTATATTCTAATTTAGAATGTCGAGGGAAACACTGTAAATTATTACACAACGGTTGATTATTTTCTGTATTGATCACCCTTCTGCATAGATCCCCCCTACCAATCGTACGTACTAGGGCATTTTTAAAAATTCCAACCCCAACCACCAACCAAATGGAAATGAAGGGTTAACATTTTCAAAAATGCCCTAGTAGGTACCTACGATTGGTAGGGAGGGATCTATACAGAAGGGTGATCTATACAGAAAATAATAAACCTTTGGTTAATGATTTGCAGCGTACGGCGTACGGACGGAAATTTTTTTAATGGATTTTCGGATTCTACGTGTCTTGAAACGTAAAACATCAAATTTTGTGGTAGGGGGGGGGGGGGGTAACTTTTTTTCTTGCTCGATTCCAGAGGCTTATTATTGAAAATAATAAAACAAAATATAGATCACCATTTCAGATATTAACACGTTCGCTGCGTCACCCGAAAAGTGAACTTCTCATGGACCTAAAAGGAAATTTCTTCTCTTTCTGGACCCAATAGGTCTGACAGAGGAACGAAAGGTATCACGATGTTCGTACACTATCAGAGACCAATAATCAACACTGAATCGATTTACGAGTCGCCCAGCGACCAAAATTGCGACTTAGGTCGCTCCGAGTTTCTGATTACCTGTCCATCGAGACGCAAGGGACGTGTTAAGCGAAGTAAACAATCCAATTTATCATGGCTAGAGCTCGGCAATATATGCGAAATAAAACCTCAAAATATGCACGTAGATGCCCAATATATGCATTTGTACATAATATATCGAAAAAATCCGCGAAAAATCCGAAAATATGCCTTCAAAATATGCGCAAGATAGTTGAACAATTGAATAATAAGTGGGAAACAAAGTCTTTTCCGTACATAGTTACTTGTATTTATTCAATTTTTTTGTATGTACATTTTTATACAAAATCATTTTATACAATTTTTACAATTTACGAGACGGGCGTAGGATGAAAAAAAAAAAAGTTTTTAGACAAAACATTTAATTGTTAAAATATGTTAGCTTGTGCTACCAAGTGCTTTTCCAAATTTTCAGTTGTAAAAGATTTTCTCAAATCGTGCAATAATAGTTTCAAACGGGAGAATGACCGCTCCACATCTGCTGAGACGATTGGTAGATATTTGAAAGACGCCACTTCTTGAGGAGTGTATGACGAATTGCTGGTGTTGGGTGAGTCGCCTTCCAACACTTTCGCCAACACAACGACAGTTTTCCAGCCAGGATTTCGTTTGAGTACACACTCTAATTTTTCTCGAACGGTTTCACCTGTTTTTCCGGGCCATGATAACGCCTCCTTCTGAAAATCCTCCACGAGTTTCTGTCAACTCCTTCCCTTCAGACTCTAATTTCGTTATTCGCGATGGGATTGACGACATGTGTGCTTTTATGAATGCCAATCCATTAAGTGCATCCTTATCTCTCATGCTGTAATTTGCTTTCGCAATGTATTGGCTATCTTTCTCGTCAAATGTGTTGATCACCTGGAACGAGCAAAGAAAATAGAACGAATATCAAAACTGGAACGATGTGGAAGATCTTACACCTTTATACAATAGAGAATCAGCAAATTTTTAAATTTCAGTTTTTTTTCGGCTTTCACCTTTCTCACAGCTTTAATGTGTTCGGCATAGTATAAAGCAGCAGAAATCCATGTTCCCCAACGTGGAAGGACTGGTTCAGGTGGCAAAGGGAGTTCGGGATTGGCTGCTTTGAAAAATTGATTAGAGGAAATAGCTGACAAAACTGGAAAATATGGCTTTTGTCAAGAAATGCCCATTATATGCACTTATACCAAAAACTGCGAATATATGCAAATATATGCACGATAAATTTAAATTTGGAGCGACAAAATGGCTTGAATATGGCATATTTGGGCTCCTTACAGCTTGGGCATATCGCAAAATGCCGAGCCCTAATCATGGCAAGTAGTTTTCAACTACAGACGGGCAGAGATTGAGTCTCTGCTCGAGAGATGTGAGTGTTGGAAATGTTCTTGCAATGAAATTTAGTTCCTAGAAGCTTAATTGAATGACATAATATGTGACACTAATTCATACAGTATTATGAATACTGTACGAGAAGAGAGCTCAGCCTCTTCTGAGTAAATTTAACACTGGGAAAAAAATATTTGGATTAACTCAATGACATTTCATTTTCCTCGCCGAGTTTAGGGTTAAGGATTTCCGTGAGCAATTCTCGTGACGTTTTTTCGTTTATGTGCCAAAGTAAAGACATAACATTTCAACAACCATTTCGTATTGAATTTTCGTCCAACTGCCATTCCAGGCGCTGCAGACTTCATCAGCTGTCTTCCAAAGGGAAGTTCAGAATTGATTCTGATGATTTCGCTCATGGTTACTTGATGCATCACCTGTTTAAGTGCTTTGTTCATGATACATTCTAGATGCTGGTTCTTATGATCTTGTTTATGATCCAGTATGATTCCGTAATGCGTAACTTCATTGGAGATCGAAATCTTCGGCTTATAAAGTCTGGGAGTTACTAATGGTAGATTGTGATGCAACTGGACAAAATTGGGGATTAACCCACGATAAAAGATAAAATTGAAATGAAAATCTCGGAATATTACTCCCCAGGCTAGAGGTAGAGTGAATGAGAATAAAACAAAAATTCAAACAAAATGTACTTGTTTATTACAAGAAATTAAATTTTAAATTTTCTCAGAGCTCACAGATAAAAAACGGTATCGTTACTAAAATTTTCCGAACTTAATTCTAAGTCCTAGAGAGCTTATGACCAGTAAGTACCTTGGACCTAACCTATTCAGAGTGAGGTAGGACATATAATTATATTTTATATTATTACTCACAGTTCCGACGGCCGTGGAATTATTAGATAGGTTCGGAAGGAACAGTTTAGAATAAATTTTCGGTAGGTATGTATAAGGAAAGGAAGGAAAGGATTCTCCGTGGATTCTCATGCGATGGCGTCCGAGCGGAGCACGTTTTGCGAAATTCAACTGAAGTGCTGGAGATTTCCAGCTTGGTCTGTAGGTAGTACCTGAAACTGTCATCAAAGACGAAGAGAGTGAGCATTGGAGTGTCATTAGGGTTTTTGTGGAGTGTAGAATGACTGATTAGAAGTCATGCCTACCGGTACTGATTGTTGAGGCCGCTCGCACTCCCAACGAACGAGAACGATGGAGAATCGATGCCGGTGGCTTCAAGTTTTCTTCCAAAATGACGATGAAGAATTCAAGAATTTCTGGACGCCGACGAATATCAAAGAGAGATCTCGCAGGGGTCCCTGACAGATACAGAACGGAGAACGAAGTATGAGAACACATTGCGTTAAACGGGAAAATTTGACGGACAATGCATAGCGGTCATTATGGCATTTCTTACCCTTCGTTTTCCTGTAGATGGTTTTCACCATGGTAGGCCTCGGTCCCTTCCAGATATCGATAGGTAGAAGAGATGAAGGCGCAGCGGATTCCCTCCAGTTATGATTGTAAATCATACAATATGAAATTTTATAAGAGAACGAGAGCGAGAATAGCTAAGAAGGCAGAACGCAGAACGAAAAATGGACGAGAGCGAGAGCATTGAAGAACAAAAAGATGTGGCCATCTCCTGGCCTTTCCTCCTTTCACAGGCGTATTTCCTCCTTTCACAGGCGTATTTCCTCCTTAAATTTACCGTATTTCCTGTTAAATTTTCCGGAATTAATAAAATTTCCAGGAAAATTTTAAATATCGGAGAAAAAAATATGCCGACATGTGTGCCTGAAAATGGTTTGAGATTCGGCGAGGTTGGTACGGAATTATGAGTTGTTGGTAGGCACTGGCTGAACTCTCCCGATACCGCTGGAATTCAAACGTGGCGGAAAGTTTGAAATATTATTCACGGCACAAGATTTCTTCTTATTTCGAATGGAACAATGGTGGCATTTTCCGAGTTGACGTGAAGCCCTTGGTCACAACATGTGTCGTGCTACAAAACTGGAATTTTTCTCAAAAATCCACATTCAGGGCGCAAAACTTTCCAAATTCGTCTGGCGTCTGGACGAGGGAGGATCCCAAACTCCGGTTCACCCCTTCGTGGCCTCACCATTTCGTAATTACCAAGAATGAAAGGGCGCAAGTAATTTTTATAGCATTCCGGGAACCCCAGATCCGCCCACAAGCCATTATATCCATAACCGACCTTCCTCGCATGAATACCGGAATCGAGAATCACGGACGTAACTGCACTCCCACAAAAATGGGATGGTACTCTTGGAAATGGCAGTCGGACCAAAAAAAAGATAATTTCTCCCTCCGCAAAGCGACCGTTGAAAACTTTTTTTTTCCACGTGCGGTGTTTTCTCTCCCCGTTTATTGGCGTTTTATGAATAATTCAGAGCATCGGGTAAGTTATTTTTGTCCAAATAGTTAGGTATTCCGGAAAACCAAAAGTCTCACTACTTGTTCGTTACGCAGTGTTAAGTACTTATGATTCATTGTTTTTTTTTCTGCAGGCAGGTGAGGGAATCCTTGATCCCCTGGTGAAGTTGGATCTCGTAATATACCGGGCGTGCTATACGGCGGACGGTAGAAAAAATTTTTATTTGATTTTCGGATCCAACTTACCTTGAAACGTAAACCAAAAAATTTTGCGGAGGGTTAAATTTTCTTGTTTTTCTTAGTCGATTCCAAAGGTTCTTCATTGAAAATAATAAACCAAAACAAGTGGTTAAGGGGGTCTCAATCGGTCGCCGTTCAATCCTCGTTCCGGGTCAGTATTTCGTAAAATTGAAGGGACAAACACTTAAAAACGACATAAATTCGAAATTTCCAAGGATTTTAGAAATGCATTAGTGCACGGCCCTAGGGAATTTAAAAAAATTAAATATTGCCGCTGGAATTTTCAAAATCGAACAATAATTGCCAGAGATAATGGGGAAAACTACTGAATAAACGGTTTTTTCCATTTTTCTCTGGCAATTATTGTTCTGTTTAGATGATTCCAGCGGCAATCTTTCAGTTTTTCAATTCCCAAGGCCCATGCTCTAATGAATTTTTAAAATCTTTTAACATTTAAAATTCAGGCACAAGTTTTGCTTCCGAGTCTACCAAGGAAGCGATAGCTTTGTTATCACTTTACAAGGTTGAAAGAAAAAAAAAAATGTTTTCCAAAATCAAAATTTCCACTTGCGTTTCAGACCTTTCTGATTTTGGTTGTGTCTGTCTGTCTGTGTGTTCGTGTGTCTGTCATGAAATCCTTGCCACAGCCGTAACTTCTACAATTATCATCCGATTTCCATGACATTTTCGGAGATTGTGCGGGTTGGCGTGTAGATGATCCCTTATGAAAATCATTGCTTCCATGCTGATAGTAGCCGCTGAGCATGACATGAATGAAGAATTTCACCGAATTCTGTTTGCATTTTTCCTGAATAGTTAATGGTGTGGGATAGATGAAAATCGGGTTGATTTCGGAAAATAAGTCTCCTGTTATTTTTGGGAGACAATCAAAATTTATGATTTCAAAAAATAACCGGGAAAACGGACCGCTTCTACATGAAGCGAATACGCTCGCTGATTGGCTGTTCGGATCGCCGTCTCCTCCCCTTGTTGCCCGTTGGTGTGACGAAATCGTGTTATCTAAGAGGAAAGTTATCAAACGAAAACAGGGGAAACCTAATTTTCCCCTTCTTGCTTTTTCTATTTTTTTCTCCAGTTTTTCGATTTCGATCTTTACTGGTTTTGTGAAATGTTGCATCTGAGGACTTTAGATTTCACGATCTCAGCGCTTCAAGCGGCCGTTCATGAACTATTCTAGGTTGACGTCATCCGTCCGTTTTTTTTAAATGTTCATATTTTCTACACTGTTTTGTTTATTCGTGAATTAAGAAGTAGGCTGAAGTTTGTCGTAGGGGGGTTTTCGAGGTGCTGAATCCGATTTCGGGGTCAATAATAGGAAATTCCGATAATATAACCGTATTTTAACCATATTATGGTGAAATTCCTCATTCCTTGTGACAGACATTACTTCCACATTTTCTATCCGATTTCGATGAAATTTTCAGAGATTGTGCGGATTAGATTGTAGATGGTTCCCAATGACAATAAATGCGTTAAAATTAACAGTAACCTCTGCGCATGCGCAAAACATTTTTCATCCGAATTTGATGACATTTTCTAGGACTGTTCAGATTAGCTTGTAGATGGTCCCCTATGAGGGTAGTGGAAGGTACTTAGAGATTGGTGTTTTGAGATTAACTACTATGCATCGGATCATCTATATAATCGGGTTATGGATACGAAGAAGCTACGTGCCACACCCACTTGGTAGGCGTTTCAAGTTTTTGCCCCATCAATTTCGCGAAATAATGAAAACGACATTGCTAGGAGACTTTTTCGTTGGAAATACCATGTGAGCGGCACAGATCCCTCCATGGAGTGACTCGTCCTAATACTTTCTTTGTTCCATGGAAATACCTTGTGGAGTCGAACTGTGAAGTTACGCCCAACTAAGTGTAGACACCCTGTATAGAGTGGATGGAAGAGTTATCACCAGGTACTTGGTACGGTATAATACTCGTAGTTTCCCGTTCTACCTTACCAAAGATAAGACTCTAAGGATCGACATGGACTAGTGTGCCTGTAAGCCGAGATGCGAGAAAATCCTCGAACGAAAGAAAAAAAAGCCAGATTCTTCGAGATCAGAGGATGTTCCGAAGGAAGACTGACGACGAGCGGTGGAGGGGGGATAAGATTAAGGGGTGGGGGTAAAAGGAGGGGAAGTTGGGATCAACTGAAGGGTTTTCCTTAACTCATTTATCTCCTTGCCCTATCAATCACTTCCCCCACTCCGATCCCTTCTCTTCCCGTCCGTTGTGGGAGAAGCGAGGGAATCTAATTGATGAAGTTGTCCACCCCTTCCTCCCTCCTCGAGTACAACAGCGGTAGGAAGGAGGCGTGCAATCGAGTCTTCAGGGCTTCCAGAGGCATCTCGGAGAACAGCAGGAAATTAACGAACGATTTCTCCGTTGTTTTCTAAATCTGATAAATTGGATTAAATCGATCGCCTATTTTCTCGAACAGTTCCGGACAACTGTGTACAGCTACAGCTACAACTGGTTTGCAAAATCCATAAAACTTTAGTTACCAACATAATCAAACCAAAATTTTCGTCGACTTGGTATTCTTTTGAATTTGGTTGTAACGTATGACAGTACATGTATCATAAGTCTCTACATCGGACGTTACAAAGAAGTAGATTGATGAAAGAAATATCTCATCCATGGACTGTCCTACCATCTCTCGCCATGCTGGCCAAGCCAAACATGCAAAATACGACAGAACAGCCGAAGATCTGAGAGGTTCTTTCACGCCACTCGTAATTTCATGCGATGGAGCATTGCACATAGAGTAGGTATGACGCTTTTCTCAAGAATGCCTTCTTACGCCTTTTTTTCTTTTGTTTTGTTCTTTTTTTATTTATCTATTTATTTATTCAATACGGGCAAGCCCAATTCAACATTGCAATAGGAAAACGTCTGCCAAGTGGGTGTGGCACATAGTTCCCTCGTATCCATAACCCGATTATATGATGATCCAATGCATAGTAGTTAATCTCAAAACACCAATATCTAAGGAGCTTTCACTACCCTCATAGGGGACCATCTACACGCTAATCTGGACAATCCTAGAAAATTTCATCAAATTCGGATGAAAAATGTAAGTGAGTCACTACTTAAAAAATCAAAAAAATTCTGTTCAAGCTTGGAGTCGAACCCACGACCTCTCAAACTACCGCGAATGGGAGTCAGACTCGCTGCTTATGATGCTATGGGGGCCCTGGCAATTATTATAGCTATTATAGCTATTATTATAGCTATTATAGCTAGTGTAGGATTTGAGACTATCATGTACGCACGGCTGTTACAAGGATTTTACGTTCGCGCATGCGCATCGGCTACTATCAGTCCGAAGGTGGTGATTTTCATAGGCGACCATCTAAATACCAATCTGTAACATCCCTGAAATTTTCATTGAAATCGGATGGAAAATGTAGAAGTTATGGCCGTTACAAGGAATTCACGTTTGCGCATGCGCAGTCGCTTCTATCAGTCCGGGGATGATGATTTTCATAGGGGACTGTCTACACACCAACCCGCACAATCCCTGAAAATTTTATCGAAATGGGACAATAACTTCGTATAGTTATGCGCGTTACAAGGAATTCATGACAGACGGACAGACACACAGACAGACAGACACACAGACACGGAAACAAAATTGTTCAGAAAGGTCTGAAACGCAAAACGCGAGTGAAAATTTTGATTTTGGAGAACTTTTTTTTTTCGTCCTTGAAAAGTGAAAACAAAGCTTCCGCTACCTTGGTAGACTCGGAAGCAATATACATATCAACCCTTAATTTTCCGCTTGTTCAAAAAATTTGTTTTCTCATACAAGTTAGATGTATTTTGACAAATCTGTAGAATATTTGAGCAGAAGGTTCCTAAAAGGCCCTCTTAAAGTCTGTCAGCTCAAGAATGATCTCTCGAAGGGCCACACAAGCCCTACCTGAGTCAGCAGAATCTGTCTTTAAACCCTATTTTGTTGTAGTAGAAGATGGAGACTTGAAAAGATCCTTGTGGGATGTTGGTGTCTATTATTTATCATAAAGTAATATATTCAAGGAGTAAGGTGGAAAAGTTCACTTCATAGAGGGATCTGTGTTGCCTTTGACAGTGGCTCCATCTCTGACGGGGAAACCCAACTATTAGCCTACAAGATGAGAAATGAGGGCAGAAGGTACATCGAAGGCCCTAATATAATCTGTAAACTCGAGAATTATTTTGTTTATTTCGTTTTCTTACACAGTCGAATGTTGAAGTATCAAAATAGACAACAGCTACCTATCAGTTTTGGTTTAAAAGTGGATAAACTGTTCTAGGTAAAAATCGGACTTCCTAAAAGATACTTCAGGATATTAAGGGTTAAAGAGAAGTGCAGATGATAGATACTAGAGGAGACAAGGTTAGGTGTTATTTGTCCATGTTGCTTATAATTTTGTTTTTAATAACTTTCGCTGACTGAGGAAAGCCCTGACCTCGGCTTAAAAAGAGCAGAATATCGAGGAACGTGAAAAGGTTCCCTTAAGGAGTTCTTCAAAACTTTTGTTTCCGCCAGTAGTTTTACTGCTGCAACTTACCATTGAATCTTGTTTGATTGCCGTAACTTCTATAATAAATGCACTTCACATGCAAAAGGATCAAATTTACGACTGAGTGCTTAAAGATGCCTGTTCACCTCGGGAACTAGCACTGAATAAACCACACAGGTTTAGAACTAAATGGTTGTATTGAACAGAACTATTAATTAATTTGAACAGAAAAAGTAGAGCGCAGAGTTAACTCTTTCAGAAAAACGATGGAGTAATGGTGGAGGCATCAGGATTGCGGAGGGGTTCCTTTTCCGCAGCCATCTTGATCTGCTCCGTGCATTCATGTTCTATGTTGTTCTCAATTATGATCGTCCTTGCTCTATTAGTTCATAAATTCTTATAGATATAATACTGGCCTATTAGTTCTGAATGCAATAACCCATTGATTTACGAGAAGATCTAGTTTGGTTCATTCTTAGCTCGATCCCCTAGCGGCGGAAGCAGGAACTACTTTGTCTTTGAGCCAACTGCTCAATTTTGGGCGGGAAGGTCCAAACAATGCCAGTACTAGTTTTAACAGAAGCCACCCGAACAGTCCCATCCTTACCAGGATGAACGGCCACTATTCTGCCCAAGGGCCAATGGGCTGGTGAGGTATTGACGCCTTTCAAAATGACGATGTCGTCGACCTTCAAGTTACTGTGTGGCTTCCAACAAAAATCGCCATTGCTTCTTTTTCTATCTTCCCTTTGAGTCTGCTTCCATCATTAAACCCAAAATTTAGTCAGTGCCGATCGTTCTAACGACGTTTAAACCCAGTACTGGTGACTTCAGTGAAGCTAATTATTATCAACGAACTGATTGGCGTTTTGTGGACTGACTTGGAAGAGCAGACCCTCTCTACTTCTACTTGGCCCACCCACCTGTGGCTGAGTTTCGTGGTTGTTCCAGCCTGGTATAATCTACAGAGGACTTCCATATTCTTGAGGATCCTATCTGCAAAAGAGGCACCAGGACTTGCAAGAATTACCCAGGATTCCACTTAAGTACCTGAACAGTTTCTACCATCTCAAGTTCCTACATGTTAATACCTAGTTCATGATCTCACAAGTCCAACTTATCTTTATCTCTGTATCATTTTTTATCTTGGCCAAGTAGGTAGAGGGAAGTATCTAGTCACCAAAGTTCTTGTTTACTACTTGAATTAAGGGGATTTGTTGTTCCACACTTGTTATTGTTATTATTTCTCTAGTACCACAGCAATCATATTCTAGTCAACAACAGTATAGTTCCTAACCTTACCGCAAGAGTGAGTCTAGTCAAAAGTGCAATATTATTAATTTTTTGTTAATAGTTATTGTTATCACAAGTGCAATATTATCATAGGTGCAAATAGGTAATGTCTCTAGTCATTTAACTAGGGTGGTCCTTCGAAGATACCAACAAATAAACTCATACTCTGTGATCTGTCTATCTAGTGTTGTGTCCGACGGGGAAAAAGGTGAATTAACACTTCAAATTTTGCACAAGAATTTATATTGAAAAGGAGCGGATTTGAACTTGTAAAATCGAACATGAGAAAGCGAGAAGTGATGTAACGCTAACGTGACTTGGAGCTTTGGGTAGATGTTGAACTATTTGATGCGTGGATGAATATACATTACACTCTCCCCCACTTGTAGAAGCTCTTACTAGTTTGAAAAATTGAACAAGAATACATGAATAATGAGTTCAAGCAAACAAGCAAAAAATAGAACATTTCGAACATACAACCAAAAATATACGTTTAAACATGCTTAGGAACATAATTCATACATAAATTGAGATCTTGATTTGAACAGACAATATTTCTTTTTTTTCATTAAACAACATGATCTCGTAGGCGAACTGGAGGACGACGCTCTCTGGCAGATTGACGGAGATTTTCTCTTGGAGAAACCGCTTGTGGCTCTTCTGGTGGTGAGTGGACGGAGTTAGGGACATTGAGACCCACCCAACTTTTTTGTTAACAATCGGGTTGGGTTGCCTACTTTTTTCCAGTTTTCTCTAGTCATAATCCGTACCATGTAATTTAAGATGCTTGGAGCCCAAACCCGTCTATACCAAACCATCTGGACGGGCGATTCACAAGTTGCGATGCTTGGATGCTGTTGACATTCTCCTTGAAGGAAGACGCGATCGGTTTCTCCTAGGCATCGTGGCTATGCGTCCTCTGCGGCAAGCCGTCCTCCACCTGGAATGCTATTGGCAGCTTGGAATGCCTCCAGACCGTCCCGCATCTACAAGCTGTTGGCCCTCTAGATAATTTCTGACACATCAGCGCCCAAGATCTGAAACCTCAATCGGACGTATTTTTTACCGCGCAAGTCCTTTTGACAAACCCATTGTCGAAACGATTCTGGTTTATTATTTTCAATAATAGATACCTACTCTTTCCCTCTTTCGAAGTTCAAGAAATACGTGGGCTGCTGCACGCCCGATTCCCCATCCTCCCTTCACACAGAGCCGTAAACCAAACACTCCCCCAGCCTATGGAATATTAATCCCCTGCGCACACGTCTTTTGTTCTTCAATCGCAAAGCCGAGCTGCCTCTTCACATCACCACACCCTCCAAAAAAACGCATACGAAGGGAGAAATCGAGACTCTCATACAAAACAGAAAGAAATTCAAGGACGCGAAATGGATAGTTGAAAACTGCGTCCCCTAAGCGGCTTGTCAGCTTTTTTTCCTGTTATCCAAGGTTGTCACAAACACTCGAATCGCGCTGCGGCGTTTTCTGTCGAGTGGTCATACATTGGAGGCAAGAAGGGACGATTTTCAAGACCACACAAACCTTCAAGTGCAGTTGAGGAGACTTTTTTTCGTTTTTAAACAGGATGTCGAAGTGTCCACATCTTGAAAACTACGCGAGTAAATAGTTGAAAATCCTCGATTTTCTAGGAGCGCAACTCAAGTTTTTTATAGTTTGTTCTTCTCTGACAGCGAGAAGTTTTAATAGTAAAGTTCATAGCGAAACTCTCAAGGTACGGACTCGTTGCAAGTACGAGTATATCGGCGGCCCCGCTGAAGGAAAATTAATTATTGTTGAAGTGAATCTTGAACTCGTGGAGTTTCCGACTGTTCTCCAACTTATGGTTTATGCTCTAAAGAAAGTCTACCAAGTGGGTGTGGCACACAGCTTCCTAGTATCGATAACCCGATTGCATAGATGATCCGCTGCATAGTTGTTAATCTCAAAACATCAATCTCTCACTACCCTCATAGGGGACCATCTAGACGTTAATCTGAACAATCCTGAGAAATTTTGATGGAGAATGTAGAAGTTATGGATGTTACAAGGATTTCATGATGGACACACAGACAGACAGACATGGAACCAAAATCGTTCAGAAAGGTCTAAAACGCAAAACGCGAGTGAAAATTTTGATTTTGGAGAACTTTTTTTTCATCCTTGAAAAGTGAAAACAAAGCTTCCGCTACCTTGGCAGACTCTGAAAAATAAATTGGTGAACGAGAGCGAATCTAGAATGAAAATTTCTTTTCAACTATACATGTATAGTGTCAGAGAGTGTCACTACACCATGTATGGTGTCAGAGAGAGATACGGCCAAACTTCTAGGGTCAATTCTGCGAGATATTTCCAACAAAAAATGTCTCCCAGCAATTTTCTTTATTATTATTATTATTATTGTTTTGAAATATTTTATTATAATCTTAATTGTTATAACTTATTGTTATGAGTGTTACCATGCTGTGTCGTAAGGCAACCCGATCTAAGGGCAGCTCGTCAATTTTGGTTTATTATTTTCAATAATGAACCTTTGGAATCGACCAAGAAAGAAAAAAGTTTAACCACTCCCCAAAATTTGTTGGTTTACGTTTCAAGGTATGTAGAATCCAAAAATCGAATAAAAATTTGGCCGTCCGTCCGCCGTACGCGGCACTTTCCCCACTTATCACTGACCGATTTTGATGAAATTTGGTTTGTAGGCTCCATTTGGGGTCTAGTTGTGCCCCGAAGGTTTTGGTTGATGTAGGTCACGTCTAAGGGTCGAAAAATGAATTTTGAAATTTTAAAAACTTCCTAACTCAAAAAATTCTATATAAAGGTATTGTTTTTTCATGAACTTAAGATAGTATGGCATTTTTTGAGACCACGCGGAGCCCTGCAGGACAAACCGTCGCTCCCTACGAGAATTTAAGGGTTGGACGTACGATAAATCAGAAACACGAGTGTGAATCGCAGAAGAGGCCTAATCTCCGTTGAAATTTCAGCTGACCGAAATGCGATCGATGTTTTTCTTCCTGTTGGATGGTTGGTGGCTTTGCAGACGAGTGATCTAGACAGAAAAATAATAAACCATTGTGTAATAATTTGCAGCGTTTTTTCCCTTGAATCAGCTGCATCGCATTATCTCAAGCTTTACCAAAATAGGTAACTGAGTTTATCTCATCTGATTCAAAGGAAAAACGCTTTATTATCCCTAGCTGAGGATACATGAACTAATGCTGTATGTGTGGTTTAGACGCTCGTCCGAGCAGGTAAGTCTGAAAATTTGGTTGCTCGTAACCAAGTTAGTATGGAAATTAGACAGCACCTAACCAGGTATAGGGAATCGCACAGTTAAATGAGCGAAAAAAGGAAAATACCGTATGAACCAGGTTTATTCAATCGATCGTAAAATCTCGGACATTCATAACTTACATTAGGGATGGGACATCGATATCGATGATATCGAAACATCGATGTTTTGCTTGTGATATCGATGTTTTACATTCGATGTTTTTCAAACATTGATGTTTCGGTCCGATGATATCGATATGTCGACGAGATGGTCTGATAACATTACTCTGATAATTTACTTGGAATTTGGAGAACATCTTCTACCTCTCAATTGTTGTGATCAGCTACCTCTTCGCATTTTTGTCCATTCACACAATCATCACTTTATGTAACAAGATAATTACTGGAAAGCAATAGAAAAAAGTCTCTTTATGCTTGAACCAATAATGGAAATGGGGCAGGTATGGGATATCGAAATGAAGTGCATAAAAATCGGATAATTTATCTCGAATGGAAAAAATTAAAATGGAGAAGGTTATCCAGTAAAATAAAAGCACGTCAAATGAAAAAATATCCACTTCTTATGAATGGAGGAAGAGCAGCCTCATCAGGTTTTCTCCCTTGATTCTAATTGGTTGACAGATGAATTTTAATTTCCCGCTTTTTAAAAACATCGATTTTTCACCTTACGATGTTATTGACATCGATGTTTTTCATACGATGTTTCATCGATATCGATGTTTCTATGAAATATCGACATCGACATCGACATCGATGTTTTCTATTCGATGTCCCATCCCTAACTATCTCACACTTTTCAAAGAACAAAATCGAAACGTCTTGCGATCGTCGCCTTGGAGATTGGACGCTCGCTACTGCAATGCACTGGATCTGTTATCAGTCAAGGATCCCACACCAGGTAACTCGACAGTTCAAAAAAGAAAAAAAAAATCCGTTTGATTTACCATCAAGATGTAGTTTTAGTGGCAGTTCGAGCTATCATTTCGGTTTTAGGATACTTTCGTGAAAAAATGGCAGAGTTAAGTATCAATCACTGTGGATTTCTGAATTAGAGGATTTCTGGATTATTGGATTTGTGAATTTCTTATTTATATTCTTATTAAGAATAAAATATAATAATATAAAATATAAAAATAAATATAAAATATAAAAAATATAAAGAAAAAAATTGAAACCTTGAAATGCTTTCCTGTAAAATTCCATTTCTTACTTACCCCCCCCCCCACGGCTAGCCATATATTGTAAAGATTCTGTACAAATGGAGGAGGTAAAATGTGTTCATAAATTTGGAACTAGTTGACTTCAAAATGAATAACCGATAACAAGACTATAATAGATCGCTCACACGTCCGAGCTCATTGTTTGAACCAATTTTTCATGTTCGCTCCAGCAGACCTCCCATTCCACCCGATAAATTATGTTTCCCCTTTTTCATGCTCTACCAGCACCAAGAATGCGGATAAATCATAATTCCGGAAGTCGAGTTATTAAAATCACCTTATAAATTTCCATTAAAGGAGCTATTTGTAAAATGAAAAGCTTCGTTTCGATATCACATTTATTGAGAAAAAAGGGCTGAAGTGGGGGATCCGATGGGGGAACCAGGGAAGGGGAAGGTAACCTCTCCTCTTAAGGGGGGCTTTATTTCAGCGTTTTCGGGAAATGACGCTATCAATAACCCAAAACGGTTGATTTAACCGCCAGAGGGGGGAGCGGTCGGTGAAATGATATAAATCGCCCGACGATTGGAGAGGAATGCAGAAAAGAGGTGTTTTTTGGGCTATTTTTTGTTTTTGTTCCAAGAGGGATGGGCTGTAGTGTAGTAGAGGAGGTGGTAGGTGAGGAGACGCCAACAGTTTATTACTCTTTTCTCCACAGAAGTAGAAACGCTGCAAACTTCAAAGCACAAAAAGCTGCGAATTATTACACAAAGGTTTATTATTTTTCTATATAGATCACTCGTCTGCACAGAACACGGCCCAACCAACATGAAGAAAAACATCGATCGCATTTCGGTCAGCTAACATTTGAAAAGAGATTAGGCCTCTTCTGCGATTACACTCGTGTTTCTGATTTATCGTACGTCCAACACTTAAGTTCTCGTAGGGAGCGAACGGTTTGTCCTACAGGGCTCCGCGTGGTCTCAAAAAATTATAATTAATAACAATTTAACACTATTTAAAATTGGTGAAAAAAACGATACCTTTATTTCGAAAGTTTTCGAGCTAGGGCACTCTTGAAAATTTCAACCCTTAATTTTCACCCCTTAGAAGTGACTGACATCAACCAAGAGCTGAGGGCGTCGGTGGTCTAGTGGACAGTGTACCCGACTGCGGTGATAAGATAAGAACCGTCTCGCGGGGATGCGAGTTCGAGTCTGGTCGCCAGCAGAAAGTTTTCTGTCTATTAGACGATCGGCAATCTCTCGTTCCAACCCAGGGCGGTGATGTTTGGGAAGCCATGAGCGAAATCATCAGAACAAATTCTGATCTCCCCTTAGGGAGACAGCTGATGACGTCCGCGACGCCAAGAATGGCAGTCGGACGAAAATTCAACCTGAAATGGTTGCTTACTTTACTTTACTTTACTCAACCAAGAGCTTCGCGGCACAACTAGACCCCCAATGGAGCCCATATACCAAATTTGAACCAAATCGGTCCAGTGTTGCTAAGACAAGTGCCGCGTACGGCGTACGGACAATTCTAAAAAATTCTAAAAATTCTACAGCGTGTCTACACTTAAGATGGGCAGGGTTCGATTCTACAAGGTATTTCCAACAAAATATGTCTCTTTGCAATTTCCTTTTAACCCAACCAAAATTCCTTTTTTTTTCACTTCAAAGTTTTTTTTTCGCGTTTTCGACCTTACGGCACTGATGTGGTCATAACTCCCTAATTTCTCCTGAAAAATCAAATCTGACTACACCGTTAGAAAGAGCGTTAAATTCCTAAGGTACCTAGTGCAAAATCAAAATCTTTCAGCAGTAAAATAGTTTAAAACGCTGCAAATTATAACAAAATGGTTTATTATTTTTTATTTTTCTATATAGATCACTCGTCTGCAAAGCCACCAACCATCCAACATGAAGAAAAACATCGATCGCATTTCGGTCAACTTTAATTTGAACGGAGATTAGGCCTCTTTTGCGATTCACACTCGTGTTTCTGATTTATCGTGCGTCCAAACTTCAAATTCTCGTAGGGAGCGAACGGTTTGTCCTACAGAGCTCCGGGTGGTCTCAAAAAATTCTAAAAATTCTATAGAATCTTAAATTGAAGGAAAACAAATACCTTTATATCAACATTTTTCGAGTAAGGGCGTTATCAAAATTTCAAAATTGATTTTGGAACCCTTAGAAGTGACTTACATCAACCAAAACCTTCGGGGCACAACTAGACCCCAAATGGAGCCTACATACCAAATTTCATCAAAATCGGTCAATGCTAAGTGGCAAAAGTGCCGCGTACGGCAGACGGCTGACGGCCTTAACTGACGGATAACTTTTTTTTGGACGCGCGCAGCCCGCACAGCGAGCGCTCAAAGATGCGCAAGCCAGAAATTGCGCCATAGTTGAGATGAAGGTAAACCTCAAGTGCGGCACAATACTTAGCACTGTTTTTCTACGCTGAATCGCGTAGTGGTATCCCTTTCTTGATTTTATTTCATTTTACCGTATGTACAGCCAAAAAAGTCACTTTTTGATGAGGAAATCATCTATTTTCTTACAAAGAGTAATGATCAATCTAATAAAATGTAAAAAAATTAAATTTTTAAAATTGTAAAATAACGGGAAATTTCTACATAATTATCACAAAATCTTGCAAAATAATTTTCAGTTATCTATAAACATGATTGAAATAAATGATAACGCTTAATGTTACCTGTATTGTCTACCTGCACAAATGAGTAATAATTCGAGAAGAAATCAATATTCGGAAAAGATTCCACGGAAAATCGATGATTTCCTCATCAAAAAGTGACTTTTTCGGCTGTAGATACGGTAAAATGAAATTAAATCAAGAAAGGGATATCAGAGCGACTTAGCACCGTGCTAAGTATTGTGCCGCACTTGAGGTTTACCTTCATCTCAACTTTGGCGCAATCTTTGGGTTGCGCATCTTTGAGCGCTCGCTGTGCGGGCTGCGCGCGTCCAAAAAAAAGTTATCGATGTAAAATGTTCATAAAATTTGACGTAGAATCCGAATCTGCAATAAAAAACGCTGCAAATTATTACACAATGGTTTATTATTTTTCTATATAGATCACTCGTCTACAAAATCACCAACCATCCAATATGAAAAAAGAAAAAAAAAATCACCAACCATCGATTGCATTTTGGTCAGCTCTAATTTGAACGGATATTAGGCCTCTTTTGCGATTCACACTCGTGTTTTGATTTATATATATATATTTCAATGTAAACCCATAAATTTCCGTAGGGAGCGAACGGTTAGTCCTACAGAGCTCCGCGTGGTCTCAAAAAATTTTAAAAATTCTATAGAATCTTAAATTGAAGGAAAAACAATACCTTTATATCAAAATTTTTTGAGTTAGGGCGTTTTCAAAATTTCAAAATTGATTTTGGAACCCTTAGAAGTGACCTACATCAACCAAAAGCTTCGGGGCACAACTAGACCCCAAATGGAGCCTACATACCAAATTTCATCAAAATCGGTCAATGCTAAGTGGCAAAAGTGCCGCGTACGGCGGACGGACGGCCAAATTTTTATTCGATTTTTGGATTCTACGTACCTTGAAACGTAAACCATCAAATTTTGAGGGGGTGTTAAAATTTTTGTTTTTTCTTGGTCGATTCTAAAGGTTCATTATTGAAAATGATAAACCAAAATGCACATTTTCCGCGTTCAAACACAAATTTCTCACCTAAATTTTGTTATAATTTTTTTTAAATTATAGCATTGGAAAGCTGAAATTTTGGCGCAGTTTTTACCGTTCTTGCATCTTGAAAAATATTGGTTCTCGTAGTTCAATAAGAGATTGAAGAATAACTTCATTTTCCTTGAAAATTCGCTAAAATTTGCGGTTCCAGAAATTACGTAAAAATCTCTTTTCAGAGGGGGTTTTCATGTCTTAAAACTCGACTCAAAAAAATGGTAAGGGACTTATCTGATAGAAAATTTAATGCTCTTCCCAACGGTATCCTCAAATTGTAATTATCACAGCCAATTAAAGTAGTTATGACCGACTTTATGACGTAAAGTCAAAATCACGAAAAAATAGTTTACAATTAAAATGACTCGAAAACGAAGTCTTCTTAAAAAACGCTGCAAATTATTTCAAAAAGGTTTATTATTTTCCTGTATAGATCACTCTTCTGTATAGATCACAGCTTTGCATTTGTCACTATTTATTTATTTTTTGTTTTTACCTACCAATCACAGGTACCTACTAGGATATTTTTGAAAATTTCAACCCCAACCACCAACCAAATGGAAATGAAGGGTTCAAATTTTCCTAGTAGGTACTTCTGATTGGTAGGTAAGAACAAAAAATAAATAAATAGTGACAATTGCAGAGCTGTGATCTACAGGGTGTCCAAGTAACTACGCTCCCCCCACTTATTTTCTCTAATAGTGTAAGAAAAAAATCGGATTAACGCTTTTCTTCATAATTTTTTGCGTAGAATTCAAATATGACAAAAATGGGCAGTGCGCAATCGCGCAACCATGCGCAATCATGATCAACTTTGTTTTTTTCAAATAAGAACCCCCATTTTTTATTGCAGATTCGGATTCTACGTCAAATTGTATGAACATTTTACATCGATAACTTTTTTTTGGACGCGCGCAGCCCGCACAGCGAGCGCTCAAAGATGCGCAACCCAGAGATTGCGCCAAAGTTGAGATGAAGGTAAACCTCAAGTGCGGCACAATACTTAGCACTATTTTTCTACGCTGAATCGCTCTGATATCCATTTCTTGATTTGATTTCATTTTACCGTATCTACAGCCAAAAAAGTCACTTTTTGATGAGGAAATCATCTATTTTCTTACAAAGAGTAATGATCAATCTAATAAAATGTAAAAAAATTAAATTTTTAAAATTGTAAAATAACGGGAAACTTCTACATAATTATCACAAAATGTTGCAAAATAATTTTCAGTCTTCTATAAACATGATTGGATGAACAATGATTGAAACAATTAAGCGATAAACTCTTAATAAATTAAGAACTCTCAAATAAACTCTTAATAAATAATAACTCTTAATGTTACCTGTATTGTCTACCTGCACAAATGAGTAATAATTCGAGAAGAAAACAATATTCGGAAAAGATTCCACGGAAAATCGATGATTTCCTCATCAAAAAGTGACTTTTTCGGCTGTAGATACGGTAAAATGAAATCAAATCAAGAAAGGGATATCAGAGCGACTTAGCACAGTGCGAAGTATTGTGCCACACTTGAGGTTTACCTTTATTTATTTATTTATTTATTTATTTATGTCAATACGAATATTCAAAAAGAAATTTCATCTTCACCATACACATGAAACATTATTGAGAGGCAATAGGCCATGCCCGTAGCGCCCCTCAAGAGTATTGCCAAGCATTAAATAGCATTAATATATATCAACTACATAATATAATTAACCATACTTATATCAAAGCAAAAATAATAATAATAAAAATTTAATAAATTTAGGAAACATAAATACTAGTTATTATATTGTCCGCCTCCTCTCTGCCCCTTCGCACCAACCAAAAAAATACTTTTCTCTTATATAATGAACGAGAATACATCGATGGAGTTTTTAGAGTAGTATCGATAACACGATGCAACATGCACAGCACATATTCAGGACTCTTGGTGGTAATCACGAGAGCATGTCTTGGATTCCGTACATTCCCTGCTATTTTAAAACGAGTCTCATAATCATGTGAGCATTCGTATTGTTCTACAACACTCGGTGTTCTATAAAACATTAGGAGGAGTGACTTAATATACAGGGTGTCCCAGAAGTTATGGTCCACCCTCCGGCATTTCCGTATTTCATTACGTAATAAAATGGGCCCAACGCCATTTTTCATATTTTTTTGTAACGAATTCAGGAAAAATACTTTTGCGCAAAAAAATTGCGCGCAATTGTGCGCAATTGACACTAACTTTGTTTTTTCAAACGGGAACCCCCATTTTTTATTGCAGATTCAGATTCTACGTCAAATTTCATGAGAAATTCATACCCGAATCGATTCTTTTCATCGCGTGCAACTGGTACTTTTCGCGCGCAAAGTGACCAGGGTGCGCAAAAGTGAATTTTTTTAACCCCAAGTGTGGCACATTTTTTTTTTTTTTTTTCATTATTTTTGACGCCAAATCATGTGGTGAGGTCCTTCCTTCGATTTCATCGTTATTTTTCCAAATTTAGAAGGAAAAATAATGTTTTTGGACTTTATTTCCCCTCACCCTTTCGCAATACGGGCTGGGTGCGGACCTGGCTAGATTAAAAATTAATTCCTCACTTCTAAATTTAAAAAATGTTGGAAAGGTAGGTACTACTTTACTACTTTACTGTAAAAAAAAATCAAAAAGCTTCTCATCTAAAAACCTTTAAAAAAATTAAAAGTAACTTGTTACTTATCTGCAGGCAAAAGGAGGTAATTTCGAGCAGTTGCAGTGATTTTTAAATTTCATTATTATTATCTTATTTTTTTATTACTTGTTTTCGGAGATTTTGTAACTTTTAATTTTTTTTTTTGAAAATTTTGAGATGAGAAGCTTTTTGATTTATTTTTTTTTTTAACTTTCCTCTATTTCCAATATTTTTTTTGAATTTATAAGTGAGGAATTTATTTTTAATCTAGCCAGGTCCCCACCCAGCCCGTATTGCGAAAGGGTGAGGAAAAATGAAGTCCAAAAACATTATTTTTCCTTCTAAATTTGGAAACATAACGATGAAATCGAAGAAAGGACCTCACCACGTGATTCACCGTCAAAAATAATGAAAAAAAATGTTCCACACTTGGGGTGAAAAAAACTCACTTTTGCGCACCCTGGTCACTTTGCGCGCGAAAAGTACCAGTTGCACGCGATGAAAAGAATCGATTCGGGTATGAATTTCTCATGAAATTTGACGTAGAATCTGAATCTGCAATAAAAAATGGGGGTTCCCGTTTGAAAAAGCAAAGTTAGTGTCAATTGCGCACGATTGCGCGCAATTTTTTTGCGCAAAAGTATTTTTCCTGAATTCTTTACAAAAAAATATGAAAAATGGCGTTGGGCCCATTTTATTACGTAATTAAATACGGAAATGCCGGAGGGTGGACCATAACTTCTGGGACACCCGGTACTATAGCTGTCTGGGGGTAAAAACTTTCAATTCGTCATACAAAGGGGAGCTTGGATACCTGTTCGACTTTCTTAAAATTACTTTCAGGATCGCTCTCTGGGATATATTCAATTTTTCAATATGTGTTACGAACGTTCCCCCCCCCCCCCCCCCAAGAAATAATCCCATATTGCAACACACTCTGGACAAGGGCAATATATAGTAATCTAAGTTTCTCCCGCCTAAAAACACTCCTCACATGATAGAAAACGAATATAAACCGCCTCAACTTTTTGCGCAGGTTTTCAATGTGGGCCTTCCATCTCAGACCATCATCAACGACCACTCCCAAGTATCGGTACTGGTCAACTCTTTCCAGACCATCACACTGACACATAGAGAGCGAACAATTAGTGTGTACTTTAATTTTGTGGATTCCTCCTTGAATACTGTCTTGGTTTCCCACTATTATATACTTAGTCTTCTTCGCATTTAGCGTCAACAAGCTATACGAAAACCATCCAAAAAGAATGTTTAAGGCATTTTGCGCCTCTACGAAAGCCTCATCCCACGATGCACAAGAAACAAGCACTGCGGTGTCATTGGCAAATAGAAATGTTTTATACTTAGGCAAATTTATCGGCAATGAGTTAATATAAATCAAAAACAAAGTTGCACTAAGCGTTCCACCCTGAATAACACCATAGTCTACTCCTATTGGTTTGCTTTCAAATTCACCAATCGCGACAATTTGCTTCCTAGACGAGAGGTAACTAGAGAACCAATTAAGAGTGTGGCGTCATTTGTTTAATATTTGATTCATATTTAGGTTACTCAAAATTCCAAATTATTATTCACCTGTTGATTCACCTGTTCCAAATTCCCTCACCTGTTGATTTGTTTGTTCAAAATATACTCACTCGCTATTGTTCCGTTCATGAATCTACTTGCATCTTCATTTAATTTATAGTAACTTAACACGCATAATTCACAGTACAACAAACGTAAATTAATACGAATACAGTTAACAGACAACACCTTCAACATCAAAACTTCGTCTCTACAAACTGGTGCCCACGACGTGAGTTTCTAGAATGGAAACTGGAGATGGACCATCATCGATTGCAATACCAAGCATACATTTCAAAGCTCCACCATTTTGGAAGCAAAATGTTCCTGTCTGGTTTCGGCAAGTCGAAGCTCAGTTCAGAGTAAAAAGAGTAACGAACGACGAAGACAAGTTTGATTTAATCATTAGCTCAATTGATTCTATTATTTGTACGCAAGTGAGTGACATTATTATAAACCCACCAGAACAAAATAAGTACGAGACCCTAAAAGACCGACTCATTTCTTGTTTTGGGGATTCGGACGACAAAAAGCTACAACGTCTCTTAAAAGAAATATCATTAGGCGATAAAAAACCAAGTCAGTTACTAAGAGAAATGCGAGAACTGTCAAACAATAAGTTTTCGGACGAATTTTTAAAACTATTATGGATGCAACATCTTCCTGCAAATATGAAAAACATACTCTCAGTAAGTTCTGAACAAACTCTCGCTGCACTAGTTCCAGTAGCTGATCGAATACAAGAAACTTGTGATTTGAAATCTATAAATGCTATCGATCCGGCTGAAAACAAGCAGAATAGTTCAGACAATTCAAGGTTAGAAATACTAGAGAAAATCGATTCTCTAACAAAGCAAGTAGAAGCACTAAGTACTCGTAATCATATAAGTAAACCTTACTTTAGAGACAATTCAAACCCGAAAGGACGACCAAAATCACCTTCTCAGCAGGATCGAGCCAAAAGCGATAATTGGATGTGCATATTTCACTACCGTTGGGGAAACAAGGCACGACGTTGTGAATCCCCATGTAAATTTAGAAAATCGAAGAACTCGGAAAACTACAAGGCCAATCACTAAGTGCGGCAAGTGATTTAGGCCAGAGTTCAAGCCGCTTGTTCATCAAAGATAAGAGTACTAAACTTTGTTTTCTCATCGACACTGGAGCAGACATTTCCGTCATTCCTCCTACAAACACCGACCTTTCTGTGAATTCTAAGTATCGTTTATTTGCAGCAAATGGTACAGAAATTAAGACTTACGGTACTAGGCTACTCACTGTTGATCTCGGATTACGCCGATCTTTCTCGTGGCCATTTGTAATCGCGTCTGTCAGCAAGCCCATCATAGGTGCAGATTTCTTAGAACGCTATGGACTCCTAGTGGATCTCAAAGAACAAAAATTGCGGGATCAAGTGACAACCATTTCAAGAAGATGTATCGTAAGTAATAGTAAAATACCTACTATAACGACAATAGGGGTGCGAAGTTCATCCATGAGGTACGAAGAACTGCTGGCAGATTTCAAAGACATTACTAGGCCCGCGTTAGAAATAAAACCAGCCAAACACAATGTAATGCACCACATTGAAACCAAGGGACCACCTATTGCATCAAAATTTAGACGTCTGGACCCTATAAAATTAGCTATAGCAAAGAAAGAATTTGATTTTATGCTACAACAAGATATTTGTCGACCTTCAAAAAGCCCGTGGTCAAGCCCTTTACACATGGTCCCAAAAAAGACAGGCGACTGGAGACCATGTGGAGATTACCGCGCTCTTAATAGGGTCACACAACCAGACCGGTATCCATTACCGAATATCCAAGATTTAACCCACGATCTTCATGGTAGACGTATATTTTCCAAAATAGATCTACTTAAAGCATATTTCCAGATACCAATGGCTCCTGACGACATTCAAAAGACAGCAATTATCACACCATTTGGGCTATTTGAATTCCCGCAAATGACATTCGGACTCTGCAATGCAGCGCAAACATTCCAAAGATTCATCAATGAACTGACCAGAGGACTTCCAAACGTGAGAACATACATTGACGATTGTCTAGTCTCAAGTTCATCTGAAGAAGAGCACATTTCTGATCTACGCGCTTTATTCCAGAGATTTCGTGAGTATGGAGTAATTATAAATCCTGCTAAATGCGAGTTTGGTAAATCAGAAATAGAATTCCTTGGACACCTAATATTTCAGGAAGGGATAAAGCCACTACCTTCAAAAGTTGAAAAAATTGATCAGTTTGAACCACCAAAAACCATCATGGGTTTAAGAAGATTCCTAGGTCTATTCAACTTTTATAGAAGATTCGTCGACAAAGCAGCTCGTCACACAGTGGTGTTATCAAACTATTTAAAAGGGTACACTGGAAAACAAGATTCGGATATTCACTTGTCACCTGAAGCTATAGAAGCATTTCAATGTTGCAAAAATGAATTGAAATCCGCTGTTATGCTAGCCTATCCACAAGCCAAGGAGGAGTGTCCAACAATTCGTGAATGAGGCTTGGCAGCCAATTGGATTTTTTTCTAGACGGCTTTCTACTACAGGAATGAATTATAGTGCCTATGATCGAGAATTACTTGCCGCATATTCTTCTGTACGATATTTTCGACATTTACTAGAAGGGAGAGTTTTTACGATCTTCACTGATCATAAACCTCTAACGTTTGCATTCCAACAAAAATTGGACAAAGCTTCCCCTCGACAAGCGCGTCAATTAGATTTCATAGGCCAGTTTACAACTGATATCAAATACTTAACAGGGAAAAATAACATAGTAGCTGATTGTCTTTCACGTCTAGAGATAGAAACTGTTGACTATGAGCAAGTAGGCTTAGAGCAAAGAGAGGAAGATCTGCCACCGTCTATCTCAGGTTCGACATTGGTCTGGAAACGGATCAAAATGTCCGGTATAGACAGACCAATCTTTTGTGACATTTCCACAGGTTTCGTTCGACCTTTTATTCCAGCTAAATTCAGGAAAGCAGCATTTGAAAGTGTCCACAAACTGTCCCACCCAGGTAAAAAAGCCACTCTCAAAATGTTGAAACAACGTTTCGTATGGTCATCTATGGCAAAAGACTGTACTGAGTGGGTAAAGACGTGTGATGCATGTCAACGTTGTAAAGTTCAACGACACACGCATGGCGAAATAGGAATTTTTCCTGCACCCTCAGAACGTTTCAGACATGTCCATATTGACTTGGTAGGACCTCTTCCATCAAGCAAAGGTTTCAGGTACGCCTTGACCCGCATAGACCGCTATACCCGTTGGCCAGAGGTAATCCCTATCGAGGATTGTACTGCTGAAACAGTAGCCAGTACATTTTATACACACTGGATATGTAGATTTGGAACACCAGAAAAAATTACATCTGACAGGGGAAGACAGTTCGAAAGTGAACTTTTTCGTTATTTGATGAAATTATTAGGTGCAGCTCACACATTTACTTCAGCTTACAACCCCAAAGCAAACGGAATTTTAGAAAGATTCCATCGACAGCTAAAGTCAGCTATTCGTTGCCACGCCTCTGAGCGTTGGGTTGAAATCCTTCCTACAGTACTACTGGGTATGAGGACAGCACTAAAGGAAGACCTGAATTGTAGTACCGCTGAGCTAGTATACGGTACCACTCTAAGAATTCCAGGCGAGTTTTTGGAAGAAAGTACAACTACTCCACAACAAATTTTTGTAGACACACTGAAACAAACAATGAATCAATTACGGCCTACACCAGCTCAACATCACACTTGCACAACAGTTTTTGTACACCCTGATCTTCAAAATTGCAGTCACGTATTTGTTCGAAACGATGGAGTCAGACGACCGTTGCAACCAAGTACGACGGACCATTCCCGGTAATACATCATAAACAGAAGAGGAAAAGAAGTACCAGTAGAAATTGGGAGATTGAAGCCAGCTTACATATCAAATGACGAACTACAAGAAGAGGAGACAAGAACAATTGCATTTCAACCTTCATTGCGGGAACCAACCCAGCCACTGATACAGATTTCACCACAACATGGAACATCAAACACACCCCAGATAGAAGACCGAAGGCAACAAGCTACTCTTCCAACACATATCCATACACCCTGGATCGCAAGACCGAAGACTACTCGAAGTGGACGAACGGTTCGCTTGCCAGTTCGTTTTCAGGATATGGTTTTATATTGAGGAGGGGGGTATTTGTGGCGTCATTTGTTTAATATTTGATTCATATTTAGGTTACTCAAAATTCCAAATTATTATTCACCTGTTGATTCACCTGTTCCAAATTCCCTCACCTGTTGATTTGTTTGTTCAAAATATACTCACTCGCTATTGTTCCGTTCATGAATCTACTTGCATCTTCATTTAATTTATAGTAACTTAACACGCATAATTCACAGTACAACAAACGTAAATTAATACGAATACAGTTAACAGACAACACCTTCAACATCAAAACTTCGTCTCTACAAGAGCACCGTCTCGAATGCCGATTTTGCTCATTCTACTTAGCAATATGTTTCGGTCTATACTGTCAAAGCATTTAGCAAGGTCACAGAAAATCACAATACCCTTTCGTCTTTCATCCCTCAGCTTGTATAGATCTCTGGTAAGCTCAAACAAGGCTTGATCAGCTCCTCTGCCTGCACGAAAACCGAACTGCTCAGCACAAAGCAGGTCATTCATCTCTAGATATAAGGTTAAGTGCATCTTTACCCACTTTTCCAATATTTTACCAACGCAACTTAACATGGAAATAGGTCGAAAATTTCCCGGGTGGGACTTCTCACCCCCCTTGTAAAGCGGACACACTTTCGCTAACTTGAAACAATCTGGAAAGACGCACGATCTAATACTCAAATTGAGTACATAAAGAAGTGGAGTTTTCAGTATCGCAATGAATTTCTTCAGAAGACTTAACCGAATACCATCTACTCCCGGAGCGGATCTACCTCTCATCTGGCCAATAATCTTCATAAGTCCATCTTCATCCATTTCGGGTATAACAAAGACCGTTTCCAAGGGCGGAGGAGGTTGCAAAATGTACTCGGAAGTATCACTATTCTCAATTTTATCTGCTAGGTCTTTCCCTACGTTGGCAAAAAACATATTTAACTCATCGCAGGCTGTACTTCCAATTTCGTCAGTTGAAACATGCTCCATTTCAGCTCTCGCTTCCAAGTATTCATTATTTCCATAACACCCTTTCTTCCTATTCAAAACTTCATTTATTACACTCCAAGTTTTCCTCGCATCCCCATCCGCCTCCTGAAGCCGATCTGAGTAGTACATTTCTTTGGCCTTCCTTGTCAGGTCTTTTAGCATTCCTCGATATTTTGTAATATACTTTTTTAATCTCGTATTATACGGTTGTTTTCGTGACTTCCCGGCAAGCTTGTCACGCTTTTCAATCGAAATTATGATCCCATTAGTTATCCATGGCGATAGCTTATTATATTTCGGTTTAGAGAATTTTATTATTGTACTCCGCTCTATACAGGTTTTCAAGATATTAATAAATGAATTTGCCGACTCGTTCGCATCGCAGACGAAAACCTTAGCGTCATCTCAACTTTAGCGCAATCTCTGGGTTGCGCATCTTTGAGCGCTCGCTGTGCGGGCTGCGCGCGTCTAAAAAAAAGTTATCGATGTAAAATGTTCATAAAATTTGACGTAGAATCCGAATCTGCAATAAAAAATGGGGGTTCTCATTTGAAAAAACAAAGTTGATCATGATTGCGCATGGTTGCGCGATTGCGCACTGCCCAATTTCATCATTTTTGAATTTTACGCAAAAAATTATGAAGAAAAGCATTAATCCGATTTTTTTTCTTACATTATTAGAGAAAATAAGTGGGGGGAGCGTAGTTTCTTGGACACCGTGTATACAGAAGAGTGATCTATACAGGAAAATAATTAACCTTTGTGAAATAATTTGCAAACTACTATCCAAAAAACCTTGTGGAACGAAACCTGGTTAACACAAACAGTTTTTGATTTTTGTTTTTTGATTTTTTCAGTTTGATTTTTTTTTTTCTTTGCTAGATTTGAGTTGTGGATTGCTGTGCGGCAGTCTCAGATTCGAAATTGTTCATCAAGATCTAAAACGTTTAACTCGAGTAAAAATTTTGATTTTGAAGAGTGTAAGCAAATTGCATGATGGGACTTTGTGCAGGTTGAATCGTGTTCAGCGAGGATGTCCTTCATTGTGTAGGTAATGTCAGCGTAGAGAATATTCATGAGACCCTTCGTGCTCCGCAGCATCGCTCACGCTTGCCGCAAGCTAGGAGGCGCCTTAGCGGCGCTCTTCCTGCAACGCTGGTGCTGCTAGGACACCCCCCCCCCCCCTATCCGGAAGTGAAAGCGCCGGTTGAGAGTGCGGTTCACGTAGTGGCTGCATCGACCTCGACCGTTAAAGGGTTAAGGGCGCCTCCCCTCCGGAGAAAACCCCGCCGAAGGGCCCTCCGTAACGGTAAAGGCCCTTCAATGCATATTAAAGGGAAAGGACGATTCAGGCCTCTTCAGAGTCACCTTCTCGGGGGAGAAAAAAATATAACCCTCACCTGCTCGGCCGACACGTACTTACCCTGAGACGTTACCCCATGTGTCGTGCCTGAGACACCGTCAGCTCGTGTCGTTTCTGCAAGGGGCGCCTCAAACAAGCCAATTACGGACTCTCTCCGAGAGGGGGGGGGGGGGTCCTCTCTCAGGGTTAACCCTATTCATCACACAGAGTCATCAGACCCTCACGTAGCGGGTAATCATTAAAATTGAGTTTATCTCACTGTGTCCTCACACTGCGCCATCTACCTACAGCAATCAGCAGCTAATCAGGCTCCGCGGAAATCGGTCTACAAAACCAGCAACCAGGATTAGAGCAGTTTCTCAACTAACAAATTATGTGGAAATCGACTAAGAAAAATTAATTTTTAACCCCCCCCCCCACCCTCAAAATATGTTTTTTTACGCTTCAACGTACGTAGAATCCGAAAATCGAATAAAACGCTGCAAATTATTACACAATGGTTTATTATTTTTTGTATAGATCACTCGTCTGCAGAGCCAACAACCATCCAACGTGAAGAAAAACTTCGCATTTCGGTCAGCTATAGTTTGAACGGAGATTAGGCCTCTTGTGCGATTCACACTCGTGTTTCTGATTTATCGTACGTAAAACCCTTAAATTCTCGTAGGGAGCGAACGGTTTGTCCTACAGAGCTCCGCGTGGTCTCAAAAAATTCTAAAAATTCTATAGAATCTTAAATTGAAGGATAAACAATACCTTTATATCAAAATGTTTTGAGTTAGGGCGTTTTCAAAATTTCAAAATTGATTTTGGAACCCTTAGAAGTGATCTACTTTAACCAAAATCTTCGGGGCACAACTACACCCCAGATGGAGCCTACATACCAAATTTCATCAAAATCGGTCAATGCTAAGTGGGGAAAGTGCCGCGTACGGCGGACGGCGGACGGACGGCCAAATTTTTATTCGATTTTGGTTTATTATTTTCAATAATAAGCCTTTGGAATCGACCAAGAAAAAAAATTCTAACCCCCCCTCAAAATTTGATGTTTTACGTTTCAAGGTACGTAGAATACGAAAATCGAATAAAAAAATTTCCGTCCGTCCGCCGTTCGCCGTACGCGGCACTTTTCTTAGCAACACTGGACCGATTTGGTTCAAATTTGGTATATGGGCTCCATTTGGGGTCTAGTTGTGCCGCGAAGCTTTTGGTTGATGTAGGTCACTTCTAAGGGGTGAAAATTAAGGGTTGAAATTTTCAAGAGTGCCCTAGCTCGAAAACTCTCGAAATAAAGGTATCGTTTTTTCACCAATTTTTAATAGTATTGAATTTTAAAAAATTTTTGAGACCACCCGGAGCTCTGTAGGACAAACCGTTCGGTCCCTACGAGTACTTGAAGGTTTTCCTTCGATAAAACAGAATCATGAGTGTGAATCTCCATTCAAATTTTATCAGACTAAAATGCGATCGCTGTTCATTTCTTCGATTTGTATACAGTTTTGCCTTCTGCGTAACCAGTAATCAAATTTCCATATGAAGCTTTCTATTTTTCCAATCGAGTGTGAAGCGTTTAGTTTTTTCTAATAAACTTGATTGTGAAGGTGTGAAGCCAGTATGGTGTGGTAGGTAGTACCTAGCTGGTAGGTAAAAAAAATGTTGGTGGGTAAAAAACGCTGCAAATCATTGCTCAAAGGCTTCTTCACTCTTCAGATCACTGATCAGCTGAGTGAGCTCCGAAGCCATTTTCAATCCTATTGAATGGAAGTGCTCTTCCAGGCGTCTCCAGCATTCGAGGAGATCTTCACTCCTCAGATCACTGATCAGCTGAGTGAGCTCAGAGTTTTGCTCAAAGCAAACCAAAAATTTTATGTTTCGCGTTTCAAGGTACATACAATTCGAAAAATAGAGGGAAGGTCAAGGGAGAATACAGATGGTGGTAGGTGCTAGTGATCTATACAGAAAATAATAAACCTTTGAGCAATGATTTGCAGCGTTTTGGATTCTACGTACCTTGAAACGTAAACCATCAAATTTTGAGGGGGTGTTAAAAAAATTTTTTTCTTGGTCGATTCCAAAGGTTCATTATTGAAAATAATAAACCAAAAGAGGAAATTAAAATAAAATTCAGAAAGATGTATTGGTTGATGGGAAGGAATTCTCGCCTCTCTCTCCACAATAAACTGCTTATTTATAAGCAGATCCTTCGTCCTATATGGACCTATGAAATTCAGTTATGCGGCTGTGCCAAAAAATCAAACATTAACAAAATCCAAACCTCCCAAAATAAAATACTGAGAAGTATAGTGCGTGCACCTTGGTACATGAGGAACGATGATATTCATCGAGACTTGAGGATGGAAACAGTCCACGAAATTATCGCAAGGTACTCAAGGAGGTACAAGGCCTCCACAATCATGAAAATCCGGAAATCCTCTACGTTTTGGACAACGAAGATGAACTCCGGCGACTCAAGCGAAAAAAAAAACCACAGGACTTAGTTAGTGCTGTTAAAGTGCAATTATAGCTCAGTGTTGAAGATACTGCTATGAGGAGGGACTGCGCTTTACTGTAAAGGGCTCTCAAGGAGTGGAATAATGATATGTAATATTTCTAGATGTTTTCTATTTAATATTGTGTTGCAATAATAAATCACGTTAAAAAAAATTGAATGTACAATCGATCCCTGAAGTCATGCTCATCTTAAGTGTAGACACCCTGTATAACTTACGCTTATATTTAGGGCTTTCCAACTAATGGCGAACGATTTTCCTACGAACATGATTGACAAAGATAAAAGTTCCGTAGCAACGACTAGGTTGTAAGCAGGGGCGTTGGGTGACCCCTGAAAGTGGTGGGGCACTAAACTAGAAAACGCTGCAAATTATTACACAATGGTTTATTATTTTTCTATATAGATCACTCGTCTGCAAAGCCACCAACCATCCAACATGAAGAACAACATCGATGCTTTTAAACGTCCATGAATACACCCCACCCTTAAGCAAGCAACGAAAACAGAAGAATGCATTCTTAACGGGACATCCTGTGAGCCACTCAGCTTTGTTATAAACATCAATACGGAATTTTCTGGTGCCAACAATATTCTTCCCTTTATTTACTGATTGGGCAATGTTGAGTACAGATTTATCCCTTCCTAAACTTTTAATCAAAATCTTATCATCGTAGGAAAAAGTCGAAAATTTCGACCACAGTATTCATTGGAGTACCTACCCTAACAGTAGAACGGTTCTACTAGAACCTCAATGAAATGTAAAAACTAAATGTTAAAATGTAACAAAAGGAAAAAGGAAATCAGAAAATTAGGGTGGTAGAAAGTAGAAAAGTGAAACTTATCTGTTATCTGTTGCAAAAGGATGAACTGTAGCTGTAGCAAAAGGATGAACTGTAGCTGTAGCAAAAGGATGAACTGTAGCTGTAGCAAAAGGATGAACTGTAGCTGTAGCAAAAGGATGAACTGTAGCTGTAGCAAAAGGAAAAACATAGTTTCAAATGAACTGAGTTTGAACTTCAACTTTGTGAAGCAAGATAAGAAACTGATAAGGAGAGAAGTTGAATGTTTGACATGGACCCAGTATCCCATGGGATACTCCACGATGTTTGAGCATCCATGTGAATTGAATCGAAATGTGTCTCGATCAGAGAGAATAATAAATCGATTTTGTCTTCCCGGCAGTGGCCGAGAAAGGGGCCTGTATATTCACACTATTGCGCATGCGCAGACGGGGCAAAACTGAAAATAAAAAACAATCACTATGGCAACACTGGGGTCTCGCCCTAGATCATGGACAGATCTTGGAAATTCGGGAATTGGCAATCGATTCTAGGTTACCTATCGATTCCATCCTACTTCTTCTTCTTTTCTCTAGTCACAGTGAAGACTAGCTCTATGGCCTCGGGTGACTACTTCCATTCTACTACATCTTTCAATTTCTAACGTGGAAGTTTGACATAACTACATGCTTCCATGAAGTATCAGTGAGTTTTGAGGAAAAAAAACTAAACTGTCTACTGGGGAATTTTTTCTACTCTGGGGGGAACACTTTTTCAAGGGAGTTTTTCAACTTTGAGGTAAAGATGTAGCTTACAGAGAGAGAAATTATGCCGGGGCTAGACCCTGAGTGGCCTTATGGACACCACGCCCCTGGTTGTAAGTGGAAATAATTGCAAAATTTCTTGACACATGGCCATCTCCCACAAACTTGACTCTTTTTGCCAGTTAAATCAAGGCTAAAGCATGTTCCAAGCTAACCCTGCTTATAGCATGTTGTTGATTCAGCCGTCTTCCTTGACGTCGCTCAGGCGTTTGACAAAGTTTGGCATGAAGGACTCAACTACAAGCTGCGCAAAAATCTACCAATAAAGTATGCTAGCTGCTTCAGTCTTATCTCACCAATCGCTAATCAAGCAAGAAGACGCCTACTCAGAGCCGAAGCTAATCAATGCAGGAGTCCCACAAGGGAGTGTTCTTGGACCGCTCTTGTATGTTCTTTATACCAGTGATCTCTCAGAAATTGGAATGAACACCAAAGCCACCTTCGCAGATGATACAGCGATTTTGGCAGTCGGAGAATGTAACACTGAATCCAACAACAAGTTAAATCAATCAATATCCAGCATGCAAAAGTGGACAGCAAAATGGAGAATCAAAATAAATGAAAGTCGGTACATGTCAATTTCACTAACAAGAGAATCGAGTATATTCCGGTACATTTCATGGGAAAAGTTATTCCGAATGCTAATGAAGCCAAATACCATGACACTAGACGCCAAACTTAGATGGAAAGCCCATGTCAAAAAAAAAAGGAAGAAGAACCCCTTCTAAAATTCAGAAAAATGCATTGGCTAATGGGAAGACTGTCGAAGTTGTCAATTCCAGAACAAGCGTACATTGTAAAACCAAGTCCTTAAACCAATCTGGACATATGGAGCTCAGCTTTGGGGCTGTACGGCTCAGTCAAATCGAGACATCATCCAAAGATTCCAGAACAACGTGCTAAGAACGGTGGTCAATGCACCATGGTACTTTTGAAACGAACGTCTCCATCATTAGCTTCTACCGAAGCTAATAGAGAGTTTTTGGAAACCACTGACGGGCCCCGTGGAACCTCTTCACAAAGCACGGAGTTCGCGGGTGACGATGGATTTGCCTCCCGACATCAGCGGGCGACGATGAAAGGGTGCCCCCAGACAGTCACCCGTTCCTCGAGGCCCACCGTGACGAGCGCCTCCATTCCCCCCCTGTCCAAAGTTAACGTCTTTCCTCCTTCAACTGGGTAGCATCCTCTGTTGCTCGCGCTAGTCTCCTCCTGACGGGGCCCGTGAGATTTTGGCACCAAAAACTCTCTATTGATGGAGACGTTTGACGTGAGCTGAGGTAGTCATCTTCACCCGTAAGCGCATTCCTACCATCATCCCAATGTGGATCGGAAACACTGAAATAACAACTAAACCAGCAGCCAGATATCTAGGAGTCATGTTGGACACAAAAATCACATTTGGTGAACATTTAAGAAGAACTGCAGACAGGGCTGCACGAAAATCGGCAGCTCTTTGTCACCTTATGGGAAACATAAATGGCCCTAGACCATGCAAAAGACGCTTGATGATGACAGTGGTGGAGTCAATTCTCTTGTATGGAGCGGAGGTGTGGGCGGATGCACTGAGTGGCGTATCTCCGACAGAGACTGATAGCTGTGCAGCGAAGAGGAGCTCTACGAATCGCCTGTGCTTACCGAACAGTGTCAGAACCCGCTATCTTTGTGCTTACCAGTGTCATACTGATCCAGCTGATGGCTTCAGAGAGAAAAAGAATTTTCGACAGATGGGATGAAGGAGATAGGTCCCGCATAGCCAAGGAAGAAAGAGATTGCACGATGGTAAGCTGGCAAGAGATATGGACAAGAGAATATAGAGGATGGTGGACCGCACGGCTAGTGCCAAACATCTAGAAATGGACGGACAGGAAGCATGGAGAATTGAACTTTTTCCTCACACAATTCTTCACAAGACATGGACTGTTTTATGCCTATCTACATAAAATGGGAAAGGTAACTGTCCCAACATGTCCGCACTGTCAGAAGAGAGAAGATGATGATGCGCTGCACACCTTTTTCAAATGCACCAAATGGGCGGCTGAATGAAACCAGCTGATGGCAGATCTGGGATTAACTCCCCAAATTCCAACACCAGAAGCTGTCGTCAGCAAGATGCTGGAAGGTGAGAGGAGCTGGAGTCTTGTGGCAGCGTACGCAGAGAGTATCCTGACAAGGAAGACATCGTTAGAACGAGAGAGACAGAGAAGGGAACACCTGGTCCGTCCCGCCATCCAGAACTGATGAACTGCCCCAGGACTCAGCCTGAAGTAATGTGTTAAACAGTTCCAGGCTGATCATCCAACGTGGGAGAAAAGGAGGTGTTTTTTTAGTGGGTTTGAATCCCACATAACCTTGAAGTCGCGGATCCTTCAAGGTATCTTACGAGATCCAACTCCACCTGTGGATCTTAAAGATTTTCTCACCTACCTGCCGAGAAAAAAAAAAATCATGAGCTTCGGATTGAAACAATAAACGATGCTATAAAGCGACAAGCTGTGAGACACCTACAGCGGCTAAGATGTCACATCAACGAGGAAGCTGTCCATCTCCTTGATACAAGTGATATCATCAGAAGATTGAAGCGTACCAAACCACTTGACCTAGCTTACTTGTGAAGCAGTGAAGTGAAACATCCACCATAATCAACAAAACTCAGTGATGTATCTTTTTTTTTTTTTTTGTTACGGAAGTGGGGAAACTCTTTAAGAGCGAAGGGGAAGTCACCCCAACAGTGTTGGACTCCCCATGAATTGGGCCTACCAACTAAAACCCCACTCCCTCTGCTTAGGACTCACCCCGGGACCACTTGTACAGTATTACTTCAGGGTGAGCCCTTTTTTGTGCCAAATGGCTGCTCCTACTTCTGGTATCCCTCAATTCTATTCCTCATCTTCTTCCTCCCATCTTCCATCCAGCTTTTTTGCTTTGAGGACTGATGTGACAAATACTGCCATAGTGATGTATCTTAGTTTTGAATATATGTCCATATTTTCAAAATAATATTGTTAATAAGTTATACTTGGTGCAATAAAGAATATTGAAAAAAAAAAATTTGTTGATTGATTTGATGGTCAGATATTACTGATTGCATCTTCCGTTCTCAGATATCGCGTCCAATCATTTCTGCGATTTGAGCAAATTCTGGTGAGTTTTTGCTGAAAGTAACTTCATAGGTCGACGTAGCTCTGGATTTCGCTTCTGCCAGCACAATAATCTCATTATGTCCAATAAGTCAGTTAGCACGTGTTGCATCTTCAACGACGAAATAGAAGTAGAATCTAGAGAACTATTAGTTAGATTTGACTGTTAACAGCTGGTTAGCGGTATGAACTATAATTATCCCCGTGCCTTGCGGTCGGTTGACATTACTTGTAAATGTTGGGCACGCCCCCAACGACCCGTGGTTTAGCGGTTGCCTCATTAGTTTAATCGTTCCTTCACCCCCCACCGCGCCGCCCCTTCCAATAATTTACGATCTTCCCGGAATAATGCGGAAATTATAATTTATCATTTGGACTTAAGGTGGGAGAAGGGTCGCGTTTCGAATCGATCAATAACCCGTTTCCAATAAGACGGGAAATGGCGAATCCGGGGGGGGGGGGGGGTACCGGTCACATGCAGTTGAGGCTTTGGTTAGCGACAACCATATTAATCGTCAGAGGAACTAACGATAGATCATCTGATCATTAAGTTGGGAGCCATTAGGGCAATTGATCAGGAGGGAGAGCAGCTGACCAGGACACACGGCGAGGAGGGTCTCAAATATGGTTTGTTAAACATAAATTCGCATAACTAAACCCCTGTTGAATAATAGTAAGAGGCAGAACCAATAACGATAGTACCGGAATAGTTTGTGTACTCAATGAATAAACACATCAACATTAGATAGATACGTTTATTTGGCGCCATTTTGTACACTTTTGCAAGAAGATAAATTCAAGATGCGATGCGATTTACTTGTAGGGTAGGATCTTTTCAAAATCGTTCCATCTTGGTAAATAAATTATATTCAGAGTTTTCTTTCAAACGGGTTTATATCTACTTGGAATTTTTTGTGGGAAATCGAGAAAAACCATGGCGAAGGAAGTTGTTTAGGGTTCCCAAATTTTCCAAATAGTTTGCTCATAGAACTTTAGATTGTAAGACAAATTTCGAAATTTTGGCATGCGTTTTGAGGGAGACGCCCATTTGATGAAAAACGATGAATATGAGCTAAATTGAATAAAAAAAATGCTGCAAATCATTGCCTAAAGGTTTATTATTTTCTGAATAGATCACCCTTCTGTATAGATCACTGGTTCTCCCTCCATCAATAGCACCTACCACCATCTGTATTCTCCCTTGACCTTCCCTCTCAAATTTCAGCTTCCTGCGTTCAATAGGATTGAAAATGGTTCCGGAGCTCATTCAGCTGATCTGAAGAGTGAAGATGATCTTCCCGAATGCTATAACACATGATGAGCATGAACGATAGCAAAATGCAACACAAAATTTCTATTTTCACAATCAGAACTTTCTTGTTTTGTTTGCTAGACCGATGTCTAGGCTTGGAATTTGTATGTATTGCACTTGTAGGTAAGCTAAGAAACAGTGGGTGATATAGTACCTATGAAGTGAAATCACTCAAACCATAACTTCGAATTGTCTTGTTGTTGTTTCGTTAATTGCTAAGAAAACTTTAAAATGCTTGCATACGAGTCTGCAACACATTGGGACATTTTCACGTCAACCACTACACAACAAGGTTAGTTCAACCCAAGCATCAAAATAAAAAAACAGTTGATTGTTCTCTACGCAACACAGTGAGTCTATTTTATTTATTGGTCGCGTGAGCAAGACTTGCTTAGTTTTCGTGACGATTTTTCAGTTTATGTGCCAAAGCAAAGACATGAAAATGTCAAAAATCAGAACGAGCTTTAGGCAAAAAATAAGCATTAACTACTAATGAACAAACGAACAAGACAACAAACGTTTCAAGGTAAGTTGAATCCAAAAACCGATTTAGACTCTTTTGCGATACACACTCGTGTTTCTGATTTATCGTATGTCCAACCCTTAAATTCGCTTAGGGAGCGAACGGTTTGTCCTACAAACTTCCGCGTGGTCTCAAAAAATTCTAAAAATTCATTACTATTTAAAATTGGTAAAAAAACGATACCTTTATTTCGAGAGTTTTCGAGCTAGGGCACTCTTGAAAATTTCAATCCTTAATTTTCACCCCTTAGAAGTGACTGACATCAACCAAAAGCTTCGCGGCACAACTAGACCCCAAATGGAGCCCATATACCAAATTTGAACCAAATCGGCACAGTGTTGCTAAGAAAAGTGCCGCGTACGGCGTACGGCTGACGAACGGAAATTTTTTTAGTCGATTTTCGGATTCTATGTTCCTTGAAACGTAAAACGTCCAATTTTGAGGGGGGTTAAAATTTTTTTTTCTTGCTCGATTCCAAAGGCTTATTATTGAAAATAATAAACCAAAATTGGATGCCCCGACCAATTTTGGACTTCAGACCAATTTTGGACTTCAGACCAATTTTGGTTCGTCTGTCTGTCATGAAATACTTGCCACCGCCATAACCTCTATTTTTCCGATCCGATTTCAATGAAATTTTCAGAGACTGCCCGGATTCGCTTTTACATTGTCCTATGAAAATCATCTCACCCGGATTTCTCAGGGATTGCGGTGGTTGACGTGTAAATGGTCCCCTATTAAAATCACTACCCCCGGACTGATAGTAGCCTCTGCGCATGCGCAAACGTGAAATCCTTCCCTCAGCCATATCTTTTGCATCAATCTCGTCATCAGATGTCCATCTTGTTCTCATCGTCCTGCACGAATTGGACCTCACTCGGACTCGAAAACCAGAAATACCTACTGCTGGCTTCAACCTGAAATAAAGAGCAGCGAAAACGGTCAGAACTTTCCTATAAGCTAAGAACTAGGTACCAGTCTTCTATAATTAGGAGAAAATTAAATGTAATTCAAGGAGCTCCTCCCAACTTTGTATTTGTAAATCGAACTACACCGAATAAAATTTATCAACTTTGGGATAGGTAAATTGGTATACATTATTTAACGAAACCCCTACTTATTGCCCAAACAGCCATAACTTCTACATTTTCCAACAATATTCAAAGATTGTGCGGGTTGACGTGTGGAGTCCCCCACGAGGGTAACTAAATAAATATACTAAATAAACTGGAGTCCCCTTAGAGATCAACTTCTGAACATCGGATCATCTATACAATCGGATTATGGATACGAGGAAGCTATGTGCCACACCCACTTGGCAGGCTTTTTTAGGATTTCATCGTGAGGGCTAGCTTCACATTATACTCCCCATCCAACTTGGCGGAATTGATCTCCCGCCCGGATACAAATTGGTCCCTACCTTCGGTAGTGAGGGAGAAAAAAAACCATCTTGACCTCCGAACAAGAGAGCGTTTTCCCCCATGCAATCACACGGCCTCTCGTCGAGAACAAATCAGAATCAATCGTCACCCATCCTACCAAATGGTTCCTCTTGCGGCGAACCCCGTCGGCTCAGTTCCGTTCCGGTTGATTATGTTCTCCTAAATAGCTAGAGGGGTGGCTTCGGATGGGTTTCCTCTTTCCAGAAGAACGAGGGTTGAAATTGACCCCTAAACCCCCAAAGTTCTATCAGAGGGAATCCGGACAATTCAAAGTGACTTCGGTGATGATAGATGCAGACCCACCCCCGTTCCGATCCATTGACTCCATAATTATTATCAATAGCCCGAGTCATCCCGAGAATAGGGCACGTTATTAAAACTTATCTTTAGAAATTAAATCACAAGAAATTCAATTCAGAACGACTTATCCAATCGTGATGGCAGTGTAGAGCAATAATTGCTCTATTCAATTTGCTCTATTTTTTATTCAATCAATATTCAATATATTATTCAATTCAATTCATTCAATATTCTATATTCAATATTCAATTTATTCAATTATATTATTATTTAATCAATATTCGATATTCAATTTATTATTCAATTCAATTTATTTCATAATTATTCAATTTAATAATTCAATATTTTTTTATTGTTATCTTACGATAAGTACAGAACAATCGTCAAAATTTAGTAGGTTATTATCTAATAATTTACGGTATTTATATCATGAAGTGAATAAAACGCATTTAACACTGTGAAAAAAATTAAAAGACGTGAAGCAGAAACATAATATGTATCCACATATTATGTGGATTAGGAACTTAGGTGATCGGTCTGTCTAGGAACTAAGGCATGTGTGGGCGTCCCGACTGGCCCGGACCCACCCACCATGGCGGCTAACGGGGCTACCAATCCATTTCTGGAAAGGCAGCCCTGACGAACGGCGCGGCCTACCATAGAGGCAGATCACCCATCACCAAGAAGCACCAAGGGGGCCGCACCCAGGCCGGCCAGGAACCCCAGACCTCCCAAAAGCATTTATCACAGCGGCTACACACACACACACACACACAAACACATAAACACAATCACAGTCATTCCCAATATCACAGACGAGGTATAATAAATGTGTTCCAAAACTATTAGGTAGTAGGTCACTGCTGTCGTATGAAGGAGGATGAGAGTGTGACGATGTGTGTGAATCTCCGTAAAAAATGTTTGGATTCCAACATACCATCTTTTGATTAGATGATATCTAATTGTATCTAATCTATTGATCTAATCTATCTTTGATGAGATAATATCTATATAATCTAATATTGCAAGTATTGCATTATGCATGTAGCATTGTCTAGATCATGATGTGGTTTTGTGATATGAGTATGGGTACATACTAAAATGATCGGTTAGTATTACAACATGCGTCGAAAGTTCAATACAAGACCGGAGTAAGGGTATGTAAGTAAGTAAGAAAACAACCTTCTCATGTTGAATCTTTAACCAACCTTTCTTGGTGTCGTGGACGTCTTCAGCTGTTATCACAGGGAATATTCTTACTAAGATTCATTCACACTTATTGTCACACTCTCATCCTCCTTCATATGACAGCAGTGACCTACTACCTAATAGTTTTGGAACACATTTATTACCTCAATGATACCCACTCTCGTTCCTGTTTTGTATTGCACTATCGACGCATGTCGTAATACTAACCACATGGAAGTGGAATCTACTTGCGTATGGTTGTGTCTACAGATGGGCACAGCGGCCACTTCAATCCGTGCCTACCTACCCACCTTCCCTACTGAATTTCCTAAGTTTATTATTTTTCCCTTTTTGGTGTTTACAGACATCATTTTTGAGGTCGGTCCATTTTTTTGTTAAAAAGGTTTTAATTTTATAATTTTTCAATTTTATAATATTTTTTATTTTTCACTTTTTAGTGGTCCTCAATTTAAATCTGAAATTAATTTACCCGCAGTTTTTCGATCAGTTTTCGTAATATAGATCTATTTCCGTACTGTGAATCATTTCAGTAAGGTGAACCAGAAGCCGTAGGGTGGACCAAATTCTGTAAACCGGGTCAGTTTCCATATGTATAGATGAGTTTCCGTTTTTGGATCGGTTTCAGGTTCATTGGTATTTGGTTCACTTTCCTACTTAGCAATCTACTCTCTTATCTCCTAACAGTTCGACTTCCCTCATATTTGGTAGGTAAGTACTTGGTAGTTCTGACAACACACTTCAACAACTTAACCATGACATGATTGACGAGGGAGCTATGTGCTACACCCACTTGGTGGAAAACCCTGTCATCACCTAACACTACTACATACCTCATATTTGGTACGGCACTATTCAGTTCTGGCGATCTCCTATACCATTACCTACCTAACTATATTATGGATGACGAGGAAGCTATGTGCTACACCCACTTGGTAGAATACCCTCTACATCTAACTGTACTATATCTGTCATTTTAGGTCAGGCACTATGCGGTTCTGACGATCTCCTATATCATTACCTACCCAACTATATTATGGATGACGAGGAAGCTATGTGCTACACCCACTTGGTAGAATACCATCTAATCACCTAACTGTACTATATCTGCCATATTAGGTCAGGCACTATTCAGTTCAGATGATCTCCTATACCATTACCTACCCAACTATATTACGAATGACGAGGAAGCTATGTGCTACATCCACTTGGTGGAAAACCCTGTCATCACCTAACAGTACTATATACCTCATATTTGGTACGGCACTATTCAGTTCTGACGATCTCCTATACCATTACCTACCTAACTGTATTATGGATGACGAGGAAGCTATGTGCTACACCCACTTGGTAGAATACCCTCTACATCTAACTGTACTATATCTGTCATTTTAGGTCAGGCACTATGCGGTTCTGACGATCTCCTATATCATTACCTACCCAACTATATTATGGATGACGAGGAAGCTATGTGCTACACCCACTTGGTAGAATACCATCTGATCACCTAACTGTACTATATCTGCCATATTAGGTCAGGCACTATTCAGTTCAGATGATCTCCTATACCATTACCTACCCAACTATATTACGAATGACGAGGAAGCTATGTGCTACACCCACTTGGTGGAAAACCCTGTCATCACCTAACAGTACTATATACCTCGTATTTGGTACGGCACTATTCAGTTCTGACGATCTCCCATACCATTACCTACCTAACTATAGTATGGATGACGAGGAAGCTATTTGCTACACCCACTTGGTAGAATACCCTCTACATCTAACTGTACTATATCTGTCATTTTAGGTCAGGCACTATTCAGTTCAGATGATCTCCTATCCCATTACCTACCCAACTATATTACGAATGACGAGGAAGCTATGTGCTACATCCACTTGGTAGAATGCCTACTAACAGTACTATTATGTCACTCATATTTGGTAGGAAAACTCCCATACTTGAGCATTCATAAACACGTTTGATACGGCTCATGCAGGTTTAGAGCGAATAACCCACCATAATTTCCCCGTTTCTCATCCCCGCAGCACCTTTTGGTTATCGGAACCCCCCTCATATTGCATATAATTTTAAAGCTTACAATCAGACCTTTAATTTGACTATACACAATTAGTCCGGCATCGACTCAGTCGGAAGTCACAGGGCAAGAAGAGTGAATGCGGACCAACATTCCCGAAATGGGAACCACGTTTTTCAACTTCTTTCACAAATTTTCTATACTTCTAACAATGCATAGTGAAATCTGTTTAAAACGGGACCACCACGGATACTGGTAGAACAAATTTCAAAAAGAACCAGACAGATTGGTACCAGAATAAAAAAATGCAAGGTGTTCAGACATACAAAAAAAAAAAAAAAAATCGTCGTCCCACGACAACCCGAATTGAGTACCTCCTCTTTCGCGCGCCTTCGGCGCGTTGAAGTCGGTCAACAATCACAGTCAGTCTGAGATCACAGGTTGATTATAACTAGATAACTGAACATAAAATAATAAGAATGTTAGCAAGCGAGAGTACTTACTAGGTATATTCCTCAGCTGCTCGAGAAAAGATAAGAATAATAACAGTATTTTAAATAAATAACAGATAAAACATAACAGGATAATATTTTCCACTGTCAATACATAATAATAGTATGTATTGTTCATCAAGTGCCATATTATGAGAGCTCATAGAAAAAAAGTCACTAATGAGGTAAAGTTCATGTTTTAATTTTAAATGAATAATAATAAATAAATTTTAAATGAAATATACTCATGACAGATAGACAGCGATATCTTTGTCAAATACAGTCCGATTTTGATTGAATTTTCAGGGTTGGTATGGTTTGGGTTGAAGTGCGAATTCCATCACTCCCGGGTAATCCTTGTAACTGGCTTGATTCCGGAAGTTCTATTCTATTTTGATGAACATTTTAAGAATGATGCATCTCCAGTGGATCATCAGTAGCCACTGGGCATGGTGAGGGATGGTCTTCGTTAGTTGAAATATCGAAGATCCACTTCAAGTTTCATATTTGTCATCAGGGGCGTCTGGTGAGAATATTCGTCAGGCAAACAGCTTCGCCGGTCTTATAGGAATAAATAATAATGTAAAACGCAGAAAATTAAAATTATTACACAAAGGTTGCTAATGAATGATTTAAATTTCGGAATGGTGGTGGATATTTCATGTCTTGCCATGCGGGGGTTATCCTAGGCTCATGTTCCAAGGTCACGAAACAGCCCCTCGATTGTTTGCCTTGGCTGATGCTGTGGTAATGGGGGTAAAGCAATACTAGACCCCCCGCCAACCCATTAATCGTTGCCGGTCATCCAAAACAGTCCCGCAAAATTAATTTTTTTGAACTGTTTGTCTTTGCTTGCCGGACCCCGCGCTAATTCGCGTATCATCCGCAATCGATCGTAGTTACTCTGCAATTCTCTGGTGTGTATCCGAAGCAAAATACGTAATTATTCCATTCTTCTATTTCATCTAACTTCCTTGGTAAACATGACAAGGTCCCTAATGAAAATCCTTAATGAAAATTTTCCTAAATTGGGTAAATATTTCGAAAAATGGAAATATAGGATAATTTCAACAACAATTAATTTATTCATTTTGCATATTTTTAGTAAAGCAAACAGTGTTTGCTATGCTTGCCTGGAGGAGATCCCACTGTTTGTCATTTAAATTACTTCCTTCGAGAATTAAATATCTCTTGAATATTATTCAAGAGAGCACAAGACCTTAAGACTCAATCCACTAGGAAAAAATACACTTTGGGGTTCAAGACTAACTACTATAAAAGGTCGTAGTTTGATTCAAGCAATCAATGATAAACACACCTTAGGGTACTCAATCCTCTAGAGCATGATTATCGTTTCGTACAGTTGAAACCTTTCCCAGTTGAGGAGATAGGAGACATTCCTGACAATGTTTGTAGGTAAATCTGAGAACTTTGGTAAAACGCTTGCATACGAGTCTGCAACACATTGAAACATTTTCATGCCCCCCTGGTAATATCAAACTGTAAAGTACCTACCTACCTAACAACTTCACTTCTGATGGTCATAATCATCATTGTGGCGACTTGGGACAAATATCGTTGCAACAAATATCGTTGCAACAAATATCGTTGCATCAAATTTCGTGACGATTTTTTTTTTATGTGCCATATGAAAGACATGAAAATGTCAAAAACTCGAATACCCCTAACAATTAGGCATTGTTAGGGGTAAATATCCCATCACCTTTAGGTTGAATTTTTATCAAACTGGCAATCTGCTTTCGGATTCTTTTCTCAATTATGGCATGGCAGAAATTTCTGAGCGTACATTAAAACCCATTATCGTATTTCGTATTGGAGACACTACAACTGTGCAATAACGATGTACTGCTGGTAGGAAATTTTTGTCAAAATAGACTTGATTGTTAACCGATGGTCGGCAGGTACTAAAAATGGAAAAGCCGTGTTCTTCACGGACGGGCGATCTTTACATAAAAATAAACCGTTGTGTAATAATTCGCGGTTTTTTGAAAGACGTAGGTCTCTTTTCACCCTTAAAGGATCAAAACAACCCAAGAAAACTAAATATAGGAGGACTTACCTGTATAACAGAATTTCTAGTGAATATTGTGATTTTACCCTTTAAAAACTGTATTCCAGCCAAAATCAGTCTCAAAATAAGTTCAACCTATGGAAGCGAGGCGACATTGTCACGAGCGTGCGAGAATGATCGTTACCGACCTATGTTTGTGAACTTCCTTCGTTTTCCCATTGATCCAATTACTTACCGATGGAAGGCTCGACAAAAGCTTCGAGGAAAGCACGGGAAAGGAATAGGCAAATATTGACAGAAGCAGCGAGAAGGTATAGTGTTGGCGTAAAGCCTTCCCGAAGGATCCACCTTACGTCTAGAGGAAAAGGAACTTCCTTATATGCTCCCACACGATAAGAACGTCTTCAGTTAACTTTTATGTCCCTTTTAAACATTCTTAGTTCCCCTCAGTTTCATTTTCCGTTTTATTATCTCGGAAAATTCGCAACGGGTGGTTTTTTTTTTTCAACAACAAACGATTTTAGAAAAACCCGGCTGAGAAAGAAATCTTGTTAGCAGTAAATAAGGAGTTTGTGTGTGTTTTCCTTGGTGAAACTGTTTTTGAGGAAGTCCATGCATAGCATTAAGGGAAGAAGTAAGAAAACTGTGTTTAAAAGTTGTTTTCTCCCTTTCCTTGGGCTTAGATCGGATAAGCAAGGATTATACTTACAGCCGCACAACACTTCGGTTTTCTGTATTTTTCGGAACATTTCTGAAAATACTACAAACGTCCCTGGGAGGGATTTCAGACGGCATTTACTTTTTTTAAAGAGAATTCAGGTCATTCTGTATTCAGGTATCTTGAAATTAAGATGTACAGGTCAACATAAGCAAACAGAAATCAACATGAGCAACTAAACAGTTTGGATAGAAATCAAAACAACAGACAAATAAGAGGATGGAGGGTTTGGGATCAAGGTGATGGAGAGGGGGCAACTGGTTAGGGATTTTTAATTAATTTTATTATTTAAGGACGAGAAATTTGGGTTCTTGACTCCCAGTAATACACCTTTATTCACAAAACGCTGCAAATTAGTACACATAGGTTTATTATTTTTCTACATAGATCACTTGTCTGCAAAGAACACGGCTTTGCCGTTGTTACCACCAACCAACTTGAAGAATAATGAATTTTTTGAGTTCGCCCCATTTCTTAAGTGAATAGGTACTTTTTGTGAGGCGGTTCAACGCCTAGAAGTCAAAAGGAGACGATATCAACCACATTTCCTAGCATAGACGGTAATACCAGGCTCGATATCAGAAAAACTGAACGGAATCCCGATAATTTACCCCCTCACCTTGAAAGAAGATGAAAAGCACAATACATCCTCCATTCCATCAGGTTTCCAACGGTAATCTATTATTTAGGTTCACTTTGAAAATGTTGGGGGAAAATGTGGGTTGAATGTGAAAAATCAATTTTCGATTGATATAAAATGGGTTGAACTGTGCGGCATGTGGGTCTTGAAATTTAATTTTGGATGAAATCCACTTGGAATGATCCATAAAAATTTTTATGAAAACAAAACATGAAGAAAAGAACGCTTGTATACGAGTCTGCAACACATTGGGACATTTTATGTCTTTAGTACGGTAACCATCAGAAATTTCAATTTCATCAGAAATTTCTTCAACTTTTTCAGAAAACCCTTCGATTAAGATACTAGCAGAATAGGCGCTTTGTAACTGGTCTGAAGGATAGGAAAATTTTGAATTGAATGGAGCCTCAAGGCTGGAGTACGCCCTCATAAGGAAGGGGTAGTTGTGAGAGGTGGGGGAGTCCCCACTCGAGGCAACCCCGTTCCCTGAAAGGGATGGCTCCTCCTATTTCGCCTGGATCTCTCTCGTTATTTTTATTGCGAAAATATCATAATAAATAGTGGTTCACCGCAATATTAAAATTCAATTTTCTTGAAACGTTCTTTTCTCTCCATATGTTGTTCTAATCTGAAAAGTGGAAGTTGGTTCCAAAATGTTGACAAATTTCATAAGAATCAGTGGGATGTATCAACGCATCATTCGTCATGCTTATTGAGGTAGTAGGCACAATAATAATATGGAAATATAGGTATATCTAAAGTTAAACATAAGGGAAGTTGATCAGAATCAGCCTCTGGCAGAGTTCTTTAAGAGGACCAGTCCACCCCAGCAGCGCCTGACGCTACATCTAACTTTAATCTAAGCTATATCCGTTCTTATTCAATCCAAGACCTTGCAATTTTTATCACTTGTTCAATCAAAGGTATGTAACACAAAATCAGGATGGAAACGAAAAAAAGTGTAATAAGAGACATGCAAAAAATCATTAATTGCGTTGCTTGTAGGTACCAACTTTTCACACTTAGGTACATTTTCCTCAGTCACTATGAGAGATATTGACTTTTTTTCACGTATTCGTCTTTCTAAGCTCTAAACATATTGTTTAGTAATGCATGCATTCCAGGGGACGTCCCATTTGATAAGCATTAGATCAGTTTAACCAGTTGGTAAGCGATAAACCTGTTTCACTCGATGTAATTTACTTATTACTTTAGGAAAGAAATCGTGGTCTCTCCCTCCGCCCCCCTCACCCTTATCCACCATAACATTTCTAGCGGCATGGGAGCCTCGAATTTGAAGAGCATTTTAAAATCCATGATCTACGATACCCAACATGCGAATTCGAGTTCACCCCCCCCCCTCCTCCATCAATGGTGCCAGTCTGGCACCAAAGCGGAAATACGTCGTAACATTGAACTTTCAACTGTTAGTAGGCGGTCCGTCGAGGTTCACATCCGTATTCAAGGTGAAACACATACAAAAAAAAAAACGAAATATGCGGTTTATGGTGTCCTGGCACCACGGTGGCACCACTATTAGTTCCATGGTGGTACAGAGAATAATAATTATTCATGAAAATCCGGAGGTATAATGAGAATTTTTCCTCAATTTCAGAACTTGGATACAACTATCAAGCTATAAAGGAACCGAAATATTGAAAAATCGGATATTTTGTGAATATTATCCCTCCACTCATCCCCTCCCCTTGTGAATTTTGGTACTCTGGTGAAATGTTGTACAACTCGGAAGTTATTTGAGTCAAACAAAAAAAGAAACACACAAATCGATTGGAAATTGAGGCCTGGGCAGAGTTTCCAAGATTATGCCCGCAAACGCACGTTTTTTAAGCATTAACCCCCCTTTCCCCCCCTCAAAAAGCAAAATTCTTAATTCCAATGCCGTAGTGCACAACTAGATAGGTTTCCGCGTCGAATAAAAAAAGAACCACGAAAATCGGTTGGAAATTGAGGCCTGGGCAGAATACACAAAATAATGCCCAAAAACGCACGTTTTTCGAGCATTAACCCCCCCTTTCCCCCCTTAAAAGGCGAAATTCGAAATTCCGGCGACGTAGTGCACAACTAGATAGTTTTCCGCGTCGAACAAAAAAAGAACCAGGAAAATCGGTTGAGAACTAAGGGCTGTGCAGACGACACAAGATTTTGTCACACACACACACATACACACACACACACACACACACACACACACACACAGACATACACCTATGGTTTTTTTTGCGGATTTGGATTCAGAATGGTCTAAAACGGATTACTGTGTGGTTACTTTTTTTTCTGTTGAGTGTTGTTCTCCTTCACCCCAGATCGATCGCATAAGGACGCCCAAGTCTTACCGTGGGACGTCCTAAAAACGTGCGGAATTGGATTTTTTGAAAATTCGTGATCTCGATTGTTGAGTTCAGTACAAATCTTTATCAACATTTTTCCCATTTCTCCATGAATCCTTGCGTTTGTCGGAGAAAAATTTTGATAGTCGTTTCCGCAGATTTATAGAGCTTGTCATTACGAACATTTAAAAAAAAATTATCAAAATCCTACGAATGGTTCAGGAGATAAGTGTACCTTAGTGTGCGAAAACACAATTTTACAGGAGAGCGAGTATTCAACAACCTACTCTGCGGTCTGCCGCTGTGCGCGCTCGTTTCATCGAATAACGAATCTATTCAGTTTCAACTATCCATGTCAGTCTGTTCCATTTGTTTCTGTCCATCATGGTTACCTAGGACTAACAAGAAAAATTGAGTTCACCATTAACAACAACAACACCTATCTGTTACGTTTATCAAAATTATCATTAGCGTGTTTGTTGTTACTAACTTTGGTGGTCTGCAAGTACGACTCACCGTTATCAGGAAATTGCATCATTTTCTTTTAAAAACAATTTAAATTAAACTGCATAATATTATTATGTAGTTTAATTTAAATTGTTTTTAAAAAATACGAAAATTTTTTTCATGGGTGGAGTGGTCCCCTTAAGGGAGTCTCAGTCGGTCGACGTTCATTCCTCGTTCCTGTTCAGTATTTCGAGGGCGTAAAAACTTAAAGAGTTGTACCTACATAAATTTGAAATTTTAAAGGACTTTAGAAATCCTAGGGAGTTGAAAAACTGAAATATTGCCGCTGGAATCATCAAAATCGAACAATAATTGCCAGACAAATATGGGAAAAACGTGGGAAAATTTTTTTATTTAGTAGTTTTTCCAATATTCTCTGGCAATTATTGTTCGATTTTGATGATTCCGGCGGCAATATTTCAGTTTTTCAATTCCCTAGGGCCGCGCACTAATTAATTCCTAAAATCCTTTGAAATTTCAAATTTAGGTACTACTTTTTAACTTTTTGTCCCTTCGATTTGGCGAAATACTAAAAACGAACGGCGACCGACAGAGACCCCTCAAGAGAATTCTACCGATTGTACTCCAAAGATATCCTTTTAAACTCCCAAGTAGAGTGGAAAAAGTAAGAATGGCTCGTTGCAATCCTGTCATTGGCCATGGAAGCAATATCATAAGCAATTATTAGGTACCGAGAATGCATACATCAGCTATGTTGTGTGTTGGAATGCGTTCGACATTGTCCACATTCCGACCCGGGATCGCCACACGGCTATTCAAGCCTATTATTGAAAGGGAGGAGGCCTTTGAATGAAGAAAACCCACGATTCGGAGTTAGTTTGGGGGTGTAACGTTTGTTTTGATATATGTAATGACCCGCATTGTGGGACTTGGCGAAGGGTGAAACGGAGGGAGTTAGCAGTCACCAGAGTGGCGTTTTGTCTCGTGATATATGCCGAGAGAGCTCGGGGTTCTGGTTACTCCGGGTAATTAATATTCCCTGGACGGGGAGGGTTAAACGGACATTCCTGGGGCGTTTACTAGCCACGGGGTTTACATGGGAGGGACGAACGATAAAAGATATTGTTCCACACTTCTCGCACATTCAGCTGTTTTAAATCATTATGACACTTTCATAAGCAGAAGATAATGTTGGGGGTTATCTCAAAAGAGTGCCCTGTAGGAATCCAAACGTGAAGACAATTTCCACAGAAATTTCGAATACCGTATTACAGATAAAAGTCCCCATGATTGTGGTCAGTAGGGTCAGTTGGGATAATAATTTAAACAAGTAACATTACTGCCCAAATGGAAAGGCAGTATTTCCAGACACTGGAAACAGTCTTTAGGTATGTTTACACTGGTGCACTTTCGTCTTTCAACTTTCAACTTGCTTCTCTCAACTTGCGTCTTTCAACTTGCGTCTAGAGGCATGTGTTTGACGCATGCACGAGAGGCAAGCGATTCGTGTCCACATTCGATCGTCAGTTTCCTTTCAACTCGCGATGAATGGAGAAGATCCTACATTACTTGTATTAACTGCTGGGTATTTGGTGTGCAATGTACCATTAGAGAGTTCCTAGTGGCTTTGGTTTGGCTTAGATACGGTGTGACGTATTACACACACACTCTCAATCCGGTGCCATATTGTTGCACACACACTCTCAATCCGGCGCTGTATCCGATCCGGTGACGTAACATTACGGCAGAATACGTCACTCGGAGGCAATCCGGCGCGCCGTATTGAAAACATGGTGGACGATCCGGTTCCAGCAGTACCGTATCAACCCTACTAGGAACTCTCTATTTACTCAAATATCTTAGTTCTCCAATAAAGGACATAAGGGGAACCTCTGAGTGACTCATCGTGCAGGTAGGTGAGGTATGGGGGTAGACCACGTCATCTGACGTCACCCTCCTCCACTCACCCTTTACCTTGTCAACAGTAATATAAAAGGACTACTCAGGGCTACCTCCTCATGCATTCTACAACAACAATTCGACTTATTCATTTCTTGCTCCTTTGTATCATTAGGCAGCCCCAAGTTCCTTGGAGACCTCGGTTTGCCTCAGGGCGCCAATCTCTGCTCCACTAGGTGAATGTACCGTCTGCCTTCAGTCTACAGCTATCGCGCCGAGGAAAGCGGCTGAGCAAATCTCCTATGCACTCCTGCAAACGGCTAGAGCGAAAACGCGCCGGGCAGACAGAGCATTTCCATCCTACATCCTTGTTGAGTAGGGACCAATATAAATCATCAAGCCGTCGAGAAGACATTCGCCTTCACTCGACAACACGCAGACATAACATGGTGATTAAAAAAACCCAATAAAGGAAGTGTAGAAGCAAACTGTGTGGGTTTCGGATTATTTAAAAACTCGTAACTATGATAATATCATAATAGGATCATCATAGGATCATAGGATAATATTATTATCCTAAAATTTTTGGTGATGGGCGATTCTACCAATTCTCTTTCTTATTCATTCAAAGTAGGCGTTCCGAACAAAGTACATCGGATATTTCAACGGTCCAAACGATCAGCCAACCGGAGGTACTGAAGGACGGAATAAATAATTTATTTATATAATTTATTAGGAAAAATATCATACCATCAAACAATAATTATTATTGTTCGATGGTATGATATTTTTCCTTGCTGAATTGGGTAAAAACTAGCTGCAGTAAAATGGAGCAATGTGTCGACGTTGACTAGGCAGAAGTAAGAAAGGTGGTGAGAGACAGAAATTGTCTTGCTGGATTATCTTGTTGTGAGCAAGAACGCCTCCGAAGACGGAGAACTATACAGAGCTGTTGTGGTTTCGCTCCAAAAGGAGGTTACCTTGACTGATTACAAATCGACTGATTTGCATTGAATTTTTCAGATCGTGGAACCTTGTGTAATTATTCAATTAGTGTTCCCTACCCTTTGAAGGGAATTTCGAATAAATATCAATTGAGGAAAACGTTCGAAGTGCAAGTTAGCGACAAAAACCCTACCCGATAATGAAAATTCTTCATTTTCCCTGTTTCCTCCAAATTTTCAAAAGGGGGGGGGGGAATCAGTGATTTAAACGCCGAGTTAATTACTCGGGTAAGGTGCTTCTGTACGGCCTCGGTAACCGAGAAAATGGAACGAGCCAAATAAATTGGCTCGGTGACTCTGGAACAGAAGGGAGAGAAAATTGAATACCTCCTTCTAATGAACGACCTTCTATATCAAGATTTTCTATTCGTTTAGTATGATAAACGAAGTGACTGGATTTATTAGGGCATGAAGGAAGGCGGAAGCCATAAATATGGAAATTTCAATTATCAAGGTTTTCTCGAAAAGGGCTTCTTAGTTAACTGCAATAATAATGAGTAATAATGATTGTGCGAATATACAGGTATCGTGAATATAATTCACATTCTTCCGCGTTGCACTCTTTTTAATACTTTTTCCTAGCAATATTAGGAGGATGATTGGCGAGAGGCAGTTCAAGTATCAAAGCCCTCTTTGTCTTCGACAAGGCAAAAATCTGCCTGAATGTGCTGGATTGTCAGCTCGTCGAACGTGAATAGAATTTATTTACAGTGAAGGAGGGAGTAAATTTATTATAGGAGCTCGAGTTGTGAACCTTTCAGCGTGTTTATCGTGCGCCACGCTTCACTTAGTTGGGATCAATCGCCCAGAAATGGGTCGGATAAACCCCGATAAGATTAATAAGGTCCTTTTATGAGATGCTCCGGTGAACATAGCTCCCCCTCCAAGCACCCCTGTATCCTGGGGTGCCACACATTAGGGACGTATTGAGCTTGAACCAGCAAAATCTAAAGCCTGAATTATTCTATTATTATTATTATTATTATTCTTTTGCTCTTATGTAATCTACCTTTTTTGAAATTACCATAATTAATGATGAATTCACAACGAATACAATAAGACAGAGATTGTATAGGTATGTGAAGGACGTTGGTTTGTAACTCGGGTTTGAGTGGGGGACCAAATCTTGGCCTTATCTTCAGCAGGAATGAAAAGATCGAAGAGGTTAGGATGAAGAAGATATTACTTCTCCACCACACAAATACAAGATTTTCGAAACTACCTAACTACTGAGTATGGACATAGTGATATCTGAGAGGTGCTTTCGTATCTGCATGGAATTATACAATAATTTGGTAATGTCTTTTTGATGTACAACTTATGATAATATCATAAGTTTTATATTAATTTAAGTTTTATATAATTTTATATTATAAAATGTGTGAATATCATTCATATGTACTTCAAAGATATTTGAGTCCTGTTTCTGTTGTGTATTTAGACGACCCAAGTAAAACTTTTTTTAAACCGTTCAAATGTTCGTATGCAATATCGATATACGAGGCCAATATCTCGTAAGTCGAACCAGGCCACCTTGAATTACATTTCTTTTTTCTTAGTTGAAGTAAACCCTTTGACTAGGGAATTTATTCAGCCAGCTCCCATCCTTGAATACAGGCGGTTTACATTATTAAATATTATAAATTAGGCTTCAACTTGATTTAAACAAAATGAAATAGGTTTCAAAATCACCACAGGATACTGCTAATATGTTTCACTTCTTACTTACAGTAGATTAAAGACCATAGAGTTCACAAACTCAATAAAATCAAACAGATGTTTGTTTATTAAACTAAAATATTCTGGCTTCTCACCGGCTTAAACAACGAGCACTGTAAGGTTACATAGTCCCATTTATGTAATTCTCACTCATCACAAGTGCATGTTCCATCGTTGATCAAACGTAGCCACTGAAAATAGGATGTGTTCTTCCCCTGGCCTGTGAGAACCTGGGTAAATTTGTAGGAGCACTCAAAATTAACTTTGAGCCTCCCTCTAACAGTTGGGAAAAACCGCTTAGTGTGTTGAGCTATCGCAGTGTTGGCATCCCACAGCAAGCTCCAGGTTCAAATTGTCTCCTCGGGCAACGATCTCCGAACCTAAGATCGTTGGTATGCTGAGAATTCTTCTGGCAGAGTGGTATCCTCTGCTGCTTCTTAGGCGAGTTCATCCGCAGCCTCATTTCCAACAATACTTTCTAAAAGTATTGTAATTGCAAGGGACCTTCTAATTCGCTGGACACTGGGAAAATGGTTTCTGTGGTCCTGCAGCACTGCAATAGAATCCTCGCTGTCTGCCCAAACACATGCCGACCTGTTTCCCTCGTAGACCACCTGAACGCTCAACAACCTCAGAGCCTTTGCAATGGCGAGGAGCTCGGCAAAGCTTGAATTACATATGTAAGCAATCTATTTGACAACTCGTGCTCACAAGAGTTCGGTATTCGGCTGTAATTCGCACGACTACCTCACTGTATTTGGTCAGCTGTAGCGTTTGAGGTACCTGACTGTTTACCTAGTATGTCCTCTGATTTGCATCCGCGGTGAGCAAAAGCTTGAATATACCGAAGTTGTGTCTGGTATTAAATGAATGGGGTTAGTTCCGCTAGTTATAAGAAAATTATTATTATCTACGTACCACATTGCAGAATCCGTCGTAACCAGCAAGTACTCGACTTGCTGGTTACGACGGATTCTCCAATACGGTACGCAGATAATAATTGTATACCGAAGTTGTTGTTTAGTCGTTCATTCAGCAACTGCCTCTCCCAGATACAAGTTCACACGCCGTTTAATATCGCACAACCGAAACATTGTTGAATTATTCAAGGAATTTTGAAAGTGAACAAAATAGCTGCCATTCCTCTACAAAAGCATCGCACAACTGCAGCTGAAGAGCTTTCCGTAATTCGTTTGAATTTATTTCTCAATTGCTACCACTAAAGCCGCTCTACGTATAAAATGCCAGATAGATGGCGTCAACGGAGTCAAGCGCTTGAAATAACAGCAAAGCGCGAAAACCGCTACAAAACTGCGAAACTCGACGGACTATTTAGGGGAGGTTTCTGCCGACGAGAGGTTTTATGGCCGTTTTAAATTAAAACGATGAGTCTCGTTATTAGGAGAGAACGTCGGTGTTGGAAACATCAGTCACACCATCCAACACGGCTCGTATTATACAGACGCTGGGATTCGGCTCCCGTTTTAGCGAGTTTCCCCAAAATTCAAGAATTGCAATGACCTCAACATTTATAATAAGTAAAATGTTAAACATTTTCCAAGAAAATTCGAAAAACATTTCTGGGGTTAAAATCTAGACAAAGGGGTTTATTACATCCTGGAAGTTTGATTGTCAAATTTTCGGTGTCTCGAAGCTAGTTTCTTTCCAATGTACTCGTAGGAATATTTCCAACGGGTTTGTGATGCCAAGAGTGGCAGCCAGACGAAAATTCAACCTGACATAGGTGTTCACTTTTATTGCTTCCGAGTCTACCAAGGTAGCGGAAGCTTTGTTTTCACTGTTCAAGGTTGAAAAAAAAAATTTCTCCAAAATCAAAATTTCCACTTGCGTTTAAAATGAAAAATTTTGAACAATTTTGGTTCCGTGTTTGTCTGTCTGTCTGTCATGAAATCCTTGCGACAACCGTAACTTCAACATTTCTCATCATGATATTTTCAGGGATTGTGCGGGTTGGAGTGTACATAGTCCCCTATGAAAATCATGGCCCCCAAATTGAAAGTATTTTGAGCGCAAGCGCTTACGAAATCCTTGTAACAGCCATAACTTCTACATTTTCCAAGAATATTCAGATATTGTGCGGGTTAACGTGTAGAGTCCTCTATGAGGGTAGTGCAAGAGGGTAAGTGCACTTAGAGATTGAAGTTATGAAATTAGCTACAATGCATCGGATTATCTACAATCGGGTAATGGATACGATGAAGCTATGCGCCACACCCACTTGGCTGATGTTTTTACCTTAATTTCCTTTGCACTCGAGTGCATATTGATTCAAGAAGCCCCTCACACAGAAAGGGGAACAAAACGGGTAAGGCACGAACACTTTGTCATATTTATACTTGTTCCCATAATAATTATGGGAATAATTAATTATTAATGCAACTTATTTCTTACTGTAGATATAAATATTATGGGGGAGAAAACAGTAAGTAAGAAGGCACAATTATTTTCGTTTATGAGGTATTTTGTAGCATCGTTTAGTAAAATTGAATAATGAGTTCTGCATCGGCCATTATCAGATGTCTCTAAACTTTACTGTCTCCAACCATTTTAGTCTTCCGTATACAAAGGTAGTTGAGGTCTCGTAGGGACATAAATCTCGTTGAAGGAAGCAGTTGCTGCAAGTGATGTAGAGAGCAAGTACCGTGCACCACGCCCAGTTTTGGTTCCAAGGGCGTGTTGAAGGGCCGAAGGGCTGGGGGTGTCGTCGTATCAATCATACGCAGGTCTGAAGGGCATAAATCCCACATGCGAGCTGCCCTTCCAGACCATTCTGAAGGCATTCGGCACGGTTGATTTCCTGTGGCCCTGTTCCCTCTATGTATCCTTATTAGAGTGTGTTTTAAACAACACCACAGCACACCATGATAACATGAAATCAGTCCTTCCACCGTGAAGGGGAGAGTTTTGAGTCGGAATGGAATAGGTACATATTTCTCCGGTGGATAACTCAAAATCATGTGCATTATTTATAAAAATTGCCTTTTAAATGACAACCGGTTTCCTGCTGTGCCATACTTTCGTCATTTTGTTTCTTTTTTTCGGCAGGCAGTTGAGAAAATCTTTAAGATCCATAGGTGAAGTTGGATGTCGTAAGATACCTGGAAGGATCCGCGTCTTCAGGTTATGTGGTATTCAAACCCACTAAAAACATACCTCCTTTTCTCCCACGTTGGAACTCAGCCCGGAACTGTTTAACACATTACTTCGGGCTGAGTCTTGGGGCGTTTAATCAGTTGTGAGGGGGCGGACCAGATACTCCCTTTTAGCTGAAAAATAAGGGGAAATAATTACATCTTACAGAAGTTGTCACCTACCTACCTACTGAGCTCTGGGGAATATTAGAAGGCAATACAATTACCACGAACAGTGGTTTTGATCCTCCCTCAAATTGTCCTTGTAGTGAGCTGGAGTGATGATGTTGGTAGGTAGGTGAGTTGATCCACTGGGTAGGTAGAAATTCTGGCCTTATTTGAAGTGCACTTCTTCCTCAAACAGAGGAACTCTAAAGAGAGAATCCCTTCTTTCTCAAACAGAGAATTACTTCAAAGCTGAGCTGCAGCACTTATTTTCTCAAACAGAGAATAATTATAAATTTTTGAAAGGCAGGAGAAAGTAAGGTTGGCTTGTTGCTGAGTTGAGAAGTATAGAGAGAGAATCACCTGCAAGTTGGGTCCTGTCTTTAGATAAGAGAGCTCCTCCTGGGTGGTGGTCCTCAGATAAAGTTATCCCCAGTTAATTGTTGACATCAGGAGGTCTTTTTCTAGTTCTAAGAGTATCTTCCTTGCCAGGATACTTTCTGAGTACTCTGTCATTTTGATACCTTGGACATTTTGATATGTAAGTAGATACAATTTATATTTGATAAATTCTTCATTTTGATCAGCTGGACATTTTGAAACGTTGAAAATTTTGATCGGGTTTATAATTATTGGATGCGTTGAAAATGTTGAGTCTCATTTTATTACGAGGTGGGGGGACAAGTCCCCCTAATCTTGCTACAGTCCTGCTTCAGTGACTAGCTCTGACAGACGATCTGGGATTTGCCTTCACCCGCTCGTTACACCCTTCAACTAGATTTTCAAGCTCTCATCTCTTATCTAAGTTTAATGGTGTGTGAATCTTGTTAGTTTTCAAAATCATTTTTAGTTCCCTTGCGATAAAAAGTAAAGAAATTTGAATTTTCGTACGACTGCCATTCCTGGCGTCGCGGGCGTCATCAGCTGTCTTTCAAAAGGAAGATCAGAATATGTTCTGATGATTTCGCTCGTGGCTTCCCATTGCCTCATCGCCCTGGGTTATGACGAGGGGGGCGGCGAACCGAAAATGCCCGCAAACACGCCACGTGACCGAGACTCGAACTCACGATCTTTCCCGCAGAGATCGGTTCTTATCTCGGCCCCAAAACGCGTTGGCCAACGATCACGGCTTCCGGAACCCCTTTCCTTGCGGTAATTTAACTGGTTAACGTGAATTTGGAATCAACATCCATGTCATGTCGATATCATCGGTTTAACACATTCAATGCGATATCCCTCAGGCGAGGTGTTCCGCCAGGGCTGACGTCAGATCAACCCCTCACCCGCGGTGTTCCAAAATAAATGTGTTAATCCCCCAAAAAATTTCAACAATAAACACAAATTTCTTGGGCGAGTTTGTTTTCAATTTTCATCTGATCGTTTCTATTTCGCTTAGGTATTGATATATCTTCATTTGTAATTTTAATGGGTCAAACCAACACCTCCACGTCCATGCACCATTCACAATGCTCATTGACAACTTGGAAACGAAAGTCTAGGTTTCCAAACACGTTACGATTACGATTATTTTTGCTCATTGGCGGCTTTACCCCACACTTCTTTATAAACTCACCAAGAACAAACTTGTTGTTCAGCACCCATCAGAATGGCCGTCTCAGTATTGATATCACTGTTGGCGTCTATTAGCCTTTCTCGAGCCGTTGAAATAGGAGAGACCCAATATTTGCAGGTTAGGTACAATTGAAATAAGTTGTTATTGCGTTGCTTCATATTGATGTCACTTTAGGCGGAATGCTCAACCTTCTGGTGAGATTAATCTTTTTTCCAGGGAGATGTATTTCCATGGATCGAGGCTTTACTGGACAATTTAAACGAAGTCTCTTGCAACGCAAATCTGATTTCGAATTTTGTGTCAGTCACGGCATGCGAATGTCTTGCTATTCGCCCCGTTGAATTGCATGTACCGCTGACAATCAGGAATGGTAGCGAGGAAAGGTATTATTTCTCTACTTATTGGATCTCACTCATCGAAATTCGTCAAGTAATGATTTTTGGAGAACTCCTAAAACAGGATTAGTAATCACCTCCTGAATCAAAAAGTAATACTTGGGATGTGTCGATTCACACAGGTATTCTTTACTTGGAGGGACACATAGAAGATGGCCTGACGTGGACCCTAATAACTTAGTAAAACCTATTTCCTTTCACGTTCACGACAAATGCAACGTTTCAATCATCTTTGGGCGAATGAAGTGGGTATGACAGCATCTTACTACCTGCGTCTTACCTATTGATCGAACAGTTATTTTATAGGTTAATAGGATAGTATCGGAATCGACAATTTACCTCTCATTCATGAAGACACTCAGTGGCCGAATCCTACGTCATGACGTGGTAAATAGCATCTCACTCAACTTCCATAATTCTAAGGGTAGCCCAAGAGACACTGTGAATATCTCTCCAACTGTAGGAGATGGAATTATGTAAGATGACGATTGTTTAATTCATGCCTAGGTTTACAACTACGGTATCATCATGCACAACCCATTCGTCTGGCAAGTGGGCGTGAGACTCGAACCGATGCCTACCTGGTCCATAGATCCCTTCAGAATGGAGACTCGGTTCAAGGAATTAGTAACCTACGGTTTTCATTGCTTCGTAGTTGGTTGGACTTCCACGAGCGCTGTGAGTTTTCCGTTGAACAATATACTCGAACATTATACTGTTCAGAACGTTCATACAACGCATAGGAACCAATTCACACCTAAATCGCAGTTGTTTCCAGAATGCAGTTCGAATACGAGTAGGTATCCTAGACGGACTGAATTGCTCCAAATACTCTTGCGAAGCTACCAAAGTTGGACACGGTGAGTGCTCTCCCACAGCGGTCACCTGCGCAGCGAATACGTCATCTGATATGACTGTCGCCCGACCGTTCTGCCATCTCGAGCCAGGGATGCCACTCATCTGTGGCCAGACAGCCGACACTTACGCTATCACGGAAGGATCGTTATGTGACTTCGATAAAATCGTCCACCTGTGGAAGGTCGGGAATAGCAAAAGAAATTTTATTGATAAGGTCACGACGGATGCGTGTCATTCTTTGTTCAACACTGTATTCCACCACTAACACCCACTTTACTATCAGTTTATGCCAAGTTTGCACATTCTTCTTGTACTTTAAGAGGTACCGCACACTAGAGACTATTTGCCGTTCGACAGTTCTCGTCGATTGTCGAGAGCCAGTCGGAATCTTTTACTTGAATGGGAAGTGCGCTCACTTACGAACAAGACAGGTAGACGACAGAAATGTCGGCGGGCGAGGTCGACGCCCGAGAACTTTTTTGTTGACCGACTGTCTAGGTGGGACTACTACGGTACAGAAGCTCATTGGGTTTTCCAAAGGAACGCCCATCTACGACAAACTGTCGAGATCGACACTGTTCTGTGTTCTTCCGTGACTATCATAGTAAATCGGGAACCGGCGATTCCTCCCCGACCTCCAAAAAGAATGGCGATTCCTCCCTGCCAAACTGATTGCCTTTCCTCCCGGTTACTCAATTCATCCTGTATATGCAATCCTTCCCTTATTCAATTCCTCCACACCTAGGAGGTCAGTCTCAAAGAAAACCACTATGTACTAACGACTAATTCGTTTATTGTATGTACAATAGGGTGTCCCTTATTCTACGACTTTTGTTATTTGAAGTTTTTACCCCCTCATTTTGTCGCCAACATTTTTCCTGCGTCTCGTTTCCTCCGACTGAAGGTTGAGAAGGTCTGCTGAAGCTCGTTTTTTACCAGGAAATCTCTGTTTCAGTTGATCCAAACATTTCTTTGGCCCGCTCTCCTCATCCAGTTGAGTTCAAATTTTCACCAGAGCTTCAGCAGACCTTCTCAACCTTCAGTCGGAGAAAACGAGACGCAGGAAAAATGTTGGCGTTTTCGTAATAACCTGTTTTTTTTTTTTTTTTTTGTGGTTTTAATATTATCAACTTAGGTGGAGATGCGGCATGTGTTAGCGTTGTCCGAGGGTGACCAATTTCTGTTTGGGGTACTTTGGTACCCTATTGAACAAGTTGAGTGGCTAAGACTTCCTGTTTTCGAAGATTTATTTAAAAAAACGCTGCAAATCATTGCTCAAAGGTTTATTATTTTCTGTATAGATCACCCTTCTGTATAGATCACTGGTTCTCCATCAATAGCACCTACCACCATCTGTATTCTCCCTTGACCTTCCCTCTCAAATTTCAGCTTCCTGCGTTCAATAGGCTTGAAAATGAATACGTAGCTCACTCAGCTGATCAGTGATCTGAAGAGTGAAGAAGATCTCCTCGAATGCTGAAGACGCCTGGAAGAGCACTTCCATTCAATAGGATTGAAAATGGCTTTGGAGCTCACTCAGCTGATCAGTGATCTGAGGAGTGAAGAAGATCTCCTCGAATGCTGGAGACGCCTGGAAGAGCACTTTCATTCAATACGATTGAAAATGGCTTCGGAGCTCACTCAGCTGATCAGTGATCTGAAGAATGAAGAAGCTTTTGAGCAATGACTTGCAGCGTTTTTTACCCACCAACATTTTTTTTACCTACCAACTTTTTTTTTACCTACCAGCTAGGTAGGTAAACTACCTACCACACCATACTGGCTTCACACCTTCACAATCAAGTTTATTAGAAAGAACTAAACGCTTCACACTCGATTGGAAAAATAGAAAGCTTCATATTGAAATTTGATTACTGGTTACGCAGAAGGCAAAACTGTATACAAATCGAAGAAATGAACAGCGATCGCATTTTAGTCCGATAAAATTTGAATGGAGATTAGACCTCTTTTGCGATTCACACTCATGATTCTGTTTTATCGAAGGAAAACCTTCAAGTACTCGTAGGGACCGAACGGTTTGTCCTACAGAGCTCCGGGTGGTCTCAAAAATTTTTAAAAATTCAATACTATTTAAAATTGGTGAAAAAACGATACGTTTATTTCGAGAGTTTTCGAGCTAGGGCACTCTTGAAAATTTCAACCCTTAATTTTCACCCCTTAGAAGTGACCTACATCAACCAAAAGTTTCGTGGCACAACTAGACCCCAAATGGAGCCCATATACCAAATTTGAACCAAATTGGTCCAGTGTTGCTAAGAAAAGTGCCACGGACGGCGGACGGCGGACGGCGGACGGGGGACGGCGGACGGCGGACGGCGGACGGACATTGCAAATTTGGATTCTACGCACCTTGAAACGTAAAGTGACAAAGTTTGAGGGGGGGTTATAAAAATTTTTTGCGATACGATCACATAGGCTTATTATTAGAAATAATAAACCAATACGGTACTCCCTAATGTACAATGCATAAAATGTACCAACATGCTCAATTTTTAAGGATATGTTCAAAAGTCCTCCCAAATTTCCTGGAGTTTGACAAGCAATGAGTTGCCGGATCCAATTTTTTTTTTTTTTTTCTTTTGCTTTATCCTGGGCAGTGTACTTTTGGGTGTCAAACGTCCTAATATAGATTTCAGTTTGAAAAGCAATCGCTTGAAAAGCAATGGCGCATCGGGAGGAATTGACGAACCTCGGCTCAATGAACTGTTTCCCATCGGGAGGAATCGCCATCTCCCACAGACCGTTATGTCCAACTTTTAGTTTTATGGGGAGGAATCGCCTGTTGCCCTAATAAATGAACAGAAAACATGATCCCCATGCTGAAATCTAGGGGTATCACGATAAGCTTTTGATGGGGCTCAAAAATATTATTTCCAGAGAGCATGGTCCTCCATGGGCCAAAATACACTTTGACTGGAGCTGAGGTGACTCATATTTGCTCAAAACCCTTTTCTCACCGACTGCAGGGACAGGTTACCTATTTCACGTACTCCCGACCTTCCGAGGTCTCCTCACTCAGGCCTCAGGTCTTCCTCTTTATAGCCTCATTAATTGTACACCGATTTTACTAATGCCGATGAGGCAGTAACTAAATTTTGAATTCTGATTAGCGGATTATGATTGTATGACCCTTCTTAAATTCCCTATTTGCGGGGTTTTCCAAAATTTTGCCTAGAACTCAGTTAATAATTTTGATTAATTTGTTACCTAATTAGGTAGGTACTCAAAATGACTGACAAAAATTTCCAAACATAAATTATCTATCAAAACCTGCAGAACGGCCTTCGCAGATTTCAAATCCAAGTTTCTAGTCATGAGAAAATGGTAATTCATTGGTAATTCATTCATGGTGATCATTTCAAGACGCTACTTGGCGGCGGATTTGGGAACTAAACCCGGGAAACTTAGCCTTAACCATTTGCAGTCCATTCCAGACCGTATACAATGTGTACCTAGGTACTCATACCGAGGAGTTTTGTACAAGGTGTAGTTATTTTTGTAAAAAGGTATGGGTTTTCAAGTAGGTATGGATGGAGTCAGTAGAAGCAATACCAACCTTGAAGGAGTAAGCTAACTTTAATATAAAGATAACAATGTGGGAGGAGGTGTGTGAACAAGTGGTTCCAAATTGGAGTGCAATGCATTGCGAGGAAACCAGCAATCTCGCTAAGTTAATACAGGAACTATTTATTACCACACTATTTCACAGTAATTCTACAATTTGTATAATAAGGAAAACGGCTTCAGTTTTTGAGTAACATTTTTCAAATGAGATTCATTCGTGTTGACTTTATTCTGACTGTGTTCGAATTTTGAACTCAAGTAAAATCAAAATTGTAAACTTCCTGGTTTTTATTGATCATTCCGTGTAAGTTAGTCAAGGGTAGTTAGAGGGGAAGTGAATTTTGTGAAATTTATTTAGCCAGCGCGACGAACCGATATTAACTGGGTAGAGGGAAGAAATCTGATTAAAAATCCGGTCCGAAACTGTTAATTAACTAGAGTCAAGATAATTTTATAGCGGTAATTAGTTAATTACTGAGAATCCATATTATCTCATTTTCAATTTTATTTCCTTCGTTAAAATTTATTTTTCCTACTGAATATTCGTGATACCTACGAATTGCTTTTGATTATCAATGCTTTTCTGGAATATGAGGGTTACCCGAAGGTACCTGAGGTACCTTAGTGATCATCATTTGGTCCATTTATAAGGTGAAATGAAGAGTATAAAACTCATGAACCAGACCAATACCGTGAATTGCGGGAGAGTAGCGCACTTGGTCACTTCTGCCAGCCAACTCAAAATAGAGAAGTACAGAATCTTTGGAACGCTCTGCGGAAAAATTGGTTTTTGTCAATTAGTCACTTGTGCCACTCAACGCTCGAAATATTGTCTAACATATGCGTACAAAATTATGTAGAACGCAGCAGTACCCTCGTGATAAAGCCACAAAATTTCTTGTTAACGTCTGGAGGCCTATGAAAAATTCACCTCTCCACAACAGTTGACGTGTTAGTGTGCGGGAGTTCCAGGACAAAACTGTTTTGTCGTTATGGTGTGCGCTCTACCGTCGGACATCGACAGAACTTTCTACCGACAAACAGTCTCAGGTGTAAATCACCCTATATGATGTCATGGATAAGAGTGAACTTGTTTTGGATGTACCAAAAATATGCCTAGTTCTATAATAATGTAGCTTCCATTATAACACAGGTGTCTCCCATTCTGGGTTGGATCGATAAATTCGTCAAGACAGATGTTTCGAAATTAACCCACAATCAAACGCATAAAGGATATTTCGAACGCCAGAGAGGTTTGGAAAACCTTACTCCTATAGAAGGAAAAGGATTCAAGCCCTATTTTTCTCTGTATTTTACGTTAATATTTTTCATTTTTGTAATATAAAATTACATTTGCGAAAATGCGATGTTAGTCTGTTGTGCTGTCTTCTCATTCATGTCTGTAACTTTGGTCCTTTAATTCTAGCTTTCATTTGAATCAAGCACCGAAAGTAAACGATGTATTGAGGTCTCTACTAATGCCTTACTCAATTGACCTCGAAATACAGGGTGTAACACCCAAATTCCTACCATATCCTAGGGATTGATTCTACATCTAATTTGTGACTTTTTTTGTCTCTTGACTTTTTTCTATCCCCCTTAAAATCCGACTTTTTTCACTTCTAAGATTTATTTCGTATTTTCGACCTCGTATCATTAAAATGTGAATAACTCCTTCAATTTACTGGATAAACTCAAATTTGACGATACCATTGAAAAACGCGTTAAATTTTCCATATTTCTGGTTGAGAGCCAAAGTTTATTGAACTGGCAAAACGGGTGAATAATGAACTTGAAGAGGAAAAATGTTCAAATCTTGAAAATCTCAACTTTTTTCAACCGCTCATAAGTCCCTACTTTTCAGCGTGTAAATGATTGTCTGTAAGCCTTAAAGTTGACCCAAGAGCTCAGTTTTTCAACGGTATGGTCAGAATTGTTTCCAGTATTTTTATTAATGGGAAAAACCGCGCTTAAATGAGAAAAAAACGTGATTTTATTTCTAACGAAATCGACGGTTTGACGGGAGGAATCGGGGAGGGATGGAGAGTGAGAGGAGCGGCGGCGGAGGAAATTCCTCCCGTCAAACCGTCGATTTCTTTGGAAATAAAATCACGTTTTTTCTAATTCAAGCGCGGGTTTTTTCACTAATGAAAATACTGGAAACAATTCTGACCATACCGTTGGAAAGCTGAGCTCTTGAGTCAACCTTTAGGTTTACAAGCAATCATTAACACGCTGAAATTCAGGGTCTTATGAGCGGCTGAAAAAAGTTGAGATTTTCCATTTTGACCATTTGATTTGACCATTTTTCCTCTTCAAGTTCATTTTTCACCCGTTTTTCCTGTTTAATAAACTTTGGTTCTCAATCAGGGAGATAGACAATTTAACGCTCTCTTCAACGGTATCGTCAAATTTGAGTTTATTTAGTAAATTGAAGGAGTTATTATAATTTTAATGATACAAGGTCGAAAACACGAAATAAATCTTAAAAATGAAAAAAGTCGGATTTTAAAGGGGGTTAAAAAAAAGTCAAGAGACAATAAGTCACAAATTAGTTGAAGAATCAATCCTTAGGCCCTGTATACAAATTGGTAACCACTAGGGTCTGATAACTGTGAGTTTCGTTATCCACATTTCAGAACATCCTATAGTCCTACAGCAATTCCTGTGCACTAGAGATTGCTAACTTGAAGGTTAGCAATCTCATAACACATGTTCCGCTGGTCTCCCGTCAATACGTCGGTACAGCTGCTATCATATAGCTAGTGGGACTATTCTGTCCTATCGGGGTGTCTGTAGAGGATGATACTCGTATGATAACGTTATGGTGTAATAACCTGGTGGTGTGGGGGAAGGCCGGATAAGATCCGACGTGTCCAGCCGATGGGTGCCCGACCGTCTGTACTTCCTTCAGATATCGACTATCATTTCTGCGCTTGTTCTCCATCGAGGCGAGCGTGAAGCATCCCGACCGAGTCATCTCCTAGGTCACAGAACAGGATACAAACTGTAGTAGCAGTGATTGGCTTTATAAGCAGTAGTTTCGGTATCCGATCAAGTATACAGGGTGTAAGCCTAACTGGTCTGCCATACGGTACCAGTCAATTCTACAACTAATTTGCAACAGAAAATGTCTCTTAGCAATTTCTTTTTAAACCCTTCGTTTTCGAGTTATTTTAACTTTAAACTTTTTTTTCGTGATTTTGACCTTATGTCATTAAATTGGTCATAACTCCGTTAATTAGCAGTGTAAATTACAATTTGAGGATACCGTTGGAAAGAGCATTAAATTTCCTATCGGATACATGCCTTAACTTTTCATTGAGTCAAGGTTTGAGACATGAAAACGTCTTCTAAAAAGAGAATTTTACGTAATTTTGGAAACCTCGAATTTTTTCAATCTCAAATTGAACTACGAGAAGCCATACTTTTTCAAGATGCAAGAACAGTGAAAACTGCGCCAGAATCTCAGCTTTCCAATGGTATAATCAAAACATATTCTACAACCGAATTTAGGGGAGAATTTCGTGTTTGAACGCGGAAAAACGTGCATATTTTCAACGAAATCAGCGCTCCGCCTAGTCGATCTGAGGGGTCGGACGATGGGAGTGGGTGCCGCAGTAGACCTCGACAGAGATAGGCGAATTCTTATTCATAAATACGATTATGAATACAAATCATATCTGCGATTTTATGATTATGAATACGAATACATGTATGAATATGATTACGAATTCGAATACAATCGTATTCACAATTGAAATTCGTATTCGTATTCACAATTTTGTATTGAGTACGATTTTCCCCCGTATTCGTATTTTGAATACGATTTTTTTTTCTTCATAATTTCCCTAAAAATCGAATTTTTTTTAACGATTTTCCCTGAAAATCATACTTTTTTAATGATTTTCTCCCGAACTCTCGACATATTTATGACCTAACATTGTCAAAATAATCAATCAAAATTCGAAACGCTCACCAATTCTTATTGGATTTTTCATGCAGAATCGAATGAGACCAACCCCAGACATTTCCGCTGAAAATCGTATTTTTTTTCAACAATTTGCACTAAAAATCATTAAAAAATTATGATTTTTACCGGAAATTTTTTCGTACTTTCTATTCAGTTGGTCGTAGTGACCTGGGGTTGGTCTCATTCGATTCTGCGTGAAAAACCCTATAAGAATGTGTAAGCGTTTCGAATTTTGATTGATTGACAATGTTAGGACATAAATACGTCGAGAGTTCAGGAGAAAATCATAAAAAAAGGATGATTTTCAGGGAAAATCGTTAAAAAATTCGATTTTTAGGGAAATCATAGAAAAAATTATAAAATCGAATTCAAAATACGAATACGGGGGAAAATCATATTCAAAGAGTGAATACGATTGTATTCAAATTCGTATTCATATTCATACCTGTATTCGTACCTATTCATAATCATAAAATCGCAGATATGATTTGTATTCATAATCGTTTTTATGAATAAGAATTCGCCTATCTCTGTCGAGGTCTACTGCGGCACCCACTCCCATCGTCCGACCCCTCAGATCGACTAGGCGGAGCGCTGATTTCGTTGAAAAAATGCACGTTTTTCCGCGTTCAGACACAAAATTCTCCCCTAAATTCGGTTGTAGAATATGTTTTGATTATACCATTGGAAAGCTGAGATTCTGGCGCAGTTTTCACTGTTCTTGCATCTTGAAAAAGTATGGGTTCTCGTAGTTCAATTTGAGATTGAAAAAATTCGAGGTTTCCAAAATTACGTACAATTCTCTTTTTAGAGGACGTTTTTATGTCTCAAACCTTGACTCAATAAAAAGTTAAGGCATGTATCCAATAGGAAATTTAATGCTCTTTCCAACGGTATCCTCAAATTGTAATTTACACAGCTAATTAACGGAGTTATGACCAATTTAATGACATAAGGTCAAAATCACGAAAAAAAAGTTTAAAGTTAAAATAACTCGAAAACGAAGGGTTTAAAAAGAAATTGCTAGGAGACATTTTTTATTGCAAATTAGTTATAGAATCGACTGGTACCGTATGGCAGACCAGTTAGGCTTACACCCTGTATAGTTGGCCATGAGGGATCTGCGTTGAAATCGCACTAAGATGTGGAACATCGTCATCGTTTGATTCCGTTCTCTAGTTTCAGTTCACAAACCATTCTAGAAAGTTGCTGATTACAACGAATAATCAAAATCGTTCCAGTGGTGCGCGGACACAATCAATTTATTATGAGCGGATTACATTAGGTGTATTAGGTAAATCTAAATTTAGGTAATTAGGTAATCTTATTATGTAAACCTCATGGCTCACCACCTGGGTTGGGACGAAGGGGGCAACGAGAGCCCCGGGCGCACAAAAACGCACGCTGCCGTCGATGAGATTTGAACCCACGACCCCCGCGGAAGTCGGTCCAAATTCCACCGCCAATCAACGCTCGCTCCAGGGACCATGGCTACACCGGATCCCACAATCCATTTTAGAATTGTGATATTGCTTCCGTTCCTAAGGTAGCATTATTCTCTTTTCAAAGATGAAAAAACTAGTGTCCTCAAAAAACACATTCTTTTATGTCATACAATATCGTATCGATTTGCAAAAATTCAATTAAAATCTCTTCTTGGTCGGGAGGAAAAACTGTGTATCACGTTGACCTCGGTGTAAAAAAACACCTGTTATAAACGTTATGTGCGTTTATAATGAGTTTCCCTCAGATACTCCCCATTGCCACATTTCCCCTTCCTTGTGGTTTGCCAGGTTGTCTTTTAGACGGACGGTGTTCGCTATGGAACAGAAAGATTAAGTTAGGAGGAAATGAAAGTCGTTCAAACAAATGACGAGAGAGGGAGCAACCACGCGAGAACGAAAAAAAAAAAAAAAAACAGGTCAGCAATAAAGACAAACATTGATGGGAGGCAATAAAGCAAGAAAACCCTTTGCCTACGCCCCCTCCTCTATACGTAATAAACATTACTTCACGCTGAGGCCATTCTACTGCCAACAATAACAGCCTCCCTGCAATTCTACACACAATAGGTAAATGTAGGTATCCGTTGGTCTAGGGAACTTGGGTGTATTATCTCTATTTTTGTTGTCTCCAGTCTGTCTCCAACCAAGGCGTTACTAGAAGGAGGCGAAGCAGCTCACTTAGCAACGGTCAATCGCCCATGTAAAATAGTAGGGAAAGTTTCTCTTAGCGTTGGACAATAATTGTAACGGCAATTGATAATACGAAGCTCTACAGACCCCCTTATAAAAACAAGAAATAATCTCGTCCTCCCCGATGCCAGCATTTTGACTGAAGATTCAAGTAATATCTTGTGGTTGTGGACATTTTCTTTTTCCAAATAAATGGTTTTTTTTTACAATGAAAGTTCTTTTTTCGGTTTCCAATCATTTTATTGCTGGAGAGCTTTCAACAATCCTCTGGTTGTCATTTTCAATCCATCAGCAAGAGGATGAGTTTTCTGTGAAGAGCACAACTAAGTAGTGCCTACTTGTGCTCTTCACAGAAAACTCATCTTCTTGCTGATGGATTGTAAATGACAACCAGAGGGTTGTAGAAAGCTCTCCAGCAATAAAGTGTTTGGAAACCGAAAAAAAGGACTTTCATTGTAAAAAAAAAACCCATTTATTTGAAGATTCAAGGCACATTAGTATTTGTAATGACCCACATTTCATCAATTATTAGTTCTTAAATAAAGAAGCTACCGGAAGGATCCCTGAGTGAGTCACCACCCACTAGGGAGAGACGAGGTACGGGGGATACGCCGACATGACGTCACCCTTCCACCTCTCTCTCTCCCGAGCTAACGAAATGAGTATATAAGCTCACTCAGGGATGCTTCCTCATCCCAATCTAGTCAAGTCTATCGCCTTCGTCATTTCGCTCTCAAACCTTCTCCTCGAATAAGGATCTCCTCGAAGTACTAGGCTCAATAGGTAAATATCCCGTCTTCCTGTCGGTGTGGTTATGAACCGCCGAGGCTGACGGGCTAGCTGCCTCCACAGTGCTTAGCACCTCGGTGTGGTTATGAACCGCCGATGCGACAGCACTGCATGTTAGGCTAGGGAACACTCTCTTGGTTGAGTAGGAGTTAAAGAAGAAACAAACGCCGCAGCGAGAAGGTCAGCTCCTTCACTCGCCGACACGCAAACACAACAGTGGTGACCCCGCACGTTTTTAACTTCCTATTCGGCACAAGAGATGGACGACAACGGAGTTCCCGCGCCACCGCCGCAGCCTGACTTCGCAGAAGCCGCCAAAGTGTCAATCCCCTTGACACTACCACCGTTCTACAGGGACGATCCACGCCTCTGGTTCCTTCAACTCGATGCAGCTTACACCGGCGCACACATCAACACTCAAAGGGCCAGATTCACCCGGACACTCCCTCTGCTTCCCTACGATGTAGCAGTACAAACGGCAGACCTCTCAGCGGCTCAACTCGTCACGCCTTATGACGACCTCAAGGCTAGGCTCATCGACATCTTCGAGCCCTCTCGTCATCAACGGATCACGGCCCTCACCCAACAACAACACCTGGGGGACCAAAAACCTTCCCAACTCCTTCGGAAGATGAAGCACCAACTGGGGGACCTTATGCCGCAAGACCTCACTAAAGCCTTCTGGATAAAGGCCCTTCCAGTAGAAGTGCAAACCACCATCGCTCCGTGGATGACGAAAGATGCGGAGTTCCTCGCACCAATCGCCGACGCAGCTCACGAGATACGGAGTACAACATCCGTACATCAGATCGATCCTACACCGCACACCGAAACGGTCGATCGTAAGCCACCCTCTCGTGTCAAAAAGCCGGAAAGACAACGTCCGCGCAGCCGATCACCATCCCCGGCGCGGAAAGGAGGACTCTGCTGGTACCATTTCACCTTTAAAAAGAAGGCGTTGAAATGTTCAAAACCATGCTCTTTCAAAACTGTGTCCTGGCAGGAAAACTAGGAGGCCCGCCTGATAACAAGGCGGGCACCTCTTACACCGACATTTCCAACAGACTTTTCGTCAAATGCCGGAAGAACAACATCCCCTTCCTCATAGACACAGGAGCAAGCATTTCAATCATTCCCAACAACCTTCTCAACTGGAAAAGGAGAACTCACGATCAACTTCTCTTCGCAGCAAATGGTACCGCCATATCAACGTACGGACAATATCGTACGAAAGTAATTCTCGAGAACGAGGCATACGAATGGGTTTTCATAGTCGCCGACGTAAAACGACCGATCATCGGCGCAGACTTTTTGAGTTATTTCGGACTTCACGTCGATCTCAAAAATAGACAATTATACAACCCACATTCACGACGCCCAATTCAGGGATACGTAAACACGGTCAACACCGGAGTCTCAACAGAAGCTACCCCTCCGGCCTTTTCAAACATGCTGGCGCGATATAAACCAGCACAACGACCGTCCTCACTTCTCTCATCGGTGAAACATTACATCGAGACTAAAGGCCCTCCCGTCACAGCTAAAAGCCGCCGCCTTCATCCAGAACAGCTTCGTCAGACTAAGGAGAGCTTCGATCAACTCCTTAAAGACGGAATCATACAGCCATCGAAATCTCCGTGGGCGAGCCCCTTGCACGCCGTTCCGAAACCTAACGGGACATGGCGCTTCTGTGGGGATTATAGAAGACTGAACGAACGCACTGTCGGTGACCGATACGCCGTTCCTCACCTACGGGATTTTTCATCTCACCTTCACGGATGTTCTGTGTTCACAACGTTAGATATATCGCGAGCATTCCACCATATAGACGTCAACCCAGCGGACATACCCAAAACAGCCATAATAACACCGTTTGGCCTATATGAATACCGAAAAATGAACTTCGGGCTCAAGAACGCCGCTCAATCATGGCAGAGGTACATGGACCAAATACTCAGAGGTCTCAACTTCGTATTCTGGTTTCTCGACGATATTCTAATAGCTTCCACTTCAATCAACGAACACAAACGTCACGTTCAAAAGGTCCTGGACATCTTCGCAGCGGAAGGCCTTACAGTCAATAAAGAAAAATGCGTTATGGCTAAAACCGAGGTCGTATGCCTCGGCCATCTCGTCAACAAAGACGGCATTAAACCACTTCCCAAAAAAGTGGATAATTTAACCACATTTCCGCTACCTACATCGGTGACGGATTTACGCCGTTTTTTAGGAATGCTGAATTTTTATCGTCGGCACATTCCACACGCCGCCATTCACCAACAACCTTTAGTCGAAGCTATTCCACAACCTTCGAAGAAAAAGGACAAAAGACCTATAGAATGGACGGAGCAACGCCGATTAGCATTCAAACAATGCAAATCGGATCTACAAACAGCGGCACTCTTGGCTCACCCTTCACCTAAGGGCAGGTTATCTCTCCCAACAGACGCATCGGAAGTAGGAATAGGGGCGGTGCTTCAACAAGAGGTCAACGGAAAAATCAGTCCTCTGGGATTTTTTTCGAAAACCCTGACCTCAGCTCAGATGAAGTACTCAACCTTCGATAGAGAACTCCTAGCTATCTTCGAAGGCATCAAACATTTCCGCGACTTCATAGAAGGCCGGGAATTTTGTGTCATTACGGACCACAAACCCCTCACGACTTCCTTGCACCAAGACAGAAAAACAGCCTCACCAAGACGCCTACGCCAAATGGAGTTCATCAGCCAATTTACTACGGACATCCGATATACGCCGGGAACATCGAATATAGTAGCCGACGCTCTATCTCGACCGTCTCCTCCCAAACTCAATGAACTCACAGAATTCCCCACGGGACGTACAATCGCACTCGAACAACAACAAGATAGATCATTCGAGTTACAAAAACTAATCGAAAACGAAAGATTAGAAGAAACAGCAATTCCCTCGTCCTCCACCAAACTATGGTGCGATGTATCGGGAAATCAACCACGCCCGTACATTCCAATAAAACTCCGAAAATCTATATTTCAGCATTACCATTCCCTAAGCCACCCGGGAATAAGGGCCACAAGAGATATAATTCGGACGCGTGCGTTTTGGCCGAAAATGAACACCGACTTGCGCAAATGGGTTCAAGCCTGCGACCGCTGCGCCAAATTTAAAGAATTTCGGCATCCCAAAACGACACCAGAACAATTCGAAAACAGTTTACAGTTCGATCACATTCATTTAGATCTCGTAGGACCACTTGCACCCTCTGAGGGTTATAAGTACCTACTAACCATGATCGACAGGAATACAAGCTGGCCAGAATGTGTACCAATGCGAACAATAACATCCAAGGCAATAATTGACAACATCATCAATACTTGGATCGCCAGATACGGATGCCCTCTTCTCATTACAACGGACCAGGGGAGACAATTTGAAAGCGCGGAATTTTCAGAATTTCTACGAAAATTCGGAATACAGCGCAACAGAACAACCGCTTACCACCCCGAATCAAATGGTAAAGTAGAAGGATGGCATCGCGACCTTAAAAATGCATTACGTACAGCAGCCACTTCCTCATCTTGGTCGAAAGATCTACCAACAATCCTTCTGGGTCTCCGAACAACGGTGCGATATTCGGACGGCTACAGTGCGGCGGAACGCACATTTCGATCTCCGCTTCGACTACCCGCCGATTTATTCACTCCTATACCCACCGACTTGTCATCTGAAAAAGAGACCAAGACAACTACGAGCATCAACCGACCGTTTCCGGAAGCCTTCCACACAACTCGAAAAATGTACCTGCGCGAGGAAACCCTCAAGAAAGGTTTAAAACCCTTGTATTCAGGGCCCTACGACGTCATCAAGACCGACGGAAAAAACAGCGACAATCCTCGTAAGTGGGTCAAAATGACCGTTTCTTTGAGTCGATGCCGACCAGCCTACGGTTTCACCCCCACTCCGTTGGAGCCCGAGGTACCTCCACGCATCACGGAATCGGTACCACTCGACGCCCAGAACCCACAGAGACCACATCGCCTCAACAATATTATCTCTCGAAACGCATCTTCGACCGACTCCATTCACGATGGAACATCAATGCAAACCGGTGGAAAAGTCAAAACCACCGGACAAAGAATCCCCGTTCGTGAGGAAACCGACGAGACCAACGAGGCCTCCGACTTCAACAAAAAAGTCAAGCGAACGTATGCCGCAGTGGCCAAACAAAAACATTATAGCAAACGGGAGCCGTCGCGATGACCATATTCCGCGACGTGCTACCCACCTACACTCGGAGGAAATAGGGGAAATAAACGAGTTCAACGCTAAGATCGACGACGCCTTCAAACAATTCCTTTCCACTACCCCTATTTCCTACCACCCAAGACCCGGGCCGAATAACTGCCGTCGTGCGGAACCTGCACCCAAATCCTCAAAAGTTCGGTCCGGGCAATTTTTACGCATCTCATTGACATTCTCCAAAAGGAGAATGCACTTCGGGCTTAGCACAAGGCGTCACTGCGCCTCACGCTATGCGAGCCAAAGGATTCCACCGTCCGGCGGCGTGCTGACCCTACGCTTCATCTTTACGATCATCAACAATGTACTCCGTGAAGTCAACATCTACACAGAATACAAATCAACATTCTCCATTCAAGAAAAACTGAAGATATCCATCAGCATTTACTTCAAATGAAAATTCAAACGGTATACAAACTTATAAAAATTCTACAGTCAAAATTGTACATTGGACAACTCATAAAAACGAATGTATTTTCATCAAAGACAACAAATACCCTTCTATATGTTAAGAACTAGGGGGACCTATGTAATGACCCACATTTCATCAATTATTAGTTCTTAAATAAAGAAGCTACCGGAAGGATCCCTGAGTGAGTCACCACCCACTAGGGAGAGACAAGGTACGGGGGATACGCCGACATGACGTCACCCTTCCACCTCTCTCTCTCCCGAGCTAACGAAATGAGTATATAAGCTCACTCAGGGATGCTTCCTCATCCCAATCTAGTCAAGTCTATCGCCTTCGTCATTTCGCTCTCAAACCTTCTCCTCGAATAAGGATCTCCTCGAAGTACTAGGCTCAATAGGTAAATATCCCGTCTTCCCGTCGGTGTGGTTATGAACCGCCGAGGCTGACGGGCTAGCTGCCTCCACAGTGCTTAGCACCTCGGTGTGGTTATGAACCGCCGATGCGACAGCACTGCATGTTAGGCTAGGGAACACTCTCTTGGTTGAGTAGGAGTTAAAGAAGAAACAAACGCCGCAGCGAGAAGGTCAGCTCCTTCACTCGCCGACACGCAAACACAACAGTCTTCTTCTTCTTTAGGTTTCCTGTCCGTGACAAACGTTGGCGATCATCAACGCAATCTTCATTCTATCTGCGGCTTCTCTAAATGAAGATGGTGGTAACCACTGGCGAATGTTATTCAGCCATAAAATCCTTCTGCGACCAGGCTCCCGTCTCCCATTTATGCGTCCCTGTAATATATTCTGCAGCAAGAGGTACTTCTCATTTCCATTTATAATATAAAATATTGGAGTTCTCGTCGCTTCACGCAGTTCATAACCTCACACTCTTTATTCATTATTTGGAGGATCTTCATTGGTCACTCGATCAACCAATTGAACCTTCCAAATTCTTCTGTAGGCCCACATTCCAATTCTTCGGCTTAGAGCACTCGTAAGCGTCCATGTCTCCACGCCAATTAGTCTTCACTAGTTCATAATCTGATCAATGAACTCTATCACATGAGGAATGAGGAAGTTCCCTCCTGTCAAACTGGAGCGGAGCGGATTTTAGAAACTACACAGCTTAGTTATGTACTATGAAAAAAGTAAATTTCCCGAGTTAGAGGTATATCTCTCCATTTCTTTAATAATTAAGAATTATATAGGAAATACACTACAGGAGTAAACGACCATTTTGGTAGAGTGTGTAAGGTCAAAGAGTAAGGGATTCGCCTTCGAGCTTTTGTCATTATAGTCATTCGAACCAGGCATTGTAGTCTCGCCTCCATCCAGAACGCCTTGCTCCATCTCCTATTGCGTTCCTTTTCGATACCTTCATCCTTCCTCCCTTTCCCACGTCACATTACCGAGGTTTAGTTTTACATTACTTCTCCGTGTAAAGCCCGTAGCCGTGTAGACGGGATTTATCTACGAGGAGTCGTCATTACCTTAGCCTGGAATAAGGGCGACGTTGGAGGGTGCCTCTGCGGGGATTTGGGGTGGATCCCATTGGTTAGAACCAATACGAAGGGCGTGCGGTGGGAACGGGTGTATTTTCTGTCTTTTTTCCGACCTTTCTCCTATGTTTTTTTGCCATCGAGTTTTCAACGCCTGTGGGAGGAAATGAAGTTTTAGAGATGCACATAGAAATAAACTAGTGACTTTGGGGAGTCGGATTACGGTAGGAAAGGCTGATAGGTACCGGAAACAGCCTTTCTTTTTTATGGGGTTTTGCAGTTTACCTTCGTTTTTATTAGGAAGGAAATGAAATAAAGTACTACAACTGGCTGACTTGATAACTCTTCAGCCTGGAATCTCCTACCACCAGGTACTCGTCTTTCCAATATTCATCTTCATGTCACTTGCATCAAACTATTGCAAAAATTAATGCTATAGTCAATTCGCATGATGCAGGCATTCTATAAAATGACGGGTCGTTTTTGTCAGAGTGTATAATTTCTTAATTTTTTGAACTTCTTGCACACAGTGACTAAACATTGAGTCATTATAATATAGAGTCTTAGTCTTAGTGAAAAAAGTTGACTGGACGTTTTAGTGATTCTATAGAATGTCCAGGCATTATATATGACGGAAAGGGCGTATTCACTAATCATAACTCAACATTATCACACCACTTGCATTGCTCTACACTAGCATTACGATTGAATTTAACTCATCAAACATTACTAGACCGACATCCCTTCGCCGGGTTCTCCCGAACTGCCTTTCCCCCTCTCGATACATCGATACACTCGTCCAGTATCGATAGCTGAGTCAATAGGCTTCTCGTTCATTCGATCCATCGAGAAGCTGATTCAGATATCTTATTATATTCCGGTAGCGCTTAATTTGAATACTGGCGATGCCGCCGACACGGCCAGCCCTGACAATGCAGGCGCCTCGACTGCGGTTGGGAAAGCAAGAGTAATGGATGAGTAGTAGCAGGTTCCTCGAAACTTGGGGAACATAAAATAGAATATTGCTACCTACATCATTAGTGAAATCTAGCAACAGTTACTGTCCGCCGACACTGGCTATCATGACACCACCATCCAACTAGCACTCGGCTGTCCTGACAAACAAAAATATTCGTATAATCACACAGAACCCGAGTTTACGGGCATCAAATTACAACAAGTGCAAGCAAAACTTGGCAAGGATTTGGAAGGTGCAAACCAAAATCCCTTGCAAAGGAAACGGGTTGCCTCAATCACAGAAATTGGATATTTCTAATAAAAAAAATGAAAAACTCACATAGAGAAGACCAGAAATCTCACTGAGAGGCTGACAACCTCACAAGAAGCAAAGTAGAAATCTCATATTGAGCACACAGTATTAGTCACACAGAGGATTTGTTAATATCACAAGGAGCAACTTTGAGTCTCACAGAGTAACTTCATGTCTCACACAGAGTAACTTCAAGTCTCACACAGAGTAACTTCAAGTCTCACATAGAGCAACTATAAGTAAGTCTCACATAGAGCAACTATAAGTATCACGTAGAGCAACTATAAGTATCACATAGAGCAACCAGAAGTGTCACGTAGAGCAACCATAACTATCACAATCTTAGATGCACAATAAGTAGTCAACAATTTTAGACACAAAATACGGAAGTGCAAAATTTAAAAAAAATTAAAATGAATTTTCAAATTGGAGAATTGATCATGAAGGTGCAATCTTACTTGAAGATGCAGTTGACAGGTTTATGAAAGTTAAGTAGGTACTGTGCATACCTAGGTCACCTAATTCACACAGATAAATAATTAGCTATCTCAAGAATCGAATTACTTTCTCAAGGTGGGTAAACGCATAATTATACAGTTCTGAATCAATATGATTGTAAATGGCTTGGCTAAATCCAAGGTCAACACACGCAGAATAATCCATTTTTGAAAAAAAAAACTTTCAAAGGAATGTGAGCAGAAGAAAAATTGTCATATTTTGTTGTGGCCAATAATTGAGTTTTCCGGACGAATTCGAACGTTAGGAACAATGCGGAGCCGACTAACACGACTCTTGTCGCAGTGGATGGTTGGCCATTATGACAGGATAGGTAGCCGAAAAACCACCAAACAAAATGCAAGTACGATTCAGCAGTTACATGAACATGAACAGAAAATTTTCAGCATAATTCAGGTTCAACACATTGCAGCTACAAGGAGAAGGGAGTAATTTTCTGTAATTCAAATCAGTAAAATCTCAGCTGGCAACAAAAAAAAAGTATCGTGATATTTCAGAAACGTAATGAGAGAATCGGAGATTCACGAGCGAGGAAATATTGTTATTCAAGCTGGTCCCTTAACTCACCTATGAGCAGTTGGTTTATTTCAACCGAATAGCAGATGGTTTATACAAGGGCATAAAAAGTTTCTCAGTTCCCCAGTTACTCTGGTCCTCTTTTTAATGTCACCCGATTCACGAAACTATTGCGAGGAAGAGAGGTTTTGATTGGTCCTACTAAACACTTGACAAGGGTGTGTCCTGCCAAAACGCAAGGCTATTGGTTGCAAAACGTCACGTGACAAAGGTGTGTTCCAGAACGCAAGTTGGTTGCTGGAACGTCGGGAAGCTACCTACCTTCCCGGCCTTCCCACAACCTCATAACTAGGTTCTCCGCGGCAGGAGACATATCTCAAAGTTATTGATTGAAAGTTCATTAGGTGGATACAATAATGTGTTACATTAAAAGAGAATGTGAGATTAATTTCCAAAATGGGAAGGGAATGAATCTCATAACAGATTTCAAGTAGAGAGGTTAGGTACCTGTTTTAACTCATATACGACAATTTTATCAATGATGGATGAAAATTTCCAATAAAATGTAATCATGTGTAAGGCAAAGTAAAACTCGTTCGAATTTCAATTAGATTTGTCAGGATTCAGAGCTTAAAATTGGATTGTTTCACCTGTTGATTTCGAATGGTCTTTGGAGACTCCATGGTTTTTGTTGTCTTCAATCTTCTTATACTAAATAAAAACTCACACCTGGTTCGACCACTTCTGATGACGGAAAGGGCGTATTCACTAATCATAACTCAACAATTACTCAACAATCATAACTCAACATTATCACACCACTTGCATTGCTCTACACTAGCATTACGATTGAATTTAACTCATCAAACATTACTAGACCGACATCCCTTCGCCGGGTTCTTCCGAACTGCCTTTTCCCCTCTCGATACATCGATACACTCGTCCAGTATCGATAGCTGAGTCAATAGGCTTCTCGTTCATTCGATCCATCGAGAAGCTGATTCAGATATCTTATTATATTCTGGTAGCGCTTAATTTGAATACTGGCGATGCCGCCGACATATAAAATGATCGATTTCACACAAGGACCACAAAATAGATACGAAATAGGTGCCTGCTAATTTTATCAGTTTTACATTCATATTTATAGGATTTCCAAGTCTATTTCGGAATTTTTCAGACCGATTTCGGAAATTTCCAAACCATGTTCAGAATTTTTCAATCCAGTTTCAGAACTTTCCAATTCAATTTCAGAACTTTCCAAGTCAAATACAAAATTTACCAAGTCAAATTCAGATTTTTCCAAAACAGTTTCCGAATTTTCCATTTCAATTTCAGAATGTGATCAATCTTTCTGTGTGGTGATTTAAAGCATTTCCAAGGCAAATTATTAATTTTCCAAACCAAATTAATCTTTTTCTGAACCAAATTAATCCTTTTCCAAATCAAATTAAACATTTCCCAAATCAAATTAATCCTTTCCTACAACGTAACAATATTATGTTCCCTATGAATTGGGGGGATGGTCCCCTATGTATTGGCAACCATCCTCCTAATTCGTAGAGTACCATCTTTTCAATTCGTAGGAGACCATCCTCCCAATTTATAGGGGACTATCGACTTTGTGAGATTAGGGACTTTACGGAAATATATTGTTATGTTGTGGGAAAGGATTTATTTGGTTTGGAAAAGGATTAATTTGACTTGGATATGCCATATATCATCACACAGAAAGATTGATCACGTTCTGAAATTGAAATGGAAAGTTCTGAAACTGGATTGGAAAATTCTGAATATGGTTTGGAAAACTCTGAATATGGTTTGGAAATGCCCGAAATTGGCCTGGAAAATTCCGCATTAGACTTGGAAATCCTATATTTACAACAACTTGCTCTGAGTAGTGTCACTACTGCGCAGGTATTCACGAGGAATTTTAGGGCCTTTCCTGGTTCAAAATATTACGGAGATGGAGAGCTTCTATATTCTTTTTTCACTCCAGCGGACGGAATGAAAAGTACGCTTCAAGAGTTTTTTCAGCCCCCTTTATTCAAGCACGACTTCAATAATACGTCGTACTTCGCACATCATTCACCCCATTTACCCTCTTTCCCCCCTTCTCCCTCCTCTTCATCCTTGTAATCTGACCTTTTCTTATAATAACTCCGCCTTCCACCCGATGACTGCAATACACTGGATACCCTCCTTTTTTAAAAGCCTTAACGGTGTATTTTTCGAGAGCTAGAAACCCTTTCTTAATGAGGTAGGAGGAAATGATGAAAACCTTGAAACAATACGTATTGTGTCGTAGCATTGTTGGTACATTTCTCCTCCAAGTTTAGAAGAGGGTATTGTTAGCTGTTCTTTTCAATCGACTCCCACATTTGAAAAATATCGTGGACGTTTTGGGTCAGAACCTGAATTCATCGTGATGATGAATAACTCCCGAGTTATTGTTACTTTCTCATTACTAGAATACATAATATTGCTTTTTCTGTCTCCAAATTGAGAATGAATTGTCGAGAAATACTTCATTAAACCTCTTCTTTAGTCCAGACTGGATTGTTATCGCATGCATGTAGGTAATAATCATTCACCTAGAATTGATCTTCAATGTCCTTTGAAATATTACAACATGTCCAACTAACTACTTCATGAAGAAGCCAGGAATAATTCTATAAAAAACAGTGACATTCGTGGAAGTGAAAATGCTCGACGTTATATTGTTTTCTTGTAAATATTCCACGCTGTAGAAATTGTACATTTCAACCAATCATTTATATAAACTTTGATTCAAATTGATGCAAAAATCAAACATATTGTTTAGTAATGCATGCATTCCAGGGGACGTCTCATAAATTAATACCAGTTGGTAAGCGAAAAAACTGTTCACTCGATGTAATTTATCAAGTATTTCAGGCAAGAAATAGTGTTCCACCCCCTCCCTTCCCCTCATTCTTATCTACCATATTTCTAGCGGCGTGGGAGCTTCAAATTTGAGGAGCATTTTAAAATCCATGATCTACGACACCCAACATGGTTCCAGTCTGGCACCAAAGTGGTAATACTTCGTAACGTTGAAGTTCCATCTAGTAGTTTTGGTACATCACAATTTTTTTGAGATAAATGTGTTCCGAATCAAGCGAATTTTCTCTCAACCGAGGTTCTCTATAAATCATGATTAAAATTCGTTTCTATAATTCTAAGTATATAATTCGTTGCTAGAATTGGTTTCCATAATTCGTTGCTAAAATTGGTTTCTGTAATTCGTTGCTAAAATTGGTTTCTATAATTCTTTGCTAAAATTGGTTTCTATAATTCGTTGGTAAAATTGGTTTCTATAATTCGTTGGTAAAATTGGTTTCTATAATTCGTTGCTAAAATTGGTTTCTATAATTCGTTGCTATAATTGGTTTCTATAATTCGTTGCTAGAATTGGTTTCTATAATTCGTTGCTAAAATTGGTTTCTATAATTCGTTGCTAAAATTGGTTTCTATAATTCGTTGCTAAAATTGGTTTCTATAATTCGTTGCTAAAATTGGTTTCTATAATTCGTTGCTAAAATTGGTTTCTATAATTCGTTGCTAAAATTGGTTTCTATAATTCGTTGCTAAAATTGGTTTCTATAATTCGTTGCTAGAATTGGTTTCCATAATTCGTTGCTAGAATTGGTTTCTATAATTCGTTGCTAAAATTGGTTTCTATAATTCGTTGCTAGAATTGGTTTCTATAATTCATTGGTAAAATTGGTTTCTATAATTCGTTGCTAAAATTGGTTTCTGTAATTCGTTGCTAAAATTGGTTTCTATAATTCGTTGCTAAAATTGGTTTCTATAATTCGTTGGTAAAATTGGTTTCTATAATTCGTTGGTAAAATTGGTTTCTATAATTCGTTGCTAAAATTGGTTTCTATAATTCGTTGCTAAAATTGGTTTCTATAATTCGTTGGTAAAATTGGTTTCTATAATTCGTTCGCTAAAATTGGTTTCTATAATTCGTTGCTAAAATTGGTTTCTATAATTCGTTGCTAAAATTGGTTTCTATAATTCGTTGGTAAAATTGGTTTCTATAATTCGTTGCTAAAATTGGTTTCTATAATACGTTGCTAAAATTAGTTTCTAAAATTTGTTACTAAAATTGGTTTCTATAATTTTTTGCTAAAATAGGTTTATATAATTTGTTACTACAAAAAAACCACATTAAAATAAGTGAAAACGTTCTTGGCCACTCAAAATTTCCCCGACTTATTTGTACTATTTAAAATTAATAAAATTAAAATCAAGATTATTGCAACACCATCATAATCTCGGAGTAGGAGTTTTTCTTCATTCATTTTGACTTGTAATTAACTGCCCCGTAAATTACGAGACGAAAGAAAAACGAAGCAGTTGGCTCCGTTGAATAAGCAATTCTCTTTACCTAATAAGAATTTTAAAATTTCTAATTCTTGTCATTACTTTCTCAACATTGTATTTTTAATTAGGTGTAAAGGAACGTTTTATAGCCGTTATGTAATTGGTTTCATAGTGGTACCAATGAGTATTTCAACTTACTGGATAATAATTCAAAGAGGCATTGTTCGGCAATAAGCAGAAAGGAACCAACTTCAAAAACCTTGTTTTGAGTAATCAAGCATCAAAGTTATTTCAAGTTTGCAAATCAGGTGATAATTTTGCCTTCGATGTGAAACCCCAAAAATATGAAAATTCTGTTCAATGAACAATGTGCGAAGGTACTGATTGATTACTTACAAGCAGTTTTATATTGTTATAAGAATTAATTATGAAGGTATAGTTTCAGCTGGCTAAGTTCGAGTCAAATGTGTATCGGTCGGGAACCAATAGGAATTCTCGTTCGCGGGAGATTTATGGTAGGAAATCGAAGCGATAACCACTTAGCGCAGCGCCGCATGCCGTGGGGGAAATCTGGTTGACGGAGATAATAGGAGATATCTCCCGCCATTGATCCTGGGCGTTCAGGAACCGCTCACCTGAACACTGATACCATTTGCCTTTTGAGAAAAGACATGAGGGATTGTATAATTTCCCTGGAGTTCAGTTTCGAGCCAATGCTTCCAATACCGCAGTTGTAATCTCACACCTGCTCCTACATATAATTGTTATACATAATCGTATATAAGTACTATCTGAACTCTCCGTCTGTGGACTGTCCAGATTTTCTTAACCGCATCTTAAAATTCATGTTATTAATTTCTTGAAGTGCCTAGCTCCCAAACTTTTTGCTTTTTCATAACCGTAGGTGAGGAGATATATTTGCAAAAATTATTATTATCTATATGTCTGGAAAGCTGAGATCCCGATTAATTTATTCTATCGCGTACGATAGTTCAATCACCCATTGATTATTGCCGTATATACCTATTCTTGAGATTAAAGAAGTAGGTAAATTGGATGCCATTTTGCAACAATTAACTAACCCACAAATCAAATAGTTGGGAATCACGATTTGAAATTTCAGATTCCAAATTTCCGTACAATTATATCCAAGACGGTTTTTGATATGTTCCACATGTTCCACATTCCACAATTTTGGGGTTTTACCATAGAAATAGGTTAGATACTGTTTATCTAACCTATTTCTATGGTAAAACCCCAAAATTTTCGCCTAGTTATGACTTTTTAGGCAAAATCCAATTGTTCATATTCGAAAATACTGTCAAAATCAGCTAACTGACATACCATCTACCTCTGGTTTCCTTGAGTATTCACAAGTAGTGGACTGAATTACGGAATAATAAATAGTTAAGTGACCAGTTTAAACTATACAAATTTGCTTTTTAGTTGAATTTAATGAAAATTCTAATAGAAATACGTAAAAATAAAACTTTTCATAATTTTACAATGAATTTTGAAAAATTGTCATTATTTGACATGATTTTGAGATTCCGAACTGTCAAAAATTGTTGGTGTCGACTTGTTTCGACAGCTTATTCGAGTTCAGCGACCCCAAAAACGTAAGTATACGAATTTTCACAATTTTACACAGAAGTTTGTAAAATTTATACTCAAAAGTCTAATGTTGGTTTTTTGTGCAAAAGATCTGAACAACGCAGACTACCGCTCGCGAGACTGCCAAGGTGGCAGAACTACATTGTTTTCACTTTTCAAGATTAAACAAAAAGTTCTCAAAAATCAATATTTTCACTCGCGTCTTACATTTTAGAACTTCCTGATCAGTAATACCTAGTCCCCCAACTCGGTTGTTCCATGACTAACAACAGCTATAAATGGAGTGCAATCCCGGGCATCTCTGGTTAGATCGTAGTTGCGTATCGACGTTCATTAGCACTACGAGTTTTGTAACAATCGTTTCTCAATTTTAGAAAAAATGGCTATTGAAATTTCGACAGAAATAACCATTGGAGGTAAATCAAGGTGCCTAAATGAAGCAAAATGTGTTTTAAAAAATCGATTTTTTGTGGGTTAGACTATTTTTGCGTAACGGTATCCAATTAATATTGAAGATTTAAAAAAAATACACATTTGAAAAAAAAACAATACACAAGATTTGAAAAAAAATACACAACAATACACAAGATTAAAAAAAATACACATTCAATGAGAGGAAGCTAACTGGCCACCCAACCACAAAAACCCCGTTTGAAGAAGGATCAGGAAAATTGGTACCAAAATAAAGTGTGTTCAAACATTTTAAAAATCGAGATGTTTCTTCTTTGGGTTTTCGAGTATTTCGAAACATTTTTAATTACTTAAAATAATGATAGGTGGATTTTTTATCAAGTATCTCATTCAATGAGAGGATGCTGTATTGCCCACCCAACCAGGCAGTCGTTTCTTCGTTCATACTCAGAGTTGAGAACACGGCTTCTCCCACGGCTTCTCTCTTGGGACCAGGCTTCTCCCACTAAATACCTTCCAGGCTCTAACAGTCTCCCCTGAGGTGGGCATTCCAACATTAATCTCTTCCGTGGATTAACATCACTCACCCTAGTCAGCAGATTAGACTAGCCGTAATGGCTTCGTTAAGTTTAATTTCTGTACCTCTTTTAGTATTACAGATAAGTACAAAAGCACAGTAAAATTATGTTTAAAAAACTCACAAAATTGAAGTAATAAAGAAATTAATCGCTATTCCACAACTCTGCATAATATGCATAATAATACTACATATTATGTAGTAAAAATTGTCCACCATTCTGCAGTTGAACAAAAATTATAACGGCTGTTTTCTGTAGGGATATCATCAAGCCAAATGGAAAAATCAGATTACCAATACATAACTGTAAATATGCACCCTCTTCCAACAGTTTTGAAGTAGTTTATGCCCCATTGGCAGGTGGGGAGCAGTTCTCAAAACGATAGCAGACATAAGACTATTTTTTTATTTCAAACCCTACGGAAAATTCATTTGTATTATTGAAAAGTAAATTTTATAGAAGTGCACTTACAACCCACATGATCGTCTAGTTTCTACAACAAAATCCAAATAGGAGATTACGCAATAGTTTGAAAACCCAATGGTTGTGATCGACATTGTTATGACCGAATTGCCTTCAATTTTGGTTAAATGTTTGCAAGTCTGTAGGAGTGTATGTAGAAGAAAAACATGATGGAAGAAAAGATTCACCTCCCAGTCTCCCACAACTTTTCCTACCTTGGTAGAATCAGGAGCGAAATAACCTGTTCTTCAAGACTGTAGCTATAATCAGAGGGACAATCTGACGAATGAGCTACTGCGGCAGACCGATTCAGGAAGTTGGTCTACTCGAAGCCTTTTGAAGTTGAAGGGAGAGAGTGGGAGTCGACTAATGACGCGTTTTCTGCCACCCTCGGCTACGGGTCGGAAAAGAACCGGTGAACTGCTGGGGGTGAAGAACCAGCCTTCTGGGTCTCTAATTAATGGCCGACTTTCCCGCTAGACTAAAGCCTTCATCGTTTATCATCTCGGGAGAAACCCCTTTTGGGCAGGTGGTTTTGGAGTGAGGGGTCTCTAAAGGAGCGTGGGGAAGGTGTAGCTCTACCTATGTGGGATTGTCATGAAAATGAAGGCAGTGTTGTAAATGTGCTGCAACGTAAATCTGAAATTTGGTGGTTAAAGGAATTACAAACAAACCAAACACATGCATTTCAATTTCCTTAAGTTGGGGGAGGAAAAAGTATGTAGATACCTATGAGCTTAGGAATCAAACGTCAGATGGGATATGCAGGCTGATGCTACGAGGGTGTTTTCAAAATTACGAGTATCACGGATTTATAAAAAATAAAAAAAAGTCTGCCGAGTGGTTGTGGCACATAGCTTCCTCGTATCCTTAACCCGACTGTATATATGATCCAATGCTTACTAGTTAATCTCAAAACATCAATCTATAAGTACCTTTCACTACCCTCATAGGGGACCATCTACACGCTAATCTGGACAATCCTAGGAAATAAATTTCATCAAATTCGGATGAAAAATGTAAGTGTTATGGCTGTTACAAGGATTTAACGTTTACGCATGCGCAGAGGCAACTGTAAATTTTAAGGCCTTGATTTTCATTGGGGACCATCTACAACCTAATCTGCGTAATCCCTTAAAATGTCATCGGGATCGGGTAGAAAATGTGGAAGTTATGGCTGTTACAAGGAATTCACGTTTGCGCATGCGCAGCGGCTACTATCTGTCCGAAGGTGGTAATGTTTATAGGGGATCATCTAAATACTGATCTGTAACATCCCAGAAAATTTCATTGAAATATGATGAAAAATGTAGAAGTTATGGCCGTTACAAGGAATTGACGTTTGCGCAGTCGCTTCTATCAGTCCGGGGATGATGATTTTCATAGGGGACCGTCTACACACCAACCCGCACAATCCTTGAAAATTTCATAGAAATCGGACAATCGTATAGGATCGTATAGGATGATTCCTGTTACAAGGATTTCATGACAGACACACAGACAGACAGACCAAAATTGTTCAGAAAGGTCTAAAACGCAAAACGCAAGTAATAATTTTGATTTTGGAGAACTTTTTTTTCATCCTTGAAAAGTGAAAACAAAGCTTCCGCTACCTTGGTAGACTCGGAAGCAAAATTATATAATATATAATGTGGATATATATAATATATATAATAATATATATAATATGGATAATATATATAATATGGAAAATATTATTTTCCATCGTTAACATGTTAACTATTTTTCCATGTAATCCCCATGGACTTCGAAAAAATTTTGGTACCTGGTTTTCAGTTTTTTATTCCCTCTTCATACCCCCCCCCCCCCCCGGACATTCCGCCATCCCCGCCAAAGCGCCGACCTCCAAGATGTTTCTTCAGTTCGGGGAACAGGTGGTAGTCGGAAGGTGCCAGGTCCGGAGAATACGGTGGTATTCTAGGTGGTTCTAGGAAAAACATCCCAGCGAAACTGTTCCATAAAAGCTTGGGTTTGACGGGCGGAGTGGGGGCGAGCATTTGCCGTGTAACAAGAATACGGTTTTGGTCAACATCCCAGTCAGTTTGTTTTGAATTGCACGTCAAAGTTTCTAGAGAACATCACAATAATATAATATATTATATTGCCGCAGTTATTGTGGTTCCTCTTAAAAGATAATCGCTTTGCTTACGACACAGAGCTCACACAGGAGGTCGAACCTTGGTTGGCTAGAAGTGGGGATTAAAAAACTGAAAACCAGGTACCAAAAATGTTTTTACAGTCTATGGGGACTATGTGGAAAAATATTCAACATGTTAAAGATGGAAAATATACAATTTTTTTCAATTTAATATTTTATTTTTATTTTTTTAAATTCCGTGATATTTTTGAAAACCCTTGTACAATAACCTGGAACATCTCTAACAACAGCGCAACAACAAGAGGTGTTTGGAAAAAAAAAGTTTTCAAGTAGCATAGTTTTTCAAGTAACATAATGTATAGTTGATATAACTCCGAAAGGAGCGCTAATAGCTTTTCGTTGTACCAACCTAATACATTACGTAATTTTTATTATTAAAAGTTGAACAACCTGATTAGAGGTAGACTGCCATCTTCCTAAAATTCTTAATCAAACGACTAATTTCATACCCTACTCTCAACATTAAATAATCGTCAAACATCTTACAGGTATATTACGTGGAAATGTACGTATATACATTGCACAACCCTTCAATCGATTTCCAACCGTGAAACGAGGATTTATTGAAATGCAACGAGATTCAAATAAATATCCAAAAAACCCTACCAGCCAAGGTCGACCAACGGAAAAAATTTTCTCCCCACTCCATTCCCGTCATTCTATCCTGATATATCCCAACGCACGTTTCGTCTGGAGAGAGAGTTTTTCGGGGAAAAAAGGAAAAAACGTGAGCGGAATTCGAAAAACCCTCGCTGTGTCCCCTCCTTCGCCTCTCTATATAGCCGTCTCTCTTTTACACGGTGGTTCGTTCTTTATTTTAACCCTTTTACGCATTCCGTTTAGCTCCGAAGGGTGGAAAAAAGGGGGTGCGAACAGCAGCCGGTTTGTTTCAGTCCATTAGGATCGCCGATTTCGACCGATAGATAGATCGACGGTCGTGTGACTTATGCCAATTCGAGGACGGAATTCGATATTGTGAACTGGGGGTGTAACAGTGACAGGAAACCACGTCCCTGTCTTTTAATTTAAAAAAATGAGTAATTTCGTTCATATTATGCAAAATTACATTTAATGGCTGGAAGGGGTTATTTTTTATTACCCGACACTCCCCTGCATTAATTTTTGACGAGGCAGCTACGTACAAATGCGACATTTAATTACGATGTTATGTAAGAAAAGTAAAGCGTGAGTAATCAATTATTACAATCGGATCAATACTTATAATTGTAATAATTTGATTTCAGTGTCTTCAAACATAATTTCTTTCTACTTGTTCGATTTCGACTCCCTTCACTCGAAAATCAGCTGATCTGAGAGCTCAAGTTGATTGACACAGCTAGTCAAGAAGCTGTTCAGGTACATTTATTGCACAGAATACTGTCTCTCACCGAAAAATGTTGAGTAAACTAATTACATTTAATTAATTGAGTAAAAAAATAACGTTTTAAATATATGTCTCTTAACATTCTATTATGGTTTCTGATATTTTGATTTCACAGTCAATCTATTGATAGATTCTATTGACATTCCTGGGAGGTCGTGTACATTTTATTTATAATTAACCCGCCTCCGTGGCGCAACTGGTTAGCGCGTTCGGCTGTTAACCGAAAGGTTGGTGGTTCGAATCCACCCGGGGGCGATCTTTTTGTTACAATAAAATAATAAATAGGTAATTGATAAACAATTTTTCTAAGAGGCCCAAGGAAACATGCCTGAAAACTCGGACTGGAGGGCGGAGCTACCTTTTGGCTCCCAAAAGATTGACGCTTCACGCACGCACGCACCAAAACCAAAAAACCATTGGCATAAATCAATTTGAATTTTCGACAACTCATTTTGAACTTTTGGAATACCAATTTAAACTGTTGGCAGCTCTATTTGAACTTTTGGCAAATCCCTTGCTAACCGACAACTGCTGGAGTAATTGTCCAACTGTTAACATGGAACATGTTTTAACCATGGGGGACATTGTTGAAGAAATTACCTTTCTTGAGAATATTGGATAATATTGACAGTTTGTGACTCTAAAGTATAGATACTCGATATTTTAAAATATCGATACTCAGGCCCAACGATACTTGAGACATCAATACTCAAGTACTATACCGTATCGATACAAAATATCGATACTTTTATAACGATACCCATCCCTACTCGAGAATCAGCTGATCTGAGAGCTCAAGTTGATTGACTCAGCGAGTTCAGGGACATTTATTGCACAGAATACTGTCACACACCGAAAAATGTCGAGTAAAATAATTACATTCAATTAATTGAGTAAACTAATAACGTTTTAAATATATGTTTCTTAACATTCTATTATGGTTTGTGATAGATTGTGATTTCACAGTCAATCTATTGATAGATTTGACGACACATTCCCGGGAGGTCGTGTTAATTATTCGTAATTAATCAGCCTCCGTGGCGCAACTGGTTAGCGCGTTCGGCTGTTAACCGAAAGGTTGGTGGTTCGAATCCACCCGGGGGCGATCTTTTTGTTACAATAAATTAATAAATAGGTAATTGGTAAACAATTTTTCTAAGAGGCCCAAGGAAATATGCCTGAGTACTCGGACTGGAGGGCGGAGCTGCCATTTGGTTCCCAAGAGATTGACGCTTCACGCACGCACGCACCAAAACCATTGGCATAAATCAATTTGAATTTTCGACAACTCATTTTGAACTTTTGGAATACCAATTTGAACTGTTGGCAGCTCTCTTTGAACTTTTGGCACATCCCTTACCAATCGACAACTACTGGAGTTCTTGTCCAACTGTTAACATGAAACAAGTTTTAGCCATGGGGTTACTACCCGAAAAACGTTACGCCGGACGGTCACGCGCCTTTTGAAAACTTTTGTTTTCGAGACGTGAAGCGCAGAGCTTTTCAATACATTTTAAATATGTTGCTAGGGGTAATATAACTTTTTTATTAAACCGACCTACGACTAAAGGTTCTACACTAAATTTGGCTACTACATCTTCCATGTTTTTATAGCATCTGGGATGTCGAGGGGAGCAACCCCCCTTCGCGAGTCGCGAAGCGCACAATCCGTGGGAGAAAAACATTTATTGAACACTTTAGGAGTAAATAATTGTTACTCCTCGAAAACAGGAGTAACAGTAGTAACCCCATGGCTAAAACATGTTCCATGTTAACAGTTGGACAAGGACTCCAGTAGTTGTCGATTAGTAAGGGATTTGCCAAAAGTTCAAATAGAGCTGCCAACAGTTCAAATTGGTATTCCAAAAGTTCAAAATGAGTTGTCGAAAATTCAAATTCATTTATGCCAGTGGTTTTTTGGTTTTTGGTGCGTGCGTGCGTGAAGCGTCAATCTCTTGGGAGCCAAACGGCAGCTCCGCCCTCCAGTCCGAGTACTCACGCATATTTCGTTGGGCCACTTAGAAAAATTGTTTATCAATTACCTATTTATTAATTTATTGTAACAAAAAGATCGCCCCCGGGTGGATTCGAACCACCAACCTTTCGGTTAACAGCCGAACGCGCTAACCAGTTGCGCCACGGAGGCTGATTAATTACGAATAATTAACACGAGCTCCCGGGAATGTGTCATCAAATCTATCAATAGATTGACTGTGAAATCACAATCTATCACAAACCATAATCGAATTTTCGAAAACATAAATTTAAAACGTAATTAGTTTACTCAATTAATTAAATGTAATTATTTTACTCAAAATTTTGTCGGTCTTAATGAGTGACAGTATTCTGTGCAATAAATGTCCCTGAACTCACAGTAGCAACATGTCGAAGATAATTAACGATTTGCGTTAATTTGCGCATGATTTTTTTTTGCTTCCTCACTACCGAAGGTAGGGAAGCTTTGTATTCGTGAAAGAAGTGAAAAAAAAAAAGTCCTCCAAAATCAAAATTTCCACTTGCTTTTTGCGTTTTAGAGCTTCCCGAACAATTTTGGTTCCGTGTCTGTCTGTCTGTCTGTCGGTCTGTCTGTCTGTCTGTGGTCAATCCTTGTCCCGGGCAAAACTATACTAACCTGTGGTCCGATTTTGATGAAATTTTCAGGGATTGTGCGGGTTAGGTCCTAGACGGTCCCCTATAAATTTCAGCACCTTCGGATCAGCTGAGTGAGCTCCAAGGCCATTTTCTCTCCTGTTGAACGCAGGAAGCTGAAATTTGAGAGGCAGGGTCAATGGAGAATGCTGAAGGTGCCTGAGTGGTCACTGATCAGCTGAGTGAGCTCCAAGGCCATTTCCTCTCCTGTTTTTCGCCAACTGATTCTATACGTCCATGTTACAATGAGTGAGGAAGCTATACTGCCCACCCAACTTGGCAGACGTTTTAATTTTTAATCGAAAATAGACCTTATTCTGAGAATTTTGACACCTGCCGTTCTCTTTTTGGATGAGTAGATCTTTTTCTATGATTTTTCAAAGTTTTGAATGTTTATGACGTCACGCGTCACTCCCGCCTGGTTGGAGCCCACTGTGACGTCATAAACTTCGAAATTTTGAAAAATCATAGAAAAAGGTCTTATCACGCTAGAAGGTCGCGGTTGGTGTCAAAATTCTCAGAATGAGGTCTAGTTTGTATCAAAAATAACAATAAACAGTTTTTCCGACCCAGGCGCACACCCCATTCACGACAAACAGCGATTAATCGGGCCAATATACTGCGAAGGAGCAAAACTGTCACCAGGGACCCGTCACTTCCGATTTCCATTTCCTGTTGAAGCCAACTTGTGCGACCCATTCAACGTGAATATTTGTGGAGACGTACGAGAAACAGTTTCGGTGTACGGAATAAACATCGGTAACCCTCATCACCGAGCTTGGGTCCAAATGCGTGAATTTTATTCTGAAATCTAAATAATTGTAACGTCTGACTTGGTCAGAAGTTCAAAACAGTCGGTAAGAGATCGTGCAATGTATGGACAGCTATAGTAATTAAATGTTCGGTGTAATTTATTATTCAATTATTTGGGGATGTTTGTTGAAACTTATTTCTAGGTAAATTTACCGCATTAGTTAGGTAAGTACCAAGAAATGAAAACAGTTGAGTCAGAGAAAAAGAGAGTAAAAAAAAAAATATTTTTTCTTCTTCTATGAGAATTGGATGCAAATTTCAGGAATTCCATTTGAGACACAAGGAGGGCCCTCATCACTTCCATCGTGATCGTATAATTATTGTTAGGTACTGCGCATGTGTCAACGAGCTATAACTACTACGGTTTCCATACGAAATCATGGGATCATAAAATTTGAAGGGTACCTGGAGGTACGTGCTTGGTGATGGAAGTTTTGAGATTTTCTACAATTCATCGGATCATCTATTTATACCTACTTTTGGGTTATGGACACGTGGAAGCTATGAGTCATTCCCATTCGGCAGAAGGTTTCCTTCTGCCATAACCCAAAATGCACAACCCAAAGAAAATTTCACTGAAAACCAACAAACAATATTCAATCACCCTAATTGAGAGTTATTGAATACGATCGTATCAAAATAACTATATAACTATCAGTTAGGCGTATTAGTAGGTACAACCGATACCTTGTGCTCTGTGTGTAGGTATCACTTCTGCTTGATGCCCTCCCAGTCCCTTTTACTCAAGAAAATGAACAGTGCATTACTCAGAGCATAACTCCGAGGGTCGAGTCGGCCTTTCATATGCGCGAGTGGGCACTCGAGTGCGCCCTCAACTGTTCACCTTCCCATTTTTCATACTCCCGGACCCTCCTCTCAAATAAACCCCCAGCCGATATTTTCGCTGTTTTTCAAAAGAAACAATAAAAGAGGGGGAAGACAGAGGTAGGTAATACAAAAAGGGAACGAGAGAGCTGTGATCAACCCAGCGGGCCTAATAGTCTAGAAAGCACCCCAGCGGGAGCTTCTAATCGTGCAAAGAGAGCCCCAGGTGGCTATCGAAGCTCGGGGTTATGTCAAATGACCGGTTTTCAGCGCACTTGGGAGATTGCTTACTGAAACTGGGCCTTTATTGTTGGACTTTTTAAAAACTTTGGAACCTCCCTTTGCGTCTCTTTGATTGTTCCCCATCTGGTTCTTCAAAGTATTCCGATTCGCAAGGACCTTTAAAATTCGAAGAGACGAGATGGAAGTGAACGAATTCGATTATCAAGCTCTAACTATTCTTTTCCCATTTGTAATCCCAAACAATACAAGCTTATTTATCACCTGAGTCTAATTGGAAGAAACCTTCCCATTCTAACTATTTATTGTCTGGCTGATTAGAACAATTTCAGGAACTTATATGATATTGGGTTCTTTAGTCACGAAACAATAAGTACAAGGAGCAGAGTGAAAATTCAGCAACCGAAACTAGAGTTGATGGTTGGAATTTTCGGAAATACGTTAAAAATCGATATAATTATGAGCCATTATTATTATGCGTCATTCCTTGAGCAGAATTAAAATTCCATCAAATTTTGACAATTTTGAATCGATTCTGCTGAGTGGAAGGCGAGGGGTGAGAGGGCAGAGACAGTTTTTTGTTCATATTACATAGATATTTGTGTATGTTGCAAACATTTCAGCAGTAAACTGATAATTCGGTCAACATTTTGAAGAAATTTGATAGACCTTGCCTGTACAGGGACGGGAAAGGAGAGTGGAAGACTCATTTTTTCCAGTTTTAAATAATTAGTTCTTGAAAGTGAATTTGTAACCAGCCATCAACTACGTGAGTAATCATTTCTCTAAATTAGACATTTTCTTAAACGAGGTATGGAGTGGCAGAGATTCATTGTTCTACTCACCATAAAGGACATTTTATTACAAATGGATTGCTCTCTACTCGAAAGTAATCCATTCAAATGAATTCTGAAAATTCCAAACTAATTAGAAGTTTTCCCTTCACATGTTTTGCCCTTTTTAAGAACCTAAATGAATTTTTTAGACACATAATTCGATTTTGAAACAGAACTGTATTTGGAAGAAAAAAATGTATCTTTTACACAACCAGCTGTACCTATGAGCGCAGTAGCCCTTGGAGCAAAAAATATCGGAGCCTACTCTTCAAATTACCGTATCAATCATGGTTAAGTATGGTAAGTTCGGGATCAGCGCATATATTCTGTATGAGGTACTATTCCAGGGATTGAACCAAATGATAATACTAATACTATTAGGCAACTATATAATACTATCAGGCAACAATAGATGATGGATATGTCCATTGTTTCTATGAAAAACAGAAGTTTTTTAAAGAAAAAACTGTCCGATCGCATGTAATTATATCGCAGTATTCTAGAGAACCTTGCTTCATAGCTACCGATATGTAGCTTTGATTTTGTTTACTGGTTGCAGCGTTGCATTTTTGTGGCAAAAAAAAAGTGTCGCGAAAAATTCATTGACCCCCAGCCAAAAGACATATTTGTGTCCAAAAATAATCTATGTATCCCAAAGAATCAATTTTCACTTGCTTTTTACGTTCTGAGCTTCCTGAGAAAGTTCGGTGGGCACTATTGCTCCCTCACTTGGAATCAATGTCGGTGTTCCTCAACCGAAACAAAATTCAAAGCACTGTAACGTGAGACTTTGACTCACTCAACGAGCTTAATAAACGAAATCTTCCCCTCTACCAAATGTGATCTTTGCTGCCAATTAGAGCAGAGAAATGGAGAAACAACCACACCATGGGAAGGATTAGATGTCGAGAAAAACGTTTTCCCCACCACGTGCACGAGTATTACTTCAGGTACTCTCTTCCGAAAATTTATATTTGAAGACCACCTTACCATCTTCTCAGAAAATGAAACCATTATTTCCTCATCCGTCGAATTCACCATCAAAATCCGAACTTTTCGAAGACATTCCGCGAAAAGTTGCCCTTAGGAAAGAGTAATTGTTTTCAATATACTGAGACCGGGGGTAAGTTTTCTCTCCAGGCAATACCTTGAAGAAAGGATTATGTGCCGAGTGAAGCTCCGGGAATCGGAGATGTAAAAACTCTTAGAGAAAATTGAATCGAAGTCAGAGGGAAATGATGGAGCGGTTTCCCCCCGCTGGCGAAGAGGTAGAGGTAGTACGCTGGTTATATATATATTTAACCTTCATCCGCTCGCGTCTCCTGAAGTCACACTTCCGATCGCGTAGGCGGCAAATTGGCCGCCCTTGATTTCACCACTTTTCTCCGTTCAACTTGCGTGTTTCAAATCAGTTTTGACCAGGGAACTCAGCACAACATTACAAGAACATTTTTATAATAAATTCTTTATTCAAATAATCGCAATCACAATAAGAAGGTAAATATATTTATATCAAAATCACATTTTCAGTCTTTGAAGGTTTTCTGCACTAAAATGATATTCTGCAGTTCGCTACTTTTTCTATGAAAGGAGGTAACAAAAGTTTGAATATAATTATAATAGTAGGTACCTACCTCATTTCAAAAATACAAAAATATACTCAGGAAGGTGAGTTACAACTCATAAAACATTGGCAATTTCTTCCTCTGTGGAATACAATCGATCCCTGAAAAATATGAACAATTCATTATTAGCTTTCAGTTCAAAATATTTCCAAATAAGATAAGAAAAACGTATTGAAAGTCCAACGCATAATCTAGAGCCGCCCTGCGAAAGTAGTACTGTCGAGAAAACACGCGGAAGAAAAATAAACATTTACCTAACCTACATTTTCCAAATCGAGATGCGAAAGGTTCCTTATTCAGTTCAAAATACAGCAGAGTACGACAAGAAATATCTATGGGAAGTCCTACACGTATTCTAGAGTACTGTGAAAGTAGTACAGTTGAAAATACATGCGAAAGGAAAATTAATATTTACTTACATTTTCCAAATCGAGCGATGCGAAAATTCTCACGTTATCGCCCGCGTAGGCGGCAAATTGGCTCGAACCCGATGCGCCCGACTTTGGAGTAGTATTGACTCAGATGACGCATCCACCACGATCGGAATTCAACGCAATCTAGGGAGTTACATATCAAATAGAGAATACATGGCGCTTCTGGGGCTATCACGGTACTAAGAGCGAGCATACGCGGGAAAATTCGAAAAGGCGGCCAATCTGCCGCCCACGCGAGCGGATGAAGGTTAATAGAAGTTGTTCGATATTGTTGAAGACAGTTCTTGAGATATTTCCAGAAGTAATTGTTTTTACCTGGGTCCGTTGGTGTAGCGAAAAAAGTATTACGACCACCCCTTTCCCGTATACCTCATGTTAAGGCCCCCTTTTCGGTAAATGATACCGAACTATATATCCCAATATTGACATTTTCCCGTGCCAAGTTCGAACCGAGTTTTCCGTGTACGGGCTTAATCGAAAAACTGTGTCAGGCTGTAGGAATGAGTCGAAGGGTTTCAGTTTTCTCTTTGACAAGAGTTATCCAAGATGGTAGGTAACCCAATATTGGTATATTGACAGGAATATCGACTCCTCAGGAAGGAAGATTTATAACATGTCGTCACTAATTGAATGGGTAGCGAAAAGAACGTTGTATGTTCTTCAGTGGAAAACCTACAATAGGTATTTCCCAGTTGAATTTCGACGAACACGTACGAGGAGCAAAAATGTCCGTTATACCAAAAATGAAAAATATTCGATTGTTGCAGGATGGGAGGAAGGCAAGTTTGACAGAGAAAATACTCATAGTGTAAGTACAGTAAACAACCATTTCAGGTTGAATTTTCCTCCTGATCACCTTTTTCTTTAAAGCGCGCCACACACCTTATTCCTGAGAGTACCTACCAATCACACTAGTTCCTATTTCAGTTATTTCCTGTTTCTCATTGTTTTTCATAGCTCGAGCTTTTTATTGTTGACTTTTTTGCCTAATTATAATTGTTGTTGATACCTTGCCCTACATGTTAGACTTGGGGGGTTCTCGTGTTGTCACGTTGTCTAGTAAATCGGTCGTGAACGGCATCAAAATTCGGTTTCTGAAGTGATTACGAAGATCAGAGGATGTAGAGGAGCGGTGAGTTAGTATTGAAGGATCACACTTCGAGTTTCAATGTACTTTGGTTCAATTAAACGCCCAGACAATCACATTGGTGGACAAGAGCGAAATTTATAAGGAATCCGCATATTTATTCTAAGAGAATGCCTAGAAAGGGCGTGAAATTTGAAGATCTAATGGCCGATCCGTATCAATTATGAAAGTTCGATCAAAATTTGACCGTATGACAAAATTGCACAAGAAGGTCAAAAACTCGAAATAGAAGGACCGAGCAAAACGTGAATTTCCCAAAACATGCATTTTGAGACCTCTGTTTGAAGGAATACTTGGGGGTACTTATCATAATGTTTTGCATCCACATGGCCTAATTTGGATATTTGAAAATATTTAATATTTGGAGCAATTTTGATGATTAGGGAGATTAGTACAGTTCTTCGTTGAACTGTATAGCCATTTCATGGTTTTTGCTGAAGATTAAAAATCATCTGCGAAATACACAGTAAGTGACATATTATTATGGAAATAAGGTCTCAAAATCTCCCCTCTGAGTTAGATTTTGAGTCCAGCAGGTACTTCTGTGAGTGCTTTCCCCTCTGAGTTAAAGTACTCACAGAAGTACCTGCTGGAGTTGTCTGGAGAATCTAAACTCGCACAGACACCATTAGGCCTAATGAGTCACATTATTATAAGTCGTTTCCGAGACACCGGTGACGGGAATGGGAGGGGGATGAAGGGCCCAGCAACGATGTTCCAAGTATTATATGGGTAGGTAAGAATCAAAAAATTCTGTATTAATTTGATCGACATTTAGGTACTATGTACATACATGTACCCACAGTATGAATAAATAAAATATCAATATCAAATAAATCATCAACTATCTAGCTTATAACTAGAGCTCGGAATTTGCATCTTTTGCATACCTTTTATTATGCGGTATATCGTATTTGAACGTTTTGAAGGTTTCTGAAGGGTATGCGGTGGTTTAAATTGAAATTGAAATTGCATATTTTTGCATATTTCGGTCATTTTGGGGATTTTTGCATATTTTGCAGCATATTTTACCAGTTTTTTTTCTCGGTATTCTGGATTTTTTTAAAAGTCAGTGCTGGAAGTTGACAATATTCGAAATCGAATGTTGGAATGTTTTGTCCCCTCACTCACATCACCCCAGTAGGAGGACAGGCAGATCGCCCATCGTTTGGCCTTTATAAATGCCAACTTTAGTACCATACCCCATTTGATAAACCACCTGGAGACCAGAGGGGTGGATCTCTGCTCTGCCGTAGGTGCTGTTTCCGACCTGCTCGAAAAAAGCTCCCACTGGCAAGGAACAACTGGAAAAGCCGTCAAGGATAAACTGGAGGGGGTCCCATAGAAAAATCCAGAGTGGTCTCCATTGGTTCAAATCGCGAAAAATTCTCAAAGGAGAAGACAGCTCATGGGACTCTCCCTACTCTCCAAAAGAGATTTCCACTTTCAAAGTTTTGCCTATTGTATCTTGCGATGTAGAGAGATCGTTTTCTGCATTGAAAGAAATTTTAAGTGACAGGAGACACTGTTTTACACCTGATAATGTGGAGCGTGTAATTGTTGTCCAATATAATATGAAGTTCATCTTTACATTTTATACCTAGTTCGTATAAATGTATAAAAGTAAATAAAAAATGTATAACTGATTTCTTGAATAGCTAGTTTACTTTACCTGATGCTTCTTAACTTTTTTCTAGGAGAAAAAAGGCCTAAAATAATGTGGAACATCCTTTCTTAAAATACTGAATTTCCAAAGTCGTATGCAGTTTTAAGGGCAAATGCATACGAGTATTTTCCATATTTTTCCAGTTTCCGGTGCATATTTTTGGGAAATTTTCGTGCATATTTTCCGAGCTCTACTTATAACCTGTCCAGGTCTCATGAGAAGTTTGAACTGCATGAGTTGACTCGTGTAACACACAGTACGATTTCCTTTGTAAATTATAGAACAGGAGGTTTATTAGTTCAATTCCTACTCCAGGGTAGAAAAAAATTTCCGTAAAAGTAGTTCCAGTTGTTGGTCTTCTGTCGTTAGAATTAAGAAACTGTCCAGGAAAAATATATTTACATACGTAGAATTATTTACGTTGAGTAGAGATGAGTTGTCATCTATTATTCGAAACAATTTATGGAATTCTGTAGTAAATAGTAGTTAGGAATGTTTTGATATGTCAGTTAGTCCCTAAGTTTCAAGCTAATGGTGATACTCGGGTAGACACTCAATTGCCGTTTTGGCAGTCACATTTCCATGAGTCGAAACTACGCAGAACAGTTCATCAAAATCAAAAGAGAAAAAATGTCTGGCAGTCTGGAGAGGAATCAAAATCTCCACAGAATTAATAAAAACGTTGTCTATTTCCACTAAAATAATGAGTTACAAGTTAAATCAATTTCGACGGTTAGGTCATCATCAGTAACAAACAATAAATCGATTTAACTCGTAACTCATTATTTTCGTGGAAATAGACAACGTTCTTCTCAACTCCGTTTTTATTAAAATGGTTTTCCACAATCTAATCGCGAGTGATATTATTTGTATCTCCACAGAATCTTACCTTCTAATGGTTGGAACCTATGTTAATTGAAGAAAGAAAGAGAATAGTCAAAATCCTTTTAAGAAATGATTTCCTCATAATGGAAGCGAATTCAAGTGTCCCTTTTCCCTTTTAATTCAGAACAAGGAAACGATGCTTGGGCATGAAGCTGACCCATTTACCAAGGGTTTGCCAGTCGGTGCTCTCCCACTTGACACCGAAGTATAATATTGGATGTCGAAGGATAAGATCCTCTTTTCGGAAATTTGCCATCAAGAACCAAGAAGGAGCCTATTAGGTTCGTTGTTCATTGGGCGCCCACTTAAGTGGAACCCCTTTCCCAAACCCTTTCAAGCTCTTCAGGCTTTCTCCTTAAGGGTCTCTTAAATTGTTGTTTTAAAGGCCAACCTTCTCCCTTAGTTGTAAAATCGGTCCGGTGTAAGGGAGGATGGCTGAAGGCTCCAGCCATCGTCGTGGGAAAGTCGAATGAAAGTTTAAGCGTAGCGGGAGCGATTTTGGGAGGGAGAGACCATTTTCTCTTTCTATTAGTTAGAGTAATATATCCAGACAAGGTCAACTCTTACTTAAAGTCACAATTCAGGTGGCTGAATTATGCACCTACTGCTTAGCAACACGTTTGCATCTTTAGCAATCCTTCCCGAGGTACCTGCTGCAAATTCAGCATCCTAATCCATCATCAGTTACGTTCTCGTATTTATAAATAACTCAAATAATCCTTCCAGAAGGAAATTGACTCATTGTTGGGATTCATGGATGGAGCTGGAGTGGCTAAAATGGCCTAAACTAAATTCAAAACTCCTTTAGATTATTTTCAAAAAGATTTTCCAGGCAATTATTCTTCTGAAAAATTACTTGATATGCGAAATTAATTGATTGTCGCATCAAAAAAAATTATTATAATCCCATAATGTAAGTATTATTAAAGAAATGATGATCCTCCAAAATCAAACTACTCGCATTTTGCGTTTCAAAGATTATTTCGAACAACTTTGATTCATTGTCAGTCTGTCTTATTGTTCCTATTTATTGAATGGAAGAAAATGGAAGTTTTCAAGACAGGCAGTGGCTCGGGATACGTCAAAACGTACTGACAGATTTTCTTAAGTTTACTGGAATAAGGTATTAAAAGACAGTGGTTTATACACCAGAACAGCGAGAGATTGCAGAGAGGGTGAATAGAACTGTAGTTGAGAAAGCAATGGGTAGTAGAGAAATTGAAAATAGAGCTGTAGTAGAGAAAGGTCTTCGGGACGAACTCCTATTAATTTCGTTATCATGGATCAGCAGAGAGAGTTGGCAAGATACTCAAACATCCATTTCTCAAGATATAAAGATCGGTTCTGCTCAAATTTGGAGCGTAGTTCAGACCTGCGCCCTAGAAGAGGATTGGCTTCATCATGATCCGATGAGCAGGAGACACAGTACAAGTGAAGAAATCAGGACCCTAGATGAGAAAGGGCGAACCTAAAAAATCTACTTTACTTCGGAACACAGAGTAATGGAGACAAGTTAATGCTTGTCATAATGCTTCGGAAGCTTTGTACTCACTTTTCAAGGTTGGAAAAAAAGAGTTCTCCAAAATCAAAATTTCCACTCGCGTTGTACGTTTCAGACCTTCCTGAACAATTTTGGTTCCGTGTCTGTCTGTCTGGCTGTCTTTATGTCTGTATGTCTGTCATGAAATCATTTTCACAGCCATAATTTCTAGAATTCTCATTCAATTTTGATGACATTTTCAGGGATTGTCCGGGTTGGCGAGTAAATGGTCCCCTATGAGGGTAGTGGAAGGTACTAGGAGATTGATGTTTTGAGATTAACTACTATGCATCGGACCATCTATACAATCGGGTTATAGATACGAGGAAGCTATGTGCCACATCCACTTGGCAGACGTTCTTTTCTGCATGTGACAGATCAGAACTACACTTAGGTAGGTACCCGGTTTTGCCCTGTTTCACCATTAGTCTGTCCACAAAATCAAGGTGAATTGAGCTGTATCAAAATCTACGAAGAACTCGTAGTCTGATTTTCGTAGAGGAGCAAGGGCCAACCCCACGTCCGAAACTACCTTCTCCCATCGTTTTACGTCAGAAATCACCCGTATTCGCCCTTGCTCTTCTCAGAGATCAGCTGTGTGTTTTAAGTGACGTGCATGTACCATTGCCGTACAAAAACTGAATTTGTACTGATGTAAGCAATGTAGCTTCCACAATTTTTACCACATTTGAAAGTATTTCTAAAATAAAATTTTGGTTTATTATTTTCAATAATAAGCCTTTGGAATCGAGCAAGAAAAAAAAATTTTAACCCCCCCTCAAAATTTGATGTTTTACGTTTAAAGGTACGTAGAATACGAAAATCGAATGAAAAAATTTCCGTCCGTCCGCCGTACGCGGCACTTTTCTTAGCAACACTGGACCGATTTGGTTCAAATTTGGTATATGGGCTCCATTTGTGGTCTAGTTGTGCCGCGAAGCTTTTGGTTGATGTAGGTCACTTCTAAGGGGTGAAAATTAAGGGTTGAAATTTTCAAGAGTGCCCTAGCTCGAAAACTCTCGAAATAAAGGTATCGTTTTTTCACCAATTTTAAATAGTATTGAATTTTTGAAAATTTTTGAGACCACCTGGAGCTCTGTAGGACAAACCGTTCGGTCCCTACGAGTACTTGAAGGTTTTCCTTCGATAAAACAGAATCATGAGTGTGAATCGCAAAAGAGGTCTAATCTCCATTCAAATTTTATCGGACTAAAATGCGATCGCTGTTATTTCTTCGATTTGTATACAGTTCTGCCTTCTGCGTAACCAGTAATCAAATTTCCATATGATCATTTCTATTTTTCCAATCGAAAAGTGAAGCGTTTAGTTCTTTCTAATAAACTTGATTGTGAAGGAGTGAAGCCAGTATGGTGTGGTAGGTAGTACCTAGTTGGTAGGTAAAAAAAAGTTGGTAGGTAAAAAAAATGTTGGTGGGTAAAAAACGCTGCAAATCATTGCTCAAAGGCTTATTCACTCTTCAGATCACTGATCAGCTGAGTGAGCTCCGAAGCCATTTTCAATCCTATTGAATGGAAGTGCTCTTCCAGGCGTCTCCAGCATTCGAGGAGATCTTCTTCACTCTTCAGATCACTGATCAGCTGAGTCAGCTCCAAAGCCATTTTTACTCCTATTGAATGGAAGTGCTCTTCCAGGCGTCTCCAGCATTCGAGAAGATCTTCTTCATTCTTCAGATCACTGATCAGCAGAGTGAGCTCCAAAACCATTTTTACTCCTATTGAATGGAAGTGCTCTTCCAGGCGTCTCCAGCATTCGAGAAGATCTTCTTCATTCTTCAGATCACTGATCAGCTGAGTCAGCTCCAAAGCCATTTTTACTCCTATTGAATGGAAGTGCTCTTCCAGGCGTCTCCAGCATTCGAGAAGATCTTCTTCATTCTTCAGATCACTGATCACCTGAGTCAGCTCCAAAGCCATTTTTACTCCTATTGAATGGAAGTGCTCTTCCAGGCGTCTCCAGCATTCGAGAAGATCTTCTTCTTTCTTCAGATCACTGATCAGCTGAGTGAGCTCCAAAACCATTTTTACTCCTATTGAATGGAAGTGCTCTTCCAGGCGTCTCCAGCATTCGAGGAGATCTTCTTTACTCTTCAGATCACTGATCAGCTGAGTGAGCTCCGAAGCCATTTTCAATCCTATTGAACGCAGGAGCTGAAATTTGAGAGGGAAGGTCAAGGGAGAATACAGATGGTGGTAGGTGCTATTGATGGAGAACTAGTGATCTATACAGAAGGGTGATCTATACAGAAAATAATAAACCTTTGAGCAATGATTTGCAGCGTTTTTTTTTTTTTTGTAATTAAATTTTTCCTTATCCTGAAATGGAATAAATGGTTTCAAGAAATTTGGCCTCGTAACAACTAGATTTACGCACCAAATTAATAGAAGTAAGATTCGCCCTTGCCCTTTAGAAGTAAAATTGCAATTTTTGACATTTTCATGTCTTTCATATGGCACATAAAAAAAAATCGTCACGAAATTTGATGCAACGATATTTGTTGCAACGATATTTGTTGCAACGATATTTGTCCCAAGTCGCCACAATGATGATTATGACCATCAGAAGTGAAGTTGTTAGGTAGGTAGGTACTTTACAGTTTGATATTACCAGGGGGGCATGAAAATGTTTCAATGTGTTGCAGACTCGTATGCAAGCGTTTTTTTTTTTCCAAGAAACTCAAATATGACCACGGTGCGCATTGCGCACGTGCGCAATCGTGCGCAACGCACACCAACTTCGTTTTTTCGAATGAGACCCCCATTTTTTTTTCAATTTCCCAACACCCCAATTTCGGGATTTGCCATTTCTCATTCAAGGCCCTGAAATGAAAAATCATCAACAAATTTGAAACACACCAACATCACCAACATCAAAATGGTCACTGTCAAAGAAGTGCAAAGAACAATTCAGAGAGAGATTAATTAAAAAAAAGCGCCAGGTTACGACTTGATTACAGGTCAAATCCTGAAGCACCTACCCAGAAAAGTGATAGTCAAAATAACAAAGATCATAAATAGGGCGTTCAAGCTATGCCATGTACCTCAGCTATGGAAAATTGCAGAGATAATCATGATTCCCAAGCCCGGAAAACCTGCTAATGAGATGACATCCTATAGGCCCATCTCACTCCTGCCAGCTCTGTGCAAGTTGTTCGAAAAACTCCTCCAAAAGAGACTGCTCTGTATCAAAGAAAAACGCAACCTAATTCCTAACCATCAGTTTGGGTTTAGGAAGCACCATTCTACTATAGACCAAGTCCATAGAATTACAAGTATTATTGAGAGAGCGCTAGAAGAGAAGAAGGTCTGCTCTGCCATCTTCCTTGATGTGACTCAGGCATTCGATAAAGTTTGGCATGAAGGACTGATTCACAAGCTTCGTAAAATGCTGCCAGAATCTCACGCAACTTTCTTGCAGTCCTACATATCCATCAGATATTTTTGTATAAGACTGTGTGATTCCCGAAGTCAATGATGATGATGACAACTAACATTGACTATGATTAAATTATTTTGCTTTTACCTACATGTACAGATGTAAGCAATGTACATTTACTTTGTCTTTGTGTTGTAAAGTTTGTATTTTTACTCAGTTATTATTCTTATCGCTTCAACTTATTGAGCTTCTACAATTTTTACCACTTTTGAAAGTATTTCTAAAATAAAATTTTTAGCAGTTCGTGTTTTTTGTAATTGAATTTTTCCTTATCCTGAAATGGAATAAATTGTTTCAAAAACTTTGACCTCGTAACAACTAGATTTACGCACCAAATTAATAGAAGTAAAATTCGTCCTTGCTCTCTAGAAGTAAAATTGTAATTTTTTTAGTTCAATTTCCCAACACCCCAATTTCGGGATTCGCCCTTCCTCTTTCAAGGTCCTGAAATGAAAAATCACCAACAAATTCGAAAACGACTTTCCAATCGTGGGCGCTTGTTGACTAAAAAAAAAATAAAACAAAACTGAAAATTGGATTTTGTACGTGGGATCAGTGCAACTGATCAATAATGATAACGTATTCTATTTGAGAAAGCTTTGTACGGATCATCCAAATTGACACTTTTTTAATCAGCGTTGACGTTTAATTTTGAAATTCTCTAACAACAGTGTCAAAAAATCAGTACATGTTTTTGTATTCGAAAATGACCAATCCATCGAATATTCCGAGGTCAGGGTATCAAAATATAATTTTGCAGCTAATTTATTCCCTTCAATCCAAATATAGACGTGGCCTCGCACACGCGTTACCTTCTGATACTTCGCCAAGTAATTATTCATCACCAGCTGACCACTGGTCCTGACAGCGATCCGTTCACCCCGAATCATTATTAATCACTTATGCTCTCATTTTCCCTGCTCGCATGTGGCTGATATTGAATTTTTTTTCCGTGCAGATAACAAATTGAAAGGGAGTTGCAAATTATTTGACGTGGCAATCAAGTTTTAATTTGGGAGAAAAATCGTTACTGGTTGAGATGCGTTGGTGCGTTGGTCTCTTGTTCATGTTTTTTTCTTTTCAATAAGTAGACTAAACATTTACTCTAATAATCAAGAAATATTGTTGAAGTTATTTCTCACTATTATGATAAGAACCTTGTGAAAATAAAATTCTCACATTTGAGATAGGGAAGCCAATAAGCAAAATATGGGGGATCTCGAGCAGGAGGTCAAAAGCCTTTCAGTCCTCCAAAATCAAAATTTTGTGTTTCAGAGCTTCTTGATCAACTTTGCTTCCCTGTATGTCTGTGGTATATTCTTTGACTGGGACATACTCGTAACTACACGAAATCGTGGCCCGATTCTGGTGAAATTACAAAGGGTGTCGGATAGCCTTCATGCACTTCCTATTCTTTGTGCATTTCACAACATTTCGACAGAACACTCGACAACCTTCTCACCTTATAGTTTCACGATTTTTCTAACATTAAGAGGGTAGATAGGGACTGGGCTCAATAATAATGGATATTGATTCCATCTCTATCCGGCCAGTCGGAGTCACAGTAGTGTTACATTTAGTCAAATCATAAAGAGTCAGCAACATGATCGTAAAAATCCAGTTTTTGAAATTGATAGTTCAAGAGGTACAGTTCAATAACACAGATGAACCTTTTTACACCAAGTAATTTGTGTTGTAGCACATTTCGTCCCAAAATCGATTATATATGCCTTTTTGTTTGACATGGTGCAGTTGTAGCAGATATTTATTGTAGATAGATAGTTACTTCTTTTCAAGGAACTTAGAGGAAGGAATTATTATCAACATCAGAAAATTATCATAAGCTACCCAAGTATCATTCGAAATAATTAATCAAAGATCTTCTTACCATAAACGAAACTAAGTATAAAAGTTGGTGCACCCACTCACAAGTTCGATGGAGTAGGTACCTAAGAACAATACAATTGAATCGTATTTCACAATAATTAAAAAGGAGATGAATAGGGACGTTACGTTGTATCTACTTCACTGGGCACTAAAAATTGTAGGTAAGAAAAGTGAAAACTTCCAATTTGAAACTATGCAAATTTCCAAATCCGAGAAAGCACCAATCACACAAAGATATGAGAAGGAATAAATTATGAAAAAGGCATTGGAGTTCGGAGGTTGGAGTATCAGACAAGCAGTACGATATCTACCTTGTGTTTGGTTGCTAACAAAACTTCCACAAGGAAGACTTTCGCGAATCTCTGTCATCTCGTCTTTCTGGTTTAATAAAAAATTGTCGATTTAAAATAATAATAATAAACCCTCAATAAATAATAATAATAATAATAATAAACCCTCAATTTTAGGATTTGTTTCTAATTGTTATTATTGTCTGTACCTACTTAGTAATACCGGTTTATCAATTTAGTATGATTGAGTGTGAAGTCGATCTTGGATTAATTGATTAAGATTTGTCATGTTCGATTATTTATTTGTGAAAAAATTATTCCAACCAGATCGGATAATTTAGAAAACGTTGGCTGGGGGTGAGCAGAGGTAAGGGTCAGGTACAGTAGGTAATCCTTCTTCCTGGAAGCTCAAACCTTCCCGGTGCGCATGCGCCTTTTTCCCTCCTCTTCCAACCGCTTGACTACAGCAAACCTCAAAAATCAGTTAGCCTGTCATTTTTTCTAAAGTCGCGATGTGTTTCGTGGGTGATAATTGACTGGTTCTTGATGCTGTCAACTGCGTATAGTGCGAATCTTTTTCACGATCAGGCCGCCGACATATTTTCGCGTTGTGAAAGGCATTTCGACCCTCGCGTCGGTGTGATGATTAGTGAAAGTGTGATCGAGTAATGATACTAGTAAGAAGCCATCTTTCGTCGGACTCTTGTCATTCAATCCGACTAACAGGTAGGAATTGGGTAACCACCCTCTTATTTTACACTTAATTGGGAAGAACCATAATAGAAATAGGATATTCAGCTCTCATTTGCTATCTTCCGCCGACATTCTCTAACCTGATCCGCCGATCTCAGGTTTGTCGTACATTTCGGCGCCTCGTCCTCTCCGCCGCCATTATGACTTTAGCTAATTATGAAATTAGCCATAATTATTGTGATATAATCTATCAATCTGCTAGAACATGCGTGGGTACTACTTTAGAAACAAACTTACTGTTTAAAAATACTTGAAAATAACGAGTCACCTAAGGTAGTTTTGAGCAGTTTTTCGCATTTTTTGCACTTTTGGTTTATTTTCAATAATAAGCCTTTGGAATCGAGCAAGAAAAAAAAATTAACCCCCCTCAAAATTTGATGTTTTACGTTTCAAGGTATGTAGAATCCGAAAATCGAATAAAAAATTTCATTTGGTCAAATCAGATTTGGTTCAAATTGGGTATATGGGCTTCATTTGGGGTCTAGTTGTGCCGCGAAGCTTTTGGTTGATGTCAGTCAATTCTAAGGGGTGAAAATTAAGGGTTGAAATTTTCAAGAGTGCCGTAGCTCGAAAACTCTCGAAATAAAGGTATCGTTTTTTTCACCAATTTTAAATAGTATTGAATTTTTAAAAATTTTTGAGACCACCCGGAGCTCTGTAGGATAAACCGTTCGGTCCCTACGAGTACTTGAAGGTTTTCCTTCGATAAAACAGAATCATGAGTGTGAATCGCAAAAGAGGTCTAATCTCCATTCAAATTTTATCGGACTAAAACGCGATCGCTGTTCATTTCTTGATTTGTATACAGTTTTGCCTTCTGCGTAACCAGTAATCAAATTTCCATATGAAGCTTCTATTTTTCGAATCGAGTGTGAAGCGTTTAGTTCTTTCTAATAAACTTGATTGTGAAGGTGTGTAGCCAGTATGGTGTGGTAGGTAGTACCTACCAATAGTTGGTAGGTAAAAAAAATGTTGGTAGGTAAAAAACGCTGCAAATCATCGCCCAAAGGTTTATTATTTTCTGTATAGATCACCCTTCTGTATAGATCACTGGTTCTCCATCAATAGCACCTACCACCATCTGTATTCTCCCTTGACCTTCCCTCTCAAATTTCAGCTTCCTGCGTTCAATAGGATTGAAAATGGCTTCGGAGCTCACTCAGCTGATCAGTGCTCTTCCAAGCGTCTCCAGCATTCGAGAAGATCTTCTTCACTCTTCAGATAGGTAACTGATCAGCTTAGTGAGCTCCGAAGCCATTTTCAGTCCTATTGAACGCAGGAAGCTGAAATTTGAGAGGGAAGGTCAAGGGAGAATACAGATGGTGGTAGGTGCTATTGATGGAGAACCAGTGATCTATACAGAAGGGTGATCTATACAGAAAATAATAAACCTTTGGGCAATGATTTGCAGCGTTTTCCAATAATTTTTGTGCGTTATGACATAGATATTGAAATAATATCATGGAGGAGGGTACTTGAGTTTTGAAAGTACTATACTTTCACGCATACCACTATTTCGAAAAAATTCTACACGCCTCCGTTAACCCTTGTTTTTCTACTCCATTCTTGAAGGGGTATACAAATAAAATAAAGTGCCAGTTCATTCAATTTTTGTGACTTAGTAGGTAGGTATATAGTTTCTCAATTGGTTTCTCTTCTCTCTCTTCTCTTCTTTATATGGTTTCTCAATTTCTCAATCTTCAGCCAAATATTGCACTATCTCGTAGGCAGGAAGTAAGTCAAGTGAACCCGGAGCAAGTTCATCGTCTAGTCTGAGAAGTTAGGTCCTATCTCCAACTCAACCTTGGTTTCTTCATTGCGAAGTTGTAAAAACTCTCTTTCCACAGATCATTATTCCAACATTCGTTCTTCTCTGAAGAGACCAAACTTGGTTACAATAAGATAAGCTATCATTTTCTACGTAAAATCGGGTACCTTCATTCGAAAACGTACATTTCCTGCAACGTGGGACGGCGAAAATACCCTAGTTTCTCCTCATCATCGAGTCAAAGTTGGATCGACGGGGTTGATAACAGGTACAAGTTGAGGGGGTAAATTGGTTTGTGGCGAGAGGCGCTCAAATGGCAGTTGAAAACTTTGAAAGGGCGCTGAAATCATTAGGAGACTCCGGTTGCCAAGTCGAGAACTTTGTATCATCTAAGTTGACTGAGAATGTATACCTGAAGGCTAATTACGAGATAACTCTAAAATAGCGTTCATTATTGTTGAAGCTGGTTCTACCATTACATAGGATGGCTCACTTGAGAAAAACGTTCTGCAACTGGGTTGAACTGTGCCAACTTCCCCACAAAGAATATCTTGATTAGAACTCATGAAATTACAGATAATATGAAATATGAACTTTCCTAATTGTTGTGATCATCAATACGAATTCGGCTCCTGCTGATCTAGTTGCGTTAAAATTATACGGATTACCATCGTATAACCGAATTTCAAGAAAACAAAATCCGGAATTCAAACTAAATCGAACCATCACATTTTTGACCGACTTCAAAACCGCCGTAGGCGCAAAGGAGGAGGTTCTCTTTTCGGTGTGTCATGAAACTACGATTTTTTTTTTATTATTATTTTTTTTTATGAACACATGAGCCTACCAATTTGCCTGATTATTATTATTTTGGTTTATTATTTTCAATAATAAGCCTTTGGAATCGAGCAAGAAAAAAAAATTTTTAACCCCCCCTCAAAATTTGATGTTTTACGTTTCAAGGTACGTAGAATACGAAAATCGAATAAAAAAACGCTGCAAATCATTGCTCAAAGGTTTATTATTTTCTGTACAGATCACCCTTCTGTATAGATCACTGGTTCTCCATCAATAGCACCTACCACCATCTGTATTCTCCCTTGACCTTCCCTCTCAAATTTCAGCTTCCTGCGTTCAATAGGATTGAAAATGACTTCGGAACTCACTCAGCTGATCAGTGATCTGAAGAGTGAAGAAGATCTCCTCGAATGCTGAAGACGCCTGGAAGAGCACTTCCATTCAATCGGATTGAAAATGGCTTCGGAGCTCACTCAGCTGATCAGTGATCTGAGGAGTGAAGAAGATCTCCTCGAATGCTGGAGACGCCTGGAAGAGCACTTCCATTCAATAGGATTGAAAATGGCTTCGGAGCTCACTCAGCTGATCAGTGATCTGAAGAGTGAAGAAGCCTTTGAGCAATGATTTGCAGCGTTTTTTACCCACCAAATTTTTTTTTACCTACCAACTTTTTTTTACCTACCAGCCAGGTACTACCTACCACACCATACTGGCTTCACACCTTCACAATCAAGTTTATTAGAAAGAACTAAACGCTTCACACTCGATTGGAAAAATAGAAAGCTTCATATAGAAATTTGATTACTGGTTACGCAGAAGGCAAAACTGTATACAAATCGAAGAAATGAACAGCGATCGCATTTTAGTCCGATAAAATTTGAATGGAGATTAGACCTCTTTTGCGATTCACACTCATGATTCTGTTTTATCGAAGGAAAATCTTCAAGTACTCGTAGGGACCGAACGGTTTGTCCTACAGAGCTCCGGGTGGTCTCAAAAATTTTTAAAAATTCAATACTATTTAAAATTGGTGAAAAAACGATACCCTTATTTCGAGAGTTTTCGAGCTAGGGCACTCTTGGAATTTTCAACCCTTAATTTTCACCCCTTAGAAGTGACCTACATCAACCAAAAGCTTCGCGGCACAACTAGACCCCAAATGGAGCCCATATACCAAATTTGAACCAAATCGGTTCAGTGTTGCTAAGAAAAGTGCCGCGTACGGCGTACGGCGGACGGACGGAAATTTTTTTATTCGATTTTCGGATTCTACGTACCTTGAAACGTAAAACATCAAATTTTGAGGGGGGGGGTTACAATTTTTTTTTTCTTGCTCGATTCCAAAGGCTTATTATTGAAAATAATAAACCAAAATTTCCGTCCGTCCGCCGTACGCCGTACGCGGCACTTTTCTTAGCAACAGTGGACCGATTTGGTTCAAATTTGGTATATGGGCTCCATTTGGGGTCTAGTTGTGCCGCGAAGCTTTTGGTTGATGTAGGTCACTTCTAAGGGGTGAAAATTAAGGGTTGAAATTTTCAAGAGTGCCTTAGCTCGAAAACTCTCGAAATATAGGTATCGTTTTTTCACCAATTTTAAATAGTATTGAATTTTTTATAATTTTTGAGACTACCCGGAGCTCTGTAGGACAAACCGTTCGGTCCCTACGAGTACCTACTTGAAGGTTTTCCTTCGATAAAACAGAATCATGAGTGTGAATCGCAAAAGAGGTCTAATCTCCATTCAAATTTTATCGGACTAAAATGCGATCGCGGTTCATTTCTTCGATTTGTATACAGTTTTGCCTTCTGCGTAACCAGTAATCAAATTTCCATATCAAGCTTTCTATTTTTCCAATCGAGTGTGAAGCGTTTAGTTCTTTCTAATAAACTTGATTGTGAAGGTGTGAAGCCAGTATGGTGTGGTAGGTAGTACCTAGCTGGTAGGTAAAAAAAAGTTGGTAGGTAAAAAAAGTGTTGGTGGGTTAAAAACGCTGCAAATCATTGCTCAAAGGCTTCTTCACTCTTCAGATCACTGATCAGCTGAGTGAGCTCCGAAGCCATTTTTACTCCTATTGAATGGAAGTGCTCTTCCAGGCGTCTCCAGCATTCGAGGAGATCTCCTTCACTCTTCAGATCACTGATCAGCTGAGTGAGCTCCGAAGCCATTTTTACTCCTATTGAATGGAAGTGCTCTTCCAGGCGTCTCCAGCATTCGAGGAGATCTTCTTCACTCTTCAGATCACTGATCAGCTGAGTGAGTTCCGAAGTCATTTTCAATCCTATTGAACGCAGGAAGCTGAAATTTGAGAGGGAAGGTCAAGGGAGAATACAGATGGTGGTAGGTGCTATTGATGGAGAACCAGTGATCTATACAGAAGGGTGATCTGTACAGAAAATAATAAACCTTTGAGCAATGATTTGCAGCGTTTTTTTTTTTTTTTTTGAAATGAGTCTACCAGTATCCGTGGTGGTTCCGTTTCAAATAAATTTCATTTTGCTTTGTTAAAAGTGTCGAAAATTTGTGAAAATAGTTGAAAAACGCGGTGGAAGATTGGTCTATATTCACTTAATTTTTCCGGTAACTTCCGACCGAGTCGTTTACGGACCTTTTGTGTATATTAAAATTAAAGGTTTGATTATAAGCAATGAGAGGCTAAATGAGGGGGTTCCGATAGCTAAAAGTTGCTGGTGCGAGTGGGAGGGGGGGAAGGGAAAATTATAGTGGGTTATTCGCGCAAAACCTGCAAAGTTTCCTAGAGTTTTCAGAATTTTCGGCCGGCTGAGGGTGACATTTTCAAACCAGTTTTTTGAACTTTTCATTCAAAATTATCACGATAAGATATTAGTTCTAGTGTTAATAGTTCGATTGAAAAAAAAAAAAAAAAACTGGCACCAGCGTATACTGCCGTGCTAAGCCAGAAAGTCGTATACGATATTAAATCGGCATGATACGACTTTTTGCCTCTGAAAACTCAACATTTAGTGGTGACTTAACTGGTGGGGTTTATTTTTATTGATTCAGTAGTTTTTTCTTACACTCTGAACAGAGGTATGAAATACGATTGACTTTGAGCCAAGTAGGATGACAAAATAATCAATGTGAAATGGTTTCTTGAATTAAAATGTTAATTCAAATGAATTAATGTTTCAAGAATTAAAACGCTGCAAATCATTGCTCAAAGGTTTATTATTTTCTGTACAGATCACCCTTCTGTATAGATCACTGGTTCCATCAATAGCACCTACCACCACCTTCTCCCTTGACCTTCCCTCTAAAATTTCAGCTTCCTGCGTTCAACAGGAGAGAAAATGGCCTTGGAGCTCACTCAGCTGATCAGTGACCACACATGCGCCTCCAGCATTCTCCATTGACCCACCCTCTCAAATTTCAGGTTCCTGCGTTCAACAGGAGAGGAAATGGCCTTGGAGCTCACTCAGCTGATCAGTGACCACTCAGGCGCCTTCAGCATTCTCCTTTGACCCTGCCTCTCAAATTTCAGGTTCCTACGTTCAACAGGAGAGGAAATGGCCTTGGAGCTCACTCAGCTGATCAGTGACCACTCAGGCGCCTTCAGCATTCTCCCTTGACCTTCCCTCTCAAATTTCAGCTTCCTGCGTTCAACAGGAGAGGAAATGGCCTTGGAGCTCACTCAGCTGATCAGTGACCACTCAAGCACCTTCAGCATTCTCCATTGACCCGCCCTCTAAAATTTCAGCTTCCTGCGTTCAACAGGAGAGGAAATGGCCTTGGAGCTCACTCAGCTGATCAGTGACCACTCAGGCGCCTTCAGCATTCTCTATTGACCCGCCCTCTCAAATTTCAGGATTCCTGCGTTCAACAGGAGAGAAAATGGCCTTGGAGCTCACTCAGCTGATCAGTGACCACTCAGGTGCCATCAGCATTCTCCTTTGACCCGCCCTCTCAAATTTCAGGTTCCTGCGTTCAACAGGAGAGAAAATGGCCTTGGAGCTCACTCAGCTGATCAGTGACCACTCAGGTGCCTTCAGCATTCTCCTTTGACCCGCCCTCTCAAATTTCAGGTTCCTGCGTTCAACAGGAGAGGAAATGACCTTGGAGCTCACTCAGCTGATCAGTGACCACTCAGGCGCCTTCAGCATTCTCAATTGACCAGCCCTCTCAAATTTCAGGTTCCTGCGTTCAACAGGAGAGGAAATGGCCTTGGAGCTCACTCAGCTGATCAGTGACCACTCAGGCGCCTTCAGTATTCTCCATTGACTTTTGATTATGGAAATTTGATTACTGGTTACGCAGAAGGCAAAAACTGTATACAAATCGAAGAAATGAACAGCGATCGCATTTTAGTCAGAAAAAATTTCAACGGAGATTAGACCTCTTTTGCGATTCACACTCATGATTCTGTTTTATCGAAGGAAAACCTTCAAGTACTCGTAGGGACCGAACGGTTTGCCCTACAGAGCTCCGGGTGGTCTCAAAAATTTTTAAAAATTCAGCACTATTTAAAATTAGTGAAAAAACGATACCTTTATTTCGAGAGTTTTCGAGCTAGGGCACTCTTGAAAATTTCAACCCTTAATTTCCACCCCTTAGAAGTGACCTACATCAACCAAAAGCTTCGCGGCACAACTAGACCCCAAATGGAGCCCATATACCAAATTTCATCGAAATCGGTCCATGGTAACTAAGAAAAGTGCCGCGTACGGCGTACGGCGTACGGCGGACGGACGGAAATTTTTTTATTCGATTTTCGTATTCTACGTACCTTGAAACGTAAAACATCAAATTTTGAGGGGGGGGTTAAAATTTTTTTTTTCTTGCTCGATTCCAAAGGCTTATTATTGAAAATAATAAACCAAAATGAACAGAATAGTCGTAACTTCGGGTTTACGAGAGCGTCATCTCTTATCATCGTTTTTTGACAATTTAAACTCAAAAATGTTTAATTTTGACTCCAGAAATCGATTCGGCTACTATATTCTTTTAAGAAAAACCTATGCTTGTGGTAAAAGGAGGGAAAATAATCCCGCGAAAGAATTATTTCGCCACGAAACCTATTAGGTCGTTTTCCCGAAAGTTGGGTGAAGTCAAGATACATCTTGTGAAGTACATACACCTTGTGAAGTACAACCACCAGTAAAGTCACCACTAAATGTTGAGTTTTCAGAGGCAAAAAGTCGTATCATGCCGATTTAATGCAAGAAGTCGTATCTTCGAAATAGGCAGATTCCCGTATTAGTGTCAAGATAGGAGTTAAAACTCCTGTCTTGAGAAAATTCTCAAGGAAAGGAAAATTCGGAAGGAGAAAATTCTCCTTCCGAATCGCTCTGATACGACTAGTTTCTTAGCAAAATCAAGTTAACAAGCCTTAACGCGAAAGTCGGGAGGCTTGTTCGAGGCAATTCTAATGGAGATACGACTCCAAAACTCCGAAAATCGATAGAAATCGACTCCCAAAACCCCCGTGTACCAATAACTCAATTTTGTCAAATTTTCACGTTACGACTTTCTGGCTTAGCACGGTAGTATAGTTCCCTATAAGAATGACATAAAACCTAAAACGCTGCAAATCATTGCTCAAAGGTTTATTATTTTCTGTATAGATCACCCTTCTGTATAAATCACTGGTTCTCCATCAATAGCACCTACCACCACCTTCTCCCTTGACCTTCCCTCTAAAATTTCAGCTTCCTGCGTTCAACAGGAGAGAAAATGGCCTTGGAGCTCACTCAGCTGATCAGTGACCTCTCATGCGCCTTCAGCATTCTCCATTGACCCGCCCTCTCAAATTTCAGGTTCCTGCGTTCAACAGGAGAGGAAATGGCCTTGGAGCTCACTCAGTTGATCAGTGACCATTCAGGCGCCTTCAGCATTCTCCCTTGACCCTGCCTCTCAAATTTCAGGTTCCTGCGTTCAACAGGAGAGGAAATGGCCTGGGAGCTCACTCAGCTGATCAGTGACCACTCAGGCGCCTTCAGCATTCTCCCTTGACCTTCCCTCTCAAATTTCAGGTTCCTGCGTTCAACAGGAGAGGAAATGACCTTGGAGCTCACTCAGCTGATCAGTGACCACTCAGACGCCTTCAGCATTCTCCTTTGACCCTGCCTCTCAAATTTCAGGTTCCTGCGTTCAACAGGAGAGGAAATGGCCTGGGAGCTCACTCAGCTGATCAGTGACCACTCAGGCGCCTTCAGCATTCTCCCTTGACCTTCCCTCTCAAATTTCAGGTTCCTGCGTTCAACAGGAGAGGAAATGGCCTTGGAGCTCACTCAGCTGATCAGTTACCACTCAGGCACCTTCAGCATTCTCCATTGACCCGCCCTCTAAAATTTCAGCTTCCTGCGTTCAACAGGAGAGGAAATGGCCTTGGAGCTCACTCAGCTGATCAGTGACCACTCAGGCGCCTTCAGCATTCTCTATTGACCCGCCCTCTCAAATTTCAGGTTCCTGCGTTCAACAGGAGAGAAAATGGCCTTGGAGCTCACTCAGCTGATCAGTGACCACTCAGGCGCCTTCAGTATTCTCCTTTGACCCGCCCTCTCAAATTTCAGGTTCCTGCGTTCAACAGGAGAGGAAATGACCTTGGAGCTCACTCAGCTGATCAGTGACCACTCAGGCGCCTTCAGCATTCTCAATTGACCCGCCCTCTCAAATTTCAGGTTCCTGCGTTCAACAGGAGAGGAAATGGCCTTGGAGCTCACTCAGCTGATCAGTGACCACTCAGGCGCCTTCAGTATTCTGTATTCAGTATTTTGATTATGGAAATTTGATTACTGGTTACGCAGAAGGCAAAACTGTATACAAATCGAAGAAATGAACAGCGATCGCATTTTAGTCAGAAAAAATTTCAACGGAGATTAGACCTCTTTTGCGATTCACACTCATGATTCTGTTTTATCGAAGGAAAACCTTCAAGTTCTAGTAGGGACCGAACGGTTTGCCCTACAAAGCTCCGGGTGGTCTCAAAAATTTTTAAAAATTCAGTACTATTTAAAATTAGTGAAAAAACGATACCTTTATTTCGAGAGTTTTCGAGCTAGGGCACTCTTGAAAATTTCAACCCTTAATTTCCACCCCTTAGAAGTGACCTACATCAACCAAATGCTTTGCGGCACAACTAGACCCCAAATGGAGCCCATATACCAAATTTCATCGAAATCGGTCCATGGTAACTAAGAAAAGTGCCGCGTACGGCGTACGGCGTACGGCGTACGGCGGACGGACGGAAATTTTTTTATTCGATTTTCGTATTCTACGTACCTTGAAACGTAAAACAACAAATTTTGAGGGGGGGTTAAAATTTTTTTTTTCTTGCTCGATTCCAAAGGCTTATTATTGAAAATAATAAACCAAAAAAAGTGTAAAATAACCAAAAAAAAAGGTTCCGCTACTTTGGTAGATTCGGAAGCAATTATCAACGATAACATTCGAAAATTTTCTCATTTCCTCAGCTTGCACGGGTACTTTTCTCAAGCCATGGCTCCTGTTGATCCACTATAAATCAGAGTGTCCCAAAGCCAGTCTAGAGTACTTCAGGAATCGATTCTACAGCTAATTTGCAACAAATTTTCCCTCGTAGTTACGTTTATGACCTTCCTGAACAATTTTGATTCCGTGTCTGTCTGTCTGTCATGAAATCTTTGGAACGGGCAAAACTTTAAAGAGTTATTGTCAAATTTCGATGAAATTTTCAGGGATTTTGCGTGTGGGCGGTTTAGATGGTCCCCTTTGAAAATCATCGCCCCGGAACTGATAGCAGCCGCTGCGGATGCCCAAGCATATATTTCCTTGTAACAGTCATTACTTCTTCATTTTGATTCCGAGTCTACCAGGGTAGCGGAAGCTTTGTTTTCACTTTTCAAGGTCGAAAAAAAAAAGTTCTCCGAAATCAAAATTTTCACTCGCGTTTTGCGTTTTAGACCTTTCTGAACAATTTTGGTTCAGTGTCTGTGTGTCTGTGTGTCTGTCTGTCTGTCTGTCTGTGTGTCTGTCATGAATTCCTTGTAACGCGCATAACTATACGAAGTTATTGTCCGATTTCAATGAAATTTTCAGGGATTATGCGGGTTGGTGTGTAGACGGTCCCCTATGAAAATCATTATCCCCGGACTGATAGAAGCGACTGCGCATGCGCAAACGTGAATTCCTTGTAGCGGCCATAACTTCTACATTTTCCATCCGATTTCAATGAAATTTTCAGGAATTGTGCGGGTTGGTGTGTAGACGGTCCCCTATGAAAATCATCACCTTTGGACTGATAGTAGCTAGTGCGCATGCGCAAACGTGAATTTCCTTGTAACGGCCATAACTTCCACTTTTTCTACCCGATTTCGATGAAATTTTCAGGGATTATGCGGATTAGGTTGTAGACGGTCCCGTATGAAAATCATCACCTTCGGACTGATAGTAGCCACTGCGCATGCGCAAACGTGAATTTCCTTTTAACGTCCATAATTTCTACATTTTCTATCCGATTTCAATGAAATTTTCAGGGATGTTACAGATTAGTATTTAGATGGTCCCCTATGAAAATCACCACCTTCGGACAGATAGTAGCCACTGCGCATGCGCAAACGTGAATTCCTTGTAACGGCCATAACTTCTACATTTTCCATCCGATTTCAATGAAATTTTCAGGGATGTTACAAATTAACTTGTTTTGATGTTTTGAGATTAATTACTATGCATCGGATCATCTATACAATCGGGTTATGGATACGAGGAAGCTATGTGCCACACCCACTTGGCAGACGTTTTTTCTTCTGATTTCGATGAAATTTTCAGGGATTATTCGGATTGGGGTGTAGATGATTTCCAATGAAAATCATGGCCTCTAAATCGAAATCCTTGTATCAGCCACTGTTTGCGCAAAGGTGGGGTATTTGAATAAAATAAGTCAGTTACCAATTACCAATGACAAACACTTTTATTTGAAATGAGATGAAAAAAATTGTTACAGGTTTCAATTTTTAAGAAATGAAGATAAGGAAAATTAACTGTCTCTTTGAAAATAAAATGAATTTCGGGGCAAAAACTCAGGTTGTCGTTGACGAGATCCGAACCCATGTAGGCAGTAATTCGGCTCCAGCGGCGAATATGGCAGGTGTTGAATGGGCTGATTATGTCCTTTCTGCACCCTAATTCCGTTTTGAGCCAAACGAGAGAGAAATAGAGAAGAGCCGGCAATCTGGTCTTGAATCAATCCTGAATTTGGTGGATAAATTCGGATTATAATATGACTCTGAAGTCTGCGTTCAATGGCGATGGGAAAATTGCTCGAGACGGAAGGCGACAAACTATGATAACCGATGGCAGGATAAAAGTGAACTCTCGATGATTCCGTTTGTTCCGGCGTGTGGAGCATTGAAGTGAAGAAGGGGAGTTTGAGGCGGTCCGATGTAGGCGATAAGCAATGAACTTGGCCGAAAAGATAGCGTGACGAGGGGGACGTAAATAAAACGCTTCAAATTATTACACAATGGTTTACTATTTTTCTATACCTAGATCACTCGTCTGCAAATCCACCAACCATCCAACTTGAAGAAAAACATCGATCGTATTTCGGTCAGCTATAATTTGAGAGGATATTAGGCCTCTTTTGCGATTCACACTCGTGTTTCTGATTTATCGTACGTAAAACACTTAAATTCTCGTAGCGAGCGAACGGTTTGTCCTACAGAGCTCCGCGTGGTCTCAAAAAATTCTATAAAATCCTAAATTGAAGGAAAAACAATACCTTTATTTCGAAATTTTTTGAGTTAGGGCGTTTTCAAAATTTCAAAATTGATTTTGGAACCCTTAGAAGTGACCTAGCTCAACCAAAATCTTCGGGGCACAACTAGACCCCAAATGGAGCCTACATACCAAATTTCATCAAAATCGGTCAATGCTAAGTGGCAAAAGTGCCGCGTACGGCGGACGGACGGCCAAATTTTTATTCGATTTTTGGATTCTACGTACCTTGAAACGTAAACCATCAAATTTTGAGGGGGTGTTAAAAGATTTTTTTTCTTGGTCAATTCCAAAGGTTCATTATTGAAAATAATAAACCAAAACAAGTCTACCTACCTAATGCTAGGTGCTCAACAGAAATAGTGAAAAGTTTAACCGGGCTCAAACAGCCACCATCACTTCTAATCCGATTTTGATGATTTGAAATTTTTTAATGATTGTGCGGGTGGGGTGTAGATGTCCCCCATGAAAACCATCGCCCCGGAACTGATTGTAGCCACTTCGATTGCGCAAACGAGAATTTCCTTGTAACAGTCATTACTTCTACATTTCCCATCCTATTTATATGAAATTTTACCTCTGCGCATGCGTAGTAAAAATTAAATCCTTGACACAGCCATTTCATGGTCTCCTATGAAATTCATGGTCTCCAAATTAATAGTAGTCACTGCGCATGCGCAAATGTACATTTCCATCTTTATCATGTAGTGCAGCAGTGTCCTCGGACTCATGGGGGCCGCATTTTACGTCATGATGCGGTCGCCAAGCAGATAGCAGGTGCTTTGTCATCTAGCGGCTGGGATGTTGAGAGGGAGAGATTGTATCACATGCCAAGTGACCAGGGTAAGAAGCCCGACATTGTTGCCGTCAAGCTCGACCAGTCTTGCATTATCCTGGATGTCCAAGTTGTCAATGGCAGCTTGTGCTGCTTGTGCTGCTTGTGCTTGGTGCTTGTGTGTGCTTGTGGAGCAGACTTGGCGGGCTAAGATAAGAAAGTATGATAGAGATGATTTACGGCAAGCGGTGTCGGAGCTAAAAGGAGTGGCACCCAACAACATCAGGGTGATGGCTGCAACATTGTCATGGCGCGGGGTGTGGTGCGGGAAAAGTGCCACGGAGTTGCGCGAGTTGGGCATCTCGGTAGGCGTACTCAGTGGTATCACCACCCGTGTCCTGCTCGGCTCATATCTTAACTGGTGGTCTTTTTATAGAGGCACTTCCCTTCATCCCTCTCTCCCACCCCCACCTTCCTCATCTTCCCTCATCCCTAGGGCCGGCGTCGGGTGAGTCCTGGGCGTCCTCCCCATTATATTTGATTTATTTATTTATTTTTATTTATGGCGTGCCCCCTCCGTCAAAAAAGACATTTTGTCTTTGAGGGGAGTTTCAAAAAAAAAAAAAAAAAAAAACAGCCGAACTTCTAGATTTTCCATCCGATTTAGATTAAATTTTTAGGAATTGTTCAGATTGGCGTGTAGATGGTCCCCTAATATATAAACCCCTCGGATTATTCATACAAGATGTTGTGTTTATCAACCCACGGCATGCATAAACTGTCAAGTATCGGGAATGGGGTCGTTCAACAAACGCTGTTATTGCCGAGCTTTCGGGAAATTTATTCCCTTCATCAGGGCCTGAAAAATACAACAGGCACACTCAGGCAACAGAAGCTGGAAGAAACGGAAATACTCTAGTCATAACAAGAATCAAATTACCTATTGAGATCAGTATTACCTATCAGTATTACCTATTATTTATTTTAAAAGGTGAGTTTTTATGGTTGCTATTTACGCTTTGATAACATATCCTGTTAAGTTTAAAAGTTGATATAATTTTAAGTACTTGAAGGCACTTTGGGATTTACTGATGTAGTAGTTATGACTACAGAGCGTGTGATGCTTATGATTACAGAGTTGTGTGGACCTTTTTAGATTTTTAGTTTTCAATTTTCAATTTTCAATTTCAATGATAAATTTTGGTTTTTAGTTTGACAAAGTTGAAACAATGAGAGTATGAGTTGGTGGGTTCACTCTCCTCACATGTAGCTGCTTTGAGTGAGTTAATTGTTTTGTTCTTGTTCCGTATCCATTTGTTGATTCATTAGTAACAAAATTTGTATATCTGTACTGATCTCAATAGGCAATTTGATTCTTGTTATGACTAGTGTATTTCCGTTTCTTCCAGCTTCTGTTGCCTGAGTGTGCCTGTTGTATTTTTCAGGCCCTGATGAAGGGAATAAATTTTCCGAAAGCTCGGCAATAACAGCGTTTGTTGAACGACCCCATTCCCGATGCTTGACAGTTTATAATAATTCATTCAATCGGGTTATGAACACGAGGATGATATGTGCCACACCCACTTGGCACACTTTTTAACCTGCTACACGGATACAAAGCTTCAGCTTCACAACCTTCGGTAGTGAAGTCATTCGAACTTCCAAATTTGTCGTCCAAACGGGGAACTCTCGAGAGGGCGATCGTGCTTCCGCCCCCGCGTCGTCTCCGCCGCCCGCCAGGTGCCTCCACCTCCGCGCCCGCCCCCGTCATTCCGCGCTTAGTTGTCCGAGCCGGAACACTGCTTTCGTCAACCCCGCTACGTTCACGTTCGTAGCGACCAAGTTCCACGGCCAAAAACGTACGTCGAACGTCGAAAATCAAACCAGTTTTTTTTTCTGTGAGTGTGAAGCACTTTTGCAGACCAGCCCCCGTCTGAAATCGTCTTTGACTCTCAGGTTCAAAAGGTAAACAACAGAAAAGTAAAGACCGAAAACTGTTCTAGCCATATGCACACCTATGAAAAATCATGTACCTCATAGTGCAATAAAAATAAAAAATATTCCATAAAAATTAGGAAGATACTTCAAACATTCAGAAAAAAACCGCGACAATTCCTCAAAAATATGAAAATTTTATGGATAAACCTTCGAATGGTTCATTCAATAACAAATTTCCATTGAGGCAGTTCGAGTTAACGGGCAAAATTTCAAATACTGCCAATTTTAAAACATTTTTGTACCTATTGTGACAAAGTTTTTATTTCCAGTATTGTGTTCTTACAGGACGTTTAAAGTTAATTACAAAATTCAATACAATGCTTTTTAATGTCCTACAAATACCTCAAAAACAAGTTTTTCGATCAAATTTATGGAACATTGAAAATTAAAAGTGGCTCAAAATTAGCCAACTCCCATCGTGGGAAAATTTGAAAATTTGTTGTAACACATTATTTTCTTTCGACAATCACAATGACAAAGGCAATTAATATGAACTATGGATCTTGAAACGCTAAAACACAATACACACTAAAATTTATGTGTAGCATGTATGTATTTCAGAAATTGAGTATAAAACTTCATTTTTAACTGATAATTGCTGTTAATAAGGTATCTTTCGTCAGCGTCCTAAAAATGTTTACACAACAAATTCTATTGAGAATTTTTTCTAAGTGGCACAGGACTCAGCTCAGATTAGTCAAAATCTAAGGAACTCGAAGAATGAAGAAACTCGCACTATAATCGTATACTAGCTGATTGGCCAATCAGTATTTTGAAAATGGATGTGACCCCCCCCCCCCTCTTCTACTCTTCATTTTAGCATGGAAATTCCATAAAACAACACCATCCTTGGGTAGGCAAGCACCTCCCGATCTGGTCCTAGTTGCGCGATGAGAAAATATCTGATCCAAAATTATGGCTGCTTCTCGAATTCGTCATATCTTTCTCACCCAGAGGGCGAACCGGTCAAGGAATGAAGCTCTAATAAAGAACCAGGATAAAGTTCAATGTGACGTTCTCAGAACATTGAGTTAGTTTCTCTTGGAGTGCCTTCTTTAGAACTGTTCGCCCATCAGGTAATTTTCTACTAATATAAGCGTCTACCCCATTTTTGGACCACTTTCCTCACTTGGTCCTTGAAAATTTCATAAGAAACCTATCAAATGGATTGCTTCCGACCATTTCTTCCAGAGTGGCGAGAGTTGGAGAAGATTGGTGGGTAACTGGTCCACAGAAATTGTAGGGAATCTAATTACCGTCCTAGGAATATTACTTTGAATTACTTTATCAGTGTTAGTAATTGTACCAATGAATGGCTTTTGATAACACAAAACATTTACTTTCAGACCTATGCAAATTCTAATGGGATTAAATTTTCGCAGTAATTTATAGCGAATTTAAACAATTTTACCATGCACTTACTTTTTTGATATATATTTTTTTTCGCTGAAGTCTGTTTTGAAACACTGTGAGACGACTCCTGAAGTTTTTCCTTCAGGAATAAGACGAGTAATAATTGTTCCGCAAAAATTTCAGGTTTTTCACAAAATTTTTACAATTAGAAACAAAAAGACGAGTTCGTTAGCCAGGAATTTTGGACAATCCTGAGAGGCTTGTCAAAAATTGGTCAAAAAACTGTTTTAGGGTTATTGGTGGACATACCATCATAATCATAGTAGATAATTATTATATAATAATGTATGATGTAGTATTCGAATTTTGCACAAAATGTATTTATGTTTTGTCTCTTATACGACAATTTTATCAATGATGGATGAAAATTTCCAATAAAATGTAATCATGTGTAAGGCAAAGCAAAACTCGTTCGAATTTCAATTAGATTTGTCAGGATTCAGAGCTTAAAATTGGATTGTTTCACCTGTTGATTTCGAATGGCCTTTGGAGACTCCATGTTTTTTGTTGTCTTCAATCTTCTTATACTAAATAAAAACGCACACCTGGTTCGACCACTTCTGATGACGGTAAGGGCGTATTCACTAATCATAACTCGACATTATCACACCACTTGCATTGCTCTACAATAGCATTACGATTGAATTTAACTCATCAAACATTACTAGACCGACATCCCTTCGCGGGTTTCTCCCGAACTGCCTGTCCCCCTCTCGATACATCGATACACTCGTCCAGTATCGATAGCTGAGTCAATAGGCTTCTCGTTCATTCGATCCATCGAGAAGCTGATTCAGATATCTTATTATATTCCGGTAGCGCCTAATTTGAATACTGACGATGCCGCCGACATATAAATACATTTTCCAAAATTAAAATTTTCAAAAACTGTAAATACATACCTAGGTATTTAAACAATGGAAAATGATTTAGGGATAACAAGGAGAGATAATATTTTTGAGGCTTTTGCTGTCGAGGAAAAGGGAACTTTGAAAATTCGCTCATTCACTCATGCTGCACGATTGGATTTCTAAACCTAATCTGTGATAGTCTGAACCAATCACATATTCATCCACGTTAGACATGATTTACCCTTGAAATCTTGGTTTTTGTCCGTTTATTTTATGGGTTTTTCATTATCCCACTCTGGTTGATTAAACTTTTAGGTTAAATTACCTACGGGAATTACATAATTTTGCAGGCATCCATTATCGTTTCGCTCCATCTCTAGTGAGCATTGGTGATGTCACCTTGGCCTTCATCTATTTTCATATGTCTTTTTTTTTGGTGATTTAGTTATTGAGAAGAAAGAAAATCAGTGAGTCAGTTAAGTAATTGATCGTTTATTTATTTTATTTCATTTTTATTTATTTATTTATTTTTTGTTTCAATTGTAGCGGACGTTTTTCCTCTGCTGGACGCACTGTCTAACTGGTTTTCATTCATCATTCTTTGAAAAACTAGACGGAATTCATAGCGGAGAACTAGTATTAAAGTTTACTTAAATTTGAATTCTATGTACATTAGGACCTTTTCAGGAATACAACTAAACACCATTCACTTGTTTTGCTGTTTTTTAGGTTAACTCAACCAGCAATACAATCAGCATTAGTGAGTGATCCAATTTTATGGTTCCAACTTCAGCAGAATGACTCTGGGAAGTCAAGAACTCACGATTCGTTGGTATCTGCAACTTACTGAATTTCGCTAAAGAAGTAAACAGGCAAAGGGCAAATTAATCATTCTTCCGTTTCACCCCCTGTCGGCCTCTCGTTATCCTACAACAAACATTCAACTTTTCCCTCTCGGGGTTGGTTGAAGGTTTATAGCTGCTTTTCAAAATGATCTCGCTCTCTAATTTCTCCCACTCCTTTCCCACCACTTTAAACTCGCATCGCAAACGCAACAATCGCATGGAAGGGGGTTAATTAGTCTGAAAAGGTGATGAATAGTCTCTGCCGACTTTTCTTGGGTAAATCTCGCAAGTTTTCCCCCCACTCCCTCGGGTCGAAGCGGTCTCTTCCATCATTCCGAACCTCACTTGCATTACATCCAGAGGGCGAGAACTTTATCGCTTTCTCATCAAGTGCTCGTGGCATGGGAATCAAATTTCAAACAGTTACAGACAGTCATGCAATCCGACTTTATAAACAAATTTCATGTCGATATCATCAATGGGGAACAGATTTATGGTGGCTGCATCTTACGCCATGATGCGGTCGCCAAGTAGATAACATGTGCTTCGTCATCTGACGACTGAGATGATGAGAGAGAGATTGTCATATTCCGAGTGACCTGGCCTTGGGGCCCTACAGATCTTCAATTATCCTGGATGCCAAATTGTCAATAGCAGCTTGGATAACAAGCAGACCTGGGGGTCTAAGATAACTAAGTATGGCGTAGTTGATTTTTGGCAAGCAGTGTTGGAGCTAAAAGGAGTGAACCCAACAATATCCAGGTCATGACCTCAACCGTTGTGGTGCGAGAAAAGTGCCACGGAGTTACTCGCTTTAGGCATCTCGGCAAGTGTACTCCTCGGTATCACCACCCGCGTCCTGCTCGGCTCATTCCTGAACTGAAGGTCGTTTTACTGTGGAACTTGCGTCCTTCTCTCCCACCCCCACCTTCCTATCCTTAGGGCAATGATTTGATTTATTTATTCATTCTTCTGGCGTGCTCCCTCAAAGGTCTTTGTGGTGATTTAAAACAAATTATGGACTAATCTCAAACATTTTGGTTTATTATTTTCAATAATAAGCCTTTGGAATCGAGCAAGAAAAAAAAATTTTAACCCCCCTCAAAATTTGATGTTTTACGTTTCAAGGTACGTAGAATACGAAAATCGAATATAAAAATTTCCGTCCGTCCGCCGTACGCCGTACGCCGTACGCGGCACTTTTCTTAGCAACACTGGACCGATTTGGTTCAAATTTGGTATATGGGCTCCATTTGGGGTCTAGTTGTGCCGCGAAGCTTTTGGTTGATGTAGGTCACTTCTAAGGGGTGAAAATTAAGGGTTGAAATTTTCAAGAGTGCCCTAGCTCGAAAACTCTCGAAATAAAGGTATCGTTTTTTCACCAATTTTAAATAGTATTGAATTTTAAAAAATTTTTGAGACCACCCGGAGCTCTGTAGGACAAACCGTTCGGTCCCTACGAGTACTTGAAGATTTTCCTTCGATAAAACAGAATCATGAGTGTGAATCGCAAAAGAGGTCTAATCTCCATTCAAATTTTATCGGACTAAAATGCGATCGCTGTTCATTTCTTCGATTTGTATACAGTTTTGCCTCCTGCGTAACCAGTAATCAAATTTCCATACGAAGCTTTCTATTTTTCCAATCGAGTGTGAAGCGTTTAGTTCTTTCTAATAAACTTGATTGTGAAGGTGTGAAGCAGTATGGTGTGGTAGGTAGTACCTAGCTGGTAGGTAAAAAAAAGTTGGTAGGTAAAAAAAATGTTGGTGGGTAAAAAACGCTGCAAATCATTGCTCAAAGGCTTCTTCACTCTTCAGATCACTGATCAGCTGAGTGAGCTCCGAAGCCATTTTCATTCCTATTGAATGGATGTGCTCTTCCAGGCGTCTCCAGCATTCGAGGAGATCTTCTTCACTCTTCAGATCACTGATCAGCTGAGTGAGCTCCAAAACCATTTTTACTCCTATTGAATGGAACTGCTCTTCCAGGCGTCTCCAGCATTCGAGGAGATCTCCTTCACTCTTCAGATCACTGATCAGCTGAGTGAGCTCCGAAGCCATTTTTACTCCTATTGAATGGAAGTGCTCTTCCAGGCGTCTCCAGCATTCGAGGAGATCTTCTTCACTCTTCAGATCACTGATCAGCTGAGTGAGCTCCAAAACCATTTTTACTCCTATTGAATGGAACTGCTCTTCCAGGCGTCTCCAGCATTCGAGGAGATCTCCTTCACTCTTCAGATTACTGATCAGCTGAGTGAGCTCCGAAGCCATTTTCAATCCTATTGAATGCAGGAAACTGAAATTTGAGAGGGAAGCTCAAGGGAGAATATAGATGGTGGTAGGTGCTATTGATGGAGAACCAGTGATCTATACAGAAGGGTGATCTATACAGAAAATAATAAACCTTTGAGCAATGATTTGCAGCGTTTTATAATAGCTAGGCGGAGTTACTGAACTTCTCTACACGGACTAGACTCCAACTCTGATTCTTTAGCACCACCGGAGTATAAAGATAGATCCCAATTCAAATATGTGTAAGCATCGGAATTTTCATTACATTACTTTCCTCTAGTTGTGTCAAAACAGACAGAGTGTTGTAATGGGGGAACACTAAATTAAATATTCAAATATTATGAATATTTAATATTGGGCTATTGTTAATGGAATACAGTTTGTTCTAGTTTTAACTTTAATTCGAACTAATGAATAAGTGGGGTGCAATTGGTGCGTTACAATCGTTTGAATTCTGCTTCGAAACGCTCATCACTTTGTTAACCATAGAAATGTGAACACAAATTATCGCTCCCAAACAACAATATTATTCTGTGTCATCGAAATGAAAAATCCATCGCCGTAATTCCAAATTATATTTGTTCGATCGGTTTTGTTCCCAATTTAACTCTCAAAACCATTTTCTCCCCCCCCCCCAAGTTTTATCTCTATTTGCCTTTTTGCGCTTTACCACTCCACCCCTCAACCACTATTTACATGATTACACCCGAAAAAGCGGGCGCTGTGCAAACAAGACAAGAAGCCATTCGCGGTCTTTTGTGTTGAAAATCGCGATTCGCCCAGTTTTTCCTCCCCACTTCGAAAGCATCGAAGCACGAATATCGCCGTTTTCATCTTTTCAGTCGAATGCCAATAAACAGTCGAATTAAAACCCAGTCGTTATCTAAATGTTCTCCAAGTCACTGACACTTTACCAGATTTTTCTTTTTTTCAATTTCAAGAGCGAAACAGTATCATTTCAAACACATGGGAGGTTTCCTATCACGAATAATTCATTATAAAACCTGGAAAGATTAAATGTGTGATTTGCTAGGTAAAATCTTTTGAGCTAAGATAATTGCCATGCTACCTACTTATTAGTTTATTGCTATGTATAATCCATGTTGGGCCTTGACCTCCTCAACAACATTCTTCAACTCACTTCGATCTCTAGTCCTCACCTGCCAGCTCTTCTTTCAAGTCATTCTCGACGTCGACCAGCCATCTTTTCCTGAGTCTCCTTCGATGTCGATGGCTTTTCCTGCAATAGATTCACTATGGCTCTGATCACGTTTAATTTTTGCCACGATATGAGGTTTTCGATACAAATGACGAAGTTCATCATTTGTGCGGATTCTCAGGCTATCACCAATGGCACTGAATGAATTTGCGGTGCGAAGAATAAAACTTCTTAGATATTCCTCGTCGGAGAGGTTCATGGTCAGCATTTTCAAGCCATGGGGAACCACCTTTCTGCTTAATGGTTGGTTGTGGAAAACATCCAAGGGCGAAATAGCATCGGTCACCAGCTGCATCCCTCGGGTCCTGATTTCCGCTTGAGTATTATTGTTTTCGGTGAGTATCGTTCCTGAGTAGGTACCTTAAAGTTGTGCGGTCGTATGATGATCAATAGTATCAGAAAAAGGAAAAATTAACAATTCGCTTGTGGGTACTTTACAAGTTTAGTGTCACGAGGAGAGTATTTTTTGAGTTTTTTCCAAACTTAACCAAGGGGTTGAATGTATAGTTTTAACGATTCGTGCTATGTGCCACACCCACTTGGCTGACAACTCTCTCATAAAGATGATATTTCGATTTTCTTAACCATACCTTTGAAGAAGTTTCTAGAAAATTCGCTCATTAACGCATGTTGCATTAATGGATTTTTTTCTTCTGATCGATCATTATTTGTTGGGGAGTTTACGTAGCCTTGTGTGTACCGGACTTTTCGCGAGTATCTCATATCGACTCCCATATTTTAACATGGAAAATTTGTTTACAGCTAAGCGACACTCCATGGTGATTTATCACTTCCCGCGTCGCATTTTCCCATCTTGGAAACAGCTGCCTGAGCCCTGATAAATGAGTGGTTGTTGAGGAATGGGGAGAAAGTACGTTAAAAAAACTGAAGTAGTCCATTATTGTCGAAAAGGTTGACAAGGGGTCACAAAAGAAAAACAGTTATAAAGGGAAATGAAGCCATCTACAGCAACGTTATATAAAATTCATTTTCATAACCCAATGGTGGTTCATCTAACTAAATAACCTAGTTAGTGCGTTATGAATCGGGTCTAATTCTAGATGTACCTTTAATTTATTGATCAGTGAAGAAGATGCGATTCTATGCCCACTTTGATCTTCCATGACTCTCAGATTGTTGCATTACTTGGATTTGTACCGTTTGGTTCAACATGGTTTCACTTATGTGACTACTCGGATTGTAGTTGTTTCCTCAATGATAGAATCTCAACTGGTCCAAACAGGTAGCTGAATGACTGGTTTATTACCTGCGGCAATTTTGAGAGCAGTTTACTCTCTCGGCCTCATCTACGTCAACTCTGGAAACTCCGTATGTGAATGGGTATGGGAGGACAAGACAAACAAAACATATTGTTTAGTAATGCATGCATTCCAGGGGACGTCCCATTGGATAAGCATTAGATCAGTTTAACCAGTTGTTAAGTGATAAAACTGTTTCACTCGATGTAATTTATTTATTACTTTAGGCAAGAAATACTGACCCCCCTCCCCCCCTCTCACTCTTATCCACCATAACATTTCTAGCGGCATGGGAGCCTCGAATCTGAAGAGCATTTTAAAATCCATGATCTACGATACCCAACATGCGAATTCGAGTTCACCCCCCCACCGCCAACACCACCAGTGGTGCCAGTCTGGCACCAAGCGGAAATACGTCGTAACATTGAACTTTCATCTGTTAGTTTTGGTAGGCAGTCCGTCGAAGTTCACATCCGTATTCAAGGTGAAACACAAAAAAAAAGACACGAAATAAGCGGTTTATGGCATCATGGCACCATGTCCTGGCACCATGGTGGTACAGAGAATAATTCATGAAAGTCCGGAGGTATAATGAGAATTTTTCCTCAATTTCAAAGCTTGGGTACAATTAGTAAGCAGTAAAGGAACCGAAATATTGAAAAATCGGATATTTTGTGAATATTATCCCCCCACTCACCCCTTCCCCTTGCGAATTTTGGTACTCTGGTAAAATCATGTACAACTCGGAAGTTATTTGAGTCAAACAAAAAAAGAAACACGCAAATCGGTTGGAAATTGAGGCCTGGGCAGAGTTTACAAGATTACGCACGCAAACGCACGTTTTTTAAGCATTAACCCCCCTTTACCCCTCTTAAAAAGCAAAATCCGAAATTCCGGCGCCGTAGTGCACAACTAGATAGTATTTCGCGTCAAACGAAAAAAGAACCACGAAAATCGTTTGAGAACTAAGGCCTGGGCAGAGTACACAAGATTATGCCCAAAAACGCACGTTTTTCGAGCATTAACCCCCCCTTTCCTCCCCTTAAAAGGCAAAATTCGAAATTCCGGCGACGTAGTGCACAACTAGATAGTTTTCCGCGACGAACAAAAAAAGAACCAGGAAAAAAGGTTGAGAACTAAGGCCTGTGCAGAGTACACAAGATTTTGTTACACACACACACACACACACACACACATACACACACACACACAGACATACACCTATGGTTTTTTTTTCGCGGATTTGGATTCAGAATGGTCTAAAACGGATTACTGTGTGGTTATTTTTTTTCTGTTGAGTGTTGTCCTCCTTCACCCCAGATCGATCGCATAAGGACGCCCAAGTCTTACTGTGGGACGTCCTAAAAAAGGGAGTCGCTATTCTGGTAAATTAATATAATCATTTATCTGGAGCTCGACCGTGGTTTGTCACTAAATTAAAAGTTTATCTGACTCATGATGTCATGGTTGATTGGAGCAGTTTCAAATTCGAAAGGACGGGGGGTCTAGTATGATTCTGAGACCAGAGATGGCACCAGAATCGGCGAAACTTTCGTCCTGCTAATCTTTACCTGAGTGAACATTTTTTAGAATTGTAATTATACGAATGTTATTAGATCAAGTCAATTTGAGCAGCGATCATAAACTAGATTTTTTTAAAACCATTTTTTACATGTTTCAATCACAAAGTAGGTTTGTTATCCAGAAATTTGAATGCATCCGGTGTTTGGAAACTATCTAATGCCTATTGGAATGATCAGACTTCTCATGAGAATCAGTTGTATTAGGTACTCATATTTATTTTTAGAATGACTGTTTATGACGATTGGTTAATGGAATGCCCGCGGTATTTAGCTCTATATCATTCTGGTCATATTTATCCTATATTACAACACCGGAAACACAGTAATTACTGAATAACTCACGATCATGTTCTCGTTCACGAGTGGTCTCGTGAAATTCGAAGTGGGGTATCATTACAACCCGATGAATCCAATTCCCTTGTCGAACGGTAGCGTAACCCGCGTAGACCTCAAATTCGCTTTGTGAACTCTCTCCTCAGATGTTGATTGAATTTAAATACCTCTCCAAAGCCAATATAATTAGGTAGTTACCAGTAATCAGCACTGTCGAAACCACAACGCGCTCTCTGTGTTGAGTTCCGTCGACTGGTTTTCATGAATAATATGAGAGATAGAGCGTACCTAACAAGATATCAAAACTATTGGAATCAAATCGCACTGCGAGTTCTCAAGGGGCGCTTTTGGGTAAAAGGGGCGCTTATCATAGTTTTAAAATTACGAGTAAAACACGCTTGAAGATTTTACTTTTTTCCCAACTCAATTGTGTCACTGCTATTTTAGCTAGATTTAAAATTTTTTTTTCGCATTTTGTTGAGAATTTAGTGTACTATCGACGGAACTAAGAACTGAATCGGATCCAACCAGTAATATAGGGAGAAAGACGTAAAATCACCAAAAAAAAAAGTTGGAATTTGTAAAAGCGCCTCTTGTGTTTTCTTGCTTTATCAAGTTGAGCCCATTCACATTAGACTCTTTGAGAAAAAAGTTGTATATTTTTTATTGAGAAGAAGGCGTTTCACAGGAAACTCAGGGCACAAGGGGCGCTTTTTGTAAAACGCCTATTGGCCTCCTACCCGAACATGACATTGTGATGCGCTACCGACAAACTGAGGGTCTCATCAAGCGCCCCTTGGTTATGAACTTTTTCCTTTGTTTCTCTAAATTCTATAAGGGCTAATAGTGCTGTCTTTCGGTAACGGATGGAGGTATCGAAAAGCCAGTAGTACCTACGGGTAGATCTTGGTTTTGCGGTTCCGACAGTGTAATTTCAAAAAATGAGGTACAAGGGGCGCTTTTTGTAAAACGCCCCTTGTGAACTCGCAGTGCGAAATGGATAGTGGTTGTAAAGTAATTTCAACTAGATTAATAGAAAGAACATGTAAGAAGTTTTTCGTATCTTGAAGTCTTCCTTATCAAAAACTAGATTAAGACAATCTAAGTTTTACTTACTAAGTTTTACTTAGTAAAACTTTAATTTTGGAGGTTGTACCTCCCATTCCCTCAAATCACTTGCTTCAAAAATGTCCCATAGGCCTTATTACCCCTTTATTTTCTGAACTCTTACATCAGACAAAGTTTTCATATTTTTTGTATTCAAAAATATAATTATAGTATTACGGTGTTTTCTAGAGAATATAAATAGTTATAAGTTGAATTGGTGTCCAATTAGCACATGAATATTTTATTTTGTGTTTCAGGTAAGTTTCATTCTATTGTCAGTGACGGTTACAAAGACGTCATCATCGTTCCAGACGTCATGTAAGTAATTCTAGACGTAATTGAACAAACTACATTACAAATAATGTCCTCAACAATCATTATTTCGTAGTAGTTACTTAAACCCGAAAACTCAAATTATGAACCTACATCAAAGGTTTTGTTATCCGATTTTCTAAAAGAAATCTAAAAAACCCCTAATCCGCGTTTAGAGGGCTTTTTTAACCAACAGTGAAGATAGACTTAATTAAAGTTTCAGGTGTATTCAATGGTAGAGACCTCTCTTCATTTATTTTAGGGCTTCACGTTGAATCACGCTTTATCTTGTCTCTCAATCAATTACTCTTCCCCTAATACAGGAAGTCTATTACCTGTCGTCGATCAATTGCAGTTTCTACCGCAGTAATTGGGGGTTTTGACAATTCCGCCGAAACCTATTGCTGCTCCGCCGGGTAGACTTTCTTAGACCTGCAGCTCCGCCGGACATACCTGGAAGAGGAAAAGGGAATCGGGGTTGGGACAGTAATAAACGGTTGAAATAAAATATAGATTTTACTTTATTTACATCCAAAAAGAAAACATCAACTATAGTAAAGTATTGCCTTGGGGAAATAGACCCGATAACAACTTTTTCCCCCATAGTAGCGCCTACATACAAATTTCAAAAAATTAGATGTTACTTTACATACAGTCCAAAAGGAAAGGTTAACATGAACCATTGTAAGGTATCGTCTTGGGGAAATAGACCAGTTTCCCACTCCCGTAGTAGTGTCTACATACCCTCTTTGTAAGCAGTGATAAATTTCCATATGAGCAATTCATTTATTTTTTTTAAATTCATGATTCTGATATAATTTTGTCGTCCGACGTACTTGGCTTCCTGTTGAATACTCATACGAGGAAACCGATTGACAATCGACGGAAATGAAAGTGAACACCAGAGGACCGAAGGTACAACATTCATGTTTATGTAGATCACTAACCAGCGTAGCTGTCAACAACTGCAGTTGCAAGGTGGGATTTGGCCATTCCGGCGGAGCTGTCAACAAGCGCAGTTGCAAGGTGGGATTAGGCCAGTCCGGAAGAGATGTCTACACCCCTTGTCGTTGTGTGAACCGAGTTGTTTTAATGAATAGACAGAGACATATTTTCCGGCATGCTTGTAGCAAAGTAAAATTTGTGTGATTTTTTGAAAATTATTAAAAATTTATCGGTAATGTTTTATTTACGTTTTTTTACACTTCGAAATCGTTCACAAATACTTCCTGTCTTTTTTCAAATCGGTCAATGAGTTTTTTAATCTTATAATAACCTCTCACTACTGTGAATCTTTTTTTTATATTGTGAGATGGAAAAATAGAAACATACATGTTATTTCAAATTACCCCTTCTCATGAAGAAATTCCCTTACCGGATTACCCTTTTTCTGGTTGTCTTTTTCGGCGTTGTGTCGCCATGACCTTCCCTCCCGTAATCGTCGGTCTCTCGAATCCCAGCCGGTTTAATTCACTTCGCTACCCTCTTTTTTTCAGAATTGAGCGACCAGGTAACGAAGTTAGGCCCCGGGAGCTGTATAACGAGGTTTTTCCGACTTTCGGCCTCGAGTTTCAGGAGAGTCCTCATCTGAATGATGGGTTTTCTTTTTTTCCCCTCCGTCAAATGACATCTTTCTATTCTTTTCTTGAACCGATTAGCCTCCAAATTCTGCTAACCCACGGTGAAAACCGGATTTCTTCCTTCAAAAAACCATCAAAATATCACTAAGCGAACTAAAAGAAAGTATTAGAAGTTTTAACTCGACGCATTTTCTCTTGTCCCATGCCTGTTTGGAGAAAATCCGAATTGATTATTTAAACGCAAAAAACCCCAATACGTAGTCATTATTGAAGAAGGTACTTGGTGAGCGGCAACTGCTGAATGAATTTACATAATAACATTGCTACTGACTGTACATAATGTCTAGTAGATTTTGATTCAACAAACTTTTTGTTTGAAAAATATGTTGTGGGTTACAATTTGTAGACAATCGAAGAAGTCTAGTTTGGTCATCAAAACCCCCAGTTAGAATAATATTTATGGAATTGGTGTATATCGTGTAGTCTGGAGGAGATAGAGGTTTCATTTCATTTCTTAGACCAGTGCCCAACATTGGCAGAATTTCTAGACAGTACTTTTGTTTTAAATTGTAATGAACAGCTTTTATATGTATATTTATATAAAATATATTATAGAAATATGTATACTTCTCTCTCACACACACACACTCTCTCTCTTGCTCTTCTAGTAGTAGTATGTGCAGATAAAAATATTTAAAAAATAAAAAAAGAACAGTCACCCCTTGGATGTTTGTTTCTGGACACCTGCACCATCACTTATACACAGCAAATACTCACACACACACACACATACACATTAGACACCCTCAGGCACATCTGGGGGCACCCCTCTGGAGTCGAACTGTCCTTATTAGCCAAGTCTCGTCACGTTTTTCTCCCTCCCCCATGACCTTTTCTGTCGCAAGGCGAAGGATTTTCCTTCGTTCCTCTCCCTTCGGCTTCACTTTATTCTCGTATTGCCTTTTGAGTTTGGGATCGATTCCCGGTTTATGCGATTCCTTGTATTGGTCTCTGGTGAAACGGAGGAGGCCTAGTTCGTGTTATACATTTTAGGTAGGTGTGCTCTTAAAAGGAAGTCATGGTTGACTTAGAGCCCAATTTAGCGTTTAAAAAATACGTCCATCTACAGGTGAGAAAGTAGTAAACCGGTTGTTGTAACCTCTCGTGTAAATTGTTTTCGAATTTCATACACGTATTTTTGATTTAAAAAAAATAATTGGATACCTCCTTTGACTTGATACATGCCTAACAGTATTTCATTATGTCCCCGGTTTCGTTTCTCCTTTCCTAGTTAAAATTATGACTTTCTAAGAACTACCTACGTCATCTCTTATTATTCATTTGATCTTGTTTTACTTACCTCAAATATTCGAAGAAACTAGATATTATGGATGCCTAAAGATTGGGTCGGGGGTTATGTTAAACCCGCATATCAGATAGGTCGTGCGGGTACGGTTGTGAACTGGTTACTTGAACTGTTTCCAGAATTACTTTATGATTTTAAAAAACTTTATCAGTTTTGCTATGCGATTTATTTTAATTTCAACACCATTTTTTGCATTTAACGTTTTGGCTCTTCTTGGACAAATCCGTTCCCGTGTATTATACACGGAACGTATAATACCTCCTCGTATCGTTGTAACGCTTTAGTTTCTTTCTTATATCTCTCTCAGGTATTTCAGAAATTTAGATGGAATCTGAAAATTTCCAAAAATTAAGCTGGAAAAGTGGATGTATCAGTTCCATAGATACTTGAAGAGTATGAGGATTTTTAATAAAACGGAAATAGTAGAATGATGTTTATTTCTCATCAGTAGGTAAGAAAAATGAACTCATGGAAAAAGGGAAAAAACTCATTAGAGAAAGTTGATGTGGATTGGTCTCCAGATGATTATTCATGATAAACTTTGAAATGCGTCATTCAGATTGTACTCACTTAACTTAGGTAACTTGTGTGAAGCTATTTTGAACGAGAGGTAAAGCTAGCAACGCAGATTTAATTTTTGGTTTATTACTTTCAATAATGAACCATTGGAATCGAGCAAGAAAAAATTTTTGACCCCTAAAAATTTGATGTTTTTCGTTTCAAAGTAGGTAGGTTAAATCCAAAAGTTGAAAAAAATCCGTCCGTACTCCGTACGCCGCACTAATCTTGGCAATCATGGATCAATTGAGTTGAAATTTTGGGCTCCATTTTGGGATCTAGTTGTGACACGAAGCTTTTGGTCACTTCTAAGGGTTGAAAAATGAGGGTTGAAATGTTCAAGAATGCTCTAGCTCAAAAACTCTCGAAACAAAGCTGTTGTTTTTTCACTAATTTTAGCTTTGTAGGACCAGTTGTTCGTTTCCTACGAGAAATTAAGCGTTTTCCTTCAATAAAACAGAGTTACGAGTGTGAATCACCAAAGAGGTCTAATCTCCGTTCAAATTTTATCTGACAAAAATGCGATCGCTGTTCGTTTTTTCGGAGTTGTATTCAGTTTTGCTTCCTTAGCAACCAGTAATAAATTTCCTGTATGGATTCCCAATTTCTTCGAATCGAGTGTGAAGCGTTTATTTCTTCAAAATAAACTTGATTGTGAAGGTATAAAATATGTACCTGGTAGGTAGGTAAGAAAACAAAAGTATATTGACAATGGCAAATCAGTGATCTTTGCAGAAGAATGATCTATACAGAAAAATAATAAACTTTTGTGAAATAATTTTCAGCGTTTTGTTAGTATTTTCGTGTGAGTGTTACGGACGTAAGGTTGATCCAAGTATCGCATATTGGTAGGTATATTATTATAATAACTATAATGTGTATAATATACACGTGATGATTCTCCAGTATTCCTTCACTGTCGTATACCTCAACATATTATGTTGAGATTTACGACAGTGAAGAAATACTGGAGAATCATCACCCACCTGACAGGCGTTATTGTTCAAAATTCGGTGAAATACAAGTCACCTCCATTCATGAGCTCAAAAAAAAAAAAAAAAAAAAATCACGACAACGTTCGGAATCTTCATTCAAAACATGTCATGTTGTCATTTTGAAACAAGGCTCTCTCCTAATTTCGCCTCGTCAGTACACCCGTCCGGTGAAGCAGGAATCGAAACCACGAACCTGCTCCGCTGAACAGAAATTCCTTCCCTAATAACGCCTCCATTTTAATAATGTTCCCTCCAACGTCAAGACTTCATAATGATTTATGAGCGACGTTCCCTGATTAAAATCCATTGAGAAGCGATACAAGGCTACGACGTTGTCAATCTCTACTTCCTTAAAGACGTTCTTTTCAACCCTTTTTCTTTCTCCGTCTTTCTCTTTTTTTCAATATTTTTTCATTCAATTCCGTCGACAGCAGAATGCGAAAGAGGAAATATCGCATCGATCGCTTACCATCCATTCTCTTGGCGTTGTAAAGACGTCTTTTCAAGAGTTTCCTTCGGAAAATTGTACACCGTCAACTAAGCTAGATATCCATACATTCTTTTATTTTCTCGTGTTTCAAGAATTTCATTAAATCTTCTTTCATTTACATTGTACAGATTTTAGGTGTTCAATTGCAAAGTAATGGATTACTTTGTTACACAATACTACAACAGAATCCGTAGAAAGGCTCATTCTTGCTCATTCATGCTGCAATTTTGAGTTTTCGGCTTAGGAAGAATTAATTTTTTGACTATTTTGATAGAGCGCTTTTGTTCGAAATGTACATCCGTCGTGGTTTCATTTCCAAAAAATAATCCTTTTTTCCTTTCATTCATAGGAGTATTAATCTAAGAAGGGATGAATGTTTGAGTAGATGTGCAACCATATAGATACATTGGAATTTTATAGGTAACGCCTGTATGTGGCTATTTCCGCAACCCGTGCCCTCTCAGTCCAACAGTGAATCCTCTCTTCCACGTCGACGAGTCCGTCAATCCTTTCCAAAATACCATCATCGGATGAAAGTGAAAAAACGAGGAGAAAAAATCTGGACTTTTTTGTAGGTGCGTTTTCCTTTATATCGATTTTTGCCTTTTACGGGTCGTTCATGCTCCGTTGGGCCTACGTGCTTTATAAGAAATCCTATCATCTTTGACTGGAAAAGGCTGCGCGGGATGGCCCTTTTTGCCTGTCTGAACTTATTTGAACAGCAACCTTCGAGGACACATGTTATCTCACTTCCCATCTTGTTAGCTCTTAAAGTTGTGGAAACGAGGTTGTCTCAACCCAGATGACTTTTCATAAAACACCTGAGCGTTCCAAAATTATTTTTGTGTATTATTTTTTAAATTGAAGTCACTTTTGTACAGAAAAAATTTTCGCTCCGGACGAAACTCAATCCTACAATCCTCAGAAACTCAATATTGGACCTGGTATCCTTAAAATTTGAGCAGAGTCGATCTATTACATCTTCAGAAATTGATATTTGAGGAAAATCTGGGTTGTGCTAGAGCTCAGTCGCTAAGTACTGTTGGTCCGATGTTGATATAAGTACATAGAAGACCTTCAACGCAGTTATTTGGCATAATGCACGGGACAAAGAATTGATCAAGAGTGTACATACGCATGTAGTACGAATGTTCCTATATTACTTAAGATAACAATTTTTTAATAAAAACCTGACGAAAACTATTTTTAGCATTTTTTGAATATTCAGGTAACTTGATTTCTTACGCTAAAAGTGATGGCGATATTATGTTTATTTTAACTCCATTTTGGATTGATTGACCAGTTTTTGGCGTTCTTCTAAAATGGCATCTGCTTCGTTACCATTATTTTTTTAGAAATTATGTCGCTCAATTGCGTTTTTGATGACAAAGCTTGATAAAAGTAAAGTGCGTAGGGGAAGGTCAAGTATTTTGGTTTTGATGCAGTTAATTTGTGTTAAAAACACTTTTTTAAATCCGAAATTGTCTATTTTTTTCTCAACAGGTACTAACATACCATAGAACTGAGAGATAAAAATAACAATAAAATAACAAATTATTACACAATGGTATATTATTTTACTGTATAGATCTCCCGTCTGCGAAAAACGCGGCTTTTTCACTAGTTGTTTTGATCAGTGGCTGAATGTTCGATTACTTCTTCACTTCGAGGCATCTGAAAAAGGAATATGTCATGCCATTAAGGGTATAGATGTATAGCTACATCATGCCCAAGCTCGTAATTTTTTTTTTGAATTCCATTGAATATTTTTCAATTATGAATAAAACTTGAAATAGTGAACGAAAGTAGCTTTGATACAACACTCTCTCTCTCTCTCTCTCTCTCTCTCTCTCTCTCTCTCTCTCTCTCTCTCTCTCTCTCTCTCTCTCTCTCTCTGGACTATGAGTCATTTCCAAATATCTCCATAACATCCTAGTTAGAAATCTTCAACATCCAGTAGTAGGAGTTTACGTGGACTCCCAACAATTATGGGCAGGGTTGACGACATCCTACCAAAATGTTACAATAACTCCACTGCAAAACGTTGAAGAGAATTATCAAAGCTAAGCTGTTATCAGTAGTATTGTAGTTCCATTCTATTACACTTCTAACGAAACGATATTTATATTGATGGTATGGCTCAAATTAGCATGAAACCGAAGGTACAACGAAGCTGAGGTAAACGAATTTTCTCTACTTACCAACTATGAAACAACACAATTTCATCCCCAAGCAAGGGACAGGTCATCAATTTCAAGGATTTCGAATACCTATCCCCTTGTTGGACCGATTTTCACCTGTCCACTTTGTTATGTATTACCCTCGTTTACTGCCCACTCATTTGGCCGACTGTTTCCTGAGGGGGATAGAACGTCGTATTGAAGAGAAAAAAAATACTCGAGGGACACAGTTCTTGTTTTCCGAAGTAGGTGGGAGAGACGGATCTGCAGTCCGACCGGAGGAAAATCGACAAACGTCAAACGTCCCACAGCAATCTCTCTTTCGCCCGTCCTTAACTGTTTCACTAGGGGTGGGGAGGGGACGTCGCACATGTCAGGGAAACTGAAACTGAAAGCTATTTGTGGGAACAAGACACCGGCCCCATCGATCCGCCTCTTTCCTCTCCAGGTCTCTATGGAAAACGTCCGTATTTGTTGAGCCTGCTTCGGCAGTGGAAATCACCACCCCCTGAAAGACCCCTGTGTCCATTTCAACCTGAAATGATGGTCCATTTTTTTCTCCAAACACTCATTCTGAGTTTGATGGATATGGGGAACCAATCGCATGTATAGGCCACAATGATATTAGAGAGCTAAACTACATGTGAAGTACCAAACCAAACACCGGTTAGCTGCTTACTCTAATGCGCACGTCAACTCAAAACAGCGTCTTTTTTGTGTCTTTCATCTGCCGGTGATGGTGGCTTTTGGAGAGATGAAAGACTTTTTTCAAGTTGTTAACAATTTAATTTGAATTTTCCGTTGCAGTTTCAAAACTTTACATTTTTCGACCTCAAAACTGTATTCAGCAACCGTAAAAATCCCCTGGTACCAAGTTTTGGCTCGAAAAACCGATAAATTGAGATTACTTGGTTACTTTCGGAGGTTTCTAGGTTGCTATCAGAAAAACCGTGTTCCACGTTGGTTTAACCCTTTTCTACACCTGCGTCCCGCCCTGGTTCAATTTTTGGAATAACTCCCAGTTCTCGCTCCTCATGGAGATGGGGTTCCGAGTATTCTCCTTTACGCGGAAACCACGCCAACAGGTTTCTTTCGATTGGTTTTCTTCTTTAATTTTTAATTTGTTAATTAAGCGTCCCACTGTGTGTTCTTTCGTCGAAATTCAATCAGTATGGTGTGAGGTTAATCCCTGATTTTTGGCAGAACTTAAGTCGAACTTTGAGTTTTCTGAAATCTTGGGATACCGATTGTACCTTTCCAGGAAAATGACCCATGTAGTAGGTAGGTACCTATGGTATTTCTACAATAATATTGTAGAACTAAAATTGTTGTGAAGCGAAAATATGATTAGTAGTTAGTGATGTTTTCTGGCGAGTCTTCTACACAGAAATATAGTAAACCTTTGTGTAATAATTTGCAGCGATTTCTTCCTATATGGTAATCCAAAAAGCCACTTTTTGACTGAATGCTTACGGTAGGAGTGTTACGTCGTATAATTAAATTCAAAATGAAAAGTCACTATTGAAGGTTATTGAAGAATTTTTAAAAAACGGAAACTCCCCACGATACCCTACCCTTCGTGTTAAATAAGGACAAGAAGGCCGTGGAAGGGTAGGGAACGCTAAAGGAGGTTAATAAGGGGATTCGGAAAATCTAACAAACAGAAGCTTGAGTAACTTTGATTGACGTTGTTATTATTCAGTGAAGTTGTAGTTATCGTCCGGAGTGACAAACCCACACACAATCACACCCACAAAAAAAATCAGTGAATGTGGATGGACAGAAAATAGGAGTTGACATAAATGACGATAAAAAGGAAAATACTACCGTCGGAAGAACGTTTATGATTGAGAAGGGGCCAGCCAGCACTAAGTGGTACCGCTTCGCTATAGGGACCATTTTCCACTATTTCCTTGGGATACACCCCCCCCCCCTTTCCCTTTCAGTATCGAGTTACATTCCGCGCAGTTGACTCGGATAAAGTTTTGCGGTCCTGCTCCCGACATGCCCTCCTGGTATCTGATAGGCTCAACTGCAGTTGCCCATTTTCCTTCTCCCCCAATGTCACCAGGGCTTCTCAATTTCTCAAGTTGGCTGTTAGCAAGATTTTTTTTTCTTTCTCTTCCTCTTCTTAGTTTTTCCGTTTGTATTTTTTCTTTTACGGTTGTTTGGTTCAGCTCTTCTTAGATATCTGGTGGCGACGATTTCGGCTTTGCTGGCTCACCTCATATCTGTTGAGAGCAGTTGCCAGTCTTTCAGCTATTCACTGGACACTCGAATGTTGATGTTGACATGAAAATCCGTCGTAGTACCGAGCAGTTATATAACATTCAAGCGGCATTTAGCAGACAAAATATCATTGTCACAATTAGGAGTAATTATTAGGGAAGAAGGGCGACTACGGCCAAGTGCGCTCATCATTTCTAAGGACGTGAATGTCATAACAGTTCTATATACAATATGTATATAGATGTATACTGCCGTGCTAAGCCAGAAAGTCGTATCTTGGCTTCACCCAACTTTCGGGAAAACGACCTAATAGGTTTCGTGGTGAAATAACTCTTTCACGGGATTATTTTTCCTCCTTTTACCGCAACTAAAAGTTTTTCTTATAGGAAATTAGTTGCTGAATCGATTTCTGAGGTCAAAATTAAAGTTTTTTTGGTGTATACTGTCAAAAAACTGTATAACATTTTTCTATTCTTATTTTACTTACATTTAGGTCAGATATACTAAGCCTGAAGTCGTATCTCGATCTTGAATTCACGTTTGCGCAAGCGCAGTGGCTACTATCAGTCCGAAGGTGGTGATTTTCATAGGGGACCATCTAAATACTCATTTGTAACATCCCTGAAAATTTCATTGAAATCGGATGGAAAATGTCGAAGTTATGGCCGTTACAAGGAAATTCACGTTTGCGCAAGCGCAGTCGCTTATATCAGTCCGGGGATGATTATTTTCATAGGGGACTGTCTACACACTAACCCGCTCAATCCCTGAAAATTTCATAGAAATCGGACAATAACTTCGTATAGTTATGCCCGTTACAAGGATTTCATGACAGACACGGAACCAAAATTGTTCAGAAAGGTCTAAAACCTAAAACGCGAGTGAAAATTTTGATTTGAGAACATTTTTTTCATCCTTGAAAAGTGAAAACAAAGCTTCCGCTACCTTGGTAGACTCGGAAGCAATAAGAATGGAAAAGTTTTATACAGTTTTTTGACAATATACACTAAAAAATGTTTAATTTTGACCTCAAAAATCGATTCAGCAACTAATTTCCTATAAGAAAAACTTTTAGTTGCGGTAAAAGGAAGAAAAATAATCCCGTGGAAGAGTTATTTCACCACGAAACCTATTAGGTCGTTTTCCCGAAAGTTGGTTGAAGCCAAGATACGACTTTCTGGCTTAGCACGGCAGTATTCAGGTAGATAACAGTAAGAAGGTTCCCAAAGTCACCACTAAATGCTGAGTTTTCAGAGGCAAAAAGTCGTATCATGCCGAATCAGAATGCAAGAAGTCGTATCGTCGAAATACTGAGGCCGATTCTCGTAACTGTGTCAAGATACGAGTTTTCTTCTTCTGATTCGCTCTGATACGACTAGTTGCTTAGCATAATCAAGTTAACATGCCTTAACGCAAAAATCGGGAGGCTTGTTTGAGGCATTTCTAGTCGAGATACGACTCTGAAACTTCGAAAATCGATAGAAATCGACCCCCTAAACCCCCGGGTACCAATAACTTAATTTGGTCAAATTTTCACTTTACGACTTTCTGGCTTAGCACGGCAGTATACATGTATAATGATTTGTATTGCATTCTGGGTTAACGGGTAGGTCCTTGCCTACATGGAATTATGTGTTCTTTCCAATAACTAAATTTCTAACGCAATCATGTTGGTATTTTTATTGTTGAAAATTGTAAAATGAGTACCTGCTTATTCTTGAGTATCTACTAACATCAAATTCCAAGAATACGTGTGTCATGGTTCTGACTCTCTTCCCTCGTCTATCTACTGAAATATTAGATATATCATTTGCTTAGTTGAATCTTTAAGGGGGTCTCAGTTGGTAGCCGTTCGTTCTTAGTATTTTGCCAAAATGAAGGCGCAAAAACTTAAAAAGTTGTACCTAAATTTGAAATTTCAAAGGATTTTAGAAATTCGTTAGTGCTCAGCCCTAGGGAATTGAAAATCTGAAATATTGCCGCCGGAATCATCAAAATCGAACAATAACTTCCTAAGAGAAATGGGAAAAACTACCGAATAAACGGTTTTTCCCAAGTTTTTTCCTTATTTCTCTGGCAATTATTGTTCGATTCTGATGATTCCAGCAGCAATATTTCAGTTTTTCTATCCTCAACGCCCATGCACTAATGAATTTCAGAAATAACAAGGAACAAACGGCGACCGACTGAAACCCTCTAAATGGCTGGATTTTTGAGTGAGTGTACTTGGGGTGGTGTACTGTATTGCAGATACTTAGCCGTTTGTACTTACTGCTCACCTTTTGTGCTTTCTTTTTTCTCCCTACGACAGATTCACACAACTGCATCTTGCCCTTTTGATTCCCAGAAACTGAACTCTGTGGAAATATGCCTGTGGAGGCAACTGGAACACTGGATGTTTTCAATAGCTAGGTAGGTTTCTTCCTGAAGTGAGTAAAAATCCGATCTTGATTGTCATATAAAGTCAATTATTGACCTTAGCAGAAACGACTGCTTTTGGTTTATATTTTCAATATTGACCCATTGGAATCGAGCAAGGAAAAACAAATTTTAACCCCCCTCAAAATTGTATGTTTTACGTTTCAAGGTTTCTACGTAAAATCCGAAAATGTAATAAAAAATTTTCCGTCCGTCCGCGATATGCCGAACGCCATACGCGGCACTTTTCTAGACAGTTGAAATTTGGTATATGGGCTCCATTTGGGGTCCAGTTGTGCCGCGAAGCTTTTGGTTGATATGTTAGTCACTTCTATGGGGTGAAAATTAAGGGTTGAAATTCTCAACAGTGCTCTAGCTCGAAATGAAGGTTTATTTTCTTCACCAATTCAAAATAGTATTGAATTTTTAAAAATTTTAGAGACCGGAGCTCTGTAGGACAAACCGTTCGCTCCCTACGAGTGTGAACCACCAAAGAAGTCTAATCTGCGTTGAAATTTTAGCTAGTATCCAAAATGTAATTGCTATTTGTTTCTGTATTCAGTTTTGCTTCCTTAGCAACCAGCAAGTACTAATCAAAAAACGTCTGCCAAGTTGGGTGGGCAGTATAGCTTCCTCACTCATTGTAACATGGACGTATTGAATCAGTTGGCGAAAAAATTATGATTCAAAGAGTTATTGAATACCAAAATATTAGCGGTCCACCGTCTAGGACCTAACCCACACAATCCCTGAAAATTTCATCGAAATCGGTTGAATAGTTGCGGAGTTTTGGTTGTAACAATAAATTTAAAGTTCGCGCATGCGCAGCGGCTATTGCTTGACCAATTTGATTGAAACTTATAGGGTGTCTCTTAGAAGTTAGTCCCTAACTAACCTCCAAATTTGAGCAAAATCGGTTCATTAGAAACCGAGAAACCGAGGTCCCAGGAAATTCACGTTTGCGCATGCGCACTCGCTCCTATTGGTCCGAAGGTGCTGAAATTTATAGGGGACCGTCTAGGACCTAACCCGCACAATCCCTGAAAATTTCATCAAAATCGGACCACAGGTTAGTATAGTTTTGCCCGGGACAAGGATTGACCACAGACAGACCGACAGACAGACAGACCGACAGACCGACAGACAGACAGACAGACAGACACGGAACCAAAATTGTTCGGGAAGCTCTAAAACGCAAAAAGCAAGTGGAAATTTTGATTTTGGAGGACATTTTTTTTTTTCACTTCTTTCACGAATACAAAGCTTCCCTACCTTCGGTAGTGAGGAAGCAATTTTCTATTAGGTACGAACTTTTCAAACTTGACAAGGAATTCTAACAAACCAACATGACAGAGATAAGTAGTAAAAGACTTAGGTATATCGGTAGCAAAAGTGTAAGTTCAAGTTAGAAATTTTTCAGGGAATGAAAAAATAAACTACTTTCATGGGCTCTGTATCTCTTATGGATGGAGATTTATATTAAAAGCAAGCGGATGGTACGTAAATTCTCTTTGCAAGACTTCTCGTGTTTATTTTGGTATTTATGACTTACGATTATTAACTGAAACCTAACTCAACTTACGAGGTTTTACACTTTTACTCTAGATATGTAGGAACGGTTCTCCTGTTCCGTTCAACGGGTTTTCGTGGTGTAGCGGTTATCACATCTGCCTAACACGCAGAAGGTCCCCAGTTCGATCCTGGGCGAAAACACAATTTTTTTTGTCTCTCTCTTACCATCAGATAATTTTTGGTGGTTTCTTTTGAGTTAGATAGGGAGAGCGTTCATATCATTTCCAATTTAACATTGATCATAATTTATGATTATAATTCAACATTTTATGTGTGACCTTGTTGTGTGTAGGTACATATTAATACATTTGTGGTTCTGAAACCTCTACAAAATTTTGTCGTTCAACACCTCAAAACCTGTCACTTAATATTCGCTGACACACCTCTACTTTTAAAAATTTTACTGTGACACCATTAACCCTGAAAAGTTATCTTCAGAAACATAAACAATAATGAATCATCGTGTAATAACTTGCGTTGAAAGCCTCCTTTGAACATATGAAATACTAAGCAGATGGAAGAAGAATATTTAGCATTAATGCTTAAATACAATTAATGTAAATACTTTAAAATAGAATATAAGTACTTACTTATGTTTTTGTCTGTAAGATGGGCACGGCGGCGCATCTACCTCCAACTTATCTGAAAAACATTGAGAAACCTCTCCTTTTTAGTGATTTGCCATCCGTTTGTTGTTAAAAAAATGTTCATCTTAAGGCATGACTGACTTTTTATACCGAAATCGAATGAGACCACTCCCTGTTTACTCAACTATCTATCCCAGACACCTTATTTTATTATTATTATTATTATTATTTTTTTTTTTTTTAGTGTTGAATTGGTAATTTTTACTCGAGGAATATTATTGCGTAGGCAGATGAATCACTGGAATCCAAAACCCTTGTTGCTTGCAGGATAAAAAGTTTGTTCAGTCCGGCTGAATCAAAACCAATTCGCAGTATAAAGATCCAGTGAGGCAGAGAGGGGGGAAAAGAGCTATCAAAACTTGGTAGAAAAGTAAAAGTTGACGGAACAGTTTGCGAGGAGGACTTTGCCCCCCGATATTAGCCGCAGTCCCCATTTCGAATTCGCTTTCTTTCTCCCTTCATTTCTTCTTCATGGGGACCCCCCCCTTCCGAAACCTCAATCCCTTCCCCGTGGACGGGAAACCTTCGTTGAAACCTCTCACTTCTTTTGTTAATAGTTTGACAGATGGCGCCTTCACCTTTAGTTTCCACCTCATTTGTTCTTTCCCTCAGGGGAAGTTTCCCTTCTTCCTTATCAACTCCATTCCAAGTCATTATCCTACTGTACCTCCCACCACCGTCGTTGTCAGGCCTATTATTAGCTTTCGCTTTTGGAGTCAAATGAAGAGAACGGGAAGGATTTTATCAGAAGAAACGACCCCCATAGATAGAATGAGGGAGGTGGCGTCGTTTTCTTTGTCCCATCTTTCATTATCATATCTCCCTCCCTTTCCACCGTTTTAACGCTCCTCCTCGATTTTGCAGCTAATTGTGTTTTCTTTTTTTTTCGTTTAAAAGGATTAACCGCCCTTGATATCCCATGGAAAATGAGTTTGAAACAATTACCCAGAAATTGTCAGAATCGTGGACTGGATGGAAAACTTTGAGAAGCGATTGGCGTTTCTGTCACTTTTACTACCCAGAAGGGTTACTAGATCTACACTTTTTCTTCTTCAAGCTAATCTTTTTTCTTATCTTGACTTTGCTCAACTGATGCTCTTATTATCATGTTAATTTCTCAATTTTCTTTATAAGCTAATGGAATCCTGATTAGTCTGCTCCTTTTTTGGGTGTTAACTTTATTTATCCCAAGAATTACCTTTTAAAGCTCATGTCGTCCAGAACAAAAAAAAAGTCTGCCAAGTGGGTGTGGCACATAGCTTCCTCGTATCCATAACCCGATTATACAGATGATCCGATCCATAGTAGTTAATCTGAAAACACCAATCTCTAAGTAGGTACCTTTCACTACCCTCATAGGGGACCATCTACACGCTAATCTGGACAATCCTAGAAAATTTCATCAAATTCAGACGAAAAATGTAAGTGCGGTAGTGATTGGATCAAAAATGTTTAACTTGTCTAGGATTCGAACCTGGGACTCCTGGGTGGGAATCCAGAGCATTGCTGACTGACCTATCAAGGGGATGGCTCAACGGGGTTTGAGATCCTCACCTCACACGCCACTGTTACGGCTGTTACAAGGATTTTACGTTTGCGCATGCGCAGAGGCTACTGTACATTTTAAGGCCTTGATTTTCATTGGGGACCATCTACAACCTAATCCGCGTAATCCCTGAAAATGTCATCGAAATCGGGTAGAAATTGTGGACGTTATGTCTGTTACAATCAATTCACGTTCGCGCATGCGCATCGGCTACTATCAATCCGGGGGTGATGATTTTCATAGGGGACCATCTAAACTCTAATTTGTAACATCCCTGAAAATTTCATTGAAATTGGATTGAAAATGTGGAAGTTACGGCCGTTACAAGGAAATTCACTTTTGCGCATGCGCAGTCGCTTCTATCAGTCTGAGGATGATGATTTTCATAGGGGACCGTCTACACACCAACCCGCACAATCCCTGAAAATTTCATCGAAATCGGAAGAAAAGTGTGAAAGTTATGGCCGTTACAAGGAATTCACGTTTGCGCATGCGCAGTCGCTTCTATCAGTCCGAGGATGATGATTTTCATAGGGGACCGTCTACACACCATCCCGCACAATCCCTGCAAATTTCATCGAAATCGGACAATAACTTCGTATAGTTATGCACGTTACAAGGAATTCATGATAGACACACAGACACACGGACACACAGACACGGAACCAAAATTGTTCAGAAAGGTCTAAAACGCAAAACGCGAGTGAAAGTTTTGATTTTGGAGAACTTTTTTCTTTCGTCCTTGAAAAGTGAAAACAAAGCTTCCGCTACCTTGGTAGACTCGGAAGCAAAAGAGTATGCCTTCTCATGTAGAAAACAAGGAAAGTTCTTGTGTCATTATACCTACTCAAGGTTCTAAGCAGTTGGAACCTAAGTCTGTAGCCACAACCTGGTCGTGTTCCTCACCGTGTGTGTGATCGTAGGTCATAAGTCTGAGACTATATCCAGATTTTAGAAGACAAAAAAGTAGACTGGACTGGACCCATTCCCATTTCCAATATCATCTGTAACTTTTTTGGAACTGCGCCTTTTCCAAACTGGGTCTGAAATGTGAATTTCTGCAGGAAACATTGATTCTAGAACGCGGTTCATAGCGTTTGCCCCACCGACTGAGCCACGAATGTTAGCTCTCAAAATTTAGTTTCTGAATAAGATTTCATGTCCAAAAATTAGCATCAGAAACAAAATATTCATAAACTGATCTGAACTCTTATTCCATTGTGTATACATATAACTGTTCCTAAGCCGATGGCAACAATTTCGTGGATCTAACTGAAATCTAAATGGAGCCCATATACCAAATGTCATCAAAATCGATCTAGCAATCAAGGAAAGTGCCGCGTTCGGCGGACGGACGAATTTTTTTTAAAATTCAATTTTCGGATTCTACATTCCTTGATACGTAAACCTTTGAAGGGGGGGGGGGGTTAATTTTTTTTCGCTCAATTCTAAAGGTTCATTATTAAAAATAATAAACCAAAATAAGCTTAACTTGTGAGGTTTGATTATAATCATGATAATGTTCTACCCGATAATCACAGAAACGGTGACGACTAGCCGCTTTAATTTTTAAATATTAGAATATAGACAGTAGGTAATAAAAAATGAAGGAAAAAAAAATTATATTTAATTTAATCAGAACAAAAATTACTGGGTCGGAGGGTGTGAGTGGTGGTTGGAAGGGGTTCTCTCAACTACCGGGAGAGACTCTAAATTTACTAATATTAATATTATTCACTTTGGAAATCGGAATGTATTTCTCGGGTAGAAGCTGACAAAATGAATCGATCCATGGTAATATTATAACTACTCTGCATCTATTCTCTTGCTAGAGATCCACAATAATTGTGGAAAGTCAAGTGGAAAGTCCACAAGAAAAGCCCCTGAAAAGCCAAGTGGGCTTAAGTCATGGAAATCTATTTTTGAGATAAAGCATTTGTTGCCTCCAGCTTACTGAAAAACTCCCTAATTTTTGTTGCCCATCGAACTTGTGATGCTATCTCTTGGGCTATTCTCGAAGCGCTATACTTATGCCACTAGGCCAATAAACGAAGTTGAATGTGCATATTACTTTTCCGCACTTATCTCCGTGTCACCCAAAATTTGACTTATGCCACTGGCTTTTCAGCGGCTGGAAATCAATCACTAACAACAATTATTGTTGTTAGCGATTGATTTCCTGAAACTACCTAGAGTGTAGGTAGTGAGAGGAACAACTTGAGATCTGGGTAACACGAGACTTGCTTACCCAGAGCGTATGTAAACTCGACCCTCTCGTTTTACTACTTGGTAGTTTAGTTTTACTTACCAAGCAGTTTATCCTCACATATCCAACAAACGGACAACTTTCTTCCCTCTCCCAAAGCTGTTTAGTTTAAATTTCCAGACCCTGTCCCTAGGCAAACATAATTATCTCTAAGGAGGACTACAGATCCATCCTAACTTCCACTGTGTTTACTCCAACTTTATTACTGGATGTCTCCATTTTGTTGGATTGAGTACATAATCTATAACACTCCATAATAATTATGGATTAGGACAATTATTGTCCTAATGAATCTAAATGTGAAATCTATAAAATAATGGTAGAACAGACAACGCAAGAGTGAAGGATTAAACTAAGAGAAGATTGAAACAAGGACTGACATTTGTAAAATAAATTCTACTTAAGTTTTTCCTCATAACAGGAATTTTTTATTCATGTCTGGGAATAAATATCACCGTTACGCAGCTGACGGTTCCTCCTTATAGAAAGTTGGTGCATCAAAAGGACTTTGATAGCTCTTCTGCATTTTTTTTGTTGGCTATTTTGGATTGTTTTATTCGCATTCTGCATATCCGAGCTTTTTGAAAGTTTGGTTCTATGTCATTCTATATTCTGGGCAGTTTTAAAAATTGAATGGTTAAAGAATGTCATCTTCTTGGTTTAGGTAATGAATGTGAACTAAAATAATGATTGTGTGTTTTTTCAAAAGCCCTTTAAAGTATACAGGTTCTGTTCGTGTGACGGTAGGCTCCTCATTTCTTTCTTCACTATCCGCAAAAGAGGCGCCCATAGTATTTTTTGTGAACCCAGCAGACAGTAGGTTATACATCTAATACATAAAATATAGGTATACATAATATATATTACATAATATATATTATAATCTCATCCGTACATGTATGTCGCCGATCGTCAGGAAAACCCGGGTTCGATTCCAGGCCGTGACATCAACTTTTTTTTCTAATTTAATAAATAATTGTATTTAGATACAATTTTGTTGTTGACATTTTATGTCAACAACATAAAATATATTATATTTTATGTCAGGATGTTACGGTTTTCTTTTGCATGCTTTCCAGCTAGTCTACAATGAAACGTGGGGTCTGCACTAACTAAACGACGAGAAACCGTTTCATTGGCCAAACCACAAGACTGCCCTAACGGCGCCAGTTCTACCCTTCCCCCCAATAATTATCGAAAGAACTGGTTAACGTTCCTCTAAGAACATGATAATTATGTTGCAAAGTGCATACGTTCAACAGTGTTTGTATCAAACCATTTTCATTGTGCAAGCCGGTGAACCCGATTCGACATACCACAAAATTACAATTCACAATAATAAGCGGTACAGTGGTTTCTTTACTTGACAAGAAATCCTCTTCATGCAAAGGTAGATTGGTGCATGAAAGGTGCGTACCTTTGTGAACCACTTGATAGCCCCTTACGTCGATACGAAATTTCTGAAAAACTGAAGAATGAAACTACGTTTTCTGCGGTCTGTCGGAGAAAAGTGTATTATTAGATTTGGGGGCAAGAGTGATGCACCCGGCAGCTATTAGGGAGTCGTTAGACACATTTATCTGCACCAGTAGATAGTGGGACGGGGTTGTTCCGAGGGTCAGACCATTACACCCTCGTTGCTTCCCTCTTGTAGCTGGGCATTTATTTTCCGAGCTCGGTCGGGGTTTTAACCGTTTTTTCCCTGCCACCGCGAAACGCCTTCATTCGAGTGGCGATTCTTCTATTTCGGCCCTTCAATTTCTTTTCAAACGGTAAAACGGACTTGGCTGAAGTACGTCGCTTTTTTAACTAAAGGTAGGCAACCACATCAATTTGGATGAGAGATGAGTCAAATATTACTGTTGTCAAGGCCTTCGACCACTGGCGGCTTTATAGGTCAATAGTGGGTGAACCTGAACACCCTTGCTCCACGTGTTTGTAAAGAGACGTGTGTTATTAGCAGGCAATACAGTTCCCACCTAGTATCTTTCAATCTGTAAGTCAACTAAAAATCGACTTACAAACGAGAGATCATGTATATGACCATCGTATGTGAGAACTATCTTACTCATTTTGTATTGGGTCTTATCATCTTTCACAGGAAAATTTAAACGCTGAGGAAAAGGTGGCTTTTTGAAAATAGTGAATGATGACCGATTTTTTTTTTTTTTTAACTTATTTAAATGGCCTTCTCGATGACTTGTTGACTTCTATTTAATCTTCAATTCAATCCCACTCAACAAGGATGCAGGATACCATTCAATGGTTTCGTGGCGCATTATGCCCACCGAGGGTGGGAGTGTATAAAAGTTTGCTCCAGCCGCGGACCTCGGCGCCAATGTGGCAGACTGGACGGAGGCGGCGCATTTACCTAGTGGCTTGTTGGGGAAGAATACTCCTAGGTAAGATGGGAGCAGAGGCCGGCGCCCTGGGCTTCTGAGGAACTTGGGCTTTTAGATTGAGATGAAGGAGAGAGGAAAGATCAAATCGAATTGTTGGTGTAGACTGCATGAAGAACAAGCCCTGAGTCATCCTTTTATATTGCAGGTAACACGGTAAAGGGAAAGTGGAGGAGGGTGACGTCAGTCTGACGTGTCTACCCCCATACCTCACTCTACCTACTTACGTACATTCAGGGGTTTCCCTTCATTCCTCTTTATTAGAGAACTAAAATTGGCAACTAATGGATCATTACATACTCAAAGTGAGTGATGTAAACTGATGTTGTCTTGTTAAATTTACAGCACATTTACTACGTCATTACTCGTCACCAACTTTTTTTTCTTCGCTCTTTCCAAGATTTCGAGTTTTAGGCGTCGTTTAATATTATTATGGAAGGCATTAAACTCTCTGACTTTTAAGTATTTTTAACTCGACTACTTAAAGGTACTTTAAAGTATTTCGAAAAAGAAGAGAAAATGCAAACTATGATAATGGCCCATTGCTGAGCTCCTGTTTTTTCAGGGGCCATGGAATTAGTTACAGTCTGGTTAGTAAGGTTATTAAGGTCATTCCTTGAGTAGTAAAATGAAAAGGGTACGGTATGGTACTAACACTGAAGTCATGGGCTTTGCAACATAATTATTATGTTGTTAGAGGAACGATTACCAGTTCTGTCAATTCTGAACACCTTGAAACTGAGATCTCTCACTAACTTTGGGACAATTAAAGCCCGGCCTTTCAGAGGGAATGGGAAACCTGGTGATTAATTGGAGGAAATTAATAGAGCAATCTATTCAGAGAGCGCATTGCGGCCTTGTGTAATGGGAGAGAGCGGGACCAATGGACTTGGGGATAATAGTCGAACCTGGGAGGGAGCTTGGCGAATTGACTGGCTCAAGGATTCACGTACTGGACAGGAGTTTCGAATACATTAGAACTAAATCTCCAGCTACATTTAGGTAATCAGCTATAACAAACATTAATAGAAGTTAATATGTGAACGTGAGAGAAAGCGCCCTGGAAAATGGATGGACAAGTAGGTAAATTGATGAATACCGTCTAATCGACGTTCTCCTTGAATTCGATCCTTTCTGGAAGGAATCTTTCTCTTCCGAATCAAGATCTCCAGTTCCAATGTTAGTTAAAATCCAACCAGCTGTTTCTCAGTCACCTTTCTGCCTTCAGTGGTAACAAACTTGTGGTTCATCGTTCATTCTGTTTCATTCAGCTAGAGGCTTCATTATTCTGCTGACTTCTCTTTGGGATTATTTTTAAAGACAGCTAAAAGCTTCATCATTTTAAGAATGGTGGACAAGCTAGATAAACCTCTCCTTTCATGTGAGCAAAAACATCCAAAGTATTGCTGTAGCCTGAGGCATTGACAACAAGTCGGTTGACATGAGGTGATAATATATATCTTAGATACCATCACCAACCAGGGTTGCTACGGATATCGAAACTCCAGATATCTTCTGGATAAGTTGATAATACTCCTAGGCCACAGAGTCCTGTTCTGATAAAGATTTTCAGCTTATCTTCTACGATGGGTGTACTATTTTGGTCTGGAAAATTCAAACAACTTTGGTTCTTTTTCCACGTCCAACTGTAAACCACTTTTGAAAGAGTAATTGCAATACCTCAAACACCCTTTGAAGGAGATATTGAGTAAGGCCATCAATCATCTAGTCATTACCCTACTAGACACTAGATATCTCTAGAAGGATATAGAGCAAACTTTGTGAATGGAAATTACCCGCGAAAATCAGCGATTTAATCGGATTTAACCCTGTAGATGCGAAGAGGCCTAGTGGAGGATATACGTTCGCGAGCTAGGTAAGAACCCACTAAAGCCCCCGGACACCTCTGAATATGCTGTAGTTATAGCGGGATTACATTTAATAGATATTAGGTCGTTGAGGGGTCGCTCGGGGGTGGGGGTAATGGGTTACGACCCGGCCTTAACGGGAGCAACCTTTCAAATAAATTATACCCAACTCCCTTCACAAACCTCCTTAAAGGCGATTGTTGTTAAAACGAACATGAAACTTGTTTCTCTCCTTACCACAATCATGGAGCTTGAAGTTGTTCAATTTGCGGGTCAATCTAATCCAAGTAAGCATTAAGTAGTATATTATAAATATACCATAATATGATATATTATATCAACAACAAGAAAACTATCCAAATGTAATTACCAAGTTATAACTATTTCATGTTTATCGGTATAATAATAATTTATTTATTTATTCGTTAACATTATTGTGTTAGTTATTAATTATTTATCGGAAAATCTACTCTCAAATACACCTCATGCCATTCCTCTGAATTCTGTTGCCTCCCAGGCTTCCCCAGCCTCTAGGTCATGCGAAATTAAACCTGCTCCGCAGAGACTGCTCACCGATCGGCTAGGCGCTTGGACCAATCAAATTATGTGATAATTTGAATTCTCACTGTCGGTACATAGTAGTACATAGTGTAAGTCAACAATATTCTTCAAATATAATATAGTTTATGGCTATAAGAAACAATCGTCATTGTAAGTCAACTAATAAACATCCGGTACGGGATCAACTACAATCATCATGAGGAAAAAAAAAAACAAAGAAAGCTACTAGCACCAAGTCCCTCACTGTATAGTCGGGGTAAAATTTGGATGATGCCTCCTACTGTACGATTGACCTCCCTTGTGGGTACATCAGCTCCCCTCCATTCGACATGGGTTATATACTAACCACATTTGAAAGACATCAGGATGATCCCAAAATCTTTAGAATCTACCAATCCAAAACAAGGCAAGTTTCTAGCGATATGTGAAGAGAAACACTGTTTACGCAACTCACGAAATGATTTATTGAGGCAAGAAGGTGGGGAAACGATGGAAGTTGTGAGCTTCAAACATCACAATCTGGAGATTCCCTGAAGGTCTATACTTCCAACCTTCAAGGTATTTCAAAGCCCGAGGTGCTTCCAAAAGTTCTCAAACTGGTGGAAGTTCTGCAACTGCTTTGGAAGTAAGCCCGCGTTAGATAATGGATTTTGAGGTTTGAAAGCGGGTTTAGGTAAATCATTATGGGGTATGGTTAAGGAGAGATTAATGTGGAGCATAATGAACGAGAAAACACTAATTGTCAATTTAAACACCTTTCCAACTTTGTAGGACGGTTAGCCGGTAAATTTTTTAGGTACGCTCTACTTTTCATGTTGAATTCATTCAGCCAAATTCATTGAAAAATATGTAAGTTGCAGATGGGCAACAATGTTGTTTAATACTAGAAAGTTCATGATTGTTCAAACGACAATACTATAGGGATAGATAGTTTAGTTTGAGTAGGATAATTTATTTAGATTGGGTGAAGCCAATGATACAGGATCTTCCTGATACGCTCATCAGCTTCTAATTTGTTTGAGGCACTTGGATTTTTATTTCCTGGAGATTATTTCAGGATGTTCCGCTAAACTGTGTAGAATAATGACCACAAATCGTACCTACTCATGTTCCTATGAACTTACGTGAAGCGGAGACATATCTGCATTGTCAGAACGTTCAAGTTCGAAGCGCATAGAAACCGAAAGAATTACAAGATTGGATAATGATTATTCAATATTAGAGTACAAAGAACCACGGCCTCACCGCTGGAAACGGATTTGGATTCGGAACCGAATAGGGTTAGGAAGGTGATTAGTAGCAAAGTTTCCTCCCTCAAATCTTGAGGATTTCCCACGAAGGAAGAAAAGTTATTGTCGCAAGTTTCTCTCTTGCGCCCTCAAGTTCCAAGTCCAGAACCAATCAAATCCAACTATTGGAAAGGGATCCAGTTGGAGTAGAGGTCTCCTAACGTCCTTTACTCCCTCTCTACGGTCATTTTGAATCTACTTGATTCACTTCGAAGTTCGCCTTGAGTTCGGTTGCCTTCGGCTGAACTCGTCTTGTTTGAGAGATGTGAGATTTCCTTCGTTGGAGACGATTTGATTGGTGTAATGGGGGTGCTGGGATTGCAGCATCCAGACCCCGATTGAAAGGAGACCCCCTTTAAAAAGAACATATCAAGTGATTGCGAATGGAAAGGAAAAGAGAACTCGAATTATACAGACTCAAAGAAGTGAAAGAGTTGAAAGGACCAAGTATCACCATAAAGTCCAAGTGAAAGTGGAAAAGGAAATCCAAATATTGCAAAAATATTAAATATAAATGAGGAGGTATTAAAAACTCTCCAAATTATTACACAATGGTTTATCATGTTACTGTATAGGTCACCCGTCTGCATAGAACGCGACTTTTCTGTTAATACCTACCACTAGCAATAACATCGATATCCAAGAGATGTTGGGGTCTTCATTAAAAGAAACGGGCAATAATCGTTTTTGGTCATCTGAAATTTGAAGGAATCCTATTTTCGTCAGTAATAATTCTTATGCGATCTGCAGTCGTGTTTCTGATGTTAAAATCTTTGCAGGACGCGAATGGTTTGTTCTACAAAGCTCTTGGTGATCTCATCCGATCATATTTTCAATTTATGAAGAAAAAAAACTTTACATCGAGAGTGTTTGAGCTTGGGCGTTTGAAGATTTCAACCCTTTAAAAGTTACTGGCGCTAACCAAAAGCTTCGCGGCACAACTAGGCCCCACAAGGATCCCATAAACCAAATTTCATGAAAATCGTTTTCACGGCAACTAAGGAAAGGTACTGCGTACAGCGGACTGACGGATTTCTTTTATTTGATTTTCCTATTCCACGTACCTTGAAAAGTAAATTATCAATTATTTATTACATCATATAATTTATGTTTCTATTTTGATTTTTGAATTATGTTTCTATTTTGATTTTTGTACGACGCGTTCATGTCCCTGTGACGACGAATAAAGATTATCATTCATTCATTCAAATTTTGAGGATACTTAAAAAAATTTTTTAGCTCCATTCCAAAAGTTTATTATTGGAATTAATTTAAAAAATTACCTCATCTAGACAGCTACGAGGCCTCCAATTTTTCACGACTAATAATTGTCTTTACAGCGAACCGAACAGACTTTCGTTTGGGCAAAATGTTTGCACGATCAGATAACTGTGATTGACTCTCTTACGTTATGCCTAGCATACTTTCCATGCTCGTTCATAATTCCTCGGATGTCCTGTTAATTTGATACATCCACGATACGCTCATGTGTTCAACACAGTAAAGCCTTGAGTATGAAATAGGTAGATTATAGAATTTAGCGGATTTCATTTTTGAAACGCTCTGACCAATTCCTACTAAACGTTCCTATTATTTCTTAACACTTCGTTCAGGTATTTTTTGCTTCTTTCGTATTGTTCTTGTAGTTTCGAAAGTTTTTAATGAATGGTAAAATTGGCGATTTGACTCTGAAAACTTGCAATGAATGAATCATTCGGTCTTAATTTTATCTTCGTGAAATTATGTAAAATAATAATCGTAGATAGTACTTAATACATTCTGTTGTATTTTTGTAAAATATTAATACTGCCATGAACTATTTGGAAGCTTCCATCAAAAAATACAATTCCAAAAGTATTTATTAGAATTCCTCCCAGAATTACCACGCGTGAGCTCACGCCGTTCCACCATTTTCTTCCCTTAGATACTCCTAATATAAAGTATAAATATAAGGCGGGGTATTTTGTGCCAACCAAACGAAATACCACTAGGCTACCCATGCGACTTGGTGCTCCTTGTTACTGAGTGCTTACGTCACTGTCCCGATTCAAACTGACGATAATTGTGCCAACACTGAGTGTATAATGAAAAGGGGAGCATTCTCCGAATTTCCCGTGCGATCCATCTGCCTAGCGGGCACTCGTAACTCGAGATGTACCCGGGGGAAGAGGTTACAGGAGACCGACCCTTCAAAGTTTCAAGTGGAGGAACTGAAGGCACAAAACCTTACGAGGTTCCATCATTATCTAAACGAAGCAGCTACACGAGGTTGAAGAATCTCTGAAACAATTTGAATCTGTCCCCGTAGATTGCGACTCGAGGAGAGACGACGATTCAATTATTTTCACTGGAAAATTCATATCAATTACTTCCATGTTATTTTTTATGCATATTTTGTGGAAATAATACCCCATTGTAGTACGAAAAAGCAACTTTTTGCACAATATCTGATAATTATAACTTCAATTTATATTCATCCATGATTCTGGAAATCTTTCTCGGACGTCCCACAGTAAGACTTGGGGGTCCTTATGCGATTAATCTGGGGTAAAGAAAGACAACACTCAAAGGAGAAGGAATAAACACATAAAAATCCTTTTCAGGCCATTATACATTAAAATCCGAGAACAAAACCATATACTATAAACCATAAACTACATCGAGTGAAGCTGTTTTGTGAAGATGAAAAATAGATAATACTTTACGTTTTATCGATCATTGGCTGTAATCGAAATAATCTAATAATAATATACCTAATGGCTGTTGATAATGGCCATATAATTATGGATAATCATCATCCCTTGGAATGCATGTCTATTACTAAACAATATGTTTGCCAATAACTCGTTCTTTTCTCCCAAGGAGACTATTGTTAGTATTATGAATGGATATTATTAGAACTGAAAAAACTATTCCATTCTGTAAATTTCTTCGAGAAGTTTAACTGAAACATTTAAAATGTGTAAATCAAACACTTATTTTGTTATCCTCCAGTTCTTTCACGAAGAATGCTGGGTGATTCAATACGCCCAATCGGGATCTCCTAACTCTGCAATTGGTGGAGGAAATTTTCCTTTATTTAAGACCCTCTCTATGAAGTTGTAGGCAAACCAAATGGCGGTGAACTTCCCTGGTACTCTTGCCTGAAAAAAACACACGTATTAACCTATCGAAAGACCACTTAAGCTAACAATGATTGTCATCCCTCCTTCCAATTGAAAGTCGGTTAAGGAGGCCTTGCGGTCTCCCCCTCCCCTGCAAGCAGTGAAGTCAACAAGGGGAGGCTCTGATACTTCCCTCTCCGATTTTGTTTAAATTTTTACAATTTATTCTACAACCGAAATAAGTCGATAGTTATCCTACCGTTCCGTTGAGTTTGTCTCAGAAACCCAGAAAAAAATTACTTTAGGCCGGAAATTACGATACAGTTAGTTTTTCCACGTATCCATGCCATAGCAAACAAACTTTCAGGAGTCTTTCTACTTATACAATATGAGGGACGTGTATGGAGTTTTTCGCAAAATATCCCTGGAAGGCCAAATAAGAATGTTCTTCTAGACCAAATATGACCAGGAACATAATAAAGTTTGCAAGGTTTGCCAGAAATTTTGAAATAAAAGCAATTTATGAACGTGTTTTTTTCGATTATTAAGTGTTTTTTTTTCCGCTAAGGTAGATTGCTTTACTTCACTCAGACATACTATAGTCATACTTACTTAGTCAAACTTTTAAAATTTGTCCTCTTTTGTTTTAAATTTTTCGTAACCGCTATATTTTTAGGCCATATTTTGGCGTAAAATAATTTTTCAGAGCTCCTGAGATCTATTCAACGAAACAACGGAATAAAGTTCGACTGTTCTTTTTTTCCTTGAATAATCATTGAAATTTAAAACAAAATCGGAGAAGGAACCTTCTGAGCCTCTTTTTGTAAGTATCCTATCAGTGTGATTATCATAACCACGTTTTATTATTATAATTCACACTTATTTGTATACAATATTCAATGCATCCAAAATCCGGAAGCACTTATTGTAATACATCGATTCATACCTTGTTACATGTACCAGGCTTCCCAGAGAGAATTCCGAAAATTGCTCCCACCGTTTTTATATTTCCCCTCTGGAAACCGAACCAGGGGCAATAGAGAGGTGCTCCATGGTCTCCCGGACACGTGTCGGGCCAGGTTTGAGAACTGAAAAATTACACTGTACATTGACTCTTCTGCCACTGTTCGAAGAATTTTAGAAGTAAATTTGTATTTGAAACCGAACTGATCTAGTCAATCTGATCCCGGGCGTTTGTCATTTTGGGATCATCACTGTGGGTGTTTGGTAAAGATGGATAAAGAATTCAAAGATGATTCCTATCCGAAGTCAAACTTCGAAATATTCTGACCATCGTCTCGTTCTTAGAAGGACGATAGAAACCCCTGGATTGGAGAGAGTTTTATTCATAAAATTTCGTGTTAAGTAGTTTGTCGATGTTTTAATGTACGACCAATTATAGTTCTCTAGTGGCCTGATTTCCAATAAACGTCAATAACTGTTTCGGTAAAAAAATCCATCCACGAATATGACTACCGATTTCTTAATGTCAAGGTACCTGAAACACCAATAGATGTTTGGTAAGTGTTCAGTACTGTTACCGCATAAAGAGCAGTTGGAACAATACGCCAAATCACACTTAGATCTCGGAGTGAACTTGAGTCGATTGAATAAAAGCCTTTGTGAATTCGGTTTTTCGTGCAATTTTTGGATTTTAGTCTCATCGTAGCCCCAACCTGCCATGAAACAATCGGGTATCCAGTCAATTTCCTCATCCAGCTTCCGCTTCCATGGAACATACTGTTTTTGTGAATCTTGGTACGATCTGCAAACACGGTTCGGTTGTCAAAATAATAGTCAGAAGTGCGGTTGTCCGAATGAGTAACGAGATGCTACTTGTCACCAATCTTAGCGACCTAAGGACCATTCAATTCATCATAACATTCGTTTTATATATACCAAGTTCTCGAGTTGGGTTTATAATTTTCAATAACAAACCATTGGAATCTTGCAAGAAACAAAATTATTAACCCCCCATGTAATTGGTTGTGCATGCTCAAACCAAGAACTAAATTTTGTGATGAAGGCGCCACAAATCTCCGTTAGCGATGTTATTACTTCTAGCATTTGAAAAGTGTTTAAAAAAGCTGCTAATTATTACACAAAGGTTTATTATTTTTGTATATAGATCACTCGCCTACAAAGCAAACAGCTTTCCCATTGGTAGTACCAACCACAGGTACTACCTGACTCCTACATACCTCCTTCACAATCAAGTTTATTTGGAAGAAATAAACGCTTCAAACTTGATTCGAAGAAATGAGGAGTTGTGGGTGCCTTCATTAAAACTTCATTACTGGTTGCTAAGGTCTCAAAACTGAGTACGAAATCGGGAAACGAACAATGATCGTATTTTGGTCAGCTAAAATCTGAACCGAGATAGGCTTCTTTTGCAATTCATTCTCGAGTTTGTGATTTATCGTAAATCCAACCCTAAATTTCCTCTTAATTGGGAGCGAACGGTTTGTCCTATAGAGAGCTCTGGTTGGTATCATTCGATTCTAAAAATTCAATGCCATTTTCAATTGATGAAAAAACCCTTACCTTTATATCAAAATTATTTGAGCTAGGACGTTTCCAAAATGTCAACCCTTATTTTTCAACCATTAGAAAACTGAAATTAACTAAAAGCATCGAGACACAACTAGAACCCAAATGGAACCTATACACAGGATTTCATCAAAAGGACGGCAGAACTTTCATTCGATTTTCAAATTCTACGTACCTCCTTGAAACGTAAACCAAGAATTTTTTTTGGGGGTGGGGGGGAGGGTTAATATTTTTGTTCTCGGTCGATTCCAGAGGTTCATTATATCTAGACGTAAAAACAAAATACACATTTTCGAGTGAGTAGTCTTACCTGACATCAAACCTAGCAGGAATCACATGTTTGTTATATAATATCTCCTTATCCAATCGTAAAATCGAAAAATCTAAATAGCGATACACGAAACCGTCTCCTCCCGTGAAGTTGTTTTTTCCAATTCCAATAGTCTTTTTCAGATCTTGGTCTGAAGGGAGAAGTACTTCACTGACGTCTCTCAACTGTGCATCACCGCCTTCTTTGTTATCTATGTCACGGAAACCAGATCCAACCCATATTTTTAAAACGTCGGGTCTGAGAATATCAACAAAAAATTGTTAAGGTCTGTATAAATAATATGTTTAGCAATACATAAATAACATAGTAGGTATTTGCTTAGTAATAGGAGGATAGGTGGTTATTCTTCAAAGCTGGTGTAGAGCTGTTATCTATTAAAGGTCTGTAATCTATTAAAGCTGTTATCTATTGAGCTGTTATCTATTAAATCACAAATCATCTTGAAATTTCCAATTAGATAGGAAAAGGAAATAATGTACTATCTCCTTCATGTTGACACAACCACTCTGTGACGGATTATGAACGTTGTTGAATTATTCAGAGAATGATTGAAACATCTAATTATATTTTTTACGGCAAATCAAACCACTTTTAAGGCCGTTCGTTCTTATTTATTCAAGAGTCAAATAGATCCCTCTTACCTCTGACGACTTTGTTCACTTACGTTTGGAAAGGGGGTTTCCCGTTCACCGGGGTCACCATGCAGTATTCGGTAGTTAAAATGTGTAAATCATCGATAATTGTACCTGTAAAGATTACTTTCACGATCAGATTCCTGAAATCATCCAACTTAAGGTACTTACTTTTTTTGAAACATAAAACGCGAATAATTTAGGTATCATTTATATGATATCAATGTATATTTTAGTCATGAAATGGTGCAATGGGTAAAGCATTCGAAAGACTATTTTAACCACCAGACGCACAAATAGTCTCAATTCGACGGCGTTTTGAATGTATTTTTCTTCGAAGATAACACAAGGGGAAGTTATCTTTGTTTTTCATATCTATTGGATTACTTCTTAAGGATTACTCAAGTAATCCTTATTCCAAGTTCATCTTCATCAGATCAATTGTTCATCTCACTGATAAAAATACTACCCACCTTAATTGAAATTCTTTGGCCTTAGCTAGTACCAAGTTTACCAATGGTTTTTGTAGCTGTACTTATTACGTGTTACGTTATACTAGTACCAGCTAAGATGATGATCTATTCTGAGACAATAGTACTCACCAGTGCAGAGAAGTTTGGGCAGGTCTTTGTCTTTCGGTTTGTGGAAAATAGCAGCAATGAATGGCCAGTTGGACATACTTGCAGTCCAGCCCAATTCCAGGCCACGACAGACGATTGGCCACACCAGGAAAAAGAACACGAAGCTCCTCATTGCCCTCTAGTCTTCCTTGATAAAAATAATGAATTTTACTTGTTTGCAAACTATAGCAAATTGTATAGTCTTGAAGTAAGTGGGTAAAGTAAGGTGTGGTAAATTCGTCACATGAATAGAAAAGTCGAACAGCCTTGGCAGAGCATGGCTGACATTTGGCATACAACGTGACAACATCTGTTTATCAATTTTCTTTCCATTCCAAATGTTCTTGCGATCGTTATTGGAGACAACTAGCTAAAATGAGTGAACATTGAAGGTTATCGTTGCTTCGTAGTTTACGATGATTTACCAGGAGCAAGACAGGAAAGTGACTGTCTGCCGAGCTCGTTCCCAGTATAGGAGCGCAGCGACGCCTGCACAGGCGTTGTTCGCGGAGCAGCTCGTGAAACTGCTACAATTGACTAATATTTTTGTAGTGATCGATCTGTCATTCATCAGTATTGCAGTCCTCACCACATGATCTTGGATCGCTCCACGAATTTCCGTTTGAATTTGTGGTGTAGGTACATGTTGGGGGTTTGGATGATTCTTTTCAAAATTTCACGTAGGATTCAACCAAAATCACAACAAATACTGTCAATACCACTCTTGTTACTAAAATTAGTGTCACTACTAGAATTTGTACTCGACCCGTTCATTTCACCATGGATAATTCCTTTAATACAGGTATTTCATAAGAGACCTAGAGGACCTCTTCTTAAAGACTGGAGCGACTACGACGCTTCGCCATTCTTCGCCGCCCCCGTCCGACGAGTAATGTAAACTAGATTGAATTTCAAGATTGCTTTGAAAAATAAGATGTTTTATTGTGAGGCAAAAAAAAAAAATAATAATCATAAGGGATACCTACTTTCTTCTACACTTTACAGTCATTGACATGCTCACTGGCAGAACATCCATTGATGGTATGGGTACTTCAGTGTATTTAGGAACCTGTTTAAGGACTTATATTTTCATCAATATTGATATCACTGCGATGATGGACCGGTGAGACTATGATGTTCATTACACGCAAATTAGATTGATGAGTTTCATAATTTAATAAGTCATCCCCCTAGATTTAATTGATTACGTTCATCCCGGCGTTGAATACTGCTTCATTAGTCTGAAGAATAAAACTATCGTAAACTACGGACGCTTTAGGGGCGATATTTTAGCTTAAGATATTTCCGTCGTTTGGCGCTAAGTACTACGACTATTTCTAGCACGCCTTCCTCATAAAAATAGAACCGCGTCAAAAGGCTTAAAAATCGAAATGTAAAACTGCGGACTATTAAAATAATTGAACGCAGAGCCAAGTTTCGCGGAGGCAAATGGACTGAGAAGCAGGCAGAATTACGTCTGAAGCGAGTATTGGAAATTCTAGTTGATTTCATGGGAAGGAAAACAAGTGTCAACATGATCAAAATACCGGTAATCGACTTTGCTGAAAAGTTCATAATATGAACTTTTAGCAAAGTCGATTACCGATATTTAAAGATATTATCTTTAGGAATATATCATCCAAAAAAATAAAAATAAAATGTATTGAGCAAATCGCAGTGCTTAATTATGTATTTATGCAGTATTTTGCTCTTTCACGATGCAAATCGACAGCCACAGGGCAAAGTCCTGTAAACAACAGCAAAAATGTCTTTATTGGATTTAGCACTGTGGCTGTCGCAATGGTACCCAGATAAATAAATTCAAACAACGAGCAGGAACGTTGCAAGGATGGTGATAGTAATATTCCTAAGCTCTAAGATGTAACGATTTGATCAGTGTGATGTGATCGAGAAATTTGAATCCACCCTTATCCATTCAGGGTTTTGTAATTTGATAAGTGCACGAGTGTCCACTTGGGGACCACTGAAAATACAAGAAGAAGCTGTGAGATTGGTGATATAAATTCTTCTTCTATCGATCTCAAAGCGCTACGGACGCTAAGGACTACTAGAAGTGATCGAATTGAACTTAAAGAATTGAACTTTGGTACTCAGTCTCATGATGGCCAATGTGACAGGGAGAAAGTCGGAGCAGATCTTAATACAGAAGAGATCATGTGCAGTCGAGTATTGCTATCTGCCAAGTAAATGAATTTGATCCATAATACAAAACCGCATATTGTGTAGAGTGTCCAGTATGTGACCGCGTTGAATAAAACACAATAGGCTGAAAACTATTACAGAGAGAAAAACATTGACCACAGTTTGAAAAAAGGAGCTTAGAACGAAGACCTTTAGCCGTTATTAAATCAAATTTCCTTACCGTCTGGGACTGAATATGGGAGATGGGATGGGTTCTACCCATCCACTTTGCGGATTATGTCTTCCCTATGGGCCCTTATACACTGGGAAGAGACGGTTTTCCCCATGCATCACTTAAGGATGGTAAAGGCAAAAGGAAAGCGGGAAAGGGAAGGGGTGGCTCCTTCATAAATACGGTCATTTCTCCAGTAAGAGGATGTAAGGGAGGCGGGTGATACCCCTGAGGGACGGATTTCTGGAAAGGGCGGTCGGGGAAAGCGACATTCTTTATTCAGGTCGCGCCCTGGAGGCTTCCACGGGAGATGGGGTGCTGGGGGTACTGAGTTAAGGGTTTGAATAAACCAAAATTTTTCCTTCTTACCGACACATGGTGTCCTCCGTACAAGACGCAGCAGTGAAAACCACTGCCTTAACGACCAGCTTTTCCTAGAGATTTTTCTTTTCTAGACTATTCTCATTCACAATAAATTAGAACGAGAGTTCGATGCTGTGAAAATTGCAGTACAATATTATATTTCAGACTCTACAGACAGTTACTTGATTAGGTTCGAAATGCATGAGGTAATAGTCCGGAGGAAGATCATCTTATTAAGAGAGCTGTATGCTTTGGTTCAGAAGCTCAGATACAACTTTGTTGGCGATTTAACGTACCTGAATGCTGAACGCAGCAGAGGGATGGGCTCAAGGCGAATAAGGGGGTCTCAGTCGGTAGCCGATCATTTGCTCGTTCCGGGTCAGTATTTACCTAAATTGGAGGGGCTCAAACTTTAAAAGTTGTACCTAAATTTGAAATGTTCAAGGATTTTTGAAATTCATTAGTGCCTCAGTCCACGGAATTGAAAAACTAAAAGATTGCCGCTAGAGTCACCAAAATCGTAATATAATTGGCAGAGAAATATGGGAAAAACCAGACTGAATAAACGGTTTTGGTGGTCTAAATGAAACTGAATTTGGTCTATAAAAATCAGATTTTTGTTTAAAAAAAATTGAAATTAGTTTAGAAAAGTATGAATTTTGTTTGAAAAAATCATAAAATGTTGTAGAGAACTCTGTAATCCTCTAACACCATTACACAGAATGAGTTGAGTTGATTTCAGAAATGAAAATTGTACCGATTCTGAATACCTGGCAGCCTCTATTTACACCAGCATAACAGGTATCTAGTTGACAATATTAAATTTTGTTCTGCCAATTCGCTTCAACTTGAGAGACGGACGATTGTCGGTGCTACAAGGAATTTCTGAAAGACTCTACAGGGCCTCTACTGTGTCGACACTGCAAGAATTATGACCTCAAAATTGGTCATTAATAATACTTAATCCGAATATGAGGTCGCAAAAGCATAATTTCAATCCATAGAATACACCATTTCTATCTCTTGGCAGTTTTGTGTCACTTTAATTGTGGAAAATGTCTTGTTTGTTGACAGAAAAAAATAATAAAAACGCTCACAAGGAATTTTAATCTGGTGGCAGCCGTTTGTTCCTCCGTTGGAACCATTCCCTCACAAGATTTTTCATTGATGCATCATCTTTCGTCTCAAACACTCTTCAACCTCCAACCACGTTCGTATTGAACTAAAAAAAAAAAAAAAAAAAAAAAACCCTCGGCCGTTAAAGGGTTTTTTTCCTAGTTCAAAAGTGACATGGTGAATCCGAAGCTGAAGGCATTCAAAAGAACTCCGTTTTGACTGTTTCCGACTCCGAGAAAAGACTTTGTGACTTTCTTTTGGTCCCCGTTTTTTTCCCCCGACTTCATTCCGGCTGCTGTGTACCCCTCTCATAAAGCCGACTCTTCACAAAGGACCTGACTCAATCCAGTGTAAGGTCAAAAGCTGATATTCCAGAGCCAGAAAGAGAGAAAAAGCAGTAGGTTCTTCAAATCTTCTCTTTGCTTCCTTAATGTGCGTCTTTCACCTGTAGTCTGCATCTGATCATCATTCATTCATTTTGTTGAAGATGAAATGAATCATTTATGAGCATCTATTTGCGAGGCACCTTTAAAATCTTCTATTCACGGAATAGTGTGAATGAAAGAGATCCACTCTCCTCACTTTCTGTGGATTTCAATATCGAACACTCGAGATTAACTGGGATACGTCTTGTTGTCCGAAAAGCATTGTTAAACTTTACTTATTAATAAAGTATTAAATTGCAAAATACCGAATGTATAGCAAATAAAAATAATAAATTATTTTGGACCATGGTAAACCTGTTGAGAGCGAATTCCTTGTTTTCTCAACTCATTTCAGTTACGACGCGAATTCTAGCAATATCACGTATGTATTTAGTTTATCCTCCTTATATTGAATACATAATTCAGGACGATATGTAATCAGCATCAATCTGAAATGCAATATGCATGGTCATTGTAATCAACAAGATTATCATAATTTCTTTATTGTTCGTCGCTTCAATCGTATCGATTGGTATCGAACCAATTCGTCCTGAAAAAAGCAACAATGTCGACCATGAAAAGGGAAATAATGTTTCCCGTTTTTCTCTTCAAAAAGGAAGAAGGAGAGATACAGAAAGAAAGATAAGGAGAGTAGAGGAGCCTTTCGGATTAATGGCCACCCAGCTTAGGACCTTAATCCAACTTTATGACCGACGTTGCTACAAAACGGCGTTTCCCTCTGTAAACGAACTCTTTTATTCCAGTCCCCATCTGACCCTTCGGGGAAACAGAGGAAATCAGTTGGGAGGTACCTATCGAGAAAAGAAGCTGAAAAGCGCTGTAAGCGTACGGTGATGGGTTGATGAGTTATGCATCGTAAGTTATATCTTGTATATTTCAGCGTAAAAAATACCCTCCCACGACTGAAAACATATTGCCTTGTGATCGTTTATTTTATGTCATGATTCTTCTAATGAGAAATCAAAATCATACTCTCAACCAGCACAGAATGCATTGTATACCCACTGAATCCTAACATAGCTACTCCCATAATACGATTTAGTGGTTTTCATGCTGGGAAGACTTCTTTGGGGGTTTAATTTGAAGGGCTGAGGTGCCCTTGCAGAGATCGCATCCCACAGCGTTGTCCTGTGTACAAACTTTCTCTACCTATTCTATACAGAATCCGAACATGTTGATGTTGTTCTAACGTAGAAGCTGTGATTACCGCACGAACTTCATTGTAAATATTTGATTTTATCTAATCAGATTGCTGTTTTTCCACCTCTGATGCCTCAAAATACCTTTTGAAATACCATAGAGATTGTTGAAGCTTTTTTCTTGTGTAATAATAGTTGTGAAAGCTGAGTTACAGCGTACTACAGCGGTCATTTCGTTTGCTTCTATACATAATTGGAGTTTGCCGTCTGTCATTTGTGATCATTAAGTTTAATGTTGTTGAACCACCCTTTCAAAACGAACTAAATCACTCGTGAAAAAGATATATGTCGGCGGCATCGCCAGCATTCAAATTAGGCACCACCGAAATATAATAGGATCTCTGAATCGGTTTCTCGATGAATCCAATGAACGAGAAGCCTATTGAATTAGCTATCGATAATGGACGGGTGTATCGACAGGCAGTTCGGGATGTCGTCCTAGTAATGTTTGATAAGTTAAATTCAATCTTAATGCTATTGTAGAGCAATGAAAGTAGTGTGATAATGTTGAGTTACGATTAGTGAATACGCTCTCTCCGTCACATATTTTTACTGACCCTCTGAAGCTGGCTGGAGTGCCTTACCCTCTGAGCTGATTTTGGGCTAATGTCTTCGTCATGATTGTTTTAATAATGTGTCCTGAATTTGATGTGGAATCTTTCAATGTATGCAATGGCGTCATGATTAGCATTTGAGCCCGTTTCAATTATATATGGGGTAGCCATATCCCTGCCGGCATCTCAAATCCTCTGATTCGTCACGAATGTGCTTGGAGAGTTTACAACAATAGTATTAGACACTTATTGTGATGAACAAGAGCTGTAGCAATCCCTATCATTCGTAAATAAATGTTACTTTGCAGCTTCCATAATGTAACAACAGAAATTTGATTGGACAATACCACACAAGGATTAACAGAGCAGTACCTGCAATAATCACGTCTTTACAGTAGAACAATATCAATATGTTCGGATTCTGTGTTGAACAGAATCAGGGTTGATGATCAGGGCAATGCTGTGGGATCTCTGCAAAGGCGTCTCAGCTCTTCAACTAGCCTGGAGCTTGTTGCTCCTCTTTGTTAGGTGTCTGTGAACTTATTGAATTTGTTATGATTCATCGATGGGATCATTACATAGTTGCCTCGTCGTTCATGAAGAGCCAACTATCTTTTCTCTGTGATATCAGGAAGGCTGAGAATGTTTTGTTTGGATTAGTCGCGAGTAGTGCGTTTCTTGTATGTATCTTGTACTTGTGAATGTATCTTGTGGACATTACTATAACTCCTCCAAAAAGTGTTCTTACTTTTTTTACGGATCCCAGGATCAGAAAAAGGATGGTTGCATCTTGCCCAATCAGTCCAATCGACTCATACAACAAACATTACCCTGATATCAAAAACGATGTGTCGACTTTCAGTTTTCTATTTGGAGGGTAGCTCACCTGATATAGGTCGACTGTTGAAACGAGGCTGAAAAAAGCGAGAAAACTCCGGTCCAGTACCGTGATTTGACTAATAAATGGCCGCCCCAGACGGAAAATCTCCGATGTAACGTCAGGGATACTTGCTGCAAAAATGATAGAGAAAAAACATCCAAAAGAGACGAGTACAAACAACACGGAAAGGATTCGGTAACGAAGGGTCTGCGCTCTGCCGGTTTGAATCGTATTCATGAAGGGCATCAGTCGGCCCTATAAGGGATCCCCGCCCAACAACTTCCCAGCATCCTCCCATGATTTCCTTCCCCAAACTCCCAAGCAGGATTTCGACTCTATTAAAATTTTAAACCCTTAGCTCTCGACGTTTCCACCCTTTTCATTCTCAAGCCCGTCACAAAGTTTTAGACGGCTGTTTCCGTAATTTTAGAATTCGTTACAAGGAGTTTGAAAATATTAATTCCGGACGAGTCTTGTCCTTTTCATGCTGTTACTTAGCATGATCCACATTTCTAAGTAGTAGTGTCTCAGAGAATTTTAACTTAGGATTGGATTTTATTCTAACTTGTCTGTAGACGAGGGTGAGAAGCATCTGACTGTCAGGATGGGGAGGCAGATTTCTCAAGGGATGTTCGGAAGTGAAAATATCAAGAAAAGGTCCACAAGTATTTCTATACTATTTTTCGTATTGTTCCTTAATCTAGAAAATGTCCCAAAAAATGGGTTTAAAATAACTTATAAAAACGCTGCAAATCATTGCTCAAAGGTTTATTATTTTCTGTATAGATCACCCTTCTGTATAGATCACTGGTTCTCCATCAATAGCACCTACCACCATCTGTATTCTCCCTTGACCTTCCCTCTCAAATTTCAGCTTCCTGCGTTCAATAGGATTGAAAAATAAAAACCTTTTTAACAAAAAAATGGACCGACCTCAAAAATGATGTCCGTGAACACCAAAAAGGGAAAAATAATAATCTCAGCGAAAACACACTGATGTATAAGGTTGTTGGATATAAATATCTTGTCAACAGATGGTATGTTGGAATACCAACAATTATTTGTAATGTGATTCACACTCATTGTCACACTCATATCCTCCATCATATGATAGCAGTGACGTACTACCCAATAGTTTTGGAACACTTATCTCTACTCGTATTCATGTTTTGTAATACTCACCAGATCATGTGAGTATTACTTAATAACCACAGTGTATCCAGATAGGTAGGTAGGTACGCATTGAAGTCGCCGCCGTGCCCACCTGTAGACACAAACTAATCACCTTCCTTACTCGATGATCTGGTTAGCATTACAAGAGTAAGTACCAACCATTGAGTTAAAATGTGCTCCCCAAACTATCAGGCACCTAGTACGTCTCTGCTGCCATATGAGTATGATAGTAAGTGTGAACCTCCCTAGGAATGGTTGTGACGAGTAATTTGAGACTCTATTATTACATGAGACTGTTTATTTTATTGGTGGATATATTATATTGTAGCAACATACCTTTGGAATCGTTGTTACCTAATTAACGTTCAAAACCGTCCACAATTTTAGACAAAAAGATATATACGTTCATACTCGGTGTGGAAGCATGTCTGTGGTATGGGAGGTATGTACCTATATTTCCGAAAACGAATAAAATGTTGGTAAGTAGAACATCTAGGAGACGTTTGTGTCTACAGGTGGGCACGGCGGCGACTTCAATGCGTACCTACCTACCTATCTGGATACACTGTGGTTATTAAGTAATACTCACATGATCTGGTGAGTATTACAAAACATGAATACGAGTAGAGATAAGTGTTCCAAAACTATTGGGTAGTACGTCACTGCTATCGTATGATGGAGGATATGAGTGTGACAATGAGTGTGAATCACATTACAAATAATTGTTGGTATTCCAACATACCATCTGTTGACAAGATATTTATATCCAACAACCTTATACATCAGTGTGTTTTCGCTGAGATTATTATTTTTTCCTTTTTGGTGTTCACGGACATCATTTTTGAGGTCGGTCCATTTTTTTGTTAAAAAGGTTTTTATTTTATTATTTTTCCATTTTATATTATTTTTATTTTTCACTTTTTAGTGGTCCTCAATTTAAATCAGAAATTAATTATCCGCAGTTTTTCGATCAGTTTTCGCAATGCAGATCTACTTCAATACTGTGCATCATTTCAGTAAGGTGAACTAGAAGCCATAGGGTGGACGACATTTTGTAATCCGGATCAGTTTCCATACGTGTAGATGAGTTTCCGTTTATGGATCAGTTTCAGGAGGTATTTGGGTCACTTTCCTTCTTAGCCATCTACTCTCATATCCCTTAACTGTTCGACTTCCCTCATATATCGTAGGTACTTGGTAGTTCTGACAACACAATTCAACAACTCAACCATGACATGATTGACGAGGTAGCTAAGTGCTACATCCACTTGATAGAAAACCCTTTATCACCTAACTGTACTATATACCTCATATTTGGTACGGCACTATTCAGTTCTGACGATCTCCTATACCATTACCTACCCTACTATTTATGAATGACGAAGAAGCGATGTGCTACACCCACTTGGTAGAATACCCTCTCATCACCTAACTGTACTATATATCTCATATTTGGTACAGCACAATGTACTTCTGAAGATCTCCTATACCATTACCTACCCAACTATAGTATGGATGATGAGGAAGCTATGTGCTACCCCCACTTGGTAGAGTACCCTCTCATCACCGAGTTCTACTATATACCCCATATTTGGTACGGCACTATGCAGTTATGACAATCTCCTATACTATTGCCTACCCAACTACATTATGGATGACGAGGAAGCTAAGTGCTACACCCACTTGGTAGAATACCCTCTCATCACCGAGTTGTACTATATACCTCATATTTGGAATGGCACTACGCAGTTATGGTAATCTCCTATACTATTGCCTACCCAACTGTATTATGGATGACGAGGAAGCTATGTGCTACACCCACTTGGTAGAATACCCTCTCATCACCGAGTTGTACTATATACCTCATATTTGGTACAGCACAATGTACTTCTGAAGATCTCCTTTGGTATGACGAGGAAGCTAAGTGCTACACCCACTTGGTAGAATACCCTCTCATCACCGAGTTGTACTATATACCTCATATTTGGTACGGCACTATGCAGTTATGACAATCTCCTATACTATTGCCTACCCAACTACATTATGGATGATGAGGAAGCTAAGTGCTACACCCACTTGGTAGAATACCCTCTCATCACCGAGTTGTACTATATACCTCATATTTGGAATGGCACTACGCAGTTATGGTAATCTCCTATACTATTGCCTACCCAACTGTATTATGGATGACGAGGAAGCTATGTGCTTCACCCACTTGGTAGAATACCCTCTCATCACCGAGTTGTACTATATACCTCATATTTGGTACAGCACAATGTACTTCTGAAGATCTCCTATACCATAACCTACCCAACTATATTATGGATGACGAGGAAGCTATGTGCTACACCCACTTGGTAGAATACCCTCTTATCACCTAACTGTACTATACACCTCATATTTGGTATGGTACTATACAGTTATGGCAATCTCCTATACTATTGCCTACCCAACTATATTATGGATGATGAGGAAGCTATGTGCTACACCCACTTGGTGGAATACCCTCTCATTACCGAGTTGTACTATATACCTCATATTTGGTATGACACTATGCAGTTATGACAATCTCCTATACTATTGCCTACCCAACTACATTATGGATGACGAGGAAGCTATGTGCTACACCCACTTGGTAGAATACCCTCTCATTACCGAGTTGTACTATATACCTCATATTTGGTATGACACTATGCAGTTATGGCAATCTCCTATAATATTGCCTACCCAACTATATCATGGATGAGGAGGAAGATATGTGCTACACCCACTTGGTAGAATACCCTCCTATCACCTAACTGTACTACTTTATTAAATAAAGTAGTACAGTTAGGTAATGAGAATTAGAAATTTTCTAATATTTGGTACGGCACTATGCAGTTCTGACGATTTCCTATACCATTACCTACCCAACTATATTTTGGAGGAGGAGGAAGCTATGTGCTACACCCACTTGGTAGAATACCCTCTCATCACCTAACTGTACTATTTTATTTCTATTATTTGGTACGGCACTATGCAGTTCTGACGATCTCCTATACCATTACCTGCCTAACTATATTATGGATGACGAGGGAGCTATGTGCTACACCCACTTGGAAGAATACCCTCTTATCACCTAACTGTACTATACACCTCATATTTCGTATGGTATTATGCAGTTATGGCAATCTCCTATACTATTGCCTACCCAACTACATTATGGATGACGAGGAAGCTATGTGCTACACCCACTTGGTAGAATACCCTCTTATCACCTGACTGTACTATTATATCCCTAATATTTGGTACAGCACTATGCAGATCTGACGATCTCCTACACTGTTACCTACCCAATCATGTAATCACTAATGAGGGGGCTATGTGCTACACCCACTTGGTAGAATACCCTCTTTTTACCTAATCGTACTATTATATCCCTAATATTTGGTACGGCACTATGCAGATCTGACGATCGCCTACACTGTTACCTACCCAATCATGTTATTAGTGTTGAGAGAGCTATGTGCTACACCCACATGGTAGAATACCTAACTAACAGTACTATGATTATCCTTCATATTTGGTAGGAAAACTCACATACTCGAGCATTGATAAACACGTTTGATATGGCTCATGCAGGTTCTGAGCGAATAACCCAGTATAATTTCCCCCTTTCTCATCACCACAGCACCTTTTAGTTATCGGAACCCCCCTCATATAACATATCATTTTAAAGCTTACAATCAGACCTTTGATTTGACTATACACAAATGGTCCTCCATCGACTCAGTCGGAAGTCACAGGGCAAGAAGAGTGAATGCGGACCAATATTCCCGAAAACGGGACCCACGTTTTTCAACTTCATTCACAAATTTTCGATACTTCTAACAAAGCAAAATGAAATCTGTTTGAAATGGGACCACCACGGATACTTGTAGAACAAATTTCAAAAAGAACCAGACAGATTGGTACCAGAATAAAGAAATGCAAGCGACTCGGACATACAAAAAAAAAAAAAAAAAAAAAAAAAAAATCGTCGTCCCACGACAACCCGAATTGAGTACCTCCTCTTTCGCGCGCCTTCGGCGCGTTGAAGTCGGTCAAAAATGACTTCGGAGCTCACTCAGCTGATCAGTGATCTGAAGAGTGAAGAAGATCTCCTCGAATGCTGAACACGCCTGGAAGAGCACTTCCATTCAATAGGAGTAAAAATGGCTTCGGAGCTCACTCAGCTGATCAGTGATCTGAGGAGTGAAGAAGCTTTTGAGCAATGATTTGCAGCGTTTTTTACCCACCAACATTTTTTTACCTACCAACTTTTTTTTACCTACCAGCTAGGTACTACCTACCACACCATACTGGCTTCACACCTTCACAATCAAGTTTATTAGAAAGAACTAAACGCTTCACACTCGATTGGAAAAATAGAAAGCTTCATATTGAAATTTAATTACTGGTTACGCAGAAGGCAAAACTGTATACAAATCGAAGAAATGAACAGCGATCGCATTTTAGTCCGATAAAATTTGAATGGAGATTAGACCTCTTTTGCGATTCACACTCATGATTCTGTTTTATCGAAGGAAAACCTTCAAGTACTCGTAGGGACCGAACGGTTTGTCCTACAAAGCTCCGGGTGGTCTCAAAAATTTTTAAAAATTCAATACTATTTAAAATTGGTGAAAAAACGATACCTTTATTTCGAGAGTTTTCGAGCTAGGGCACTCTTGAAAATTTCAACCCTTAATTTTCACCCCTTAGAAGTGACCTACATCAACCAAAAGCTTCGCGGCACAACTAGACCCCAAATGGAGCCCATATACCAAATTTGAACCAAATCGGTCCCGTGTTGCTAAGAAAAGTGCCGCGGACGGCAGACGGCGGACGGACATTGCAAATTTGGATTCTACGCACCTTGAAACGTAAAGTGACAAAGTTTGAGGGGGGGTTATAAAAATTTTTTGCGATACGATCACATAGGCTTATTATTAGAAATAATAAACCAAAAGGTTTAGTTAGCTTGAGATTTCAAAGGAGATTAGTCCTCTTTGGTGATTCATACTCGCGATTCTGATTAATAATAAGTCCGACCCTTGAGTTCTCGTACGGAGTGAACGGTTTATCCAACAGAGCTCCGGGTGGTCTCTAAAATTATTAAAAATTCAATGCTATTTAAAATTTGTGAAAAAACAATTCCTTTATTTCGAAAGTTTTCGAGCTAGGGCCCAGTTGAGAATTTCAACCCTTATTTTTTACCGCTTAGAAGTGACTGACATCAACCAAAAGCTTCGCGGCACAACTAGAACCCAAATGGAGCCCATATACACATTTCAACCAAATTGTTCCATGGTTGATAAGAGAAGTTCCGCGTACGGCAGACGGACGAAACATTTTTTATTCGATTTTCGAATTCTACGTACCTTGAAACGTAAACCAACAAATTTTAAGGAGGGGGGGGGGGGTTAAATTTTTTTTCTTGGTCGACTCCAAAGGTTTGCTATTGAAAATAATAAACCAAAATTGTACACTTCATTTGCCTAGCAATATTTCGGTGCAAAAATCCAATGATAGAAAGGGAAGTTGTTCAACAACAACAAACAGTTTTCACGGGGACTTATGTCAATATGAATGGTTTTCACAGTTTCCACGAAACACTAGTTACACTGCTCTACCAAATCCAGTGGTTTGTTTCGTTTAAGGAGTCGAAGTTCTCCTTCGTCTAGACCGGATAGTACTCCTGAGTTCTCATGTTTGTTGAGGCGAAGTTCGGATTTCTTTGCATACTTGATTGTGGTGTCATTGTCCTTCTCTAATCTCGATTAATATCGTCATTCCTCATACCAAGGTGTTCAACCATACTTATTTTGCAATATTTTATTTTGAAAAATCTGTAATTGTTGGATGTTTGATTTCTTCGCTCATCCTCGGAGTTTCATCCCGTAATCTAGATAGAGCGGTTTCGTTTGTGATGAGCAGTTTGTTGTGGAAAAAAAAGGAAATCCTTACATTGGTTAGTCTATTTCAATTCTTCCTTCTGGTTTTTTAATGTGATTTTTCCAATTAAGATTTGAATCAAGCAGCAAGTGCATCGGTATTTCACTGAATCAGCCTGATAATATTAGGTTGCCTAATAATATTAGCCTAATAATATTAGGATTATTATTCTATCTAAATCAGTACGCACCTACTTTACCAACCGAGTCCTACCACTACAAATTGAGATTCATTCAAATAGGTAACACATCATATTATGATGTGGTTCGGTTGGTAAAGTAGGTGCCTACTGATTTCGATCGGTTCAGTTTCAATCATCATGTCCATGCATGAGTAGATGGTTTTTCAAGATCTTCTCATTACATTATCAGTTCCCCAGACATTCCCGAAGATTCGGATCTAACAGAGAAAGGAAAAGATTTCCCCCGATAAGAAGCGCTGACCACCTGGGAGTGGTCTGATCCCCAACCAGTCGTTCATCACCGGCTGTCAAGTCTCTCACTCCCCCCGCGAGGTCATAGTTTTCCCTTTAACCTCCGGCATGTCAACGAAAGGGACATCATGGCGGAGGGAAGGACATTAGCTACAATGACAGCCTCGACGGGCAGAAAAGACGACGAAGGGGGGAAGTACAGGGTGACAGGTCTAGAATTATTAAATTCCGCGGGTGACAAGGACCTTACCAATCTTCCACCTCGACATAGTTATTCTTGCAAGGACGAGAAGTGGAGGGGGAAAAGGTTACCCCCGACTCCCCGTAAATCCTTTCCACCCAGAAGTTGTCCCTCGCCTGAAACTCGAGCGGGGTTGCCACAGCGACTTTGAGCCTCTGAAGGTCGACCTTAAGTCCTCAGTCCCTTCAAACTCTCCCTTTGAAAGGGCTTTTGTTTCTCCAAGCGGTTTCCATTGACAAAGGTGAAGTCCTAGGTTGGAGATCGAGTGACCGAACTGCTTCTACTGTTTCGCTAGTAGGACGCATTTAACGGTTTTGGTTTATTATTTTCAATAATGAACCTTTGGAATCGAGCGAGAAAAAAAATTGAAACCCCCTCAAAATTTGATGATTTACATTTCGAGGTACGTGGAAAAATTACGTGGAAATACCGTACACGGAATTTTGCCCCGCTCTCGTTTACCAATTTTTGATAAAATTTGATGTATCGGCTCCATATAGAGTCTATTTATTTTGTTTGTTCTAATAGAATATCATGTCTCTCTCATGTGCTTCCTTAACCAAGAATCAAGTTAATTAAAGTCACCCATATCTTTTGGTTAATGATCGTTAGCTGATAATATGGTAGGTAGGTACTGACAATGGAAAAGCAGTTTTATTAGTAGGCGAGTTATCTATACAGAAATAATAAACCTTTGTGTAATAATTGGCAGTGTTTTCCATATGCTTTAGTTCATATTCGCCATGGACTTGCATTCTGCACCTAAATACTGTTCAATTTTGAGCGCTTTTGAGCCTTTAGGAACTGAGAAACTGGGTTTCAATTCATTTTAATTTCAATTTCAACCTAACGGACGAATTGAAATTTTATTCGACACTTCTAAAAAACACCATCTTGATGCCAAGTTTTTTGCCTTTTTATCTCTCTTGTGGAAAGGCTTGAAAGATACTTTTTCTCTCACATCAGCCGTTCAAAATGAATTTACCCCTTTCCCTCCTCCACTTTCTACGCTTCCATGGTCGGTTTAACCCTTGGCGTCACATATCTGCGTTTGAATCGAGAGTAACCCACTTTACTTTCTCCCTCTTTCTCACTCACTCTCCACTTCACTAATTTTCTCTTTCACATTTTTCTCATCTCATCTTTGCACGTAGCCACCTTCAAAAAGGCTTATTACATCTCTCAGCTTTTTTCAGCAGCTTTCTCCCTCCCCTCCAGTAAGGTTCCCAACGTTTTAACACACCAGGTTTCTCAGTCGAGGGTGAACACATCCTTTTTTTTTAAATCAATACCTGACTGGTGATAGTAGTGATGATATTTGACAAGATAAATTGATTTCCTGTATTTGAGTGATTTTGAGAAGGGTTTAGAAGAGGTTCCTACCTATAATGGGGAACATAGCTGACTCAGATTTTGAATTACACGAGATACTCGTTGGTCTCTCCGTAAATCGAGAGAGATGGCAGTTTCGCAGTATTAAGTCTCGCTACGCGATGCTCGGGTTGGCAATCTATGTACGTTATTGTTCAGAGAACACGAATCCCTCACTTTATTCATCTCCCAGCCTCTCTCCTGTTCAATGTTCTTGATGACCACTGGAACCAAATAAGGAAAGTCCGACCAGCTAAGAGGGTGGGAGAAGCCGACTTCGCAGAAACTTTGCGCTGAGCTCCTTGGAGACAACCGAAAGTGATTGAAAAGAACTCAAGTACCAGATCAGATGTGTCAGTTGTACTTATTATCTTAGTAGGCCTACAGCGCTAAAATTCTAAGGTTCTTGGAGACCACTAGTAGAGATTTCAAGGAAGTTTGTTACCAAATTAATAGTTATTCATATATAAGTTTTATTGGCAAATAGTTTTCTCAATATATCATTGAATAATGTTATTATTCAATATTAAAATATATCATACATGATTATATATTTATAATTATATCATTATATTATTAATTAATTAAATTATTTATTACAATATCATAATATATTATTATTCAAAATTAAAAGTTATTTTACAATTTACATTAGTTAATAAATAATAAATTTTACAATTTACATTAGTTAATATTTACAATATTATATCATAGAATAATATTATTGTTCAATGTATTATATAATATTATTCAAAATAGTGTAATTATATTATATAAATAATTAATATATTATATTAATATTTAATAATAATAATATTATTGAATTAAATTATATTATTTTCTCATAGGGTGTGGTTCATAAGTTCCGAATTATTCAGCAGTCTTTTCTATTGATGGTGGTTACAGAGTATCTACTGTTCTGTTAGTCCCGTTGAACCTAAATACCGTTTTGTGCCATGGAACACCTTTACTGGAGGATGCAAATGACTTTTTATCTCAATGGAGGATCGTTTCGAGATAGCACCGTGCGCTTTGCCTTTTAATCAAACGGATGGCCCCGTTCAGCAGAGCCCGTTACCGCAGAAACCTCCTTCCTTCATCATCAAAGGACGCTGGAAGGTCTGCATACAGCCAGGTGATGAAGGAGGCTTGAGGACAAGTTGGCGCATCCTTCATTTGCCAAGACGTAGAGGAGAGAGGAGGGTACCTACAGCCTTTGATAATGACGCCTGGAGAGCAACAAGGTGCCCTCCTTTCTCCATCTTGACTGGAATTTATGGCTCTTGTTGCTTCTATCCTTGACGGGAACCTCTAACGCAGACCATCTTGCTGGGATAATTAGCATGGTGTAAATAGGCACTGTAGTTTACAGAACACATGGGTGTGTATTTCAACTAAGCACCTACTTATGTTGTTCTGTTAAAAGTTGGAAAACAGACGCTTCAAAATATTTCCAATGGGTTCAATCCTCACGTTCTAAGAAACCCACTCAATCTTAATCCCCTTCAAGTTTCATAAAGAAACGACTGTCTCTCGAAATTTTTGAAGTTTTTTTCACTTTTCTACATAGGTAACTATTAAATCCAATTGTCACGGTTTTCTGCTATGTTAACTATGAGCCCTTGATGGGGTGTGATAATATGTCAGAGACATCTCTCTAGCGCTGATATTCATTGTGAAGTTTAGTGAGGTCTCAATGAGGCTACATTGCTACTTCTTATTGTGTAACGTTGTGATCAGGTTGAACTCAGTTTGAATCGTCTCTGTTGAACGTTCGCAAACAAAATTTGTTTGCGAACGATTCAAACGGACATTTAATGTCCGTTCCTAGATAATCCAAGCTAATAGATGAAGAGTTTCTTTAGAAACAGGAAGTTTCCTTCAAACGCCAATGTTTCAAGTTTAAAGTAGTTTGATGCCTTGCACCAGACGTTGGGGAAATATTTGGTAATTCTGATACAGTCGTACTGAGAGGAGTAATTACGTTCAATGTTCAATTTGGGAACACGAAATACAGATCAGAGAATGGGGCTTTAACGAACCGTATAAATAGCGAAGTTGAGTTCACAGAGACGGAAAACGTCCAATGGAAGTTGGAACAAACGTCCTTGTGGTCACGAGCAAAGGTTTGATATTTAATTAGGTGGTTAGGTCTCAATAGAAGGGGATGGCAGAGGGTAGAAGAGCTCTTTTGAGAAGACGATAATTAACAGCAACTTGAAGGGGCAGCGGTGCCTTTTTTCTTTTTCAAAAACCCCGCCAGTCTCGAGCGAACCAATTACACGGGGACCCAGCTGTCTGGGAAGAACGCGTGGGGCTAATGTGATATACTCTTTAATTTATTTTCCTCACAATTTGTTTCAGCGAACACGGGATCTTTATTTACTCTGGATTCGTTTGAATTGAGTTCAGATTATGTTGATGGTGTGGGAGACCGTGGATGCGATTCAATATAAAATATTATTCTCCAGTGACGATCCTTGCTGATTGATTAAACTCCCAAGTGCGTGATGCTCTCTCGGGATGATCCATATTCGGTGCAACCCGTAATTTGCATCAGGATAACTTTCATGATTCCAAACGGTATGTCATCTTCAAGGGACTGGCACCAAATATATCCATGAATATATCCTTAGTATGTTTTCTACATATAGTTAATAGAAAACCTATCAATTAAAAACTAACTTAGGATATTAGAAGTGCCAAATGGTCTTGAAAATCCAGTTTAAAAGCTCATTGGTGTATCCTATGAAAATAATAGGCCCTAGATGGACCCAGTCGAACGCCAGCCTGAAGCTTTCCAATTGAGGGAAAAACTCCTCTGAGGAATTTACTATAAAGGCAGTTCTCTAAGAACTCCCCTGCTGACTGGTTAAAACCATACTTATCATCCCGGCTCGTCCAGAAGTAAGTTCAAATCAGCCTTCAAAGTTTAATCCTCTCCAGAATTTATACTATCCAGACAGCCTTTCACCAGATCGGTCACAGACTGAGTAGTGCGAAAACTTCATTGGAATGGGTGTAACAACCCATCATTCTCGGGTTTAGGCCGGTGGATCAATGACTGAGCTTATTGTTTCCAGTATGACTGAGATAGGTAGTTATTGACCAATGGCAAAACACAATTCTTTGCAGATCTAGGAAATGCAGCCAAACAATAAACAATAAACCGTTGTGTACATTTTTACTGCAGTCGTTCAACCCGGTCCGCCGGATTTGTTTGCAAAAACCAACGATTCCGAAATTAAACACTTAAATATTTAGAGTTTCTTTCGGCTCCTGTGAATCCTGCGGGGCTCTGCTCTTCCAACCAAGGACAAGAGTTTTAGGATCAGCTCTTCAACCCGCTTGTTTAGCTCGTGTACTCGCGAAAACTCGTCTTTTTCGCCGAGAGAGTGAAGGGTTTGTGAGAGATTTGCGTCAGTAGGGCGAACAATGGAGATTGGGAAAGGAGCAACAATCCCAGTTCTTCATTCAGCTCCGACGGTTCTTATGAAAGGGGATAGTGTGGCTTGGCATTATGAAGGAGAGGATTTCCTTTCCCGAGGCTTTTCAATGTTAAAAGGCAACCGATGTCTGGCTCAGCGCTTCCATTATCAAGCTTCTCTCTAGCCTTATCAACCCAAAGCGGCGGCGTCTCATTCCTTCTGTATCACTCGAAAGCTTGCGGTTTGATTAACCATGAAACAGTATTTCACCATACAGTAGGTATGTCTAAACCCATGGATATCCTCTTATCCCAATAGCAGAGACACTTGGACGGGACAGTCAACGAGGTACTAATACTAAAATAATTTACTGTTTTTGAGACTTGGCAACAGAGGTTGTCTATTGAGGGCCAAGAGTTCACTCCTCCAGAACTGTGATACATTGATTCATTGCCATACACAAACATCTTGCCATTTTAGTAGAGCTCATGTAACTATCAACATGCTGGTAATAAACTGGACCGAAGTTACTGAACCCAGTCCACTGACTGGTAACGTAACCGATTAAGAATTTAGTCCCAGTTACTCAAGTATTTATGTACGTCATCCGAAATGAAGAGAAGGTCTTAGAACTTATATTTACAATCCCCGGGAAAGAGCAAAAACATGACAAAGTCCCTTGGGTTCTCCTCAAAAACACGTCGTTCTGGCGAAAAGACTCATCCGAGCCGTTAAAAGCTCGTGCGTGGGTGCTACTTGCTCGTCATGCCGTGAAAGGACAATTTCATGCTGAAGAGGATGAACTTCGACGAGACTTCTAAATTTCGCAGCAAAATGGGATGGCAAAAGTGAAGCTTCTCAAATGGAAAATTTCTCCAAACTTTGGGAAAATGGAGGAAACGGGGGAGGTAACCTTTAAGTTCAGGGCTTTTGTCAGTTTCAACGGAAAACGGCGATTAGAGAGGAAACCTGAAGACACAGGTAAAAGGGTTGTCGAGAAGGGCGAGGAGGTTTTTAAGAGCACTTTTGAGGAAGCGCAGGGAAAAGCAGTTTTTGGGAAGCACTTAATTGACTTCGTCATTAAAACTCATTACCGGTGAAGATTGAGGAAGGCGTGGAGGGGGAAGCCTTGGGTAAGATAAGCAGTTCTTGATATTTCAAGTCTGGCAAAGTTACCGAGAGCGGACTCTTTCCAAGATTTCCCCTTCCCGCCGTTCTTTTTGAACAGAAAAAAGCCGTCTTTTCGCCTTCCACCTTTATCATCAGCTCTTTGGCTTTCAGTTCAGGAAATTAAAGACCACAAAGAGGTCTGAGAGTTTGATAAGGTATGAGGGTTGTGGAGATAGTCGGCCAGAGATTCGTGAATGGGGAGAAGGGATAGAATACAAGCGCGTGCGAAGGATGAGGTTTCTATATAGAAAATTCCACAAAAATCCTATTAGGAAATCATGTTTCAGAACCTCCTAACAATTACATGACGATACAATAAGGTAGAGCCTGATGTTATAGAGCATCGTTCTTCTCGACTGCCGTTTGAGGAAAAACGCCTTAACTTCAATGTGTACAAAATCGATGAAGTCCAAATTTAAAAATCCAATGTTAAAGTTGAGGTAATTTATTCCTTCAATTTCAGAAAAGTTACGTTTAAAAAAAAAATTGCTGCTATTAGTTTGCTCTTGAACATTGCCATATTTGTCAGTTTGTTACCTACGAAGAACAGTACCTAGGGGATACCAGAGGTTTGGATTTATTGGCTCAATCCCGTGTAATTAATTAAGAAAATGTAAGTTGTGAATACCTCTAAAGTTGCCTAAAATCATTAGAACTAGATACCTAAATGCTCTTAGTAAAGAGACCGGAAAACCTTTTCAAGTGAATACCTTACATGGAGAAGTTGTTGATTCGACTTCCAAAGTAATTTACTATAATAATAACTTGAGTTTTGACGTTACATTCGAGTATCAGAGACCTGTCCCCCTCTCCAACTCATAGTATGTACCTTGTCCTAACATAGTTTCCTTTCCCAGCTCATCCTTTGTATGAGCGGCTTGAAAGCGCCATGCCATAGCAAACTGCTTCGGGGATTTGAGGGTCTCCAGCCATAAGAACGCATGTTACCTGCACCCTCCTCAGACAACCCCTCGGTTAAACTTAGTGAGCCTGGAAATTTCTGAAAGTGGTTTTTGTTGCGTGGAAAAACTCATTAGAGACCGTAGACTGGATTTTCGTGGAAGTTTACAATGGCGATGAAGTAGGGTAACTATGCTCTAGATGTTCATTCCTCAATATAATTTTACGGGTGAAATAACAAGTGTGCTCAAAAAACGGCTGTCAATGCAAATAAACAATTGTATCCGTTTGATTTGGTAGTCATATCAGAGGAAAAATACAGTGATAGTCGAGTCTTTTTGTACCTGTTGGTATCGAGGATTTGCGTAACGACTCCTAGTTCTTTCAGTCTGGTGATAGCCTCCTAGATCCTTACACTTCGACCATCAATATTTTGTAGGGCGACATCTCACTCTTCTACGACAGGCCTTTACGCAATTCAATATTTCGCCATCTACTTTCTTTGGCACGTTCTGTGTACCAACATAGTTGCCCTCTCTCCATGCGGGTCAGGAGAGATTCCATTGCTTGTTTGCTGCGTACCTACTGACTGTTCCAAATTGGTCGAGTCTTGTCCGGCTCATTTTCATTACCAGAATTGAGGAGTTTGATTCCAAAAGCTACTATAATATAGTACCATAGCGACCTAAAAAACGTGCTATAAATCAATGATGTTATTTTTTATATTACATTTCTAAATTATAATAAATATTTTTTGAAAAAGGTAAATTAGTTCAAAGTTTCAAATAATTTTGAACGAGATTTGAAATATCAGATTTATGTATATAGCACTTTTTGAAACAAATCGTGACGTTTAGTACTTTTTTGAATAAAACGAAGTGGATACAGAACTTTTCGAAATCAAGCGAAGTGGATAAAGTACTTTTGGTACAAAACGGATAAGAGATCGCCATTGTGCTGGATATAGTACATTTTGAAATTAAACGGAATATTCACCCTCGTTTTTATCTTTATCGATATCTTTTTCTCCAAAACGATCGCATTTTTGTGCAGAACTACCCCCCTAAAACCCAGGGAAAGTGTAACACTTTAAGTGTTAACTCAATTTCGATAGAAATGGTCTTTATTACATTATTTGGGAATCAAATATCTCAATTTAGCTCTGAGCAGTTTGGGTGAGGAACAGTTCTCATGGTAGCAGCATCTACAGAGTTGAAGACCAGCAATCGAATGAATGAATGAAAATGTTAGGTTTTATTGAAAATATAATTTGCATATAATTATATGGTTAAATATATGAAATGGCAATTTGTATTCTTTTTTTTTCAAAGATTGCTTTCAATATACATATGTATGAACACATCAAATGACAATAAGTATTCCTCACTGTCAAAGTTTGCTTTCAATTTATACCTTTAAACATATGAAATTAATAACAAAAGGTATTTCCAAATCAGGCCACAACTTCCTAATTCTCTGGCAATAATGAATGGATACATATTCTGCGAAACCCTCTCCACTTTTAGCAGGTGGAGAATCTGGAGAATCGGATTAATTAATGAGAATAATTTAATCGTTGCTGTATTCTTCCTCTAGCAAACTATACGATTCGTTCGAATACCTATTCCTTGGTGGAGATCAACCTAGGACTAGGAATGATGGATGAAAGATCCAAATTAAATTAGGAAAGATAAATAGATATATTATCCTATAATCAATGTGGCTTGTATCTATATATGAGGGGGGGGGGAAGTATCAATAGAGTTTACTCCCTAGATCATCGGATTTGAACCACGAGGGTAAGGGAAGTGATCTTGTATGAAAGTAGGTACTTACAGATCGAAATGGAATGAGACTGGGGAGCAATCCCTGAGTTGTGATTTGGGGTAACAAAGGAACTGTTCCATCAAATCACCAATCAGATGTCAGAGCAACAGTTGCTGTAGCTGTAGGTGAATATAAGTACTTAGTAGTATCAGTGGAGAGTACATATTTGGGTTAAAAGCCAGGAAATCGAAGAATTATTTTGATAAAATATAACTGCACCCGCTCATATCAAATTGAGTGAACCCTCAAACTCTACAATTTCAGACACAAGCGCGTGCGTGTCACTGCTTTTCAAACTTCGTGCTTCGTGCTTCTATTATTATATTATACTATAATATAATATTATGATAACATTAGATTTTTCCTCGATTAGAACTCCTAAAACCGCCGTCATAGTCATGAGCGCCCTAGGCAATAAGCCAAGCTGAGCAGATAAGTTAGATGTCTCATTGATGTGAGTCGAACTTTAGAGCTTTCCAGTCTCCGCGGTCCGCAGTCTATCCCAACTTAATGAGCAAACTTGATCCATCCGTAGCCCACCCCCCATCCATCCATCACGACTGACTTTTCGAAGTTGATTCAGAAAGTTGATTAAAAGTTGTGTTCCATCGCATGTGAAGTGAACCCTCTTTTCGAATATTAGATGTTTACTGCGAATAAGGTTGGAGTGTCTATGTTACCTATGTATGAGCCAAAGATTTGATCAAATTATCCGGGAAAGTTTCTACGTCGAAATTTCGAGTGAATGCAACGAATTATTTCAGCTCATAACAAACAATGGAGAACTACTTGCTCGGGTTGTTTCAGAGTCTGAACAAATTTGAGAATCGCGGAAATCTAACAATACGTCAAAATAAAAATGATCCAGTCCATGAATTATTTTTTAGCTTCGAGGAACCTTGGATTAAAAGATAGAACAGGTTGAAATGCGCTGACGAATTTCAAAAGTGACATTTTTTGAAAATTTTGACAAGAAATTCACCTTTATGGTCAAGATGTTCCTAGAATGACTAGCTAACAATTTTAGCTTCATATTAAATCGTGATTTTACCTAATTTCAATTAAAGAAAATTGTATTATTGTTTCAGGTAATTTTTTGAGCGTGCCGCACCATATTAGAAATGTCATACTTTGTGTAAGTACAATTTAAAAAATATATCAAATTTCTAGTCATCTTCCCAGTCAGTACCAACAATTTAACCAATTTACGCCCGTAAATATTTTTATCCGAATTTGTTTTTAAAATCCCATGTAATAGTCCCATTTTGGTCTACAAACAAAGGAGAAATGTTTATAAAAATGTCCAACCCTTATTTTGGAAATAGGGTACATGAAAAGTTGGGTGCCGTATGACACCGCTGGGCGTCAGGGGGACTGGGTTTCAAAATAGCTACAATAGACGAGGAAGGGATTTAAAATTTGAAATTTATTTAAATAACTAAATTATGACAAGAAAATAACTGAAAAAATAAACGATGAAGAGTTAAGAACTGAGTCGGTAGGTACTACAATGAAAAAGTGAACATTCTCGTCAGAAAAATCATAATTGCTAGCCCAACCCGACATTTTGAGCACATTCCAGTTTGGGAGTCATACATTTCCAGAGCACATTTCCTTCATTTGTTCTCAGGCGTCCTTTCTGCCAAATGCCTAACACTGTCGCAACTTGCCTCAGTGGTTACGCGGGTGTTCATCGTGGGGCCAGTCATGACGTTGGAAATTTGTGAGATATTCACTCACTATCTGTCGAAGGAATAGAGGATGGAATAAGGTAAAAGCGTATTATGGGTGGTTAATTCCGGTACAGGATCCATGCTTTTGAGACACCAGCATCCACAGTCCAAGTATCTAAAGATCGGCCACCAGAACTTTTTGCTTCTCAACCCAATTCTGTACGCATTTATAATTGAATCCAAGAAATTCATTCCCACCATCCCCTAGTTATACAAGGAGATTGAGTATAGACGATCGCAAGATACGTTCCTTCTCACTCGGGAATAATATCCTTATCCAGTTATAAGGCCTCTTGTCAATCAATGTCTCCCTCCCCGGTCTGAAAACTATAGAAAATAACAATTACTAACCAATATTGTCTATTACTAGCATTTTGAATAATATTTAATTGCTAAATGAATTTTCGAGCTTTAAAAGTAATATCGCAGGAAAAAAAGTATTTAAAAACCCAGTACCCCTTAGCGCCCCGGGTGCCGTGTGGCACCTTATAAAGTATCAACAGTTTTCGAGGGATGAAAACTGGAAAAACAGCATTATACTCCATGAGTCTTTGATACAACTATTCAACTTTGAATTTCAAGTACAATCATTTTTATGAAGTAAAAAATGTAGCTGTACTTATGCAAGCAAACGTTGAAGGGAGTCCAGATAAAATAGATCATCCATTTTGAATCACCTCAACGGAAGTCTGAAGAACACTGGAAGCTGTAGTTCCTACCTAATGCTTATCCAATGGCACTTCCCCTGGAATGCATGGATTGCTAAATTCTTTTTTCGCTCAATATAAATTGTGAGGGCTCGAAATTTTCTGACTCCAGTGCACATTCCCCAACTTTTCCAGAGGACTGTATGTTTTCTTCTGAGTTACGCAGATCCTACTTATTTGGAAAGTGTTACTTAGTCTAGCCATCTCTTTTTTATGGGATTCTTCCAAAGCGTTTCTCAATATTGTTAGACTCAAAAGTTATTCAATACGGAATTATATCCCTTTTCATGAGATATTACAATATGTAGATGATACTTCGCTGGTATAGTATTGATATTGTATTGAGCCTTTCATTGATGAATAACTAGAATTACATATCTTAGCCAAAAATTATTATAATTTTTGACATCGCTCACATTCCGTAGAAAGATGATCGTGTAATTTATTGTCTACTCCCCTTTGTAACATCAAAATTTTTCGGTCCTACTAGTACATAGGACCTGTTAAGAGCGAAGACCAAGAATATAGGCTACTCTAGAACTACCGTCTCCTTTTCATCCCTTTAGGAAAAGAGGAAGTTTCCTGCCTTAAGTGGGTGCAAAAAGGAAAAAGGCAGAGGGAAGGGAAAAGGGAAGTGGAAGAAGGAGAGTAGCAGAGGATGGAGGGCAGTACACAGGGTTCTTGGCGGGTTTTCAACCCCTTGGTCGGCCCCAACTCCACAACATACTTTGCTCTTCAGCTTCTTCTCCTTCTTCTTTCAGTAGTAATGGGACGAAAATAATAAAACGATCGCTTCGCCAAACGGGAAAACTTTGAGTTCCTGCCAAAGAATTTGATTATTCATAACCGCGGGATTAAAGAAAAAGTTTATTTTTTACGTGATAATACTGCTCTACAGCTGTGCATCACTAACATTAGTTTAGGTTGATTAAGTTATAGAGTTTGTGGAAGTTTATACCCATAATACGATTAAGTTGTTATACCTGTGTTGTTAGTTTTCCACTCCAAGAAGTATGTAACTTTGCAACAAACTACTAGTCATGAAACCGTATCTGTCCACATCTTTGATGCAAATGAACAATCGAAGACTAAGAAAAAGGAAAGGAACTGTCAAATATTTTATAGATAAGCCCGGGAGCGCCCGCAGCCAACTGTGATAAGAGTCTCTTGTAATCCTCACCTGTTTCTCTGTAGTTGTTCTGAGTTCGAGAAAAAATTCGGAACGCCAGAACCTAGTTTCGAACTAGTCCGGAACTGTGTCCGAAAGTCACTGCGAACAGCGAACTCAGTTCCAGAACTCGGAATTCGCTCACCGCATAAACACGCATAAAGACCTACTGTGCATGCCCGGACTGTCTGGAACTGTCGCGAACAGCACTACGAACGATGCTTAGGTGGATTGCAATTTGGAAACTAGGTCGTTCACAGGTCAGTACATAGCAGCAAGCGTCCTTCCTATCTCTGTGATTGTAGCGGCTAGAGGCCTATTTGATAAACTAATAAACAAATCTTGTTTTGATGGACTCAGGTCCCCAGTTCTTACACTGCATCCCCCCTCTAGATGTCCAACCTCTAAGCCAGTCTCTTTCTGGCCTGCTAGCTCTCCTCTTAAAAGTAAAACCCGCGATTGTCTGCACCGCCATTTCAAATTGTTCAATCCTATTTCTAATACCGACAAAATTAATTTTATTTTCACTCTTAAATACGCGGTGTAATAAAATCTACTCAACTGTGTCCACTTGTCGTCGGTCGCCTTCATTACTGGTTCCTGGCAGTTTCCTCCGGCCGGGGAAGCCAACGCTCGAGCGAAAATTGGTGAGTCCACTATAACAATTATTTGTGGACACAGATCGTTTTCCCCTCAAAAACTCTTAAAAATTACATTCCTTCTGCGCAGGCTAGGTATATTTCATTGCTATTCATTCAATATATTTAATTTTACTGTCCATTCAATTTCTGGCGATAATCTATACCTAGCGGATTCTTGGATCTTTTTTCCAGCGCAACAATTCAAATATAAAGGGTATCAGATACCAGATTCTGGTATATAAAGGGTACCAGATTCTGGTTCCCTTCCCTACTTGAAATTTCTTGCCCAGATCATACACCCTTTTTCAGTGATGTTTGGTCGTACTTGGTCTTATCCACTCAGCTCACCCACTCTTTGGCTGCTCAGTTTTGAGGCAGAAGAATCAAGACCTTCCGAAAGGGTCAAATCAGACTTCACATTAATCTATAAGGTGGAAGGTGGAAAATCTGAAGTTCTTGGACTCAGCCTGCCGTTTTCACAGGACTGTACCTTGGAGTAATGATTAAGGTTCGAATGATGGATTATTATGCTAAGCCCACGCCTGTGGGTGACCAATCAAAATTCAAATTAGCGGCCGCCTGTCGGAGCCCTGTTGCGGTAACCAATAGCCCGCACCGTCTACATAATTTCGCGTTCATCATGCGGCCCTGAATAAACCGCGAAAGCTATTTCCAGGTGTTAGTAAGACGTACAAATATTTTCTAATAAATTGGACAATATTTTCAGATGCATAGTCAAGAAGAGTAGGGATTTGGGGACGAGTGAAGACGGAAGAGGACAATAAGAGAAAGTGACGAAGAAAGTTATGAAATCTAGTTAGATAACTAACATGACTTCATTGAAATTATTATTGGCAATTTGGAGATCTGAAGTTTATTGAGTTTCAAACATAAGATGCATCCTATGTGTCACACCTATCTTTCACTATTGTGGTATTGTGATAATTGGACAGAACATTGAATATGAGGACTGGATAGGATTACACATTATTTCTGAGGTGATGTGAAAGAAAGACTTTAGGAAGGCTTTATTACACAGAACTCAACGATCCGAAAGTACACGTAAGAATGAATGAAATTAGGAAATCTAAAATGTTTATAACACGATCACCTGGTTATCCAGGTAACCAGGATAATAAATACCGGCTCAATCTCCCGCACTCAGGATTTACACATAATCTTTCAAATAACTAGGAGGTCTTCGATCCCGTGTACTTCTCCTCAACAGTGTTGGAGATTCTTCGTCTGGACAACGAACTATCTGATTAGGGCTGTTCTGTTCTTGAATTGGTGTTTCATGTGGCTCACTCCCCTCCGTCGATTGAATCTCTTGTTCGGCAGTAGATAGGCCTGGACATGGCGAGCTATCTGGCTGCACAATTGGATCTTGACCAGTCGGGGCGAGGTGACGAGTAGAGACAGTGGTTTCTCTGCCATCGGGGTACCTGATGTGGGCATATTCATGGTTTCCTTCCAGAAGTTCCACTTCCTCCACTTGAGGTTCAAATTTTGAGGATCTATTGAACCGTTTCAACCATACAGGTCCAGGTTTCAACAGCCACGTAGGTATTGAATCCCCATTGGCAGAACGGCGTTGGTGGGAAAACATGCGTTCGTGAGGGGTATTGTTCGTGGAGGTACAAAGCAATGAGCGGATAGAATGTAGCGCTTCGGTGAGGACGTCATTCCAATGAGTGATGGGTAGTCCTTTACTCTTCAGTGCTAGCTCAATCGTCTTCCATATAATGCCGTTGTACTTCTCCACCTGTCCATTACCCCGAGGATTGTACGCAGTCGTACGGCTGGTAGCGACGCTGTAGGAAGTGAGGAACTCTTTCAACTGTTCAGACATGAAGGATGTACCCCTATCTGAATGGATATATGATGGGGCCCCAAAAATGCTAAACAAATTCTGAAGACAGTTGATGACAGTATTTGCACTCATATCCGAGCAGGAATATGCAAAAGGGAAGCGTGAATATTCGTCCACAATTGTCAGAAGATATCGTTTTCCTGTTGACTTCGATGGCAGAGGGCCTTTAAAATCAATATTCAGCCTCTCGAAGGGTTTGGTGGATTTTATCAAAGTACCCTGCTGACGAAAAAATCGTGGTTTCAGTTCGGCACAAACTTTACATGACGATATCATTTGTTTCACCTCTTCGACAGAAAATGGTAAATTTTTACTTTTCAACCAGTGATAAAAACGAGTGACTCCTGGATGACAAAGGGATTGGTGTAGTAGGGCTTGGAGTTTCTCCTTTGAATTTACGAAACAGACTCGTGAGAGAGCGTCTGCAGCAGAATTGTCGGTTCCTGGACGGTAAGTGATGTCATATGTATAGCAGGAGAGCTCCAATCGCCAGCGCATAATCTTCTCGTTTTTACACTTACTTTTATGTTTAGTTGAAAACATGAAAGCAACCGACCGTTGGTCTGTAATCAATGTGAAGTGACGACCCAACAAGAAATGCCGCCAATATCGTACAGATTCCACGATCGCGTAGGCTTCTTTCTCAACCGATGAATGACGAAGTTCGGAATTCGACAGAGTACGCGAGAAAAAAGCTACGGGTCGACCAGATTGCGAGAGAGTAGCAGCAATAGTCGAGTCGGAAGCATCGGTTTCCACGCAGAATGGGGCTTCGTTGTCCACCCAAGCTATGCTGGCTTCTTCAATAGCCTTCTTCAAATCGTGGAACGCTTGTTGAGCGTCTTTTGATAATGGAAGACTTGAAGTAGTCAGTGGCCTAATTCTTTCCGAGAAATTTTGAATGAATCTCGAGTAGTGAGAAAACATTCCCATAGCTCGTTTGAGAGTGGGCCCATCGAGAGGGACTGGTAAATCCCGTAGGGGTGTCAATCTTCTGGACGTAGCATGTGCTCGCTGATTGTATACCCTAACAGGGATATAGACCTGAGGGAAAAATGACTCTTTTCATTGTTGATCGTGAGGCCATATTTGCGAGCAGCAGCGAAAAATTTGTCCAAGTTGATGTCATGTTCGAGTTGGGTTTTTTCGCATATTGTCACATCGTCCAGATAAGCGAATGTGTCAGTTAATTGCTCTTTTCGAATTACTTCGTCTATACATCGTTGAAAAGCTGCAACTCCATTCGTTACTCCAAACGGAATTCGCGTAAATTGGTAAAGATCCCCGCAAGCTTCGAATGCAGTATATTTGCGATCCTCGATTGGGATTGGGACTTGGTGGTAAGCGCTTCTTAAATCGATGCAACTATAAACGTTGTATCCAGCGACTTTGTTGACTAGGGTGTTAATTCGAGGAAGAGGATAAGCATCTAGGTCAGTATATCTGTTGATGGTTCTAGAATAGTCAATTACCATTCGTCGTTTGTGGAATCCTTCAACTACATGAACCTGAGCCCGCCATGGGGAAATACTTTTCTCAATGACTCCATCAGCTAATAACTTCATCACTTCAGCTTCAATGAATTTGCTATCTGCGTCCGGATGACTTCGAGACTTGATTGCGATCGGTTTGATGTCTCCTGATAGGCTAGAAAACAATTTAGCAGGTTCGACTTTCGCAGCTTCAAACACACATACTTCTAATGGTGCTCTTGACCCTCCAAAATCGAACTGAACACTGGAGTGAAGTTGTAGTACATCTCTACCAATAATGATTTCAGAGCATAGATCTGGGAGAACTGAGAGTCGAACGGCTGAGTAATGATTGTTGAGCATGGACAAATCAGTGATGCAATGTCCTACTATCGAGACTCGATGCGAATTTGAAGCTAATCCAACCTCTTGGTTAGTTGGCTGGATTTTCAAATGTAGAGCTAGAGCAGTAGACTCGTTAATTAAACTTATGTCGCTACCAGAGTCTAACATTCCTTGTATCGCTCGACCTGCTACCCGCACAGTGGTTTTCACTTTGGACGCAGCGAATGAGCAGGTTTCGATTGTCGAAAGGACAGGAGCTGATTTTGTTTTAGGGTGTGATTTCTTTTCAGAACTTGACTTTGATTTACAAACATGGGGCCAGTGCCCTTTCTTATTACACCTAGGGCATGTATCCTCTTTGGCAGGGCATTTATCACGAGGATGAAAAGGAGAACCACCACAAAAGAAACATTTGCGAACGACCGGGGCTGACGTAGAAGGTCCAATTTCGTCAGCAGGATCTTCGTCAGACCCAGCAACAGCATTGACCATCAGGGGATGCTCTTGGTAGGATTGAGCATGCTGTTGGGCTAGTTCTAGGGCCCTAGCTTGCGTATGAGCGTCAGTGGGAGAAATGGTAGGGGTATTTTCTAATAATCGTTGTCGGATCGCAGGACTCAATAATCCTCTGATAAACGAATCGCGAATACAATCATCTCGATTTGTTTCTGCCGTGACTGCCTTGAACTGACAGTCTCGACTCAAAAGCCGGAGCTCTTCGAGATATTTGTCCACGGATTCGCCAGGTTGTTGTTTTCGAATGAACAGTTGGTGCCTTGCGTAAACTTCGCTGATTGGTTTTACGAAAACAGATTTCAGCACAGCGATCGCGTCATTGTAGATCATACAGCCTCTAATGTGCTTGTAAATATCAGAACTTACGTAGTTGATAAGAAGTATGAGTTTTTCATCTTCCTCGGCCTTGGCGCTTCTCGTGAAATTTTGGAATCGGTGATGCCAATGATCCCAAGTTGTAGCAGCTGATGTTGACGCGGGGTCGAGATTCAGTGTTTCAGGTCGTAGGAGACGTTCCATTAGTTCTGTGTAATAAATTGATGTGAAAGAAAGACTTTACCTTTAGGAAGGCTTTATTACACAGAACTCAACGATCCGAAAGTACACGTAAGAATGAATGAAATTAGGAAATCTAAAATGTTTATAACACGATCACCTGGTTATCCAGGTAACCAGGATAATAAATACCGGCTCATGAGGTTAACTAATTTAACTCAAATCGACTTGTGGTTCCCTAGATGGAGCGAATTCCTCTTCACTCAATAACCTTCAGTTTTTAGAAGTAATTAGAAACAAATATGTTTCAATAAACGAGAGATTTAAACTAACTGAAGAATGTTTAGATTCGCTAAAGTGATGCGTATTTGACAAAATAATTCACAGTGTTGGTGAAATTTCCCTCAGTGCAGGTGGATTCCACTGGCCAGGTGGATTTGCGTCTTGGTAATAGCTGGGTCTGCTTGGCAGCTGAAGCTGGATCTCAGGTTCCTGGAGACTTCAACAATCTGGTCACGACGTAGTTAGCCACTAACTACTAAATTCTCCACTAGGCTGCAGGATAATTTGCACCTCTAGTACTGGTGATTTCAAATATTGGATTTCTCCTTATCGGACTTACTACCAAACTATAATATTGAAAGGAAATACCTTTGAGATATTTGACCAATTTGTACATACAACTGGCCGAAGAACTAGCTATATCATTTGGCTGTCAAGAGATTTATGGCCACAAAACCTCAGCCTAGGATGCACTCCACACAAAATTTATTTATTCATATTTGTACAACAGAAAAAAATGAAAATAACATATTTCAACAGATTTTGCACCTAATAATTAATTGTAGATATAAAGAAAAAAAAGGTTATAGTTTCAACAAAGAAAGAACTTATTGCTAGGGATAGGGAAGAAACCCATAATACAAAACGAACTGTTTGTATCTGGTTTGTTAACTGCAACACCAAATAAATTACTTGAGCCATAATAAAACAACCTATCAATATGCCATAAGAATAAGGTAGTTCCCAGTTTCTCCATGAGTATTTGACAATGAATAAAAAACGCTGAAAATTATTATACAAAGGTTTATTATTTGTCTGTACAAATAACTCGCCTGCAAAGAACACAGCTTTGCCGTTGTCACTATCTACCTATATTTGTACCTATGTTTGCTTCATAAACAAGGTTATTTTGAATAAGCTTCACACTAAATTGGGAGAAATAATGAGTTATGGAAATTGGAAACTGGATTACTAAGGACTGGGTTGCTAAGGACGCAAAACTGAATACAACTCAAAGATATGAACAACGATAGCATTGTCAGCTAAAATTTGAACGGAGATTTGGCCTCTTTTGCGATTCACACTCGTGTTTCTAATTTATCGTAAGCCCAACCCGTAAGTTCTCATGGGGGCGAACCGTTGGTCCTACAGAGCTCTGGCTGGTCTCATTCGGTTCTATAAATTCAATACTATTTTAAATTGATGAAAAAACAATACCTTTAAATCAAAATATTTTGAGCCGCCCTGGCTCTACTGGTTTCAACATTTCAACTTTTCAACATAACAATTGGCTCAACAACTGGTTTCAACATTTCAGCCCTTATTTTTCAATCCCTAATAGTGACTGACATCAACCATAGGCACAACTAGACCCCAAATGTATCCTATAAATAGGTATACCAAATTTCATCAAAATCAAAATTTTCAAAAAATTTGATGGAAATTGAAAATTTCAAAAAACATTTCTTGGTTGATTCTAAAGAATTATTATTGATAATAACTAACCAACAATGATCCAAAATGTCAGTTTATATTATGGTATTCCCGAGCTCGTTTTAAGACCGTTCTCCCTCCAGTGATGAAATTGGACCAATCTGAATGGTATTTTTCTGAACCAGCCCCCCCTCCCCCTCCCCCCAAACAAAAGGTGTAGTCGTAATTCGTCAAACAACAGGAGAGCTATTGTCTTAATCGTTTATAACGTTATAACTAAAGGTGTGCTGATTAGAGTAGGCACCATTATCGGTTGCAGTTCCTCCAGTCCTCCAGTGGAGACTAGATTGAACTAGGTTTAACGAAATAAGTATTTATTAGGATATGACCGTATACGCTCTCGACTCGATATTCCCATCGAACCCTCACAAGTGGACTCGAACAAATCGTCGGAAGGGCAAAAAAGAAGAGGAAGGGGACACAAAAAAAAAATTGAGAATAAAAAGGGCACAAAAATTGAGGCCGAGCAGGGAAAAAAATAATAAAAAATAAAAATGTCTTTTTCAGGAAGCGAAATGGTCGGGAGGAAAGCCCTTTTGTAGTTTCAAGGGCTTCAACTTAAACTGAATTCATTGCTTTTAACGCAGGAAAGCCTCCCTTCTCCTCCCCCTGCCACGAAAGGTCGTGAAGGGGGAATTTAGTACCCACCGGTAGAGTCCCCAGTCAGATCTGCCCTTTCGCATGCGACAAAACCCGCAAATCTAAACATTCCTCAACTGTGTTCAGCTCATCCGCTTTTCATACCTCCCTCTCATTCCTTTCACATCTTTGTGTGGTCTCATTCGATTATAAACATTTTGAGGGGGGTCGAAATTTTTGTTTTCTTGCTCGATTTGAATGGTTCATTATTGAAAATAATTAACCAAAATGAAATACCAAGTATTTTAAAATGATAAAAAAACAATAATTGTAAAAATAAAGGAATTATTCCTTCATGACATTTGGAAAATTGCATACCATCATATTATTATTTACTCTTTACAATTGGTCGAATGTGACCGAACGTTTCTGAGACCATTTAGAAACCGGTTGGAATCCACGATCTGAAATTTATCAATTTTGGTTAACTCCGTGGGACCAATATGGGATTTTTCGTGTAGAAAGTCTTCATTATTGTTCAATATTGTGTTTGGTTATTAAAAATTAACTTCCCTCGACTCGGGATCTCCAGACTTTCCTACTGAACTATACATCACCTGAATCGGGCTTGCTACCACTGAGTGAAGGAAGTAAATGAACAATAATGAGAACAATTTCAAGATGTAAGTTTTTTCTGTAAGGGATGATCCGAATGTTAGTTTTTGTTGTGTTCTATAATTGTAAAACTTATCATCCGCATTCCTATGTTGCATTTGTGATTCATTGTATATCGACAGCTGTGGTCTGAAGCATGAAAGTAATTTTCAACTGTCTGAGTAGGTCTTTTCGTAAGTTCTTTTGTAGAAGGTAAATCGACTGTCTATAGAATTCTATACTTATCAAAACCAGACAGAAAATTGTAGTGGTGTCAAGGACGTCAACACTACCATGTTCCCGGTGTTCACACATTTCATCTCCTTCAGTGAAGCATCCTCAGTAAACAGGGCTAAATTTAATTTGGACCACACTAAACTAATGAAGAACGTCCTCTTGAAAATACCACTCTCGCCGCTCTCTTTTTCCATTCTCCATCCCTTCATCCGTCTTCCCTTTTAAAAACACTCCTCACTGTTGGTTTTTCGGTAGGGAAGGTTCTTCCAGCACTTTATCAACCTCTACATCCCCTCCGCCATTTCACTCTGCGGGGTTCCTTTTCGTTTATAATGCGCCCTAGTGGACGCGCCCTTCGTTTCGTTCGGACGAGGATTTTTTCCATCCCTATTCCTCCTTCAACCTACTTTTTCTTTGCCGCTTTTCCACGAACGCTCACTGAAATATACGCAGGAACAAACTCACACGAGAGCCGCGTTCTTTGTCAAAAGAGTGAAAAAACTTCCCTTAATGCGGTAAACACGCCCCTTCACCACTCTTTTTACTTCCTTTCTTTATGTTACATTTATTTCGTCTACTCTGTTTTTCTCTTTCTCCGAGCGTGAGATTTCATTTTGCGATTTGGCACTTTCAATCCTTATTCAATCGACGGCCGTAGCAGGAAATTGAAAGCGGTCCTCCTCATTCAATATTCCCATGGCTCTTCCATGATTCGACTTCATGAGAAACTAGATACCTGAACAGACTGAATTATATTAAGTATCTGCATGAGGGTGGCTTATACCAAATGACAGTGTCACAAATCACCTTTAACGAATAAAAATCCTCTCTCAAGAATTTTCTGATTTATAAGTAGGTACCTACATAAATTGTGGACATTTGACTAAATTCTCTGTTTTCACCATCTATCTTAATCCTCTACCGTCCCTGGAATGTATTCATTGGTTCGGTTCCAAACACGCCAAAAATGGATCAGTGATGGCGTTGTGGTACGTGGGGTACCACGGTCTACAACTGTCTTCCTTGAACGGTTCAGTTCTATTACGTGTGATGCGATTTGGTTCCGTCCAATAGGTTTTCTTGTAGCAATCTCCTAAAGACAGAAGAACGTTATCAGAAAATCGTGACCTCTATTTCACCTAAAACTGACACATAATACTTCTGAAACTCCTGTTTCCATCGTACGCAGTACTTACATACATGTCGATAATGTTGGGTTGATGAACCTTTTCCAGTCATGTTGCATTTGGCGTTGTGTGCCTCTTGTTGTTCGTGAGATGAAGCACCTTCATCGAACAAACTAAAAACCAAATAGTACACATTTTTTAACAAATTTTGGAATAAAAAAACTCATTTTTATCGTGCCGTTCTCAGTAGTAATCCAGAGTCATGTATTGAGGTACATGTTCAATTGTTCATGATAATTGATAATGACATTGATAATTTATTGCACAATTGAGGAGTTTGATTCCAAAAGGTGCTAAAGACCAATTTCGTCGAAATTGAGTTAACACTTTCCCAGGGTTTTAGGGGGGTAGTTCTTCACAAAAATACGATCGCTTTGGAGCAAAAGATAATCTATTCCCTTGAAAAACGAGGGCAAATATTCCGTTTAATTTCAAAAGGTACCGTATCCAGCAAAATGGCGGTCTCTTATCCTTTGTTTCAAAAAAATACTATACCCTCTTCGTTTGATTTCAAAAAGTACTAACGCCACGTACGCCACGTTTTGTTTCAAAAACTACTCCATGAATCTAATATTTCAAATCTTTGAACTAATTTACCTTTTTTCCAGAAATGTTTATTATAATTTAGAAATATATCAAAAATAACATCATTGGTTTATAGCTCGTTTATACAGTTTATTTGCTCTCTCTATTATTTTCAGTAATGAACCTTTGGAATCGACCAAGAAGGAAACTAAAAATTCATATGCATTTACAAAAAAGATATTATAATTATTATATTATATTATAAGTATATTATTACATTATATTATAATTAAAAACCCTGTCAATTTTATGGGCTTATTGGCAAAGAATAATACAGACATTAGGTATAATTCGTCTGTATAATATTCCAAGAAATCTCAAATAATATTCCAGTATTCGATCAGGATTTGCTTCATTGGAGTTTTATTGTCCGATAGATTTCGACGGGGTCAAGGAAGCTCGTGCCCTCGACACAGCATCCACCACGGATATTTGCTTAGGACACTCTCTTACCCCTAAGGGCAACAACCCCTCGGACCCCCGGTCAACTATTCGACACCTCAATAATTCAGCCACTTTCTATCCTTACACAAGCTTAGGTTATTAAAGCTGAGTCGGTTCATCCATTTATATTGTGAATTACGAATTTCTCAATTTCTTCCATGTCGATTTCAGTAGATACTAAATTATCTAATTTAGCTAATCTCTAATCCAACCCTCGAGCTATGTTTCAATGAAAGTTAGCTTTTTCAAATTGAAATTGAAGTGTTCTCCCAAATTGAACGAGGTATTTTCCAATGATAAAATCCAAAAAATAACACCGAGCATGAAGTGTAGTGTGAAGGGGCATATCATCAGTGAAACTTCCTTTTTTGATGGAAAAAAAAACTTAGCTCATGAAAGAGCCAAGCGAAATCCAGTCAACTGAAGCAGGGATGAGATTTGCCCCTATTCGAATCAAAAGAGGTTTTCCTCAGTCGTGCACTTTGAAAGATTGCGTTTGGAAAGTGCCAGAAGGAAAGGGAAGCTTGCTTGAATCGCTTCCCCCAAAACCGCGACCCTTCAGGTGACGAGCGACAGAATCTAAGGGCGACCTCCAGGATGGATGGCAGAAGGGGAGTCAGCAATCCATCAAACTGACAACGACCATTCAACCAGCTATGTTTCCTTCCTTCTCTCTCACCTGAGCCATCAAACCCTCATCAGTCCTAATATGATGGGTTACCCCCTCTCTTCTCCTTTCCTGCTCTACAGTGCCATTAGGTTTTCCGGACTGTTTGGATGTCAACAAGAAGGAATGAAAGAGTCCGAAACCCTTATCCATGGATATGACGGCACAACTGGTCCTGTCTTGTTTTGATGTATGAAATATTGCTCCATGCTACAACTTCCGTTTAATGTGTAACTTGAAAGATTTTGTAAACTAAGAATTCTTATGAGAAATCTACCGTGCGGATGCCGCTCGTAGTTTCAATGAAAGCTGTGGACTCCGTGTTAAGAAACGGAAATGAAAATCGAGTTTTTATTATTATGTTTTTTATTGAGTCCAGAAACAGTCGGAAATAATATTTGAGTTCCCCTCTGCGGTGACCTCCTCTTACCAATCAAAGATATTTTCCAAAGAACCACAGTTATGCTTTTTACCCAGAGACTAACAAACCAAATTCAATTATGATAACTAAGAGGCCGAATATCTACCTAGCTGGTTATTTAAATTTATTTTTCCAATTCTGTGCTGATGTAAGTGTAAGCTTTGCAGTTACTAATTGCAATTAATTAATTCTTAAACGATTCCTGAAATTTTTCCAAAAACATTAAATGTTTATATGTATATTTATAAACAATTAATGTAAAAATAATGAAAACCTCTCTATTCTTTGTACCCATAGATGAAATAGTTGAGTGGGTACTCTATGAGTTTGTGGAGACGCGTAGAACGTGAATATGAACTCGTCACATCTTCAGATCATACCTACCCAGTGCAAATAGTATGTTGGTATGGTATACTGAAAAAAAAACACAAAAAAAAACACACAAAAAATAAATAAAAAAAAATTAAAAAAAAATAAATAAATAAAATTAAGAAAACAACACTATATATACGGTAGGTACTGTATGAGTTTGGGGTTACAAGGAAAATATAAATATAGACTATTAAATTGAAAAAAAAATACAAAAACGTACATGGTATAATATAGGTATGGTAAACAGAAAATAAAAATTGTAAAACAATACTTGTGGGTATTCTTTGAGTCTGAAGCGACAAGGAAGTATTTCTTGAGGTCTTTTAAATTTTCAAACAAGAGGTTAATTTTTTAATTTTATTGTTCCGTGTAATTTGCCACAACCACATGGGTGACTACTCTCACGCAGCTAATATTTCGGTTTTCTTAACCATTACTTTGAAGATTTCATTAAAAATTCGCTCATTAAATCATACTGCAATAATAGACTTATTTATTGTATAGTTTCCGAGTCTACCAATTTAGCGGAAGCTTTGTCTTCACTTCTCAAGGTTGAATAAAAAAAATTTCTTCGAAATCCAAATTTCCACTCGTGTTTTACGTTTTAGACCTTCCTGAACAATTTTTAAAAATGTATTGTGATTAAGCATGTTAGTCAATAAATTATTCCTTGAGCCACTCCCACTATTTTGGAGAAGTTATTGTCAAATAAACTTGTGTTATTGGATACGAGGTAGTAATGGTTCCTCACATTCAAAATCGCGTTCTAGCAGTTGTTTCAAATCTCGTGTCACAAAAAAGATTCGATTCTGGACCCAACAGATAACACGAGTATAAAAAGAAACACGACTGAATAATAGTTTGTCGAGCCAGAGAAAACAACAGCTATTAATACTGACTTTGAAAAGAGGCCTTTCACCACTGTGGGCAAAACACGCGAATAGCGAGGGCGAAACAGCATAATCTAGAACATTTTCCCTTGCTTATGCCCTAGTTGTGCTTTCCCTCCAACTTGCTCTTTGGGTTTAATACTGAATACATTAAACTGAAATTTCTCCGTTTCTCGAGCCAAGATATCTCATCTCTCGGGCGACGGGGAGGCGACAGCCCGAGCTATCGCCGTGTTCCCGAACAGACTACCAGAGTTGGAACAATGTAATTCCGAAACATTATCGGCGACGTTCATCGCTTCCCCAAGTTTATCTCGAAGTTGGGTCTCCACCCCTCCCTGTTCCAAGTCAACAGTTATCGTTGGGAGGTGGGATTCGGCTACGTGGTGGTTGACATATCTCTGGTTAGATTCGGTTGTGATAGTCGAGACCATTTAGTCCTTGTATCACACTGACAATCTCTAGGTCTATTTTGTTATAATAATTAGCCCATTGCCTGCCACTTGCGCGTTTTCGGGGACGTTCATGATTTTTTCGCGGACACTGAAGAATTTTAAATTGTACCTATAGTTACATTTTTCCTTCTAGTTCTAAACTATCGAGAAAAACAGACTGATTTTGCCACATTGACTGGAGGGCGTTCAGGATGTGCCCCGCTGAAGTATGTTAGGCTGTTTTTTGTTGAAAAATATGTTTTTCTTGTTTTGGTATTTTGGTTTAGCGTCCATTTGAATGTTGAAAATTGAATTCGTGTTGTTTTAATGTATTAAATAAAAACCTATTATATCTTTTTTCAATGGATTTGTATCATTCAACTACCTACCAATGACACGAGGAGTTAGAATGAATGACGAACAATAATGGAAGAAGAGGGAAACGACTTGATTTATTTCTGTAACGTAATAACATACGTTCCTTCACCTATTGGGGCGATGTCAGGTGAGGAAGAGATAGAAGACGGTAACGTTGGCGAGGATGAAGCTAACAACTCCAAGCTTTTATAATTTATAGAATCTATAAATGCTTGGAGTTGTCAGCTTCATCCTCGCCAACGTTACCCTCGTATATCTATCTCTTCCTCACCTGACATCGACCCAAAAGGTTGTTTAATAGATTATAGTTATAGATCCTCTTTCTTATCTTTATAAATAGGATTTTGGATATACCCTTGAGAGGGAAAGTATATCTCTTCGCTGACGATACAGCTATCTTATGTATAGCCAGCGATTGGAACGAGCTGTTTGCCAAAGCTAATCACGATATAGGATTGATGAATGGTTGGCTGTCGGCGAACACCTTGAGTCTGAATGTTAATAAGACAAAATAACTTGTTTTCTCCAAATCTCGTAATAGAGAAGATGTAGAGCATATCATAAAAATCCATAATTGCAATAGCATAGATTTTAACTCGTGCTCTTGTCCGATTATAGAAAGGGTCACATCGGCGAGATATTTAGGCGTGATTATTGATGAAGACCTCAGATTCGGACCTCGAATTTCATTACTGTCCAAAAAAGTGGTGGGGATGAGCTATCTCTTTTAAACTGTCAGAAATAGCTAGAAACTCGGTTTCGGTCTACTTGGTTTCTGCGTGCTATCATGGGGAGGCTCTTTTCCATCGATATTGAACTCATTGGGAGTAGCGCAGAGGACAATACTAAAAAATCATTATAAAAAACCCTAAAGGATTCCTTAGTAAAGATCTATTTTCTATTGCTAAATTTTTTTCAATAGGTCAAATATATGCTAAATTAGCCCTTTCGTATTTACATAAACACTCTAGCGAATTTGAATACAATAATACCTTCAGGAATGCATATTCGTTCCGTCCTAAAAACCCGTTCTGTTGTTCATGTTCCGCTATCAAGGTTAAAAGGTACTTCATACTACATTTTTTACAGTTTACCTTTTTTGATGAGAAGGAATATGACCATCTGATAGCATAAACAACCCATCTATTCATTCTAGAGCAGTGTATAAAAAAACTGTTTTCAGCTGGCTAATATCACAAGGATATTAAGCATGTGAAAATTTGTTCAGTAGTATATATGTATAGTGAAGGTTCCAGTATGAACTGTAAATGTTAGATAATAAGTATTTAAATTTCACAATAGCAACCAGTTGGAAATTCGTTTGATAATCGTAAAATTGCTGTAAAAATTTGGAGGAATTTTAATTTCATCATTTACATCGATTGAAGTCGGTCCGCACAGTTTATTATATTCTGGACTCGAGAGTCTGCTCCCCCACACAGCACAGAACTGCGTTGTTTGGTGTGGGGTAGTTCCTGGTACTGAGAATTGCAATATAATATGTGACAGAGTATGGTAATTTATTTCTTAACCATGTATACTTTATGAAGGTATATATACATTTCATTTCAGATTATAGATTATAGTTTAATGATGAACTGACATCGCCAAAAAATTGTTCAATGATGATCGCGAATTTTGAAATATCTGATATTTCAAAATTCGAGATCATCATTAAACACCTTTTTGGAAAAATACATAAGAGTCACATGCAGCTGGTCCTAGTGTTGAGAAAAGGAAACAAATCCCAGTGTAATGATGGTGACAAGATAGTAGTTAGTCAATCAGTAGAAGTTGCTCTAAGAAGTTATTAAGTTTTTGTAGTAGTTGTGAAAAGATAGTGAGTTCCCCGTGTCCCACCAAGTCTTCAGAAAAAAATGGCTCCTATAGTGAAATTACTCAAAACAGTAAAACTAGTGAGCAACATGCTACAGAACTGTCACTCTATGAAAATTGTTTTCGATTTTTTCTTTGTGAATCAATGAGGTGTGCTTCTCAGAAAACCGATATTGCCTTCCAAGTAAAAATACTAATATTGTTCTTAAAATATTAAATATTATTATTATTATAAATTGTATAATAATAATAAAATAATAATATTCTTAGATTTTTGATTACCCTGATTCTTAGGTCAAACCATAGGTAGCCATTGCTATAGAGGGGTCGATATAGTTAGGAAAGCGGTTAGGAAGGTTATTTGTAAGTAAAATATGAACTATGTTCAGATACTTTTTAAAAAATCACTGGAGAATTACTTATTTGGGATTTTGGTTTGTGTGTTTGGCGAGTGCGCATACCTGATTTTTCATTGACACCAATTTATCAGGATCTTTGGGCAATTCGTTTGGAGGGAAGTTCGAGACTGACTAGATCTAAATAAGAAAACGAGTGAGGAATCTTATTTACCCACTCAAGTACTTTACGAACGAATTGTTTGAAATAAATGTGAACAGAACTGTAGTCGAAATGTCACGAATTATGCATGATTGATCAATTGCCCTAATGTCCGGACCAATTTCTTCTTTCGAATACTGTAGTCGCATTTTATCATATTTTTTTTATCCTGGAAAGAGGGGAAAAGAGAACCAATTTTTCGGTGAAGGGAGGCGTAACGACATCGGCCCTTCTCCTTCAGGTCTTATTGCCGAGCAGCCGAAAAGTTTATATCGAAAGAAATTCAGGGGTACAACGAGGAAAGGTAAGAAAGGGAAGGTAATCACAGGAATGATAGCTTGATCGGAGAAAAACTTGAACAGAAGGGCTGGTTAGTGGTTGTTTTGAAGGGGTGGGGGGGGGGGCTTAGGAGCAGACGAAAAGACCGTGAAATAAAATAGAGTTCTAACGTCTTGGCTGCTATTACCAGCACGAAGGGTCTTCAGCGGTTATCTGCTTCTTGTAAAAGTGTCGTTAATGAATTTGAAGACAGAGCAGTGGAGATATACCGACTTTCGCGAACATATCATGAAATACCGGTATGTACTTTGTGAACTGCGTTATGAAATCATCCACTGTTGGGGTGATTTGTGTAGTTGTGGACTATGGCATTATTTCGTCAAACGTGCAGAACTGGATATCGCTGTGCGCAAATAACTATTTTGTTGATTTTGAACTTTCTTGCGTTGTGTGGTGTTGATGATTTGGATGCTCAATTGGGAGCCATAATTGTCGAAGTTTCAACGATAATATTCCAGGGGCCTCAAAAGAAACTCTCTCTTTGAAGTTACCGGTAGGTGCCACAATTTGGCATCCATCTTCATCGTTTTATACAACCAACCATGTCCATGAATCACTTGAACATGTCCGTATTAAAAGGTGGCCCTCATGAAATATACTCTGCCGGATGCACGTGGGACTAACACGTGGTCTCTCTTTTACGAGTTATGCCTGTTTCATGGCCGCACTCCTAGGCGCTGTGCCCTCACTGTTTCTTGTCACTGTGTGAACCTTTGGTCGTTCGAGCATTTAAAACGATCCGACATTTACGACCTTCCCTAACAGACTCCACCGAATCCACTTGAGCCCGAGAGTTTGTAGGGAGATTATGGCTCAATGAAAGTATTGACTCGAACATAGAAAACAACGCTGCAAATTATTACACTAAGGTTTATTATTTTTCTGTGTAGATAGAAAAAATAAACCACTCAACTTTTTTTCCTTTTTATACAAGAGAGAGAAAAAACACTTTATTGAACATTGTAGAAGGAATGAAAGTGGACAAGGACTCCAAAGTAGTCGAAACGTAACGTAATGGATTTTCCGAAAGTTCAAATTGAGTTGCCAAAAGTTCAAGTGGTTGCATTAATTAGGAAATTTGATTATTGGTTGCTAAGAACGCAAAACTGAGAACAACTCGAAGAAACTAACTGCGATCGCGATTCGGTCAGATAAAATTTGAACGGAGATTAGGCCTCTTTAGCGATTCACACTCGTGTTTCTAATTTATCATAAGACCAACCCTTAAGTTTTCATAGGGAGCGAACGGTTTGTCCTATGAAGCTCCGGGTGGTCTCATTCAATTCTAAAAATTCAAGTGACTGACATCAAACAAAAGCTTCGAGACACAGCTAGACCCCAGATGGAGCCCATACAACAAATTTCATCAAAATCGGTCGATGGGAACTAAGGAAAGTGCCGCGGACTGTGGACGGATGGCCAAATTTGTATTCGATTTTTGGATTCTACATACTTTGAAACGTGAACCTACAAATTTTGAGGTGGTTAAAAAAATTCCTTGGTCGATTCTAAAAAAAAAATTGAAATTGAAATTGAAAACCAAAAAAAAATTTTTTAAAAATTGAAAACCAAAAAAAAAAAAAACGAACACGAACGTTTTTTTTTCGATTGAAATTTTGAAAACCAAAATGAACTTTAATCTGACGTAATTAATAGTGATAAAACCATCATGATTCTGTAACTTCAACTAATCAAATCTAAGAATTAGAGACAAATATTCTAAACAAGGCCAAAACTTGTTTTTGAGGTATTTACTAGAAATTGCCATTGACCATTTATTGGGTATCAGAGCAAAATTTCTCATCAGGATACCTACCAGAAATGAAAAATCTTCGTAACCAGAAATAGACATAGTAGATACGCTTTACAGCAGTTGAAGAACAGCACGCTTTGAAAGTAACGAAATAATCTAAATTCAAGACAGATGTTATGAATACCTTTATAGGAACGACTCTGAGAAGGGACAAAGCACTCCCACATCACACTCATCTGATGACTTCAGTCAACATTCATTTAAAACGAGAGTTAGGCAGAAAGGGGGAAAAAGAAAGAAAAAACACAAATGAAAAGAAGAAGAGAGAGGAGAAAAAACGGCTTCACGAAAATTAAAATGTAATGCGGCGTAGCATTCCAGCCCCGTCTTTATGGGTCCCAGTAGAGCACTGGCTCAACCTCCACTAACACTTTACACCTAGACTCATCACAGCTGGCACCCTACAAGATTCTACGCTGTTTTTCGACCTCTGAGAGAATTTCCCTGGTTATTTTTCCCCCTCTACAGCCCGGAAACCTGTTTTTTTCCCCCATCCAGGCCCTTTGTGTAACTAAATACGTTTCAACGGACGAGAAAAATGCTAGGATGGTGGCGCGGCGTGCAGAGTTTATTATGACATTCTTGGGCGAATATTTTCCATAATTGGGACTCTCGTTCCGTTTTATTTTAATTTTGTACTTCCTCGCTGTTCACCAGAAACGAGACGACAAATACAGTGTCCATGTTGCTCAATTCAAACATACAAAATTGTTGTTTCATAGTTGTTAATGAAAATGTGCTTCAATATAAAATCTGTTAATCAACATTACTTTTTTTCTTGATTGATTCTCTTTTTCTTACATTTAAAGAATAATTTTTGAGAAAAATTTGGAAGATTGACCCAATAGCACTACTTGAATTGCACAACAAAACGTAGGTTCTACCTAAACATATATTTTATATAAATAACATTAATTAAAAAAACACAAATTAGACGTCACTGAACTATTTTTGATATCTCGTTTTTTCACCTTTTTCGAAGTACACGAGAAAATAATGAGTGAGATTGGGTTTCCAATGTCACCTTGGATTTCTTGGGACTGATTAAACTGGATAGATTATCATTATTTTAATGTTGAGCCCCGGGACGTTACTATGAGCCCTCTCTGATTGGTGCAACAGCCTTTTGCAGCCCTTTGGTTCTAGTTTTTTCAGGGCTTTTACACCAAAGCACTCGTCGAATGTTGAATCATGGCCCATTGCATGCTGGCTCACTCAAGTTTTCGTTTCGAGCCACCACTGATGCTCTAATGGTTGTTGATCCTCAGGTTTAGAGGAGTCTCTGACTTCCCCACATAAAAGACCTGATAGTTCCTACATGACAACTGGTACACGCACATAAGGGTTTGACATTCAGCTGATTCCTTTCTTTTTAGGTTTTTTTTTCTAAAATTAGTAGTGTTAAGTAAATAACTAAGATACTATAGAAATACCATAGATCGATGAAAAATGAGGACCGTTGTGGAAGGGAAACTGGTAATTGGATATTTGAAATGAACTGATGAGTTCAGGTGTAGGTTGAATAGGTACAAGTTTGTGTAATTAATTAAATCGATATAAATTTTGATAGAAAACCCTATGGAGTTCCGAATTCTATAAATTTGCTTGATTTTCTAATGAGTTTGACGCTTAGAAATAAGAAAAGAGCCGACCTTATTGGGGGAACGCGGAATTCCGATTCTGGAAGGATCCAAAGCGTGACCAGCGGTCGTCCTCAAGGCAGTCTTACGGGCCTGCAATGCTGCAGGTTTGACGAAGGCGACAGCGACTGGAAAGTGAGGAGAGCCTCAGAGATCGTCGATGAAGAATCCGTGGAAAAGTCCGTCCGATGTAGTCCGAAATATAGTCCGGTTTCCCAAGGAGCTGTGGAAGAAAAGCGTTATGATCAGCATAATGAATTAATGCAAATTTAGCAATATCCTACTGGGAGTGTCATCGTTTTCCAAAACTCACGTCGATTCCTTGAAGATGTGGATGAAAATCACTGCAGAATTTTCCTGAGATGCTAAAGAATTAGCAGAAACGGACGAGAAAAACGCCGAAAATGTTGGTGCGAGCGTCAAGGTGTTCTGGAGAAGGTAACTTTTGCACTGAGCTCTTGGTCGGAAGGTGTTGGTAGACGGAGGGGAGCGTCAACAGATGAGAACCGCATGTCCTTTCACGACACTTAATATAAAACAATAGGCACAGAACCTCGGGTCGAAGTTGTGAGAACAAGTAGTTTAGTGAGTGAAGGCTCAAAACATGACCTTGACACACATTTTTGATGAAATTTACATATTTGAATTGCTGTATCTCCGTAATTATTCAACTTACAGAGCTTAAGTTTTTCTCTCACTTTAGCAAATTTAACCTACTTTAAAAAGGGATTCAAATGGTTTCTATTCTAGCCAAATAGTTTCTAATTCCCGATAACTACCTACCTATAATTTTAGATTCGATAGTCTACGGTTATGTTCGAGAAACCTCTCAAAAAGTTATTGTAGTGCCTACTAACCTACTTCCCTATAACCCTCAGTAGAATTCCACAGGATTTCTTCTTTTCCATTGGCCTAAACGAACAATGTTTCTCGTCTGCAGAAACTGCCGGAGAGCTAGCAGCGTTTATTTTGGTCTTTCGGGTGAAGACAAGACGTTCCTACTCGAGTGGAAATAATAATTATTTTATTTTTATATATTTTTATATAACAATTATTGTCAAACCAAAAACAATAATAAATTTATAAAATATTCATGTAAGCAGCATAATTATTAGTAGTAATAAAATGCTGTCTAGAACGATCTTTATTATTTATTAGTAAAGCATTATCAACAGTTTTGGGCAGTAAGGGAACTATGAAAGTGAACAGTACAGGACTGCCAGTGGTGGTGAGTTATAATAAAGAATGCCTAAGAAGATAGCGAGCTGTTAGTTCGGCCCTATCGATTCACAACTGTATTTACTGGCAGATTATACGTTTCGCTTCCTTCTATCAGACTCGATAATTATTATTGATTAAAACCGAGAGTCAAAGATTTTTCACAGTTACTTTTGCCTCCTCGATTATTCCAAGTTCCAGACTCATCAACGAGCCTGTAGCTCTCATTTCTCGCCCTTAAAATACTCCGTTGAACCTTATTCCCTTTCCACTTCACACTTGCGCCCTGTTCGAACTCGTGCCCTACTGCCCCCTCCATTTTTTATGAGGACGCCTCCGAAGTGATCTAGTTTTCCCCGGCTTCTCTCCAATTTCCACCAACACGTTAGCTGTCTACAGTGACAGGTGGCTTTAAAAAATTCACGCGGGAGTCCCCAGCTCTTCGCACGTTATCCCAAAACCCTGTTTCCAGAATATAGTCTGCCGCTTCCCTGGTCGGTCGTGCTCGAACGGTGTTAAATTGTTTGGTTTTCCCTGCAAATGGCAGATGATTTTTTTTTCTCGAAGTTCGGGTTAATTTATTCTCTTTTTTTTTCTTCGTTTCGAGTTTTTCCATGTTCAATTTATATTCTCTTCTCTTTTCCGGGTAATGGTCCGAGCTGCATGTCAGTGCAAATCCGATAATTGACTCGGTACTGCAAGACAGATGAAGTCATTAGCCATTTGTTCTGAATGATCAATTCAACATCACTGATAAACAATTCAAAAACGCTGCAAATAAAATTTATTTATATAATAATACACTATTGTGTATTTAATACACAATAGTGTATTATTTTACTGTATATTATTATAAGAGATATTATAGAACTCGGATTTTCCATTAATACTACCTCCTAGCATCGCTATCCGAGATCTGTAGAAGCGTGCATTACGAAATTCGTGAGTGACATGAAACCGGTGCAAACCGTCGAATTGTATTCAATGAATTTAATCAAATGAAATTTGAACGGAGATTAGACCTATTTTCGTCAGTAAACAGTCTTTTGCGATTATCAGGTTCAACCCTTGATTCCTCCTTTTATCCCACGTTGGAACTCAACCCGGAACCGTTCAACACATTACTTCGGAAACCCATCGAAGAATTCTTGAGTCCTTGTAGGGAGCGAACGGTTGGTCCTACAGAGCTCTGGGTAGTCTCATTGAATCCTAAAATTTTTTGTAGAGAGTTTTAGAGAGTTTTTGAGGTAGGGCGATTTGAAAATGTCAACCCCTATTCTTCACACCTTAGAAATGATTGAAAATAACATAAAACTTAGGGGGCATAACTAGACCCCAAATGGAGCCCATATACCTGTCAACTGGGATAATCAGAATAAAACTAATAATAAAATTCCAAAAATAATTTCAGTTCAAAATGTATGGGCTGTGGGGTTGACTAGGTATTATTTCATCAAGTGATGACTTGTCATGACAGGATTTCTTAATAATATTGTCCACATATTGTTGTCTATCTTTTGTGTCGATCTGTACTAAGTGTTGGTCAGGACAACGAAAGATGTTCCTTCCGGAGAAACTATTGAATACACCGTTTACCATCCTCCGGTCTCTCTCTAGTCATCATCCTGGTTGAAGTCGTTCGAAAAGTGAGCAGAAGCCTTCGCAGTCCACCTTACGTCAGCTACTATTGACTTGTCATCGACATCGAGATCTTGTCGAAGTTAGTTGACGCGGGAAACACGGGATTTTCCGTAATTCGCCAAAAACCGTCTCCCGTATTGGCAGGATATTTGGTGCGTGCTAGGGATATACCGACGACATCCAATAAATCATGCTCAAAACCCTCAAGACTTTTTCCCCCTCGCTCTATGCGAGACCCACTCGAAGTTCACCCCGAATGTCGAGATACTCCGCTGAAGAAGAGACCCTTAATGCTCCCATCTCTACATCCATAAGCTATAAATTCCTGTACAAGGTAAAACAGGTCCCTACCCTCTCTTCGCCCATCACAAGTATCTACGCTCCTCTACCGTGTTTTTTAATATGATTGATCTGTTTATCCCGGGCCACTGACGTCATAACCCGGATTTATGAGACCATTATCGCTCCAGCAGCTTCCACCAACGCTGCCGCAATCTCATTTTATTTCACTCATCCAGTCCTACTCGGAGTTCGTTTTTTTATATTTATTAGATATTCAAAATTCATTTTATTTCAAACCACTATATATTTATATATAAAGAAATTTTATACCAAGAGCGAGTTTTCTGGTGTAGCAAGATTATTACTAAGTACTTACCTATTTTGGAAGTTCTTCTCAAGCATAAGTAATAATATAAGCATAATTAATTTATTTCCGGAACATCACTTGTCACTTGAACATACCTGCCGTTTAAAATTAAGAAAAACTTCGTAACTTCTAAAATTAAAAATAGAATAGTTGAAATTGTCGACGGTACAAGCCGATCCAAGAGGACGTAGGTACGTATAGAAATAGTTGGACTACTCCGTTCCAAGATAATCGGAAAAAGGAAATTCATGCAACATGAGATTATGAGCGAATTTTCAATGAAATCATTGAACCATTATAATTCAGTCTCTTGGTCTAAACCTTTAAAATTACATGTAAATAGAACAATAACAATGTTCTTTTTTCTCGACTGCTTGATTAAGAATTGGTGTTGAGGTTCAGTCGTAAAATCGATAAACGCTTCCTCAGAGCGACGTTTCGGTATATTTATCTTCAGGGCTTTGAAAGGGTGTTGATTCACTTCTGCCGACTACAGTAAAATTTAAAACGGCACTTTCTGTAAGATATTAAGTACAAGGGTAGATACACTCGAGACAGTTTGTTATCAGAGTACTGTTAGGCTCAGAAAGGGCCTCAAAAAAAGAAAGGGGGGGGGGGGGAGTTTCAGGGCTTTGAAAGGGTGTAAATTCACTTCTGTCGACTACATTAGGATTTAAAACGGCACATTCAACAATGAAAATAGTACTTTCTGTAAGATATTAAGTACAAGGGTAGATAAACTCGAGACAGTTTGTTATCAGAGTACTGTAAGGCTCAGAAAGGGCCTCAAAAAAAGAAGGGGGGGGGGGAGTTTCAGGGCTTTGAAAGGCTGTAAATTCACTTCTGTCGACTGCATTAGAATTTAAAACGGCACATTCAACAATGAAAATAGTACTTTCTGTAAGATATTAAGTACAAGGGTAGATAAACTCGAGACAGTTTGTTATCAGTGTAAGGCTCAGAAAGGGCCTCAAAAAAAGAAAGGGGGGGGGGGGAGTTTCAGGACTTTGAAAGGGTGTAAATTCACTTCTGTCGACTACATTAGAATTTAAAACGGCACATTCAACAATGAAAATAGTACTTTCTGTAAGATATTAAGTACAAGGGTAGATAAACTCGAGACAGTTTGTTATCAGAGTACTACTTAATATCATGTAAGATATTAAGTACAAGGGTAGATAAACTCGAGACAGTTTGTTATCAGAGTACTACTTAATATCATGTAAGATATTAAGTACAAGGGTAGATAAACTCGAGACAGTTTGTTATCAGAGTACTACTTAATATCTTACAGAAAGTACTATTTTCATTGTAGAATGTGCCGTTTTAAATTCTAACGTAGAAGTCAGAAGTGAATTTACACCCTTTCAAAGCCCCGAAGATCGTATATAAATATACCGAAACGTTGGCCTAAGGAAGTGTTTACTGATTTTATGACTGAACCTCAAGAAACTCATACTTACAACTTACACCTATAGAACAATAATTCCCTGGTGAAAGAACCCAATTTTTGTGATATTCAGAAGAAGGGACGTTTGGAGCAGGATCAGGTTTAAAATCAGTTTTACCCAATTTCGCAGACAATCTGTTCAGTTCAGCTTAGCAACAAATCCAACATAACTCATTTTCACTCGGTTAGTTCAGTGAATTTTCAATATTGGTAAACCGATTAATACGTCCTACTCAATATTATTCTAATCGTAATGAAGGAAAATTAATTTCCAGCTTCATCCAGAAAAGCTGCCATTTATTTTACGACTGAAACGGATTTTCCATCATCCGAGTATTATTTTCAACCACTCGGTCGTATTACATGACTCGGTGCTATAAATTGCGAATGAATCCGCCTCTACGATCTTTCGCCAGGCTCTCTCACGCCAAGGGCTCTTCGCCACGGTATTGTAAATCCGATATTAAGTATATCTCGGGGTAGCTATGACCGCCTGTTTACGGAAAATCTCCGTTAGTTCCATGATTACAATAGTATCCACTTCATTATAGGTTCTATTGATGTGTTAAAAAATTTAATGAGTTGAATTGAAAGGGTTAAAACGGGGAAAAAAGATTTTTTCACGTGGAATTGATGAATTACATAGATTTATATATGGATAGAATCAGATGGAAATGCAGCGTTGTGCAGTAATTATTATTTGTTTGTATGTATTACAAATGGGATTTTTATTCACTTTTCAAGGAAAAAAAAGTAGGTCCTTCATATCAAAATTTCTCCTCGCGTATTTTAAACCTTCCTGAACAATTTTGGTTTAGTGACTGTCAGTCAGTCTGTGTGCCTACAAATCCTTAAAACGTGCAAATCAATACGAAGAAACTATCTGATTATGATGAAATTTTCAGAGATTATGCGGGTTGTCGTGTAGTTGGTCCCCTATGAGAATAATATTGGTCGAATTACACTTCACAAATGTTATCATAGGTAACTTCTACATTCTCTATTCACATTTGACAAAATTTAGAGGGATTGTGCGGATTGGGACATTTGGCGGTCCCTTATAACTTTCATCTTGATCGGATTGGTAGCCACAGCTCTCGCGCATACACGAAATCCTTAATATGCATAACTATTAAATTTTCCATTCTATTATCAAATTTTTCAATATTTGTGTGATTAAAATTCTTCATATCTCCCAATATATGTCATCGCTATGTGATTCATCACATTTGGAGGGTATTGTTTGGTACTTGGAGGTTGAAGTTTTGCGATTATCTACTTTGCATCAGATCATAATCGGGTTATGGGTAAGATGAAGCTATGTGCCACGCCCTTGCGGCAGACTTGGTTTCATATTACATCCCGCCGAACTGTAATAAGTTGTATAACTTTAGAACTTCGGAAGTTAGGTTGAGAGTACCAATAATGTTGCTGAAAACTTTGAATACACCTATAATTAAGATCCAACCTGGACTAGTGAGATAATAACGATGAAGATAAAAATTATTAATAGCTTCAAAAGTTTTGCCTAGGCAATGAAGAGTGAGAAGAAAAAAACAACGCTTTGTAGGACTTGGATTCATAATATTTTGGATTTAAAAATGCTTTTATTCAACTAACGGTTTAAAACTAACTACTGAGTATCGTTTTTTATTATAAAACATGCGTTGTGGCGATTTGAGGTCGGAATGTTGTCTTTGTTCGATTATGCGTTGCACATGTGGTGATTCCACTCGCAGTCGATGAATCCCTGGAGGAAGCGGACGGTCGAGCATCCTCTACAAGTTCCGCAGCGGCAGTTCATACCATCCCCGCATTTACCGATATGGTTGTCTCGGCCACCGCACTGGCCGCCAGGGCCGACAGCGCAGACAAGGCGATTGCACGGATCACGTGCCGTCCCTGTAGAAAGGAATGATTGAACGTTATTGACAAGGCATCAGAGTGAAGCCACAGGTGACAATTGCTTGTTACGAGTTAAGAGGAAAACTGCCAAGAGGAAAACTGGTCCAATGCAGCAACATGAAATTCAACCCCTTTCAATACCAATTTCAATTCAATTCAATACCAATTTCAATACCAATTTCAAGAGGAAACCAGGGCTAAATGCTGTTTTGATTGAATTGGACTAGTTGCCAAGAGGAAAACTGGTCCAATGCAGCAACATGAAATTCAGCCCCTTTCAATACCAACCAATCTTTCAATATCAATTTCAATTCAATTCAATACCAATTTCAAGAGGAAACCAGGGCTAAATGCTGTTTTGATTGAATTGGACTAGTTGCCAAGAGGAACACTGGTCCAATGCAGCAACATTAAATTCAACCCCTTTCAATACCAACCAATCTTTCAATATCAATTTCAATTCAATTCAATACCAATTTCAAGAGGAAACCAGGGCTAAATGCTGTTTTGATTGAATTGGACTAGTTGCCAAGAGGAAAACTGGTCCAATGCAGCAACATTAAATTCAACAAAAATTAGGTGTATACCAGGCGCAGTTGCTTGAAAGCCTGCAATACATTGTTTTGTATTCCACTCGATCAAACAGTAGTAGTTCATTGAATCCAATTTGTTATTTCCATGATGACTACTTGTCTAAATTGAAGCCTGGGGAGAAACTGAGACTGCCTTTGGTAAGACATCTCAATATCGAACCGAGCAATTTCTCCATTATGACCGCGTACATGTGTGACGTTGACAATCCATCACAGATTTTTTTTACGCTTCTAGTGGTCTTTTATATACACCAACTTCATCGGGCGCTAAAAATTCAATGCAAAACCATCAAAGCCTCAATTTTAGAAACTTTTAGATATTCAATTATGTTTCTTATGGGACGATTTATTCATACGTTTCATTCAAGTCGAATATAAAAAACCCTAGAATCTGGTTAAGAATACAAAATTTCGCAAATATTACTTAGGTTCGGTTTTGGACTTGAAAGATACCACGATTCACTTTCACACACTGATATATCAGAATTGAATTTTGCAAAAGTTTTGTATTATTGAGTGGTAGAACGGTAGAAATATACTTCTATGAATTTGTATAATAGAGAGTGTGTATGTGACACGATTAACCTTGAAACAGAAGCAATATCAGAAGTACAGTGAACATCACACTAGCAAGTACTTATCCGCAAATAATGCTGCTTATCATCTTGAGAAAATTTTCAAAAAAAAAGTGGTGAAACTTGAACGATATTGGACACATAGATAGTGAATCATAGACTCGCAGCGTAAAACAATGACTGTTGACAGAGCATTGGAGTGGCCCAATTCTGACATAGTATAATCCAACAAATTGCAGGATCGAGTTTTTGTAAGGAATACTACTGACCCACCTTTTAGTTGATTTCCCAAGATGCAATCGTCAATTTTGCAATTATAAAATCAACTTTGGTTCATGTGCTCTATTATGTTGCTTCATCCAACGTTTTTGCTTTATGGTGTCTATCCCTGCCTACTTCATGAGTCTTGCGTATTCTATAAACTAGCAACTACTTGAAGCTACCATAGCTACTCGGAGTCTTGAAGTATCTAGTTCTAACTCACCATATTTGCAGTCCTCCGGCTCCAAATCGCACTCATCAGCGATGCAAGGCCTGCAGGGCAAGAACGATCCCTGAGTTCCCAGAACTGCCAGCACGACCATCAAGAAGAGACAAGAGACCCACGACATCTTGGCGAATTGTGATGCTTCTCCCTCAAATCCTTCCTCTTTATATCCTTTAGGCACCAGAATTCACCAACTCACAAAAAATTGGAATTGACGTTGCGCGAAAAACTCATTATCGCAAACAAAATGTATTCAGTTTTTTTCCAATTAAGACCGTCCTTTTCTCTAGAATTCGTCTTTTCTGAGAAATCACTTCCAGTCGATCGATCACGCTCAATGTCTCTTACAGTGTAGATCCGTTCAATGTCCGAACTCAAGGGTTGAAAAATTTCCCGAAGTTTCGCAGCACGTTCCAAATTTTCTCCGTTTTTCGTTTCCTGTTGCCGAATCGCAACATTCAAATTATTTGAGGGAAATCAAAGGATTTTCTGGTTGACCCCTGAGCAGCCGTCCATAAGCCAAGCTGATCTGCCGGTGAATGAGATGGCTGCGGTCACAGAGGTTTTCCCTGTAATCAAATTGACAACAAGTTAGTATCCGATATTTACGATTCATGTTCGTGTTACTGACTTTTACAACACACTTGTTAGGAGGTGGATAGGAAGAAGCGCTCAAGAGACCGTGAACTTTTCTTTGCTTGGGAAGAGAACAGAGGAAGGTTACCTATGACTTTCACTCTACTCACCTTCCTCCCAATCATTTCTAGCACTCCGAAAGAGACATCAATTTCTACCGAATTTCTATGCTTTTTGATGAGTAGAAGAAAATTAAACTTCATAAAGTTTACGGAGTTGATAAGACATTTCCCTCATCTCTCCAAGTGGACTTCAATAGACTGTGTAGAAACTTTCAGCGCTTCAGGAAGAACTGTGGACAAATCAGCTTCGTCGCTCATACAGCTGATCCACTTTCCTTCAGATCAAATCTACAGTTCTCATCAACCAAATGGTACCAATTTAATAGCTTCAATACTTTATGAACAGGAAATGATCATTTTATTATCAATTTATTTTGAATTTGATTAATACAGAAAAACGTGATATTGCCACTTTGCCGTTTCACTAATTAGAGTGAGTAATCTAATGATCGTACCAGGTATCTTCTGGCTGAAATGAAGTATCTATCAAATTATGAATTACGGGGAAATGAAATTCAAATTAAGCAGATGGTTTGTGCTTCGATAGCTTCAGCTCTCAGAGAGAGTGGTCTGCAAACTTCGACGGTAAACCTGAACGATCATTAACGGAATTGGAAATCCATCTGTAAGCGATATGGGATGTTTCCCCTTCTCATTTAAAGTGGTAACTTCTACTGTATAACTTCGATAAGAGTGGATGAACTGGATACGTTGAGCATTGATACATCGGACATTTAGTAACGTTGGACATATTGGTACAATTATTGTTTGATTCGTTATACATTAGGAAACATTGGAATTTTGGATACATTGCTTGTTGAGAAGTTGGATTTTGATACGTTGGACATATTGACAACTTGATATTTTGATACATCGAATTTTGGATATTTTGAAACATCGGAAATTTAGATACGTTGGACTTATTGATACATACGAGTTCGATTCGTTGGGTATTTTTAAACATTGGAAATTTGGATACGTTGGACATATTCAGTGTAGACTATTAAGTTATGTTAATCTTATCAATTTCATCGTGATCATTTGTAGCCACTATGCGTGCGCCAACGTGAAATCCAAAATGAGGGTAACTACCCACTTTCCTGACGTTATTCCCTACCTTTCGCCGCCAGGTGTGCGTTACCTGAGAACCTGGTTACCTCGTGAGGGTGTAATCATTACTAACATAGTTAGTTCTTCTGCACTAGATGTTTAAAAACGTTTATCCTCGCTTTCTGAATTGTTTCACTTCATTCATTTCATTGTGTATGTTGGAGGGGAGGGAGGGGGGTACACCCTGTTTTACATACATCGTGGTGTTAGAGTGTGGAAAAATAGTGAGAAAATTGAAGGGCCTTCACGGTATAGACTGTTTGGTGACAGATAACTTACTACTCAAGTTACCTAATTTCTTAAAAATATGTGTACTTAGAATAGATGGAAATTGGTGCATATTCATAAGGAGGCGTTTAAAATGCCATGCTGCAGTCGTCCTTTTCGAACTTGGCACGAATTCCCTACTTTCTTATTCACACTGTCCGCGTCGATTAGCGAAATCTCTGTTGGGACAAGGTCTCTCCGACTCGTGATAATTTTACCCCAGGCTCCTAAACGTGGGCCGAGGAGAGATATTTCTGAGTCTATTTCCCCCTCCTCAACTCCCTTCTTCTGATGAGAGATGTTTATATATACGTCGTATATATAGGACAACTTGTCGTAAAACGGACGTCTGTGTATTGGTGTGTGTGCGCCAAAATATTTCCGTTTGCACCTGTTTAGTTGCGTCTTGAGAGACGAAAGAAGTTGGCTTCGGGTTTCAAGTGTCACTACGTTATTTGGAGCCGATTTGCCAAGATGTATTATCAAAATTTTATCTAGCTGATACCAAGTCTTAAATGAACATGGATTCAGTGTTCTGCAAAACTTTCGTTTTTTGCCACATTTTGACCGTGTAAAGGGCTTTTTAAAACGAATTTTTGAAGTTTATATGAGCATTTTTATGCTTATCGTCGGATGTTTGTACCACCTAAAGTGGAAAAAGCCACCTTCAGTTCAGTTCAGATTGTACCGACAAAATTGTATGCCAAAAATAATTAGTGAGTAATCCCCTTTCAATTTTTTTCTATTTACAATCTCTCATTTTTTACTCATTTTGTTGCATCGTTTTCAATAATAAACCTTTGAAATCGAGCAAGAAAAAAATTTGGTCATCAAATTTTGAGGGTAATGGTAAGTACTTGGAAATTGAAGTTTTGAGATTATCTACTGCATATCGGGTCATCTGTACATTCCTGTTATGGATACTAGAAAGCTATGTGCTACACTAACTTAATTGTTTAATTTAATTTAATCTAATTTAATTGTTTAATTTTATGTTGATTGAAATAATACGAAATATATTCTATTTGAAAACAGTTCTCATTCATCAGTCATTTTACAGCGCGTAGTGTACTTTTTTACTCCTCTGAAGTTGAGTAATTTGATGAAAACTTTTGCCAGGAAGGTACGAAAAATTAATGTTTTTGATGAAGAGCAAACGAAGAGACTCTTTCTAGGTATAAAGATATTACTTTCGTGATCATAGGTATTATTAATAAGCGGATACAATATTGTTACAACTCTCGAGTTTGAGGTAGGAAATTTTATTGCTGGGTTATAATATGGTTTGATGTACTTATTAGTTTTCTATTAGTTTGTTACCTACCGAGGTAGACAGAATCACTTTTTATTCATTCTGATCCGGCATCATTACAGAAAACCTGAACAAACATCGCCTTCGATAGCTCAGTTGGTAGAGCGGTGGACTGTAGATCGGATAAGAAACGGACATCCATAGGTCGCTGGTTCAAATCCGGCTCGAAGGATATTTTTTATGTTTTCGGAATCTGTATAGGTCCATAATTTTAATCATCCAACGTATCAGGTAAGACAGTTTTTCGACAAAACCAATTTTTTGAAACGAACCTATTCTAGTTGAATCATCATAATTCAACAATTTCGTGACCCATTTTGTAGGAAAACTTCGCCAATGAAGTTCTAAATTACACCTCAATTTGATATTCATCAAAGAATTTTTTAATAAGTTATGTTTTAATTGGAAATTCTCTTCATAAAACAGAAAAAATCGGAGGGTTCTTAAGGGGGTTATATGATATCATTGTATTGTTTTCTTTTAAATATTATTTTGTTTTAAATAGTTTTCTATTGAACGATGTACCTAAGTAACCTTTAGTTAGAAAAACGGAAATCATTTCTCCTGCACGTTTCACGATATTATTTCAAATTCATAGGTAGTTTCAGGCTTGTCCCAAAAAGTTTCTTAATAAAATCGATATTATAGATTTCGAAGGGCACCTACCTAGTAAAAGATGAGTTCGATACCTCCGTGAATGACGTTGCGATCGGGACTCTGGAAGCCACGACATTTTGGAAAGTTAGTTTTCAGGGATATCAGGGCAGTAATGTGCCCTGAAGTAATGTGTTGAACAGTTTCAGGCTGAGATCCAACATGGGAAAAGGAGGTGAGGTTTTAGTGGGTTTGTATTCCATATAACCAGTGCGAGCGGTTCCCTCGAGTATCTTACAAGATCCAATTTCCACCCATGGATCTTAAAAATTTCCTTACCCGCTACTAAAGAAAAACAAAAGTTTTCAGGGATGAAGATCATTATAAATATAGGTACCTAGTTTTGAAATGAAACCTGTAGGTACTACTACTAATTACGTAAGATTAAAGGTAAAGCTAGCATTTTATACTGTCCATCAAACCAGGAGTGATAAACGTTATGGTTCTTTTAAAGCAACGTCTCACGATGAAAGTTCATACTCATACTACACCACAAATTCATCTCAATTCAAACCAAGAGTCGCGGGTCGGGTTGACTGCCGAGTGATAATTACAGACTACCGAACGACGATAATTGAAACATGAATGAATAAAAATGGA